>CAIGQQ010004837.1:18108883-18154166 GCA_903798035.1 Danio albolineatus | reverse complement strand
CTCTTATATATATATTGAGACATTTATGCTTAGAATTCTGAGAAAAATTGCAAGATATTTACGGAATTCTGACTTTTTCATAGTTTATTGTTTAAGAGGTTTAAAAAGAATGTCCCCAAAAAGTCATATTTGTGACATGAATAATTACACTGTAAAAAAATATGTAAATTAACATTTTTCTGTATTTTTTTATTTATGTTTTTATATTATTATTATTTATGTCTTTGAATTGCATTATGAGACCTTGATGTTTCTTGTGACAACATCTAACCTTAAAAGGTAGGAAAAAGTGACTTTTATGAAAGTTTTCAATAGTTTAAAATAGGGCTGCACAATATATCATTTCAGCATCAATATCGCAATGTGTGAGTCTGCAATAGTCCCATCCCAGGATCTGCAATGTCAAGTTGGAATTAGTTGATCAGCATCACAGTTCAGAACATGTGATTTTTGGGGTCATTGCAAAGTAGAGTAAAAAAAAATATATATATATTGTAAAAGCTTTTGATATGGATGTGTTTTTAAGGCCTGTGAATGTGTAAGATTTAAGCAAACTCAAACCAAGAGGTTATAATTCTATATAAACCAAAATCACTTGCATTTAATTATATATACAATGAAGATTTTACATTATACAGTGTTATTTATCATTGAATTTCTGCATTTCAGTACTGTTAGATTACATAGAAAACCATCAAACCATCACATCTGTTCAGTTGTATTGTATTTTATGCAGATGCTCCTCTACAAAATAATCCCAATCGATGTAAGATGATGAATTCATTCCAAATAGAGTTACAAGTCATCTTCAAGTGAAATTACATTCATATTTCAATACATATCACAGACAAACTAAATATCGCAATGTCAGTTTTTGTCCAATATTGTTCAGCCCTAGTTTAAAGTGTTATATTGTCTAGGTTGGTGTTGTATATTATGCTGCAAAAACCTTGCAATAAAGTCTGTTAATACATTTTTTGCTAGTTTACATATTAATTATTCTATATATTATTTTCTTATATGTTCTATTAATTCAAACTACCATAGAATGTCAATAAAAGTCACTTTGTTAAACTGTAGAGTTGAATTTTCAACATCAAAGGTTGACATAGCAGAGTTCAACATCTCACAATGCAGTTTACAACTGTACATAAACTAAAAACACAAAACTCAACTGTTAAATAACATATATTTTTAGCTGTGTACAATTCTGAGAAATATTGTGCAATATAAACACAATTGTCAGATATACCTTCAGAATTCTTTTTGTTCTGAGTTTAAATATTTTTTCTTCCATACCAGACACACTCTTGTGGTGTTTGAGAAATGGAGTTGCACCCCCTTACTCACACACACGCACACACACACACACACACACACACACACACCACAGTGTCCAGACGGCAGCATTTGTGTTGGTGCCCTCTTTTTGATAGCCTGGCTTTCCACAACCGCCTTGACCTCCTCACCTCTCAACTTTACTTGAACTTCTGGAACATTGTGAGCTAAAACAACGGCAGAATGAGACAAACGAGGCCATTAGCCTGCGCTCTACAACATGTAAGCCGCACGCACAACTTTTATTAGTCGCACACATCAGTATTATGTACACATGAACGTTGAATTTAAGAGGCACAGACCTTTAACCCGAGTCTGGGGTTTTGTTGTGGCATAGAGTGGCTCTTGTGCTAGCAGGGGGAGAGCGAGATTAGCTAATCCTGCCGCTGTGTGTTTGGGCTCTTGGCCTCTGCGTGCTTTTGGGGTAATAAGCTTACATGACAGGACCGAGGGTTAACGTTGTTCCCTGTGCTCAAACAAAGGCCGATTATACACTCGCAGAGATGGAATGCATCAGTACAGCTAATAAAGAGGCCAAAAGTGCTCTTGGTAAAAGTTGGTGTGTTAGTTGAGAGGAATGCAGCTTGTTCTGTTGTGGTAGATGTGTGCGTGCGTGTGTGTGTCCACTTTATAGATGTGAATTGTTTGCTTGTGTTTGAGGGAATGCATCAATGACAGCTTTTTTGGTAATATAAAAAAAAAAGATGTCAGATTTATATTAAATTTGCCAAAAAACACGAGCTTTAGAAACAACAATTAATCAAAATGCCTGTCATTTTCAGAAAAAGTCGGATTATATCAATCTATATTTAATGTTTATAAATTATATGTAGATATGAATATATATATATATATATATATGTGTGTGTGTGTGTATATATATGTGTATATATGTGTGTGTGTGTGTGTGGGTGTGTGGGTGTGTGGGTGTGTGTGTGTGTGTGTGTGTGTTTGTGTTTAGTTAATATATGAACTATTTATTTACTTATTATTTGTTTATTTTAGTAATTTAGTAATATAATTGCAGAAAATTGATATTCAATAAGGTTTATATAGTAAATAAGAGCTACATATTTTCTGTATATACTTTAAACCACATGTACCTGTCTTATTTTGCATATCATTTTCAGCACACCTGATTGGCCTGTTTTAGTATCTACATACACTGTAAAAAATCTTTTTATTTTTATTTGAGCATATATACATACATGTATATCTATACCTATATATATATATATATATATATATATATATATAGGTATATATCTATATCTATCTATCTATCTGTCTGTCTGTCTGTCTGTCTGTCTGTCTGTCTGTCTGTCTGTCTGTCTGTCTGTCTGTCTGTCTATCTATCTATCTATCTATCTGGAGAAAGTCTTATTTGTTTTATTTCGGCTAGAATAAAAGCAGTTTTTAATTTTTTAAACACTATTTTCAGGTCAAAATTATTAGCCCCCTTACGCCTTTTTTGCCCCCAATAGTTTTAAATGGCACTTTAAGCTATATAAAAATGTTTTGAAAAATATCTATTCAAATATTGATTACTGTCATCATGGCAAAGATAAAAGAAATGAGTTATTTAAACTATTATGTTTAGTAATGTGTTGAAAACAATCTTCTCTACGTTAAACAGAAATTGGGGGAAAAACTTTTTTGAAAATAAGTTAATGCAAAAGTCTTTTGATTAAATGTCTAGAACTTTCTCTCCAGACTTATATACTGTAGTTCTAAAATAAAATAATAATTAGTACCACTTCATCACATCCCTCTTGGTGTGGATAGATGCGTACAGTGTGTTTCAGGCGCTGTACATTTGTCACTGAATTACAGTAAAAGTGTCAGCAGTCCCCCCTAATAGATTACAGAGCGCTACTAAATGTATTAATGTGCGCTCATACAATAATATGATCCGTCTGTTAGCATGCATCACACTGAGATGCATTATTAAACAGGATCACAAGTAACTGGATGTTTTCTTAGTTGATCTTAACAGTGTGTGTGTGTGTGTTTGAATTGCGTCAGGATCAGTTGTGCTGTACAGTGGATTAGTTCCTGCATTATTCCTCTTCACTCTCTCCTGCTCTGCTAAATGACTAAAGCTGCTCTCTTGCCTTAGGCGACGCTGCTGGGAGAATCTGCTCTTATCACTCTCCACTGACTGCACACACATGAGCGAGTGTTAGTGTGTATTGAAGAAGAGATCAGAGCACACCTCACCTCCATCCCGCTCTCTTTAGCACGCACGTCCTGATATTGCAGAGTTAGATGTAGTCCTGGGTGCAACATATTTGCACATCGTTCCTATTGAAAATAATACAATCCAAATACCCATAAACTATACAAATATGAGCTTAAACAACACAATTCTTGATTTGACTTAATTGTTTTATGTTCAATCCACTTCAGTCCACTTCATTTGTGTTGGGACAGCCTGAATGAATTGTGTGAAACCTGCAATTATACCCACAGGTTATTCCTAAAAGCAGAGAGAAATAATAGATGAATAACAATGATGTAGAAACACCTAACCTTGACTGTAAGCCTAAATTTAACAAACTGTAAACCTCAAACACACCTACATGTCCTAAAATCTACTTTTGTATGTCTTTTTCAGCACACCTGATTAAAAAATAATAATAATAAAATAAAAATAAACAATAAATAAAATAAAATAACAGACGCCTGTTTTAACAGGCATAGAAGTTTATCTACATAGAAGTAGCTACTCAATGCGAAATGTGTTTTCTGATTTTATTTTTTTCCTTTTTAATTAGTGATTAGGGATTTTTGTATATGAGCAATTCCAGCATTATGGATGTGACAAACAAAACATAAACGCACAGATAAGGTATATGTTAACATTATATTAAAACATCTGTTTACATTTTCCAAAACAAATATACACAGAATTATGGCATCAGAAAAATATCAATCTGAAAATAATTTTTATTCTTTAAATGAGGAAAATAAACATGCGTTATGGATGTGACAAAAAAAGTCTGCGAGTTTACAGTGTACAACATACTTTGTAGAAATTCTGTGAATTAAACTGCACAATCGAAAAGAAATAATGACAATCAGAAGGAAAAGTGTCGACTCTCTATAGAACAATCATGATTGGTTTTATTTTAATTTACATTTTTGCATTTATGAAGAAAAAGCTTTGTTATGGATGTGACACTTTTCTGTTATGGATGTGACGGATGTGAAATTTCCATTGGTAAATCAAATATAATTGTTTAAAAACAATGACCGAGACATCTTTGTGTATTTGTACAGCTCTGTAAAATAGAAGGATACACAAAAAATTACAAGGGTTTCGCTATTTATGATGACAACTTAATTTTTTCTTTGCAAGGTTGACATTTGCATGCAATTGCTCATATATTTTAAAAAGTGTACATTTATATTTGTGTAAATAAACAAATAAATAACTTGACAAAAACACTGACAAAACTTTGTCACTTATGTAATTCAGCTTTTTAGCACACCTACAGTACTGTACTTCATTTTGCCTTTTATGTTTGGCCTGTTTCAGTGTCTACACAGAATTCTATACGAATAGTTTAGTTTATTTCCTTATTATTATGTGGCTTTGGATCTTTATGTCCAGAACTGTCACTCTGAGTAAAGCTTGGTAAAAACACTTGATCACTTAAGAAACAAACCCAAACTTTGTGAAAACAGGTTCTGCTTTTTAGCACACCTACGCTCACGTGTCTTTTTCAGCACATCTGATAGGCCTGTTTCAGTGTCTACACAGAAGTAGCCTAGTCTTTCCCAGTAACTGGTGTCTGGATCGGTAGCTAGCGCTGCTTCTCAATCAGATTGGGTGTTACTGAAGCATCTTATAGAGGGAGATTATAGCACAGAATAATATTGTGAGGAAAAGTCCCCGAATGAAACGTGAGCTCGTGAGGGGGGACTTCAAACGCACGGCAGCTGTTGATCTGCGTGGGTCAGCCGGCGGTCAGGGGCTGGTGTGAATGCTTGGGTCTCATCAGGACTCATGCACGCTGCGCTCACCCTCTCTCGAACCCTGGCCGTGTGTTTACTGTTCTTCTCTCCAACGCAGCCAGTGCTGGCCTGTTTATGGAGTGGGATGGAGGAATGGATGAGAGGAAGACGTCAGCAGGGGCAGACGGGAAGGTGCTGAAATGTGGGCGGCTCTTGCTTTGGCATGTGCTTCTGAAGGCAGATGTTTGGGAGAAGGATTTAAGGATGACAAGAAGCCCCAGTGCACACTGTAATGCCTACAAACTTAGAAAAAAAGCTACAAAAGCTGTCACTGAGATAGCACCTTATCAAAAGGTATACCCTTTAAGCTTAGTTACCCTATAGGCAGCATACTAGTGCCTTTAAGGTACTTGTTGGTGCCTAAACTGTACATATTAGGGCATAAATGGTACTTTGAGAGGATACAGCCCTAATGACCAGTACACAGTATGTCATATGATATATTAGAATGATCTCTCTTTAATGATTCAATGACTTATATGAGCTTAAATAACCAGAATTGGTATTGAGCAGCGATGGTGATGTTAAGTTGCATGTCCACCGAAGCATTTTTTTGTTGTTGAGCTGAGCGTTTGTTTTCTGTTGTTGCCAATGGTAGCGCCTCATATATTGAGCACCTGTGGAATAGCGAAAGTTGCGAAAATGTTGTTTTGTTTTGTTTTGTTTTGTTTTGTTTTTTGTTTTGTTTTGTTTTGTTTTGTTTTGTTTTGTTTTGTTTTGTTTTGTTTTGTTTTTTGTTTTTTGTTTTTTGTTTTTTGTTTTTTGTTTTTTGTTTTGTTTTGTTTTGTTTTGTTATGTCGTATTGTGTTTTTTGTTTTGTTTTGTGTTGTGTTGTGTTGTGTTGTGTTGTGTTGTGTCGTATTGTGTTTTTTGTTTTGTTTTGTTTTGTTTTGTTTTGTTTTGTTTTGTTTTGTTTTGTTTTGTTTTGTTTTGTTTTGTTTTGTTTTGACACAGCAGAGAATGCAGAGGCATATTTATTTATTTATTTATTTATTTATTTATTTATTTATTTATGTTACTTATTTGTTATTTTAAAGTATCAATTTATGTGTATATGTATATGTTTTTATAGGTAATTTTACTCATCCAAATGCTGTTTCAAGGCATCTTTTATGAAAGTTAAAATGCTGTATATATTCAATACACAAAAATCACTTACTGGCAGATGTTTGCTTTCTGCTTTTACGATGTGTCCGTGGCATTACTCTGCGTAAGGGTTTAAATGCACTTGCGTCTCCAAATGCTGATGCAAACTACGGCCAGTTAAGCCTTAAAGACAGGACAACACATTTGACATCCTTAAGTAGATCTGTGCATTAGTGTGAATGCACCGTATTAGACCTGTAAACACTAATAAACAATGTTAAGAAAACTTTCTCTCGTCAGAAACATTGAGTTGCTTCAAAGCACTTTTTTGTAGTTTCTTGTAAAATGTTTGTTTTGTAAATGATTATTAATTCATATTTGATTGTGTGAATAAACACTTTATTAAGGTATTTCATTAGCATGCAATATTTAAAGCATTATTAATTTATAATATGTTTTATTACGTATAAAAAACTAACTTTGACTTTTAAAAATGAATTACTTAATATAAATTAGTATTTAAATGAATTATGTAAGAGACATACAATGCACAAATAAAATTGATATTTTGCTAAACATATAGCTTAAAACGATGCACATTTTACAATCAAATCATGATTTCTCAAAATTCAGTGGTACTGTGAAGTGTCTAAGGATTCCCCCATCACTGAGCCCTCTGAAAATGTTCTCTATATTCTCCTGGGTAACAGTGACCTGCTCATTGGCACACGGTGACCAGTAACCCTATACCCCCTCGGCTCATGCCCCGGTCCAGCTCTCCCCTCAGGCCTGTCGTAAATCAAAGCCAAAGCAGCGGCTCCACGGCCCCCAGCGCTGATCTCACACCCCTGAGCTCAGCCGTAATCTGTCTGCATCCCGCTATCGCTCTCCTCCTGTGCGTTAACCACACCGGCTGATACGTTCAACCGCAGGCGGTCCTATGTGCGGAGAGACCACGCTCTGCTCATCCACCTCTCCTTACAGATCAGGATTAAGAGCTTGGCACATTCCTCTTCATTTAATTCTCTTTTTTTGTCATGTTTTTAGTAATCTTTGCCTCTGGTGATAATCTGCGGGAGTGTGACAGATTAGGATGGAGGGGGAAAAAAAAAAGGGAGGCGCAGAAACTAAATATTAAAACAGCTGGGTGAGCAGCTATCGGATGACCTTCAAAAAGCTGGCCTGCGCAAAACATTAGCACGGCCTGAGGACGCAGAGAGAGATGCAGTTTCTCTCGCTTTCATGCTTTCGCTGCCTTTGAGTCCTCTCACCCGTTCATGCTCATCTGGAAAGTTCTGCCTCTTCTCGCTTCTTATCCATATGCCATCTGTGCCTCGGCCTGTTTCTGTGCTTTTAAAACACTCACTGCCATCTTAATTATAACATGCAGGCACACACAAACCACTCGCAGGAACCTCTTACATTTGTTGATCTATTTCGCTTTTGTACAGCCAATGTTTGAGGATAGTAGGTCGTTGTGTGGACTTAATGAGTTTGGAATTCAGCAAAACTGTGTACATAAAAGTATATTTTAAAATCCACTTGTCGAGTTTTTGCTCTGTCTGGCACTCATGCTGAAGAAATCCTTTTTGTTTTGTGTATAATGCTTGTTTTAATTTAGATTTATTATTATTATTATTTATTTTTTGTGTTTGCTTAATTTCTTCTTTTAGTGTTTTATGTTGATTTTTGCTCTTCAGTTTTTCAGTTTTCATTAAATGATTATTAATATTTTTTAGTTTTATTGTTTTTGTTTGTTTTGTTTTAATAAGTTTTGCTTATTTTTTGTTTTTTGTGTTTTGTTTTTTTATTGTTTTGATTAATTTCTCTCTCATTTTGTAATTTTTTTTTTTGTTTTATAAAATATTTCCATTGCAAATGAAGTCTTTTGAACTTTCTTTTCATGAATGAATCCTAAACAAACCTATCATGGTTTACCCAACCCCATTAGATTCAAGTATTAGATTCAGCAGCCAGTTTGGGTCAGCAAAGTTATTTGTGACATGATGTTTACCTTTACACCAAATAAACGGTTCTCCACCAATTGTCTTTTTTTTTCTTTATTTTCCCTTTTTTGAGGATCTAAAAGGATCATGTGAGAAGGGAAGACTGAATTAATGTTTGCAGAAACTTTTTGTTTTGTGTAGTGCTTGTTTTAATTTAGATTTATTTTTATTATTTATTTTTATTTTTTGTGTTTGCATTTTTGTTTATTTCATTTAATTTCATGTTTTAGGGTAATGTGTTGATTTTTGGTCTTCAGTTTTTCAGTTTTCATTAAATGATTATTTACATGTTTTTGTTTTATTGTTTTTGTTTGTTTTGTTTCAATAAGTTTTGTTTGTTTTTCGTGTTTTGTTTTTTATTGTTTTGATTAATTTCTCTCTCGTTTTGAATTTTTTTATTTTATAAAATATTTCCATTGCAAATTCAAGTTCTTTTGAACTTTCTATTTATGAATGAATCCTAAAAAAATGTATCATGGTTTCTACAACCCCATTAGATTCAAGTGTTAGATTCAGCAGCCAGTTTGGGTCAGCAAAGTTATTTGTGACATGACGTTTACCTTTACACCAAATAAACGGTTCTCCAATTCTCTTTTTGGTCTGTTTATTCTTTATTTTTAAACATCTAAGAGGATCATGTGAGAAGGGAAGAATGAATTAATGGCTGCAGAAAATTTAAATTTAACATAATTAACATTTTAAATACATTGAAATATGAACGAGTTATTATGTACTGTTCTAGTATTTCACAAAGCATTTATTTCTTTTTATTTTTTATTTTTTTTAGCTTGACTGAAAACAGTAACTGTCCAACTGTCAACAGCTGGCAGAAGCAGATCACCGTGACTTCAACTTCACTTTAAATCAAGCCACTTTGTCCACGAAAAGAGAAAAACAGTGCAGCTTGTGTGACTAGTAGTCATAACCTCAGCTCATATTGATGAGTTGGTATAAGCTAAGTAGCAGTGTCCTTGTCTGGCTTTGGCTCTGCCCCTGATGGTTTTCATAAAGTACACGTGGGCTTTGTTAATGTGCAGGATGGATTACACTTAATTGCAGGCCAGTACAGTCCGACCAGCACTGTTCTTGCTGGAGAGAGGCATGCTGGAAAAAATTCCTCTGATGGTTAGAAGCTTTTTCACTCAATCTTAGAACATTTCGACAGCTTGTTTTGGTCAGCGGTGTTATTTTCAGCATGATGTTTAGCTTTAAACCAAAGAAGCGTTAAATTCAACAGCCAGTTTGGGTCAGTAAAGTTATTTGTGACATGATGTTTACCTATACACCAAAGAAATAGCAGGAATTACTGGTCTAAGTTTTAGGTAAATATGTATGATTTTATCTGATTAACAAAATTAAGTCAGCCCGTCTTTTTCTGCTCTTTCTATTCTATTCTATTCTATTCTATTCTATTCTATTCTATTCTATTCTATTCTATTCTATTCTAAAGTATCTATCATTAAGAAACAGTTCAAACTTGTCATTTTAACACTTAATTAATTTTTATCACTTAACTATTTAATTAGTTTTCATCTTAATTATTATTATTATTTTTTGTCAAACATTTATTTAAAGATTTGCAATGACAGAACAGTGGTATAGATGTCTCATATACAATAATATACCCATCTATTATACCCGTTATATTATACAATTGTCCATCAGCTAGTAATTCAAGTCTTTGTGAATAGTAAAATTAACAAAAGATACAAAAATAAATGAATCAATAAATTAGAAAAATAAAATAAAATAAAATAAAATAAAATAAATAAAAATAAAAATAAAAATAAAAATAAAAATAAAAATAAAAATAAAAATAAAAATAAAAATAAAAATAGTCTTTTAAAATACATTCTCCAAAAACTCCCAAAGATGATTCCAGACATGCCGGAAATCATCTGTTTCTGACGCAAGTCATAAGTCAGTTTTTCCTAAGGGTAAGAAAAGCGCAATCAGATTTTTCCACATATTGACTGAAGGAATGTTTGAAGGCCACAACAAAAGAATGCATTTTCTTGCTAGATATGTACAAAGGTGTAACACAGATCCTAGTCCATGTCTAAAGTGTAGATCAATTTGCAGTTCTTAAGAAAAATAGCTGGAGATAGGACAAAAGGTCTACCAATAATCTTCTGAACTAATTTGTAGATTTCTTTCCAGTCTTAATCATGTCACAGTCCCAGAATACATGCATCACAGTACCAACATTGGATTTGCACTTAAAACAACATTGAGAAACATTAGGAAATATCTTATTGAGACAAACTGGTGTTTTCACCTTAATTATACAGTATTTACTGTTGCTGTTCTTTTATTGTTGATGTTGATGTTTTTTCCTACTTCAATTGAATGCTGTTTTTTTCTATATTATGCTTAATGTAGTGCTGTGGGGGTAAAAAAAAACACATCAAATTATTTTTGAACGATTATGTGTCAATAAAAACTGAATTTTCAGGTTATAGAAATTGCAATTACGAAAAAAGTGAGCAAAGCTATTTGTGGCGTGATGTTTACATCTCCATGAATCTGAATGGTAGGCTCGGCTAACCATTTCAGGTGATTAACATTTACCTTAGCCATAGCTACAAATTTGTCATTTTGCAAACTGAACAAGAAGGAACCAAAGGATTACTTTTTCTGCTCTTTGTCTACCCTTTATGTCTCTAACAGGGGCCGTTTGAGAAGACAAAAGAAGTGCGTGGAGATTAAAATGTGTCGTTGTTTCCCTCAAATCTTATTATGAAGGTATTAGATGGACAAAAGAGGCTATGTGGATCCGAATCAGGCGCCTCGGTTCTTTTCCTCCCAGCCAAAAGCCAGCTGGCTTTTACCTTTCCTCACAATTAAGACTCACCTATTAAATCCCCTACAGAAGTTCTAAATTAGTGTGACAAATCCGAGGGTCACAGTGCGTGTGTGTGGCTCCGGTGCTTGGCTTTAGCTTTCTCTGGACCTTGAGATAATTAACTGGGGATTCACAGCCTGGATGTTGCCAACAAAACCAGCTATGTCTCTCATCCATTTACTTTGAGCGGTTTTAGCGTTTGATGTGAGATGTCGGGCCTCTATGTGTTGCTGCTCTTGTGTTTTAGAGACCACACATCAGCTCTGAGAGTGTTTTGGCAGGACAGATGTTCTGGATGCTGCTGATGAACTCTTTGGCGTGTGTTGCTCTCGTCCTTGAGGTTGTGAAAAGGAGGAAGTCTGCCTGCCTCTTTAGTGTCATCTGCACTCGTGTTCACAACTGCTCTCGTGCTGTTTGGAACGCTTCCCTAGCCCTGAACCTGCACCCCACCTAAATTCCATAGGCTCTTTCGGTGGAATGGGTGTGGAATTATTTGTTTAGTGGACTTTGCATGTTTATCACAGGACTATTTTATATTTGTTTGATTCATCTTTAATGTGATTTTTATTTATTTTGACCATTTTTAATGCATTTTTAATCTTACAAGTTACACTCATGTCTAGTTCTATTCAGTGGAAATTATTTTTTTAATATACATGGATCAACCTATTTTTTTAAATAATATATTACTGATGAAAGCGTCAGTCATATTTAAGTACAAGTATTTAAGTCATATTTAAGATAACGATAACTGTATAACAAAATAACAAATTAATTATATGAAGATAACTGTAGCCACCTATAATTATACTGTATATTACAGATAAAAAGTTGAGGAAAAGTTCTTAATTGTATTACTTTTTGTATTACTTAGTAATTAATTCAAATTATGCGAAGACAACCACCATATATTACAGATAATAACAAAATCATTTATTTTATTTTCGGCTAAGTCCCTTTATTAATCTGGTGTCGCCACAGCGGAATGAACCACCTATTTATAACCAACTTATCCAGCATATGTTTTACACAGCGGATGCCCTTCCAGCTGCAACCCATCTCTGGGAAACATCCTTACGCACCCACACACTACGGACAATTTAGCCTACCCAATTTACCTATACCACATGTCTTTGGACTTTGGACCCACGCGACCACGGGGAGAACAGGCAAACTCCACACAGAAATGCCAACTGACCCAGCTGAGGCTCGCACCAGCGACCTTCTTGCTGTGAGGCGATCGTGCCACCCACTACACCACCGTGGCGCCATTAATAACAAAATAGTTGAGGCAAAGTTTTTAGTTGTTTTACTTTTAAGTAATTAATACAACTGTTAATAGAGTATCAAGCCTTTTCTCCATGTAATTTTGATGTCATTGTCCATGTCATCAGCATTATTATTGACCAAAGCAAGAAAACCCTTGTTTAATGACTAAGAAGAATGAGGATATAAGGATGAGTTTAGTGCAGTTATATAATCTGCAGGTTTTCTCATGGTTTCATTGCTTGATTGTATATAGAAATGCTTAATGCAGACAAACGCACCAGCTTCCTCTTGACATACAGATGACAGAAGCCAATTATGTCCATCTCTTGTCTTGCATCTTTTTCCCCACTTCTGCATGTTTCCCCCTCTTCTTCTGTACGCGTGGACATGTAGACCACCTAACTAGCTCCATTTGTCCAGATTATTTAGAGGGGTTTAACCTTGCAGCCTCTGTAAAACAGAGACATCCTTTAAAGGCTGCGCTTCCCTTAAAAGCCAAGCCTGTGGCCATACATCAGAAAACAAGAGCTGCGCTTTGATAGCCGCTGCCATTAGACCCAGTCCTGTAAAGGGGCTCTGCCGTTCGAGGCACTCTGGAGATAATTGTGCAATTAGCAAAGAAGATTGTGGAGTGCTTTGATCAGGAAGCAACATGCAACTCCTCAAGATTTCAGAGTCACCCGAAAAGATGCACTGACAGCAGGGACGGGGAAAAAGCAGCAGGCTGGACTTTTTTTAGGGTGAGATTGAGGTGAAAGGGCTCACACAATAAAACTTAAGGTCTTTCATTTGCTGTCTTCAGGTGCAGATTAGCACTTGTTTCTAATGCTTTGTTTTAGTTACTGGTGAGTGCTAAACACAGATTACAGTGGAGAAAAGAACATAGGGGTCACAAAGGTTAAAGCTAATTAAATATCTCTTAGAAGCAAGAAAAGGAGAGAGAGAGAAAAATGGGAAGAGTCTCCAATAAGCTAAATCAGATTTGACCAAGATGTGAGAATGGTATTCTGGCGGTCATCATCATTCATCCATTTTTAATAACGAACCAACTTGAAAAAGTCATGTGACTGGTCAGAGTTGCTTTGAGTGTTTTTGATACACCGAAAAAAAAAAACCTCCTCTTTAGGGTAACTTGAGTCATAGTGTCACTTCATGGTCCTGATTAAATTAAAATAGCTATGATACAAAATTGATTCAAATTACTCTACACCATATGCAGTATTTGTTGTTGATTCATGAAAAAGAACAAGCTCAAATGGGTTATTTAATGTTGAACCATTTGTTTTTGATTCATTGAAAAGAGCCGTTTCATAAGAGTCATTTGAATCAGACAACACACATGCGCTTTGTTTTGATTCACTGAAAGAACCAGCTTGTAAGAGTCAATTGAATTAGACTGCATCAGTTTTTGATCCACTGAAAAGAACCAACTCAAATGACTCATTTGAATCGGAATACATTAGTTGCTGTTTTTGATTCAAGAAAAATAAGAAAACAACCTTTATTTTATGTTTTTGATTCACTTAACCAACTAGTTTGTAAGAATCATTTCAGTCTGACTGCAGCAGTTGCTCTATATGTTTTGATTCTGTGAATGGAACCATTTAAGGAGAGTCATTTCAATTACATTCTACACTGATTGCATTTGAATGTTATTGGTTCATTATGCTTTGGATATTTACATTATATGTCTCCTAGGCTCTATTGGAAGGAATGCATCAATATAGCCGCCATTTTAGTTTAATTACGAAAATTATAATTTTTCCATCACTTTTCTACATCAATGGATAAGTGACTGCATGGGCATTGCCGACAGAGATCATGTGTTTGTGTGCGTGGAAATATATTATCTCCCTCACTGTTAAATTTGATCTAATAGGTGTCCTGAAACACACCACCTCTCCTGCTTTCACTTCTAATTCTAAGGAAGGAAGTGATTATTTCTTGAATGAATTTACGTTATTAATGATTCGTTCGAACTATTGATATCCCTGCATCTCAATGTGCATATCCACCTTTCTGATCTAAATGGTAGAACATTTGTAATACTCAATAATATAGGGTGGACATTATGCACATTGAGGCGCAGGCACAGTTATATTATCAGGCACACTTATAAGTTATTCTACTTCAAAAACTAGTCGTTACTTCACTTAGCTGTCCCAGCAGAGTCTTGTTGTCATATTTCTATAACATTGTTTGCTGATTTTATTTAACCAAGCTAGCATAAGCCTAGTATTTAGTGTGAGATGGTGCTACTTTTCCTTATGGTCAGTGCAGTAAGTGACTGTATTATCATCAATAACGTTACTTTAGCACAAAAGTTTGTAACAAATAAAATCGTCAAAATAAAATCTTACCTTTGAAATGTTATGCCTTTATGCTTTGTTTTCTTTGTTCACTCGTTACTACACCCATACGCAGCTCAGAAATCCAGCATCTTCAAATTTAAATGACGTTTGAATGACATTTGTCCTGGGAGCACTGTACAAATATGGTGGCAGTATTGACACATGCTCAGGGCCCGTATGCAATATCTAGTCTATATCTATGATAAAATTCAGCTGACACATTTAAGAGTCATTTGAATTGGATTATACTGTTTATATCAGAAATGCTTTTGTCTAATTAAAATAATATTTTTTTTATACTGTAAGTTCCTTCTCTGGGAGTCTTTTAAATAGACTAATCTGGTTGCCCAGTATGTTTTCCACTGTAGACGTACAGTACCAGAATTTATTGTAGCATTATTGAATTGGCTAAAAAAGTGCACATGTTATAACTGTTAACAGAACCGTATGTTTTTTTTTTTATGTTTTTAAAAATGAAACTCTATTCCCAATGTTACTCAAAATGCAGTGAGATGCGTCACACGTTTGGACAGCAGCAGTGCTGTGGAAGGCAATGTGGTAGGATTGTTATATAAAACCGGTGTATATAGGAAATAAAACTTAGCAGGGTCCCTGTGAATGACTGCCAGGTCAGGAAATAGAAGTGCAAGCTTTGGCCCTGCCGTTGTCCTTCCACCTCAGTTTCATACCCCTCACCTCCTCTCTTCGGCCACACAGCCTCCTCTGACGTTGGAGAGGCCTGGAGGGCTACATCGCTCGGCTTGGCACTCCTCTTTCCTCCCTGGCTTTTCACATAACCCGAGGCTCTGGAGGGGAAAAGAGGAGGCAGGCTGCACTATGCTCAAGGGGCACGAAGCACTTCCAAAATAGCATTGGGTAAATAAGATCGCATGGGAACCAAACTTTGGCTTCTGCCTCTTTCTCTGCCACATTTAGGCCTGTCCTGCAGGGGTCAGGACTCTCCATTCCTCACTCATCTAGACATGAGTGACACCCTGAATAAATCACACCAAGCTCAAACATCCCCTCCCTGAGCGTTGGGGGTACGCTAATGGTTATGTTGCCCACTGAGGCCTCTTGTGCTTTAATCAGCTGGTCATGGGCAAATGATGACAGAGGGACCACCATGCTGCATCTGATGCTTTCTGAGGTGCACTTCCAGAAAGTTGGCACATTCATTTAATTGTGTTTCTTTGACTTTTGCCACATGTTCAAAAGATTGATTATTATTATTGTTTATTAAAACTTACATAATCTAGCATTTTTCACTCTCCGTTGAGTTTTTTTTTTTTTGGCTTTTTATTGATCGTTAGTTACCTTTATTATGTCCTTAAAATTGCTACTAATTAAATTGACCTTAATTTTTGTCTGTAGTAATAAAAAAATGTAATCCCTAAAATTAATTTAATTTCTTTATTTATTATGTCCCTAATAATGCATTTATTTGTTAATTTGTGCTCAAATTGTCCAAACTATTTTGTCTATCTATCCATCCATCCCTCCATCCATCCATCCATCCATCCATCCCTCTCTCCCTCCATCCCTCTCTCCCTGCCTCCCTCCCTCCCTAATTTGACTTTTATTTAATTTCCTAAAGAGAAAAACACTAACCTACACTTTATTAAGTTGCAAGATGGTACCAGACAGACAAGATTGTAAATATGCATGTGGATGCATTTACTGATGGTTAAGATTGTTCGAAATACCAGGATGAGCTGGTGTTATTAGGTTCAGCAGGTGTTATATTAGAATAACATACCTTAAAATGTTATGACTGACCATTCAGAATCAAGTATTCCATAGAGTCATGTAATAACAAAGGTATAACAAACGGAAGAACATGACTGAATGGTGGCATGATGTGTGAAGACATGACAGAGAAATAAAGACAAATATCAATATTTTGTAAAATGTAGTATGTCATTTTCAATAATTGAGTCCAAATACCAATTGTGTTGTTGTTGTACAGTATTTAACTCCTAATATTCTATTTATATGACTAAACTTAGCAAGTCAAAGACAAAAAGGTTTTGTATTTTAAATAGGCATTTTCTAGATGTCTGTAGGACAAAAAGTGACAAAACACCCTTTTAAGCATCTCCCTCTGGTTGCAATCTTCAGAGATCTTGAATAAGAAGCATCTATATCCACTGTCATTTCATAAATAAAGCCAGTCTGCACCGTATCATAGTGGGCTTATCTGCATCCTCGAATCCTTCTTTCATGTATCTGAGCGTTCTGTGTTTATGCAGTCTCCATATGGCTCTAGTACAGGCCTCGTGGTGAAGTCTTTGAAGGTCTTTTTTACTGTGCAACTTTAGTGCGTCCCTGCACTTAAGACAAGCATCAACAGCTGCTCTGTGGCCTGTGCTGTGAATAATGCACTTCCAGTTAGTGAGTCTCTGCTTGAGTGTGTCTGTATGTTGTTGATCGGAGGTATGGGATAGAGTTTACACTTTTCATGTTCCATCAGTTCAGCCATGAATGGAATTAAGGCCACCTCTGACACACACACACACACACACACACACCGCTGTTTCCTCCACCAGAAGGGCCTGTGTCTTGGCCTGGCAGGCCATCAGAAACCATCATAGAGTAGACTTGTGATGAGAGGCACAGAGTGACACCCTCGACCACACACACACTCACACATACATATACTCACACATTCACTCCCCAGAGTGTGTCAGTGCTGCCGCCTCATCTGATTAACAGGAGCATGAGGCTTTATATGACCTTTTTTTCCCAGAATCCTCTCCAGGGCCAGGATGCTCAACTTATTTTGTTTCTTTTTTCTTTTTTCTTCTCCCTCCAAAATTTCTGTAGTGCCCTCATACTCAACACAATCACATATACTGTCTCAACTTACACTTTAATTATTTCCCAGTATACTCTGTCTGCACCCCCTCTTTGTGTGCCCATTCGCTGCATGAATGTAGCTCTTATTAAATGAATGAAAGTGTTTGTGACACCTCGGCCCACCGGTGTGGCACTGCGGTTGAGTTGTCTCCTCTAGTCCTCTCACATGAACACCCTCAGTATATCGCAAGGCTTTTTTTTTTGTCACTCAAGGTGTCACGCTTTATAATTAGCACACACACACACACATGCATGCACGTGCCTGGCGCTGGACGGCACTAGAGTAGACGGCGCCTGTCAGTGCACCTGTACTCAGGCGGACAGGCTGGGCGTCTCTGGTAGATGGCTCATTAAAGTGATTCGATCATAGGGATGATGCTGGAGAGTGGAGTGGGGCAAAGCCTGTGGCTGAGATGGCCACTGCTGACGTCCTGATATGCACTTGGCTGAGACTCATAACCCTCTGGCTTTAATACTATGTGGATTAACTGATAAATGGCAATCTCTGTTTTTATTTGAGCGATCTTGAGCTTCTTAACATCCCATGACCAATCTTTTGTTTAATATACATGTTTTTTGCACAGTTAAGTTTGCTGAATCTACAGCCCCACAGAAAAAAAAGTTTCAATTTTTTTTTTAAGCTGTACTCTATTCTTCACCCAGATCATATGTTGTCAATCTGATTTGAATGTAATAACATTGAATGTTATGAAATAAAGACATGAAAAGATTTTATTCAATTGCGCTTGCAGGCAATAGTATTCACAGTACTCAATATCTCGTCATAATACAATATAGACTAGAGTTTACACAAATGATACTTATCCAGTTTGTTTTGGTGAATTAACATTACAGTCAGTGTAGTGTCATTAATAAACAACTAACTCTGACTAAATGGTTGTTTGTTATTAAAGAAATATGTCAGTAAACTGTGATATGTAGTCTAAATCATGCACAAATTCTTTTTAATCAGATCTATTTAGTAAATCACCAAGTGTTGTCGTATTGATGACATTTATGAAGTACTTCATATACATGTATATATTGTGAAACAATTCTTGTTCTCCCTGTGTTCACACGGGATTCATCCGGGTGCTCCGGTTTCCCCCATATGTTAAAAGACATGTGGTGTAGGGGATTGGGTAAGCTAAATTGTCCGTAGTGTATGTTTGTGAATAAGTGTGTATGGATGTTTCCCATTGATGTGGGGTGTAGCTGGAAGGGCATCCACTGCGTAAAACATATGCTGGATAAGTTGGCAGTTCATTCTGCTGTGGCGACCCCAGATTAATAAAGGGACTAAGCCAAAAGAAAATGAATGAATGAATGAATGAATGAATGTTAAACAATCTACAGCCAACCAGTGTTGTCTGATTCATGAACAAGTGTGAGCTGGTTCTCAGTAGTGTAGCAGCTTACTGCATAACATGTGTAGTCTTGTTTATAAGCAAATTGTTGTAACAAACTGATTATTTTTGATATATAGTTTAACTCACTCAAATCACTGAAGCTACTGGTTTTGAGTCAACCTATAGCACAACCAGTGCATTGCAGTCTGATTCATGAACCATTGGCTCTTATGAACGGTTGCTTTTTGGTCAGTTTTCAGTAGTCAGGGCTAGAGCTTTGGGAAAACCCAGTCCACATTGATGGGAGAAAGGGTGAGCTTGGAAAATAGGGTACAGGCCTGGGAACCAAAGGTTCTGCTGAACACTAAAGGCCAGGCAGGGCCGTGTGGAGGGGTGGGAACATGAGGCGCAGTGTCCTGCCAGGCTGCTCTTCCCGCGGGAGCCTCGAATGGAGAGACACTCAGAGTGGACAGGCTCTCTTCCTGCCGCGGGGTCAGGCCCCCTCCACAGCTTCCCACCGACCAGGCAGGGCCCAGCTCACAGTGACAGGTTAAAATTAGTCTCTATGGCTGAACTCGAGGCCTCCCTCTCTCTAGCCACTCGCCCAGCTCTGAGAACCAGAGTCTGATAAAGCATGCAGTTTTCACACAGTAACTCTTCTCTGTCAGAGAGACAGATACTATCCATTTTCTTTCGGCCCCCATGCTGAGAGGCGGAGGATGATGGGGCTTTTGCGCACTCCGTACTTGGGAGTGAAGCTCAATGCTGAACTCTGTCTGAACTCCCGCTCCATGATTTCTGCTTTATTATGACGCCAATTTCATTTTAAAAGCTGAATCAGGCCACAGTTCTCCATAGAAGCAATTAAAACACAGCAGGGGCAACCTGTAGGATATCCTCCGCTGTCTTTTCAATAGGGCCAGATGTGTGCAGAGCCAACCTGTTGGTTATAACAATGTTTTTCTTCCTTTTGTTGTCCTCCCTTGCTCACGCTATGCCATTTTAGTCATCCCAAATGATTCACAGGTACTCTGGCGCCTCATCAAAGTCTAAATAAACCACATGCATTCTTAGATTTAATCGTAACTGTTTTCGCTGATACATAATTTATAACAGTAAAGTTATAAAACTCTAAAGTTTATGCAGTTTACTGGCCAGAAATGAGACTACTTGTCAATTACACAAGAGCAACCGCCAAAGATAGTGATCCAATCAGCAAGGCAATTCCCAGTATACCATACCGGGTCTGATCATTTTTCATCTTATTCAAGAAGCCATCTCATGTCAAACTATGGAAGAGAAGACTTATCACAACCTCCATTTCATACTTCAACCCAACATTTTGTTCTAAAATATGATGTAGCAGCAGTTTGTGGTGCTTAAAGTGCGAGTCGAGCTTTCCAGTCTGTTGAATGGTGCTCCTGTAACAGCTCCCTGCTGTTAATTCAAACAAATGTCAGTGCTAATGTGCGCAAATGCTCCCAAATAAAGCGAGTGTTTGCCCACAGAAGTGGAAGCTCCTTTCTGAGGTTCCCGGTGTAAGTGATATTGACCAGTCCAATCCTGGCCAGTCTTTTGCCGGCCTTCCAGTAAGATGGAATGTGTGTGTGTGGGGAATCGATGCATGTGAGGCCAGTCAGCACGTGTGTTTAGACAAGTTTGAGGGGATAATGGCTGTTGCCGCTCGGACACACCGATCTAATGGAGACGAATGGCTCCAATCCTCATTAAAAGCAAAGCCAATGGACTAGAGTTTCGGTGTTAATGTACTGCTTTCATTGTTAAGGTGTGTGCTGGCTTTCAGAGTCAAAACAAGATAAGAGTGTTTTCACACCTGGTTAGTGTAGTAGTGTTTTTTTCTGAACCCTCAGACATTTTAGTCAGCAAGTTTGCAGCTGAAAGGATGACATTGGAAACGATGATGAAAAGACAAGCTACAGAAGTTTTGTTTATATCCGACATAGCTAGCTACTGACACAAATGCTACAGGCATTTGAATGTAACATTTTGTCCTCCCTTTAAGGTTCTGTTGCACCGCAGTTACACAAAAGTCACACAAGCATGTGATTGCAGTATTATTACTTTTTTAAATGGTATGTTTTAAGTGGGATATTTCTGGCAATCCAGATTAAAAGTCCATCTAATGTCAACTCAAACTGATTTCACAATGATTTTCTGGCTTAGAATGATTAAACAAAGGCTGGTTTGAAACAAAGCTACCAACCCAGACAGTGTATCTGGATGTCAAATGTATTTTAACACCAATTCAAATACATTATTTTAGTAGTATTTTTTTCTAGTATTTTTTAGGAATTGTGTCCTAATTAATTTCTGTGAAATGGCGTCACAGTGACACAGTGGGTACCATGATCGCCTCACAGCAAGAAGGTTGCTAGTTTGAGCTTCGGCTGGGTCAGTTGGCATTTTTATGGGGAGTTTGCATGTTCTCCCCGTGTTCATGTGGGTTTCCTCTGGGTTCTCCGGCTTCCCCCTCACAAGTCCAAAGACATGCGCTGTAGGTAAATTGGGTAGGCTAAATTGTCCGTAGTATATGTGTGTGAATGAGTGTGTATGGATGTTTCCCAGTGATGGGTTGCGGCTGGGAGGGCATCCGCTGTGTAAAACATATACTGGATAAGTTGGCGATTCATTTCGCTTTGGCGACCCCAGATTAATAAAGGGACTAAACAGAAGAAAAAAAAAAAGAATGAATAATTTCTGTGAAATATATGTTTTTAAATAAATGATTATTAAATATTGTTATAGAATAATTACATTTATAATAATATTGTATTTTACATTTTTGTAGAATATCAACAATGTAGCTATTTCAATACGTTTCTTCCCTTTTTACTTTCATCAGTTTAAAAAATATACTTATTATAATATTTTTTAATTATTAAACAATATAAATTTTATTTATATTGTGTGTGTCTGTGAGTATACGTGTGTATACATACATATATGCACCACCGGACACGATTTATCGATCCCAGTTGTAAGAGCAACAAGTAACTTCTTTTTCCGATAAATCATCTGTTGAACTGCGTACACAATATTAATTCTTTTTCCACGGCACCTAGACTTGATATTCTATATCTTATACTCTATTCTTTTAGGTGGCAATACTTTTGTCTAAGCAAAATCAGAGCTTACTGTCCTAATTAAATAATTAAAAATCAACCCATAATCATATTTTATGTTGGTAAAATAAGCATAACAGAGGCCTTTGCCTTTCAAGCCACTTCTAATACCAAGTGAGCAACTAGAAATCAAGTTATTATTTGTTGTTCCTAAAACTTGCATAGGCAACAAGACTTCTGTCACATAGTGTATATACAGTATGAATAATATTTTATATATTATTTGTTATTGTATATTTTTTATAACATGCAACTTTTTTTTATAACTAAAACAGTTTTAGTCTAAAAACAAAACACAAAGAAACAAATTACAGATTTAAAGACTAAAGTGATAGTATGTTGTTTCTCAAATTTGTCAGTGACCAAGATTACATCACATGCATACTTAGGGCAAGACGTAGAGTAAAAGATGCATCCAAAAACATTGCTTTTGTTTTTGATGATTTTTTTTCAGGGCAGACATGGCTTAGAGAAAAGGGCTCCAGAGTTCATGAATGACGCTGGGTTGCATTAAGATGTCTGTGCACGTTCTGATGAATGGGGATGAATGGGATTTGCCATATCGTGCAGTGCCACAGCCAGCAGGAAAGCAAGCAGATAACACATCCTTCTCACATTCATCAAGCTGTGCATTTCACAATCTCTTCAAAATTGAATGACCAGAGCCGCCCCGTCAGTGGCCAATTCGTGTCCGACGTGTAGGAGTAACAATTATCAGCAAACTGCCTATGAAAAATATTCACTTCACTACTTCCTCTACTTCATCTTCTGCTAGAAGAAGTGGGCAATTTAACATCTAGTCTCCTCGCAAAAATGTTGTTTGCTCTCAGCAGGAGTGTGTTTTGTGATGTGTTCGCTGGGTGGGTGTTTGTATTTTTGAGAAATTGTGCAAGTGTGTGTACCCCTCTATCCTCAAGTTTCCAACTGAATCATAATCGTCATCTGTGTATGATTATGTGATACAAACACAGCACCACCGAGACCCGGTGTGTGTGTTTGTGTGTTTGAGAGACGTCCGGGTGTAGGACTGGCTGGAGGGCAGGGTATAGCGTGCATGTGGAGTGTCCGTAGCAGGGGACGCCAGGCTGTCTCCAGGATCTGAGGCCCTCCCCACAAGCACAGACGCAGGAAGAGCGATCCATAAATCAGCCCAGATTAGAGGGGCCGCTGGGCCGAGCTCCGCAGACTGCGCTGCTTTATGTCAGAGCACCAGAGATGGCTTAAACAGTCTTTCTCTTCACTTTTTATTAAATCTGCACTCTCAGACTTAAAGGGGGGAGACTGAAGGATTGAACTTGTGTGTGACATCATTTTGGATAAAATCAGGCCAAAAGGAAGTTTGTTTGGAATCATTTTTGGATGTTTGATACAGTTTGCCAGAGCAAACATCGGTATAACATTTGTATGGTAATGAAATGCAATGTACTACCATTGGTCTGTGGGTACGATGATGTAGTTGGTAGGAGTGACTACAAGCTCCACCTTCTTTAATTAGGAGATCATTTTCCAGTTCAAATTTCAGTTTGGTTTGTCAAGGCCAGACTAATTTACAGTAGGAACTGAAATCGTATATCCAATTAAAACCAAAACTGACTTTTTCATGTCACTTTTCCACTTAAATACAGTTAGTTATGGCCTAAATTAAGATCTGTGTATTCAAAATTGAAGTTTTTTTTGTCATTTATTGGTAAACCACAGAGAAACGGAAGAATTATTTGAAGATTTTAACTGGATGACTATAGTAACTTTAATAAGATTCTATGGTCGCACTTAATTTGAAGGTACAATTCTTGTTATTTATAAACCATTAACTCCTACATTTGCCTCAATATACTAGTTATTATTGTAGTAGCTGGGTTTAGATATTGGGTAGGATTAAGGATGTAGAATAAGAACATGCTGAATATGTACTTTATAAGTCCTAATAAGCAGCCAATATCATAAAAGGAGGTGGGTAATAAGTAGGCCCACACGGAATCTGCGTGCGCAGATTTCCGCAGATTTTTAGCCCATCATTGATTCTGTTTATTTACTTGTGTAAACGTGTGTAAATGTATATTTATTCAGTTTTTTTTATTAATTTCAGTAATAATATTGACTAATATGAAAATATTCATATGATTTATTTACAATACACTTTGTAAAGTAATATTTTATGTCTTTTAGTAGAGATTTTATATGAGAGACTTGCTGTGTTTACCAAATAAAGTGGATCTATTTGGATTTGCATTGTAAACATTAAAAAAAGTTTAAAAGGCATTACTTTTTATTACATATATATATATATATATATATTTTTTTTGTTATGATACTCCTAAAATCATTCCGCATAAATCCGCAGATTTTTAACAAAATACTCTGCAGAAATAGCAAAAAATGCCTGCAGATTCCATCTGGCCCTAGTAATAAGCCACAAGGTCATAGTGAGAATTGGTACTTAAACTAAAGTGTTACCGAATGTATTTTATTCTATTAAGAGTAAGCTCTGTTTTAATATGCTACATTAATTCATTTTTACAATTAAATACGTTTTCAATGATATATTTATCCTATAGACACTTTTCACATTTCCGGGTTTCTCAGTAGCGGAAGTTGTCATTGGGAAAACTTAGAGCGCACTGAATCGGAGAGTATAACAAATAATTTTTTTACAATCTTATTTGCTCAAATAATAAAAGAAAAATTCCACTATGATGTTAAAAAGACTCAGAAAAAGGGGGAAAAAAATTTGTGGGGCAACCAGAAGTGAGAATAATGTCAAATTTACTGTCCTGTCCCATAGACACTGCATTAGAAATGCCTCACATAAATGGTAATTTGTTTTTTGTAATTTGAAGCAAAGACGACATAATCCATACATAGATACATATAAATGTTCATACAAAATCTGAATATTAAAAACCTTAAAGATTTAAGATTATGATGACCGTTAAACGCATCATGACAAGCTTGTGAAAAGGATCCATTGATTTCTTTTTAATCCTTATTGTATTACTGACTGTTTCAGCTCAATGTTGTTAGTTGACCATTGGAGATCATTTTGGGGATTTTATTAATGCACTGACAGGGCACAATATTTTGCTTAGCCCCTCTAGAAGTCTAAGACCAGCTCTGATCAAGAGTATAGAGATCATTGAGAATTGAAGATGAGAAGGCAGAGAGCCTCAAATGATGAGCTTTCCAGTAATGGCTGAGGAATAACAGAGCGACTGGATTTACAAAGTATCTGTTGTGTTTGATAGCTGAGACTAATCTGAGCCTGGGGAGAGAGAGATGGCCGTCCTGCTTGCTCTCTCTCGCCGAACAAAGGACCCTCCATGTCTGCACGGAAATGCAGCATCACACAGCACATTCTTCTACACACATTCTCTCTGGCTTGATGCACGCACACACACAATATTTTTCTCACGCTCGCAGACAAATGCTTTCTGTCACAAACTCTCACTGTCATTTCCCGCTGCCTGTATCAGGTACCATGTGTTTTCCTTATTATTAGCTCTGGTGTTGGAACCCTCCAGGGCAGACAGTGCTCACTTCTGATTACACTGCATTGTTTTCACAATAAAAGTCAGCTTTATATCTGTGCTCTTTCACGTAGTTTTAGGCTTGATAACAGTAGCTTATTGGTAAGGGCTAGTCTCAAGAGAATACAAAAACACAGCCCAAATACATGCTGTGTGTAGATTACTACTGTGATTAGAGACCAGCAGTGATTGAAGCAGGAGGAAAGATTACAGCTAAAAGGTTACAGTAGTCAAAAATTAGCAGTGTGATTCTAGTTCCACAGTTTGGTGTCTATGATGGGTTTCTTAGTCATAAATTTGTTGCCACACAGTTTTCAAAACTTTCCATTCAGGTTTAGGTCAGGACTCTGGGCTGGTCATTTTATTGTTTGACCACCTTCAACTTTGATGCACCGCTTTACCTGTTTTGCTGTGTGATGGGGCTCATTGTCTTGCATGAAAACTGCAGGCTGATTGTGTGAAGAATGCAGGGAAGGAACAGCATGTTGCTGAAGGAGTTTCTGATAAACATTTGGGTTTAGACTTCTTCAGTTTCACGATGAACACAGTGTTTCCCATCCATCCCAAATGAAGTAAACTTCAAATCACTAAAACAAACATTATATCCAACTATTTCTCTGTGTGCAAAACATGCTCCCCCTGAAAAGGTAAATTTTTTCTTTTGAAATTGTTTCTGCTCATGAGAAGTCTCAGTCCAAATTCTCTTAAACAGCGACACTGTACGGCTAGACCAAATCTTTGTTTAAATGTAAACACAAAAATGAAAGTTGTCAAGAGCATATAAGAGCAGCATATAACCGTAAAATCAAGTTGGCCAATCAGAAGCCCCAAAAGTGATTATGATCGATTCTGATTGGCTGTCAACATAGCGCTCAGGTCATTACACAGACATGCATATTGTAAATGACAAAGGTAGTGGTTCACAATCTGACATCGCCCAATGGAAATAATAGCGAGGACAAACCAATAACATCGGTTTTGCCAGCTTAACAACTTAACAGACCCTGGCTTTGAAAATCTTTACCCTGACAGGAGTTTTCAAAAGCTTTCTGTTTCAGTGTCCTAATACTGAAATTTGCGTGTGCACAAACAACCAAACCGTGTAGAAAAAATCTCTGTTTTGAAAATAGCTGCTTTAATGTGGACAGAACTTTACCCTGTACATCTGCTACAAGTTCATTGTAAGATCCCGTGATGGCTTGAGAACAAAATTTGGCCCAAAACTCAGTGTAAAAAGTGCGGGTCACAGGTCCACATCATTTTCCAGCAAAGTCTGTCGGCATACAATAATGGTTTTCTTGTTGTTCTTTCCTATTTTTGGATGTAAAGCCTGAACAGTATTATTGTGTTGGCTCCTGGACTTTTTCTCCCCATATTTTAAAAATAATTATATTTTGACAACTTTTTTCCCCATCACAATCCAATTATAGTTTCCAATCCTGTCCTAATGATAGCTTTTGAATGTAATAAAGTGTGTATGGTATCTTTGGCTGGAAGTGAAGAAAATCCTTCAAAAGTGAAACCAGGCCAGTAAAAACACCAGTAGCTGTAACCTCTTGTCTTTTCTCTCCGCTGTCTATGTGTTGGTCATTTAAACACAGCCAAAGTTTGGTCTGTAATCTCTAAATTGGTGACTTTCTCTGCAGTGAGCGTGATGTGTTCCTCTGTACGCTCGCAGCGAAGGGCCATGGGAACTGTGCATCGTGTGAAGTCACAGAGATATTCGTCAAAAAAAGTTGTTAGAATGGTCATGCTGATGTTCCTCCCCCTCTTCAGCATGTCACAGGGAAAGTATTGATCCACAACTTCCCAAAGTTATTTATAATTGAAGATAAACAAGGAATGTCCATATGCCTGGGAGCCAAGTCAATGGGGGTGCGTTGTTTTTATTTTCTGTTTTTCTTAATTCTTTTTTTTTTCTTGTGAATTCTTGAAGGAAGTTCTCAAGGGGGATTTTTCTTGAGTAAGATAAGTAAAAATAAAATAATAAAAAATAATTCAGTATACATGTATATAAAGAAGTGAAAAATCAAGTGACACCAGCCCACGTAACGTGGGAAGGAAACTGTTTGCATTATAGACGTAACACATCCTATTATTATCCCACTGTGTGTGACAGCTTTGACCAGAGCTGCCCTTAAACACACACTGAGCTGTTTGAGGAGAAACGCTACTTCCTCTGTCCCCACACACACACAGACCATCTAAGGCCAGACCATTCCCAAGTCTTATTTCTGACAGCCTTTATGGGAATGCTTAAATATAACCTTGGCGGCCAGCAGAGACATAATAATCAAATGAGTTGAGCAGTATTTTTTCCCACTTCAAGGTGGTCCAGCTAATCTTTGGGGGCACTGTCACCATTTTGGTTGGAAAGAAGTGTTTTGGCTTTCATTTTAAAGGCAACGTAGGCTTTGCCAACTCATTCCCTCTTTCACCACACAGCAGGAACGTCTTGCGCCACAGCTTCTGATGCTTCACCTCTTTTTAAACAAACACAAAAGCTTTTTCCACAGATCATCAGGAGAAAATAATGTTTGGTTAGTGTGATTCTCAAAGTAGCAATTAGCATTAGGGACACTTACAGTATGGACTGGAGCTCTGACTGACAGTTTGATAGAGAAAATTGGGTAAGTGCCTCATGGGTAAGCCCACACAGAATCTGTGTGCACAGAAATCTGCAGATTTTCAGCTTATCATTGAGTCTATTTAATAAGTTGTGTGTAAATGTGTGTACATTTATATTTATTCAGTGTTTAAATTAATTTCAGTCATATTACTGACTAATATGAAAATGTTCATATAACTTATTTACAATACACTTTGTAAAGTAATAAGTTCTGTTGTTTAGTAGAAATACGGTAGATGTATTATATGAGAGGCTTGCTTTGTTTACCAAATAAGTAGATCGAATTGACACTTATTCAACTATTCCACTTATTAAGCTATTCTAATTGACACTTACTGTATACAATTTTAGTTACGATACACCCAAAATCATTCCGCATAAATCCACAGATTTTTTTTACAATATTCTGCACAGGATAGCAAAAATGTCGGCAGATTCTGTCTGGCCCTACTTACAGTATGGGCAGTGCCATTGCACTGTGGGCATCCCGAGTTTGAGTTTGATACCAGTGAAACAGCTGTCAGAATTGGAAAATCATTCCACCAGTGAGAAACATTAAATGAAAAAGTTTTGGAAAGTGACTAAGAGCCTCTTTGTGATGGTACCATCACAGGTCCATCTGTCACGTGATGGTAACATCACAGGTTCAACTGTCCATAACTAGTCAGTTGTCCTTTACACCATTTTGCTATCATCTAATGCTCACTTATACACACAGCCTGTTATAATCCACTGACACACTAAATTGATACATTTTTGTATCTAGTCATTGGTGTTTACAAATCACCACAGCATCCAACATCAAACCAGTTGTGCCAAAAATCAGGCCAATATCACATAGTCTGAACCCAGCTTAAGTGACATTTCATAAGTCTTGCAGACTCCAAACATTTTAAAAATAATGCTCTATCCGAACTGTAATATCAGTGTATGCTTAACTCAAATGCACTCATCAACACAAAATATAAAGTGCTGAAGCATTAGATCAGATCTTCAGGAGGAAGGAAGGAAGGGCACTCAGTAGAGTCCCAATGTATAAGGAAGTGATCTCATAGAGCTCAAGGTTAACAGAAGTATCTGGATCTCTCAACACCACCTGCCCCGCTCTCACTCTCCTCCAGGCTGAAATAAACCAAATGCTTCCTCGACGTACGCTATCCCGTCTCTTTCATCAACAAACTGTGCTAATGACTTGTTCAAAGCTGTTTGTTCTTGCTCCTGCAGAGAGAAGGCTTTGATGATGTATGGCGGTCTCGGGTGGTGTGGCCCTTAAGAAAGCTTTGACACTTGGAAGGCCTCCCATCGCCTTGGAGCTGGTTCAGCGGCACTGGTCCTCACGCTTCACGGTCTAAAACTGTCACCATGTGTAGAATTACAACAATTAGTCTGTGATTTGTGTGAGACGGTGGCCCGAGGCTGTGGACCACCCATGCGTTGCTGCTGGGGAAAGGTGCTGGTGACTCAGTCCTCTGTAGGCGTCAATGGAGCCGTTCTCCATTTGAGCAGCTGCTTAGCAAGGGTCAGATTGTAGGGCTTCCAGGGAATTCTGCTGTTTTGGCATGTGTTTTTTTTTTTTAAGACATGACAACTCATAATGCATAATGTACCCCACATATCGAAGTCTCAACAGCCATGTTTCCATCCACTTATTTTTATGCACATTTTGAACTATGGCATTCAAAAAGGGTTAATGAAAATGACTTGATGTGCATACATTTTTAAACATCATGACAATTGACAACTGAATAGGAATCCCTGTTTTTGTATTCGCTAAGAAAAAATGTGTGCAAACTCTGATGGAAACACATTACCAAATAAATTCCTATTTACATTTATAATGCAATGGCAATCCATTTTCATATCATAACCGGGGTGCAATGAGATAGAGCTGAAGATCTTTGCCCGAAACCAAAGGAACCCGACAGGTTCGGGTGGGTTCAGGCTTAATTTCTATCATTTTAGATGGGGCCGGATTGTAAAGAGAAGTGGCGAAACAAATCCCGCAGAGCCTTTATCTTAATTTTGTTATTGCCAAATACCTGTCATAATTTAGGGTTAGGGTTAGAGTTTTGGCCAATGTAAAGGCTAAGTGTATGTACCTAGGCCTAGAGTGCTGAGATGTTGCGTTGTTACAGAGGACTTATTTTATTTCTTTGTTTCAACTTGTAAGTGATCTATATTTTGTTATGAATAAATTATATTAAAATGTGAATAAATGACTCATTCTAGAAAAAAGGCAAAAGAGCTGTGTGCTTGTGCACAATAATGTCAGGCTGTAAACTGGTTCTGGCTTTTGAAAACATGTCAATCAAAATGTACTTGCCGGGCTCGGGACGAATTCTGTCGAGCTTGGGCCCTATCGGGCCTAACTTTTATAACTCGATTACGGCTCAAAAATGGGATGCCAAAAATAGACATACCAGCATTCTGACTACATTGTAAAACATCTGAAATGTTGTTTTAGTCATTCTAAAATGCCTTAGCGAAAAGTCCATCATCAAAGCGGTTCAGTATTATTACTTCCCAGAACTGTCTTGAGCGTCTGTGCTCTCTAAAAGTCACGTAATACATCAGTCACATAAATGCCCCACACTGCCATCTCCTACTGCAGCAAATTCCACTTTTCATTTTGAATTTTTGAGTCAGGTTATCAGGAAGTGATTATGTTGTTCTCTTTGACTGATTGGATGGAAACAGTGCTTTATTTGCGGATGTTATATGCAATAGTCCAGTTTTACACTTACAGTCCATTTGCATAAGAAACATAGCTGTTATCTCGTTGTAGTTTGTCTGTGCATTAGTTGTAGATGCGTTGGAGGTTTTTGTGACAACAAATAGCAAGTGTTAATGTACAGATCATTCAGACTGCTTATTGCAGACAAAAGCCTGTTGGTGTCTGGCAGACTTCCTCCTGCAGGAGAATAAGGCTTGTATATCTTGCTTGTCATCTACTATGAGTGTTTATTTAATGCCTGTGGTGGCCAAGTAAACAGAGTCTTGACCATAGATTGTCACTATGAAGTCTCATCTTCGCACTTATTTTGAGAGCTAATTCTTTTTTCTGACATTTGGGAAATTTTATTCATGCGTCATTTTATTTACGCACTGTTGTTTATTTCAGGCTATTTAGAACTTTTTTTTTTCGATTCAGTTGATCTAGATCTTTATGGTGATATGTAGGTTTAGGTTATTGCAGCATGTTTTAGCCTTGCAGTTAAAGTATTTGCATTAGGGATGCATCAAAATGAAAATATTTGGCCGAAACTGGAACCTACAATTTTGGATACTTGCCAAAAACTACTGCTGGGGGGAGAACTTTATTTATTTGGTTGGTTGGTTGGTTGGTTGGTTGGTTGGTTTGTTGGTTGGTTGGTTGGTTGGTTGATTGGTTGGTTGGTTGGTCGGTTGAGGGAAGAAGGGAGAGAGGGAGATTTTCTGTTTTAACCGAAAGACAAAAAAATTGATGATTTTGCTGGCCCAAATTTTGCTGGTGCATCATTAGTCATTTTTATTTTACATGATAAATGTATTATTTTTAATTACACTAAAGTGTTTAAAAAAATAAATAAAAAATATTTGAAAAAAAATAAATAAATAAGTGTAAAGACCACCTGGGAATAATGATTTTAATACCATTTACTCATTGTCATGCCATTCCAAACACTGTGGTAACCAACCTGACTGTAAAAAAAGTGAAAAGTAGTTTAAAAAAGTAGAGAGTAGTTAAAAAAAGTGTTTTTATTAAAATAACTAAATAAACCAGCAGTACATTAAAATATTGTCATTTTCAACCCAGCTTGTAATAAATGTAATAGAATAAAAGTAATTTCTAAATCTACTATGTACTGCTAATGTTAACTCATTATCACCATAATAATTTAGGTGGTTCAAAAACAAACTTTTTCAAAATATGTTTTTTATGATCCACAGAAGATGAAAGTCATACCTTTATAACAACACTACTAAACGCTGTCAGTTTTAAGTGAGTTGCCACAAATTTATATATATATTTTTAAAATAGCGAAAGTACAAGGGATACGTTTTTCAAGTTAAAGTTGTTTATTATTTATCACAAAAATCAAACCTTTCTGTGATACCCCTTAATTTACGCTGTTGAAACTCATAAAGCTATTTACAAACAAGCGAGAGTGCAGTTTGCCGGTGTCTGGAGGTATGCTGAATCTCCTGAGATCATCCATGATGGGTGAAATAACCTGAGATCAGTGACGGCTGCAGGTAAATGGCTCCATTTACTGTCCACTATGCTATCAGAATGGAGCATCTAACTATTGCCTATCCAACAGGCTTCACTCACTCTAATTGCGAGTAACTATTGGCCTTTGAAGTCTGACATGAGGAATCTGTGGTATTCTTCAGAATCTGCGCCTGAAAGGAGCGTCCTCTATCCACATTCATTACGTCCCAGCTCAAGTGTATAAACAGCCAAATTAAGTAATGGGAAGTGATATTTCTGAGCAGAATGGACATGCTGTGTTCCTCTAATGCTCGTCGATTATTCGTACAAGCGTAGTTTTGGAGCCCTAGTATAAGGCTCAACCTGAAATTTAAACCCTTTTGGACTTGGACACCATTGACTTCTAGGTGGAAATGTGCTTTTCTGAGGCCTAATGAACATGTCCCTGAACCTTTTTCCTTTGTACCGCCATCCCATAGCTTGGTACTTCAGCTTTGAAAAATGCCAGGGGAGTGTATCTCATGGCCCCGAAGAATGTTTTATCTGCCCGAGTTATCGTTTTTCACTTAATGACACCCATTATGGCCTCAGAGCGGCAGAACAGGCAGCAAGCAACTGCATAAGAAGTTTGAAGTTTTTTTTTTTTTCATTCTCTCTCCAAGGTGTAATGCAATCTAACCTTGGGAAGAGGCCTGGAGTGGCTGGAGCCGTAATATGTAAGAGGCTCCTCTGTTAAAAGTGGCGTCGCCAGGGATGGAGTCAGGGGTGAAAAAAGGCGGTCTGCTTCTTGTCACTCAGGGCAGCTTCTGCCCAGGGAGCCTGTAGTACTGCAACCCAACACGGCCATGCTGACGCTACGTTCAGTAGGATAACTGAGCTTCATCATCTATTAGATCACTCATAAACTAAAAGAACGTTTCCAAAAGCTCCTCTGCAGGTCATGCTGGGATGACCTGGATGACTCTGAATCTCTAACCCCTGCTAATTCCAGCAGCTAAACCCTTCTGTTTTGTGTCACTTGTGTGAATAGGAAAGCGAGAGGTATCAAACCGGTGTTTGTGCTTCGCTGTTTTAATGGGCCATTTGAATAAGCCTGGTCGTGACCTCCTGACACCCATCACAATGAGCAGGGCGGCAGGGGGATTAGCTGCTATTTTCTGACAACTTTCTCCCTCTCTCCGTCTCTCGTTCTCACATGCCCACTGAGGTCTTTCTTGGAAGCATCTCTTGTGACAAGATCTAATGTAACACTTGTGTATTTGAGGTCACTACAAGTTCAATTAGCCTCAGCCACCTGTTTGCATCTAAGATTTCGTCCAAACAACACTGGTCATCTTGGTGTTCAAGGTAAACATGCGAATAAACTGATACTCTCCTAGTGATGTTTAAAGAAGCAGAGCCTTTAATTTAGTTTTAAATATATGGGTCAATGACACGATGCTGATTTGTGTTTCTTTTCTTCTTCTTTTTTGCTTCTTGATGGGTGTACCACATAAGTCATAAATAAATGTATTTTAATAACCAATATGTAAGATAATTATAATATATTAGTACAACTTTAACCTTGTAAGGCCCAAGCTGTTTTTTTTGTATGTGTTTTTTATTTCTCTTTGCTATTTGGGCTTATTGGAAATTAGAATAAAACCAAAGTATCATCTTTTGATATGATGTACTTTTAGAGAAAAATGATGTCCATATATGTGGACTCCTAGTTTATAACACATACACATATATTTTTTGAACATGTTTTGACTATCAGAGAGTAAAAACTAAATAGTTTACCCATTTTGGACAGTTAAAAACAGTGTTTGGGACATCTCATATGCTGCAAAACAGTTGCAGGATGACACTGTATGTCTTTAACAAAATATAAATCATACAAAGTATACAATTATGGACATAAGAGCTAAAATGTGCTGTCCAAGTATGTGGCCACTAAGCTCTAGGAGGTTAAGGAGACAGAATGAACTGTTTACCTTTACTAAAAAAATTTAATGAATAATGAATATATATAACTAATTTCTAATAATTGATTTCTTTTATTTTTGCCATGATGACAGTACGTAATGCTTTACTAGATCATTTTCAAGATACTAGTATTTAGCTTAAAGTGCAATTTAATAGCTTAACGAAGTTAATTATGTAAATTAGGCAAGTTAGGGTAATTAGGCAAATCATTGTACTGTGTAATGATGTTTTGTTCTGTAGTCAATTGAAAATAAAAAATTGCTTAAAGGGGCTAACAATATTAACCTTAAAATGGTTTAAAAAAACCTAAAATACTGATTTTATTCCAGCCAACAAACGAATAAGACATTCTCCAGAAGAAAAAATATGATCATAAATACTATGAAAATTTTCTTGCTCCATCAAATATCACTCGAGAAATATTTGAAAAAGATAAATATTTTACAGAAGGGATAATAGTTTTGTGCTCAAGTGTTTGGATAATTATTAATATTAATATAAATTATCAAAATTTAAGTAATGTAGTAAAAAATTAAGTAACAAATGTTTTGTTTTGTTTTGTTTTTTACTTGAAAGCTAAACCACGCATGCCATTAAATGTTCAGCATTTCGTTTTCCATTTTTGTAATCCTGGACAACTTTCTGACTAATATGTGACATATATCACTGACGCCATATTTAAGCATAACTATGTGTGCAGTATACGTTACCATCTGTCCTTACATTTACCCTGATTGAGCCATCAGCCGAGAGCCAGACTGGGTGCTGAGAGCTGCCTGTGCTACTGCGGATATATTCTCTCAGGGATTGGCCTTCACCCCTTGCGGATCAGGGGCGTAAAATTGCCGGCCCTTTTGCACCCACATGTGTTGATAAGTCCCATTAATATCTCACTGATCCCTGGCAGCTCAGAAGCTGTGTGGGAACTGTAAGCCCCATCATGTAGAAATGACTATCAGCACTATGATATTGAGTCGAGAGGGAGTGACCGGCGCTGATCTCCGTATGCGAGCCTATTAGGCATCAGCACTAAACGATCAGGGAGGGGGTTACATGTAGTCAGGTCTGAGCTGGTGACAGGTGCCGGGCCTGGCTTTAGCTTGCTATGACCCTCCGTGCTTGCCGGCGCTACCCGCCTAATCCCCGGCCAGCTGTTGCAGTTGTCGTCCCAATCAGGGTAAAGTGTCGGGGCAGGTGGCGGCTGGTTCAGGTAGCTTTGGCGCATGCTGATCGGCAGATCTGGGTGGCAGTGACAGAGCTCTGCTGTCATGGGGATGCTTTCGGCCTCCTGAAAAATCTAGGCCACATGTTTCCAGAGTTGTCAGCGGCCCTCCAGACTCCCATCCATTATCCAGGGGGCCGCCGCAGCATATATCGGGGCCCGGTGAGAGGGCACGAGGTGGGTCAGGGTGCACTCAGACACCCCTGGTGGTGGTGAATGAATCAGTCCGTCTCTGCTGGAGCGAGTTGTCGGAGCACTATTCATCATGGCAGGACGCTGTCTGTCTAAAGCGTTAAGGTCTGCAGGATGTTGTGTCTGACTCTTAAAACCTGGAGAGGTCATTTACCCAGCCCTTTATACCAAAGCTGAGTGAGATTTTGGATATTCTACTGGAATCCTGTTGTAAATCAGCCTGCATGTTTTTTTTTTTGTTTGTTTTTTTGGCATGAACCTTATGTGATAAGCAGATTTGTGTGGTTGCCTTTGCAAATATATTATTGTAAAGGGCAATTAATTCATTTAATTTATTATTTTATTCCTTTATATGTTTGTTTTATTTTATTCGTTTTACTTTATTTGTATATTTAGTTATTTCTTTATTTGTGCTTTAAAACTGTGTCTGTGATGATTTATTTATTTATTTTCATTTTTTAATGTCTTTGTTGCTGGTATTATGCCACAATATTCCAGAAAATTTTACAATATACCACAATATTTTCTAGAAGAAAAGAGGCAAATATAGATTGTGTATGAATCTGGAGTCATTTCCATGTTTCAGTTTACATACATTTTTATTTTGAAATGCAGTTTACTGGTGTATTGGATTAGAAGCAGTTAATTTAATCCAACAACACTGCCACAGACCCCTCTTTTTAATATAGTTTTTGGTTTCCATAGATGTTGTGTGATAAGCAGATTGAGCTAGTTGCTTTTGCTGATATAAAGCAGAATCATCTCCTAGTTTAAAGAGCGGAGTATATTAAAACAATCAATATGGAGCATGCATGAAGATGAAGATGCTGAGTGCTCCCTCTGACTGATCAATACCATGGTTAACGTTTCTCCCGGATAGTTTTAACATCAAAGTCAATAACCAGCTTTGTAAATCGCTGCATTAGAATCAGAAATCACCGGGGTCCAACAGTTTGGTTATTATGGAGAAATTGACAGTTTTACAGGATTCAGATTTGTTTGTGGATGTCATTTTCAGATAGCTTCTCTGATCCTGACCGATCATTCTAGACTCGGGATTATAAGTGATAATACTGTAATGCTGTGTTGCTATGATATTGTTTTGAGGATGTACCATATTTTACTATTATTGTATAGGGTCGTGTTGTATTTATGTTGATAGACTGTCAATTTCAAATAATTGTAAATTAAAAAGAAAAGTGGCAAATATCAATTTCTTATCATTTCACCTTATCAGTGCTCTAATGCAGTGTTATATTGAAATAGTTTTGATTTTGTGTCGTAAACAGTCTATCAACTAGACCTTTATATAAAAAAATATATAAACCTATAGTTTGGTTACGTTGCTGATATTATATTATGTTTTTCTTAATGACAAACATTACGGCGTGTAGTTTGACATTTTTGGATTTTTAAGCGTTATTTTATCAATTTTATGTTTTGTTTTGCGTTTGCGACCAGCAAAGTTAGCACTGTCGCCCTAACAGCAAGAAGGTTGCTGATTCAAGTCCTGGCTGGGTCAATTGGAATTTTTGTGTGGAGTTTGCATGTTTTCCCCGTGTTCGCCAGGATCAGGTGCTCCGGTTTCCCCCACAGTCCAAAGACATGCGGCAGGTGAATTGAAAAAGGCGAAATTATCCGTAGTGAATGAGTGTGTATGAATGTTTCCCAGTACTGGGTTGGACCTGGAAGGGCATCCACTGTGTAAAACTTGTCGGATAAGTTGGTGGTTCATTCCGCTGTGGCAACCCTTAATTAATAAAGGGACTAAGCTGAGGTAAAAATAATGAATGAATGTGTTTGCGAAACTTTATTTTTTTATTTTTTAAATATTTTTTGCATTGTTTTCAACTTATTTAGCTCATTCCATTCATATTTATATTAAACTGGGCGCCACGGTGGCGTAGCACGTTTGCCTCACATCAAGAAGGTCGCTGGTTCGAGCCTCGGGTGGGTCAGTTGGCATTTCTGTGTGGAGTTTGCATGTTCTCCCCGTGGTTGCGTGGGTTTCCTCCGGGTGCTCCGGTTTCCCCCACAGTCCAAAGACATGTGGTATAGGTGAATTAGGGAAGCTAAATTGTCCGTAGTGTATGTTTGTGAATGTGTGGATATTTCCCAGAGATGGGTTGCAGCTGGAAGGGCATCCGCTGTGTAAAACAAATGCTGGATAAGTTGGCAGATCATTCCGCTGTGGCGACCCCAGATTAATAAAGGGACTAAGCTGACAAGAAAATGAATGAAAGAATGAATTTCTATTAAACTAATCGCTGTTTTCAGTCTCTTGTAGTTTTTGTTAAATTCGTTTTCACATTTAATATACATTTATAATTGAAACTGAACCTTTTTCATTTAAAAAATAACTCTTTTCAAATTTAAACGTACCACTCAGTTTGTTGTTCAGATTATTTGTAATATATTTGTGTTTGTTTTGTTTGGAATGTATCCAACTAACCTTATTGTTTGTTTTACAAAATGCGTGCATTTTTATTTTCTGAACACACAGGGATTACAAGCACTTAACCAGATCATGAAACAGCCTCATCCTCATCTCCAAAATAATTTTGTGTATGGTCTAAAGTAGAGTCCATGTGATTGTATTTGTGGGTTTTTAGATTATTATGCGTGCATGTAGACTTTATATGTGGTCTCTGTCAAGTCTGTGTTTGTGTGTGTGTGTGTGAGCACGTATATGCTCGCGTGGCATACAGTACGGGTGAGGTGGTCCAGCAGGGTTTGGCGTTAATACTCTCCATCAGTATCCAGTGTCCGGAGGCAGTGTTGGGATGGGAGTGTATCAGTTTCCATGAGACTCTGGCAGTGCTGATTCGTCTGTGGTTATTGGGCCGTACAGACAAGCTTTAACAACAGCAGAAGAGGAGAGGGTCCTGCCAGCCTCAACCCGAGAGTCCCTCAGCACTCTTTACAGTAATAAAACAGCACAATATCGGACATCCGACACCCCAGATCAAACCCCATTACATTAAGGAAATATTAGACTGCCGCGCCGGCCTGATGCATGCACATGTCAAGATGGCGGATGAGGCTGGATGTTCTTTCAGGCCAAACAGACATGAATTAAAATATGTGTTTGCTCTCCAACATTGTCAGCATGTTGGCAGGCTTTTCACAAAACTGATGCCATCTTTACATGGGCCAGAGCGTGTATCGATTGTGCTGTATCACTTGGCTCAGATGCATCTTTTTCTGCGTTGTGGCAGTTTGATATTTAGAGAATTTTTAGGGAATATGTTCAATTGAAAGTTTGATCAAAAATGTTATTTTCTCAGCCACATCATTCTTGTGGTGACTGACTTTCTTTCTTTTTGCAACACAAAAGATATATTTTAGAAATAATATACAGTATATGGTGTAGGGTTTGTAAATAATTTATGATGATCATTATATGGACCTAAACAATTTAGATGTTTTTCGAAATGTATTTTATTTATTTATTTATTCATTTATTTATTATAATTATTGTTATTGTTTTTGTTAGATTATTATTATTATTAGTAGTAGTAGTAGTAGTAGTAGTAGTAGTATTTGTATTATTATCATTATTGTTTTATTTATTTATTTATTATTATTATTATTATTATTATTATTATTGTTGTTGTTGTTAGGTTATTATTATTATTATTATTATTATTATTATTATTATTATTATTATTATTATCATCATCATCATTGTTATTATTATTATTATTATCATCATCATCATTGTTTTTATTTATTTATTTATTTATTTTTATATATTTATTAATTATTATTTATTTATTAAAATATGTTTTATTTTATTTTACTGAGTTTATTTATTTATTTATATATTTATTATTTATTTATTTATTTTGTTTTCATTTTCCTTTGACTTAGTCCCTTTATTAATCAGGGGTCGCCACAGCGGAATGAACTGCCAGCTTACCAACATATGTTTTTACACAGCGGATGCCCTTCCAGCTGCAACCCATCATTGGGAAACATCCATACGCTCTCATTCACACACATACACTACAGACAATTTAGCTTACCCAATTCACCTATACCGCATGTCTTTGGACTTGTGGGGGAAACTGGAGCACACGGAGGAAACCCACGCAACCACGGGGAGAACATGCAAACTCCACACAGAAATGCCAACTAACCCAGCCAAGGCTCGAACCAGCGACCTTCTTGCTGTGAGGCGACAGCGCTACTCACTGCGCCACCGTGGCGCCTTTTTATTTATTTATTTTTGGTTAAAAAAAAAAATTCTTCTAAATGAAATTTGTTCTAATTTCTACTAGTTGTTGAGCCTAAATGTCAGGTTTCTGAACCAGCATTTTCAAAAACATATGCAGTCATCTTTTTAATAAAGATGAAGAAAAAACCTACCTGCTATACATTGTACAAAGTTATTATAACCAAAACACTATTAACATCAGAAAAATGTTGTGTATAAAGCACAATTTGCAATAAGCAAACATTTAAAAAAGCAGGCATGTTAACTTTGCACACAAAAAAAGAAAGGGACATTGAATAAATTTCATTAAAAATGTCAGAAGTGTCAGGTTTGTTAGTGGTAAATGACTAAAATGCAGGTTTTTATGTTTATGACACAAATAGTTGCTGTATTCCTCCATATTGATGCTCTTTTGTTAGGCAATACAATGTAGCATGAACTAAATTCACTACGTTGCATTATCACAGTGTTTGCTCAAATTTAACATCACCATCTTTCCATTATCTCCATCCGAGAAAGAATTCATCAATCTGACGCTCCTCAACACACCAGCAGTATTTTAAGCTCCTCTGAGCCCGTAAACATGATTTTGGTCTTTTAATATTGCGGCGTTCGCTGTAAAGCTAGATGAAATAGCGTCGCTGTGCTTTTCCTCGGCCTCGTGAGGGTTGACTTATGCGATTAAGTACATTTGCAGATCAGGAGGAGCTGAAGTGGTCATTCTTGAGGCTGATCTTCATTAGACTCTGCAGCTCTGGATGATTTAAGTGTCCTCTTTCTGTGGAAGGGTCACGGCGGCCCCTTTGATCTTTCATTATGTACAGAAACATGCAGGCCACATCAAACCTCCGCTGCCGCCCCCTTCACTCTTAACACTAGATGACTAAAATCAGCTCTGCCAAAACAACATCAGCGCGCCCACAGCAGAGAAATTACACCAGTGTAAATCAAGCAGGAGCCATCAGCTGGATGAGAAACAGATCCGCTCGCGCTCAATCAGACGCCACCTGTGGCCATACACACACACACACACGCACACGCATACACATACAGAGCTCTCTGCACCTTGAATGATTTTGTGTTCACAACTTCGATGACGATGGTGATTATTAGTGTTGCATTTTATATAAAAGTATAATACATTACTTTTTCATTGACATTTATTTTATTTTATTTTATTTTATTTTATTTATTTATTTTATTTATTTATTTATTTATTTATTTATTTTATTTTATTTTATTTTATTTTATTTTATTTTATTATTTTTTTGTATTTTATTTTATTTTATTTTATTTAGTTTTTTTTATTTTATTTTATTTTATTTCTTACCCCATGTTTTTTTTTAATTGTTTAATTTCTGTTAAACTCATCACTGTTTTCAATTGCTTTCGGTTTGCAACCAACCATGCAGTTCATTAAACAGCTAAACATGATTTAATTCACCTTAGTTTAGTGTTGTACCTCGCAGAAATTATTGTTGGTTGGTTTCATTGAGCTGACCTAAAACACGACAGGCAGCAAACATGGGGGGAAAAAATGCCACCATCGAAGCTGTTTTTGGTCTCGCATGTCCCAATTTGATTGTGTTCCAGCTGAGGTTAAATGGGTTAAGAATCTTAACCACGCTAAAGCCCTTGGAACGGTTACTTATTAATCTCTTTCACTTCCAAGACATTACCACCAGGTTTAGCCGGATTTACCTCACCAGATAACATGGGCAGATTTGTCAAAACAGAGCATGAAGAGCGTCAGAGTCTTTACACTCATCTGTGTTCAATCTTTATATCCATTTTTTATACAGTGCTTCTGTGCTAGACTCACTATATGCAGATAGCAAAGCAAAACATTTCCTTTTTTTTACTGTTTTGTCTTTAAAGTAAATGTCATGACAAAAATATAAGTTAAATATAACATAATACAGTATATATAGTCAAGGCAACATGTTTTTTTTGTTTTTTTTTAATAAAAAAAAGTTAACCACACTCAAAAAACTATTTTGCTTTGCTTGTTGAAATGACTTATTTAAAATGAGCTTGAACAAAACAATTTTTGAGATCTTGTTGGGAAAACTTAATTTTTTTTATGTTCAATCCACATAAATTTGTTAAAAGTATTAAGTTAACTTAAATGATTTGTGTTGGGACAACATGAATGAATTGTGTGGAACCCTGCATTTTTTACAGTGCATGTTTTAGCTTAATTTTCGTTAAGTCATTCGAGCCATAAGGCGAGACACTGCAGTCAAAAACTGCAGTTATTTTCATGCATCTGTCAATCTTAAAATGTTTGGATTTTAAGTGTTTTTTCAATCTAACATAAAGAAAACATCTAAAATACACTTTTAATTGTTTCTTTTGTTGCTCTTTATCAGTCTGCTTCTGTAGATATATTTTGCTGTGGTTACTAACTCTTCAAAATAATTTCAACTTCAGCAACTAAATAGTTTCACTTTAATCATAAATTGTGCATTGCTACTTTTGACCCATCATTATTATGCTGTAAGGACTAATATGACAAAAAAGCCATCACAACAAAAGCTTTATTGTTTCTTCAACTTATTTTGACAAGTTCACAGGGTTCCAACCAATGTCTTTAAGTTAATGTCTTAATGTTAATATTTTAGTATTAGCCTAATATGTTTTGTTAGTTTTGCTGATGTAAGTTGAGATGAATAGAAAATAATCATTTGATAAAAAAAAAAAAAAAAAATAGGAAGTAAGAAACAAGTTTACAGTGCAGGGACAAAAGTAACAACAAATTTTGGATCTTCTTTATTTTAGATATATCTGACTATGAACTTGTTAATGTTAACTGTAAACATATTTTGTCCTTTGTCTTAACAAATAAATATCAAATTGCATTTTCATTTGAAATATCAGCTCCGTAAAATGTATCAAAAGTAACCCAACAGTACAAAACTTGATTATTTCTAATGATTTTTTATTGTTATTGATGCTAATATGCATACAGTTTATAAAACATCCCAATGCAAACACTGCAAACTCATTTGTGGAAGTGAAAAATAAGATATTTGTATTAGCGGTGAGACAAAAATAACGGTGTTGGTTTCGTCCCCACAGAAAACATGGGTTTTCCCCCACAGTTTGCCATTCTGAATCCAATCAATCAATTAGGTAAATATAGTTATAGCATTTAGTATATGTTTTTTTTTTTTTGCTCCAACCATATGCAGTATCATCCCTTTAGTCAATTTAATCCAAGTTCTTCGGGAAATTTCATTCAACTAAAAAATGTAAGACTGTAAGAAATGTTTTCTGGTATTCCTGAATGTATCAGGTTATCCACCCCCTGACACAGATTTTCTTTAACTCCCTCTATTCATGCCTGTAGTATCTTGAAATCCTGATGTATTGGTTAGTTGTGCGTGCTTGTGAGTGCAGTGGCTTGAGTGTAATGGATGCTCTTCAGTTTATCAGAAACTCCGGAGCATCTTCCTGGAACCTGCACCGTCTCAGACCGCCTTCATTTGATTAGTCATGTCTAGGATTGTTAAGCTGTTGTACAACACTCTGGAGAATTGTTTTGTGGCAGAACACGGCATCTGTAATGTATTGAGTTGTTGCTGATGTACAGAGCACATCGAAATTAGTGGCACAATTATTGGTATTGACGTGCAGCAGAAGATTTATTTTATTTTATTTTTTTATTTTTTTATGCTTTGAAATTATTGGCTTTTTCAGTTTAGCATAGTTTTTCTCAGCCTTTGTCTTTCCTTGGCCTTCATTTATTTATTTATTTAGTTATTTATTTATTTAGTTATTTATTTAGTTATTTATTTAGTTAGTTATTTTTATTTTATTTTATTTTATTTTATTTTATTTTATTTTATTTATTTTATTTTATTTTGAACCATGTATTGAAAAAAATAAGTAATTCTTATAAATAGTTTCACTAGCAAGGACACCTTAAAATAAAGTGTAACCATTTTTTTTTAAAATGCATATATTTTTAAACATATTATGCAGATAATATAAATTGTGTTATTTTATTTAGTTTAGTATTTCATTTCATTTTCAATCCCATTTCATTTTTTTATTTGTGTGATTTTTTTTTCCTGTTAAAATAGTAATATTTTATACAGATGGTTTTTGTTTTTGATTGTTTGTTTGTTTGTTTGTTTGTTTGTTTGTGTTCATGCATAAGTACAAACTTGTTTCAATTTTAAAATAATTTTGTAATTTTTTTGTGATTTTAATAATTATTTTAAAACTAGTTTTAGTATTTATTTATTCTTAATTTCAATCAACGTTGTTATTGTAATAATTAGTTAATTACCTTATTATTTAAACATTTTACAATTTAAACCTACAACAGTTTGTTATGCAGTTTATTTTTAGTTCATTTTTATTTTAATTTGAACCACATTCAATAAAAAAAGCAACTTTGTATATTTACAAAAACTTTACAGTTAAGATTTTCAGTTATAATATAATACAATCTATAAATAAGTACATAATCATTATTAATAAATAATAATTAAACAATAAAACATATTTTAAAAATTGAAATATAATAATTTTTTTTATAATATATATATTTTTAATTTTATAATTATGTTTCAAAAAATAAAAAAATTAATGGAGTGGCACTATATGCAGGTTATTTTTGTGTAATCATTTCCCTGAACTGAGTCCAGCAGCTCCACAGAAACAGCAGCAGGCTCTCTAACATGCGTGAAGCTCTTGAGTGTGTGTGTGTTCGCGGGGTTTGGTGTGAGTCGGCGGGTCACTGGTGTGAGCTGATCAGCCAGAGGTGATAAAACCACCACCTGGACACCGCGAGCTGGACGTTTGTCGGTTTGGGCTAATGGGACGTTAGCAGTGCTGCAGTGGTCGGGCTGTAAATGGTTTTTATTGTTGGTTAATCTGCGGACAGTGGCAGGCCCATTTCACACTGAATTCCACCCTGTGGGGCCGTGGCTAATTGGACAAATTTGCACAGCAGGGAAGGAGGCACAGAACGGCGGGACGCTTGATATATGGGCACAGGCCTGCAAAAGCACACACACACACACACACACACACACACACACACACACACACACAC
>CAIGQQ010004837.1:18096473-18108873 GCA_903798035.1 Danio albolineatus | reverse complement strand
CACACACACACACACACACACACACACACACACACACACACACACACTCACACACACTCACACACACTCCTCCACCATCTATCCATAGATAAACCACAAACTGGAGGAGGCTGTGTTCATTATGTCTGGAAAGTAAAATGCCGTTTAGATGGGGGAAATAGTTTGAAGTATGATTCCTTTTTTCAATGCAGTCCTTATTATATGACTAACTATTTTTACTGTTTATAAAAAGGGAAATTATGCATACATTTACATTTATACATGTACATATTTAAACTGACTTTGTAAACTGACATGTAAACTAAATAGAGCAAACAATAAATTATTAAACAAAACATTGATGTAATTTTACAGTGTTTATTTTAAATATGTTTACATATGCATGTGTAATTTATGACATTAATATTTACTGTAAATAAATTATAAATAAATATGAGATAAATACTATTCTTATTAATAATTTTTATCTTATCAATGTATATGCTATTTTATTCTTGTGAATTTCTAACAATATTACTAATATATATATAAATAAAAAAAATACATTTCATCATATATTTTTAATTTGTTTAAATGTATATGTTATATTAATAATTATTGTTATTATTTACTAGTGTCTTATTATTATTATTATTATTATTATTATTATTATTATTATTATTATTATTGTCTTTTTTATTATTTGATTACATAATCTGATTTTAAAAAAAGAAAATACATAAATTGACGTTTTTATGAATTATATACATATTATATGTCATTTTTTTAATATTAGTTTAATTAGTCAAATATATAAACATCATACATGTATAATGTTTATAATATTAATACTATTACTATAGAGAAATACTGAATATTATAAAGTCATGCCATCATAATAATTAATCTAAAATGTTGTTGTAGTACAAAATAACAAATGTCTAAAAATACTAATAATATTACTAATATATACAGTAAATATAAAATGTGTGTTTATGTGTTTTAAAATATTATTAATTTGTTTATATTTATATATTGCTTATATAGTTCTTGATCATGTATTTTTGTAAATTATAGTATTTCGTGTTGGTATCTTGTGTTTTGACTTTGGATGAGAAGCCTCTCATGAACAGCTCCGCCACATTTCATACCTGTCCACTACTGCCCGTATCCTCATCAGGTTCAAAGAAAGTCAGTCTGATTACTAGCAATGAGCAGAAGCCTGTGGAGGAGTGTTTCCTCTCTAAATCACAGCGCAGCAGTCCCTGCAGTGTGAAGGCTAGGCCGTAACTGTTTTTGCTACAAGCCTTCAGCGACCTCAAACACAGATCTGCACCGCCGTCACGTGACTCCTGCTTCCTGTTTTATTTCTGCTCTGTTTTGTCATCTTTGAAGTTGTGAATGATGCTTTAATGAATAGCTCTGCTCGGACCGCGGGCCGAATGAAGACATGGGAGTGGAGGCCGCTCTCTGTGAAGGCTGTGAAACGGGTGGTAACTGCAGCGGTCGAGCGCGTGTGAAGTCAGACCTCTGGAATTAAAATGCAAACCGTAGGCTCCGCTCTAATCATGAGTTGGCCACGCTCCCTTCATGAGCGCAGGTCATAACAGCAGTTTCATCAACGCCCTGCAAGTATAAATCTTGAACCCACAGCAGCACCAGCTGGACTCCAGCTCTCATGGTTTTAACAGAGGCTTATTCTGCTCATTAAGGCTGCATTTATTTGATCAAAAAGTAAAAACCAGCATAGACAGATTGGAAATACATGCTTTTTGTTAGACATACTGTAAAATACATTGCTCTGGGTACATTTCATTGTACGTTTCAGATGGCTGATCCACTAGAGGGCACTGTATACATTTTTTCAAATCTGAATTATGTTAATTTGGGTAATTTTGATGAACATTATGTTAATTTTGATGTACATTTTATGTCCTTTTTGTACAAAAGTAGTCTGTATTTGTTGTACAGATCACCTAGATCAGCGACACCTAGACCACTGAACCCAACCAATAGTGTTTTCAAAAGCAAATGTTGCAGAAAAGTGCACTGCGGCCACATAGTTTTACTTTGATTTTACACAGTTTTTAATTTTTTTTGTTGAACCACGATTCGCCAGACTTGAACCCGAGCTATGGAAAGTGAAACTGACCACACTGGAATTGTTGCCATATGGATATAGATAGATGAGGCAAATTAATTCAATTGCAAATTACTAATGCCGTTAAAATGTTTTGTGGTATTTATTTGGTGTTGTGCAAAGAACTGTACAAAAATAATTATTTATATGTTGATAAAACATCCCTGTAAATATCATTAGTGTGAAAGCAGAAGTCATACTGTCCCATAGCATTCATTTTAGCTCTGCAGTCAAAGGTAGAGTATGTTGAAGTACTTTTTTGTGCTTTCACAAAAATGTAGGATGAATTTTCAACGAGTCTATGTTAGTAAAAACTGCTTAAAAACTGTTAGTAAAAATAGTGTAATATTATTACCATTTAAGTTAATTGTTTTCTTAGTGGATTAGTTTAGTTTTTGATTTATTCCTGTCATTAAAAGCTGAAGGGGTCACATGATTTTTCAGAAGTCAACCTGTTGATCTGCTGTCTTGTGATTAATCATTATTGTTTCTGATCATTAATTATATCTCATTAGAATTATCTGTGTTGAAAACTTTTTTTTTTTTTTTTTTGCATATACTTCACAGTTTTGGGGAAACAATGTGGATTAAAATGCACTCCATTTTTTACACTCTTTTTACTTTTGTCTCTTCAGCAATTCAATATGTCCCTGATCAACATAAATGTATGTAAAAAGGGCATAAATATAAGTACATAAAATAAGTACACAAAACGTACATTTAGACTGGTTGTTTTGAATTGTTCTGTGTCAGTTTCTGGAAAATATATGAAACAGCCTATCTGCTTTCAACAACAACAACAATAATAATAATAATAATAATAATAATAATAATAATAATAAAAACAATACATATTGAACTGTAATGATGTATGGAAGAATAATGCTGAAACTCCAGAATTGAATCACAGGAATAAATTCAGTTTTAATCTAAATAGGAAATCTCAAGACATTCTTAATAATAAAACAGTTATTTAATTTGTAAAATATTTCACAATTTTACAGCATTTTTAAGGAAATAAATTCAGCCTTGATGAGCTGGCTTTAAATCTTTGGCCAATACTGTAGATGAAACCATGTATCTTTACCCACATAATATGAGATTTCTGCAACCTGACCGCAACTAATAGAGAAGATGATAATGAAGGGTCTGGGGTAGGCTGGTCCAGTTCTTCAACTCAGTTGTTGTTGCTGTTGTTGTTTGTGTGCTGTCTCTGGGCCGGGCTCTGGGCTGTTTGATGTGTGATCTGCAGGAGGAGGAACGGCCTCGGAGCATCAGCCTCTCCGCTGTTTATCCGTCTGCTGTTTCTCACAGGATGCTCTCTCGGCCTCCTCTCCTCACACTGCCTCACTGGCCCATCTGGATTGAGTTACCCCAGTATTACTCTTCCAGCACTTTGCCTCATCCTTTTTTCTCTCTTTTTCTGTCTCTTATTGGCTCGCTCATTCCTTGTCTCTCTTTCACACTCTATTCTGGTCACATTAACTGATCTCTTGTTGTTTTTCATTCATGTTCAGCCCGTTGTGCCCTCTTTGTTGATTTCCTGTTTTTCATTTTTTAATTTGTGCAGATATTTATGCATGCTTGTTTGTATGTTTGTTTAAATTAAGTTATAATTATAATTATTCCTCATGTTGATAGATAATATTAACATATACATTGCAAAAAATACAGAAAACTGAAAATATATTTGTGAATTTTGTTAATTATTTAATTTTTTATCACAAAAAACGGTTGTATATTACAGAAATATACTATGTACTTATTTAAGTTATTTATTTATTATTTTAATTTATTTCATAAATTATTAAATTATAAAGGTAATTCAGTACAGTGGTCATATGTGATGTAAATTGATAATTAAAAATAAAATAAAGCAAATGCTTTTTTTATACTTAGTTTAATTCACAAATTAAATATTTAATATTTTTTGATTGACTGCTTGATTGATTTTTGATCGAAGAGTTATTCATATTTCCCAGAATATATTAAAAAAAAGTTTTGAAAATTGTCCCGTGCATGATGTGTATTAAAAAAAATTAACTACAGATTTAACAATACAGACTAAGCTAAATTGCTGTGATGAAGTGTACAGTGGTTAATTATTAAGACATTTGTGCAAAAGTGTACAGCGGCCCCAAAAGTACACTTCACTTTCATTTTAAAAGGATTAATGCATGACTTTCCTTCACTGTTTTCCTGTTCTTCACTCATTTAGTTCAGTACTTTAATTGTCAACAGTAAGAATGGCCAGCATCTCGCCTCAGATTGTGCCCATCTGTCCACCTCTGCAGGATGATGTGAGCGTCTCTCCTCTGTCTCGGCACACTCATCAGTCTCTGTGTTTCTGCGTTTGTAGTGGTGTGGCGTTGAGGCCGTGGTTAAGATGATATCAGGCCGATATAATGAGGCAGTTCCAGCTTCTCTCTGTTTCGCCCTCTTCCGCTCTCAGATGATGTGGTTGTGGTTTTTTCGCTGCTTCAGACGTGAGCTCAGAGCCCATTGTCCATCAGAGAGCCTGAGCAGATGCAGCGGCTTCCAGTATTTCACCTCATTCTCACTATTGCTTGCTCAACTTTCCTCTGAATGTAGTAGTTTTCCACAACCATAACTGATGAGCTTCGCCATGAAATGTTGAAAATGCAGGACATGTGTTAATGAAGAGCAGTGCTGATGTACAGTGCCCTCCATTAGGCCTGTCACAATAATCAATATATCGACTTATCGCACAATACATGGACATGACCTCAATAATTTTTAGTGATGCAATATATATCGCCCATACGTAAAAAACAATTCTTAAATTCTCAATTTAGCTGATTGCACAATTTTTCTATCTCTATTGGAGGTGTTGCAGAAATGAAAGATATCGCAGCCTTTGTAACTTTTTAACCTTGCACTTTTTTTTGTTAAAATGTATTTATTATTTGTTTAGGATATGCGTTTTCACATTCTGATGCCAATGCCTAATCATTAAATTATTAAAATAATAAAATTAATATTAAATTAAATTAAATACTCTTAAGAACAAAATATTGTGTCCTTTTGAAGAGTGTACTTACGTTATGATGCTATTATATTGCCATTCTGGCATTATATAATGAGTGGCCTAAAATGGTCTTAAAATGACAATAATATCGTTTATCGCAATATATTTTGGTGCAATATATCGTACAACAAAAAATAGATATCGTGACAGGCCTACCCTCCATTAATATTGGCATTGTTGTCTTGTTGACAGTGCGGTGACATTTCGACATTGTGCTTCGAGTGTCCCAAGTTTGAGTCCCAGTTGCAGACCTTTACAGATCTTATCCCTCTTTTTCTCTCCAACTTCACGTCCTGTCTATCTTATTTTAGTAAATAAAAGACTAAAAATATTGGTCCAAAAGCATGTTCGTTAAGTGAAATTAAATATTTACAGTAAATTAAAAACTAAAACTAAAGGCAAATAATCAATAAAAAACTAATTGAAATAAAATAATAGCAAAAATTATTATATTTTTTAGCGGTAGATTTCACATTTACAGCCAAACACATCAGTCAAGCACATTCCATTTTTTAGCAGACGATTGAAATATGTTTTATGTTTAAGGTGTTTTTGTATATAATCCAAAAGCATCTTAAACATCAAACTTTCAGTCATCTGCTAAAAAATGTAATTCAGGCATGCGTTAACTACATATATTATCTTTAATGTGGAGAAGTTTGTCTGAAGTCTTCATCAATTCTGCTTTTCTTGTTTGAGTTGTGTTTGTGTGGTTTTGGGTTCAGTGTCTGTTGAACTAATTATTAAATTTTTTTATTACTTAGAGGTTTGCACAAGAGCTAATGTAAGCTGTTCAAACATTAAACTTTGCTTTGGTCGACTGAATCTAAATATATACAAACTAAATAGAAATGTGTTTACGAAATACAAACTTAGCTAAAACTAACAAAACCATTAATGAAACAAACTAAAACTAAATTAATTTAAATATATTTAATTATGCAAAAAATATAATAAGTTTGCTTATTATAATCTATGTCTTATCATAATAAAAGCAAAATCAGCAACAAATCTTAATAGTTTCAAATTTAGATTTTTTGCTCAGGATACCAAGAACTTAATATACTGTAGGTGACATTGAATTTGCAGTTTTGGAGACTTCAAAATCTTATATTAACCTCCCTCCCAACAAGACAGAATCCAGGCTGATGCATTATACTGGCAATATAGTTTAAAGTTGTCAGTGAGAATATAGTTTGAAACATATTTTTGCTCTGATGAATTCATAAGGGTGCCAATAATAGCAGCACATAAATACTGTATTTAACAAATATAAAGCTGTTCTGTATTTGCAATTAATTGTTCTCAATGAGAAGCTTTTTGTTAATATTTTAAGCAAAATGTTAAATGGTTATAAAATAAAGTGTTTTTCCGACTGCTTTTTTGCTCATATTCAGCAAAGGTGCCAATATTAGTGATACTGTTATTCTCCTGTATGTTGCCTCCAGTCTGGCTAGAGGAAATCTGACCGCTGTTTTGATCAGTGAAAAGCCTCGCTCGAGTGCGGCCTGCTTTTGCGGTGGATCAGATCTAATTCTGACACGCCGTCCTGCTGCTGGGTTTTGGGGGCTGTGTGTGTTTGTCTGGAGTAAAGTGAGTGTCTCTTTTGTGCTCTTTCTCTCTCTCCCTGGATCTTCAGTGAGTGAATCATTGCTCTCGTTTCAAGCTGTGGAGACAGAGGCTCCTGCCAATGAAGCATCCGTCATCCATGTGTGGTGTGAGCTGACCAGGACGCTTATGTTCCACTTCAACACTAAAAATCTTCCATTCACATCTTAGTCATTTCGTATTGTTCCTATAGTGCTAATGCAGACCACATTTTAATCTTTGTTTATGAGTTTGATGTTTGATCTGAAAATTTTAAGTGTGACAAACACGCAAACATTCAAAAAAAAAAGATATCAATGAAGTAAACTTTTTTTTTTTCCCATACATACATGCATACATACATACACACACACACATATATTTTATGTATATATAAAGTATATATATTATAAAGTAAGAACAACCAAGTGAATATTCATTCATTCATTTTCTTGTCAGCTTAGTCCCTTTATTAATCCGGGGTCGCCACAGCGGAATGAACCACCAACTTATCCAGCATATTTTTACGCAGCGGATGCCCTTCCAGCCGCAACCCATCCCTGGGAAACATCCACACACACACATTCACACTCATACACTATACAGACAATTTAGCCTAACCAATTCACCTGTACCGCATGTCTTTGGACTTGTGGGGGAAACCGGAGCACCCGGAGGAAACCCACGCAACCACGGAGAGAACATGCAAACTCCACACAGAAATGCCAACTGACCCAGCCGGGGCTCGAACCAGCGACCTTCTTGCTGTGAGGCGAACGTGCTAACCACTAGGCCACCGTGGCGCCCCCCAAGTGAATATATGATTTAAAAATGTATATTTTATTTTTGTTTCCTCTGGGTGCTCAAGTTTCCCCCACAAGTCCAAAGTCATGCTGTATAGGTCAACTGGGTGAGCTTAATTTTCCATATGTGTGTGATTGAGTGTGTATGGCTGTTTCCCAGTGATGGGTTGCAGCTGGAAGGGCATCCACTGCATAAAACATGTGCTGGATAAGTTGGTGGTTCATTCCGCTGTGGCGACCCCTGATTAATAAAAGGACTAAGCCAAAAAGAAAACGAATGAATGAAAGTTGCTTTATATTTCTCTTTTATTGTGCTTCTGGAAAAACTGTGATTGCCAGCATAAATAAAATAGAAAAAAGTTTTATGGGATGAAACTTTCAATTAGAAGTTTATTAATTCTCATGATTATTCATTTATTCATTCATTCATTTATTCAACGGACAATTTAGCCTACCCAATTCACCTGTACTGCATATCTTTGAACTGTGGGGGAAACCGGAGCACCCGGAGTAAACCACGCGAACATGGGGAGAACATGCAAACTCCACACAGAAATGCCAACTGACCCAGCCGAGGCTCGAACCAGCGACTTTCTTGCTGTGAGGTGACAGCACTACCTACTGCGCCACCTTGTCGCCTTTTCATGATTATATGCTTGAAAATAACTTTTATTTTTGTGCTTTTCCTCACATTTTCACATCTGTTTTTGATTGATTGAGTAAAAAAAAAAAAAACTATGTTGTTTGATAGGTATTCAAATTACATCCACTTACTGTTTGATTTGTACCAATTACATCTTTTTTTTATCAAACATTATCTGGCATTGTTAGTTACTGATTGGAGATTAGCCAGATTAAGGACCTGATTCAGAGCTGATTTCTCCAACACGATCTCACGGCATTTCGTAACTTTTTGATTTAGTGGATAATTTGTATGAAATTGTACGATCTCATTTGCACAATTTTGTACGATTTGCTCATCCCCCAATGACAGTTGGGTTTAGGGGTTGGGTTGTGTGACACGCCTCCTTTTTAAAATTGTATATTTTCATTCGACTGAACTCATACGAGTTCTAATTAGCCACTAAACAGACTAATAATTAGCCACTAAACTGACCAAACGTAAAAGAGTTACGTTTCCTCCTGAGATCGGGCTGGATTTTTTCTGGTAGTTTCAGCTTCTGATTTGGGAGCAGTGGGACTCCAGAATGTTTATTTTGCATTAGTGTAGTTCTTTACACACTCTTCTCCTGATTAAATGTTTGTTCTTTTGACCTCATTTGCTCTATTAAGTTGCAAAGTGAAGGTTTACTTTATAATAGTGTCTCATCTTGTCAGAATTCCCAGTGGTGCTTCATTCACTTGGCTCCAGCACCATCCTCAGCACCGCCGCTGCTTGAACTGTTCTCAAATCAGATTAACCGTCTCCATTTTCCACAAATGCTCAATGTGCATGAGCCCCGCTTCTGCACTCAGTCACCCTCTCCAAAAAAACACCAATGAGGTCTTTCATTTATTATTCTTCTCCATCTGGAACTGTTTTATCATTGATAGGTACATTGTATGCTTTTGTGAATATGCAGTCCGTCCAAAAACAATATTTGTTTATTTGTTTATACACCTTTTGCGATGAAAAGCTCTGCCAGAAGTGGTGATAAATGCAGTATGGGAATACCGGGGTGTCACATGGAAATTTAGATGCTATCTTTTTCAAATTTTCACATATTAGAGCCAATAGAATGGAGTTAAGGAAAACTTTCGCCCAAAATAAAAAAGCCCCACTCTTGTTTGCTGAAGTGTTGCATCAGCTTGCAGGTGTTTTTGAAGGGTTTTGCTGGTATTGGGTGTGTTCGACTGTAGGTGGGATGCTGTGACTGTGTTTTGGGGGGGGGGGGTCTGGAGGACTATAAGGGTCATAGAAAGTGGCTGACCCTGCTCTGCAGACTCCTGTCCTCCTGTGTTTGGCTTGGCCTGGTCCAGAGCAGATCGATGATCTTTAAAGTGGATTTGTTATTGCCTTGTTTGCTTTGGCAGGTCTTGAAAGCGTCCGGCTGATTACAGTCCCAGATGTCATTGCACACATTACCGCTCTGCGTTACTCCTTCTAAAGGCCCGTTTGCCTTTTCTTCCTCTTCATTTCAGGCTGCCTCGCTTCCGATGTTTTATTTGCATTCATACATGTCTGTGCACACTTGGCTGCTGTCAGAGTTTAGCTATTCAGGTTTTGTTTGGAAATCTAATTTCACCTTGCTTAGCATTGATTTTGCTGCTAGTCCTTGACCCTTTGTAGCTCAAGGTGAGAGTCTCTCTATTGTTTGAGTATTTTCAGATTCACATTAATCATTTTAGGTGCACTTTGCTTTGATTAAGTTGTGATCTCAAAACATTTACATCACATTTTACAGTTCAAAACAAAACACAAATTTGTATTCCTATTGTTATTAATAATGAATAAAAATAATAAGATATTAATAATAATAATTATTATCTATCTATACTGTAAAATTTAAGTGAATTAACCATAAAACAATTATGTTTTCCACCAAAAAACTTAAGAATTGTATTGATTCAACTCATTTTAAATAAGTGGTTTAAACAAGCAGCAAAAGTATCTATCTGTCTGTCTGTCTGTCTGTCTGTCTGTCTGTCTGTCTGTCTGTCTGTCTCTCTGTCTGTCTGAAATCAGATAAATTTCTTGAAATAGTGCTAGTGGCAATTTGTGATTTGTGTGTGTGTGTATATATATATATATATATATATATATATATACTTCATATTTATCATGCATCATGCTTAGTGATATATGTTGATTTTCTTTTTTTAATGCACTCTCAGATATGTTTAAGAAAAGTGCATGTTCATTTTCAAATAAAACTGGGATAGAACATTTCAAGTGTATGTGTGTTATGGTTAGCAATGATACACAATCCTGTCCAATTTGGCTGTAAATGCACATCATAAATAATTACTTGAGTTAGCAACAGTAACAATAGCAATGTTTCCATACTATTTTTATGTGCATTTTGGATATGTGCATAAAAAATGGTTGATGGAAACACCAAGTTGCGTATATATTTTGAAAATGTGCATAAATATGCTCATAACTGAATAGGCTAAACGTTTAATTCGATAAGAAAAGATGCACATAAACTAAGATGAAAACACTTTTACCGAACATATTCTCGTGTGATGATAAAAATGGGTGTGAATGGACAAACCAGCAGACTGAGCATATTGCAAAACATCTGAAATGTTGTTTTGGTCATTCGAAAAGGCATTAACCAATTCAGTATTAGTGTTCTTACATCATTAATTACCTCTATGATTGTCAAGAGTATCTGACTGATTTTATTACCAACACAAATACTGTTGGTTTCTTTCACAGAGAATCTTTCCATTTCTATATATCCTAAATCAACATATATTTTTGGTAGATTACTGGTCTAAACCCGTCTCACTGGAGACCTGGGACTCCCAAATGAGGAGATTTGAGACAAGTTGCGGAAGGCCTGTTTGTTCATGTAGGGAGTGTGTGTGTTGTGTCCGGGATAAGCAGCTTTGAGAGCTGGAGGAAGAGAATGAGTGAAGTCCCAGGTGGATGACTGGATTTGGCCACAATCATCATATCAGATGCTCCTCGATGGCCCGCAACACACAGCCCCAAACTCACTGACCCATCGGACTTTACTTCTGTCTCTCCGATAAGATTACTTCCACTTAAGAGGGTTTGGAGAGGAAATATAACGGTGGCCGCGCAGTCTGTGTAATAACCCGAAAACGCTCAGATTAAAGACACATTAGGCGGTGATTTCTCATTATCAAATGGGATTGTGACAGATTGCACCATGTCCAAATGAAAATCCTCTCTGCTTACTCTTTCTGCTGCCAAAGTGGGCCATGACCTCCGGCTGGGCCCTGGGGAGGGCAGGTTGGCAGTGCGGGTGGCGTTGGGCCCGTATGGCCCTGGAGTCTGTTATTACTGCTTCTTTCACGCTGCCACATCAGAACGAGGTGCTGCGGTGCTCGGCTGTGCTAAACCTGTAATTGAACTTTCGGCACAGTGCAGGGAGAGTTTGTAAGTGATTATAAGCAATATGTTTCTCCAAATTAGGCCTTTAATTAGCTGCACAGCTTATGTTTCTGCTTCAGTTGCAGCAGTGTTTTTTTTTTGTTGTTTTTTTTAGGTCAGCAGATTTTAAGAATAGTAGGGGTGAAGTTTCGGACTGTTTTCTTTGAATAACAACGATCAGACGGCTTGTATCACAGACCTTAAGCTGTCTTTAACTCAGTGTGAATGTAGGTTCCTTACCACTGTTCAGTGAGGTATTCAATGAAAAAAAAATTAATAAATAAATAAACTGTTAGAATGATTGTATTTAGTTTGAATAATTTGAATGCTGTTTGACAACAGCTTTTGTAGTTCGTTTAAATTAAATTCATAAATATGCAATAATAATATTTATACAATGCTATTTAATTTATGTAGCATTATTAAACACAACATAATAATAACAGTAATAATAATGTTAATAATAAAATAATATTTAAGTATGTATTTAAGTTTTTCTAATTATATTTATATTTAGCAATAATATTTGTATATAATACATAAATATAATAATAAACATAATAACAATAATGATAATAATAGTAATAAACATAATAATGATAATAATAATGATAATAATAATAAATTATTATTATTATTATTATTATGTTATTATGTTTATTTTTAATTTTATTACATTTAATAATATATTAATAGAGTATAATAACAACAATAATAATAATAATAATAATAATAATAATAATAATAATAATTAACATAATAATAATAATAAT
>CAIGQQ010004837.1:18082593-18096463 GCA_903798035.1 Danio albolineatus | reverse complement strand
AATAATAATAATAATAATAATAATAATAATAATAATAATAATAATAAATTGTTATTATTATTATTATTATTATTATTATTATTATGTTTATTATTATGTTTATTATTATGTTTATTTTTAATATTACATTAATAATATATTGGGCGCCACGGTGGCCTAGTGGGTAGCACGTTCGCCTCACAGCAAGAAGGTCGCTGGTTCAATCCCCGGCTGGTCCAGTTGGCATTTCTGTGTGGAGTTTGCATGTTCTCCCCGTGGTTGCATGTGTTTCCTCCGGGTGCTCCGGTTTCCCCCACAAGTCCAAAGACATGCGGTACAGGTGAATTGGGTAAAATTGTCCGTAGTGTATGAATGAGAATGTATGGATGTGTTTCCCAGAGATAAAACAAATGCTGGATAAGTTGGCGGTTCATTCCGCTGTGGCGACCCCGGATTAATAAAGGGACTAAGCCGGCAAGAAAATGAATGAATGAATGAATAATAATATATTAATAGATTATAATAATAATAATAATAATAATAATAATAATAATAATAATAATAATAATAATAGTACAATTATAATATAATACCAATATTAACACCAACAGTAATAATTAGTTAATTTGTTTATTTATTTATTAATTATTCAGATGATTTTTTTAAGTGTGTATTTAATTGAATTGAAGCCTAATTGTAAAAGGGATGATGAGGATTCAATTTGATTCAGGTTTATTTGTAGAGAGCTTTCACAATAAGTATTGTTTCAAAGCAGCTTTACAAAAGGTGGACATTATTGAATTATAATCAAATGTAAAACGATAAGGATGTTGATAGCTATGGGAGAGTTTATTAACATAGCTGCAGGTTGTTAACTATTCCACATTAATGCAGATTTCACATTTGTTCATTAGCCGTTTCATCTTGACCAATACCAGTCACATTTAAGCCACAGTATCTGTTATATTCATACACTTTATCCAGATCTCCCCACACAGATGTTTCTCATAGAAAAAGAGAATCCAGCATCCTCAGACCTGGTGGCCAATCAGCCTGTCTTTCCAGTCAGGTGTAACAGTGGCTTTAATCAATCAGATCACTTTCTCCCGTCGTGTGTCCTCAGTGGTGCACATCACCGGTCTGACAGATAACGCCATCTGACAAGGCCAGGGCCCTGTGGACGTGAACCTCCCGTCTCACAGCCAGCTGAGACCCCTCTGTCCTCCACACGTCTTCACTTGCGCTCTCGCTTTCTCTCCTCTTCTCTCCTCCCCCAGAGCCGGACATGAGACAAATTGTTGGCTGCGCGATCTTAACTTAGTTAGCTGGACAAACGCAGGAATCACCGTCGCCATGTCCGTCTGAACGTCCCTCCTCATTACAAATGAGATCACGAAGCCCCCAGATTGCCCTGAGCGTGACTTCACATTTCATGAGAATATCTAAATAACACACTGCTATTTATTCGTCGTGCATTAAGGCAACAGTAAACAGAGCGCAGCGCGAGTTTATGTTTGTACTGGGTCATTTCCTGACTGAAAGTGTGAACTGTCCAGACCCTCACAAATTCAAGCGCTGTAAATAAATGCTGAGAGAGAGAGATAGATGAGGCTTTAGTTTGCCTTGCGTGAATAGGAGTGATGGTCTGTACAAAGGGTGTGGGTATTGATGTTGGTTAAAATGTTTGAATGGTGTATTACTTAATATATGAAACCAGGTGACTGGTGAAGTATTTTTTTTTTATGTTTCTATTATAGAATTAAACAGGATACTGCAGCCTTATATTTTAAAATTCAGTTTTTTCAAAATTATTAATATAATTATGAGGTAAAATTTATAAATGAGTTGTGGCTGAAAGGGCAGACCATTTTCTGCTGTTTATTACTCCTAGTCATTTCTCCCATAGGCGACTGAATCGGAAGTTCTAAAACAATCGCAACAACGAGCGCACTTCAGCATTAAAGAATAAGGTGAAAACCTCACAAATTAAGAGATTTGACCAGATACTTAGTCTGCTGAGTCAGCACCTGTGTATTATTACACAAATACTTTAGCATACTGTTTATATTAATGGCTTACTTATGTTAACACAGACCTTACAAGATATTACTATTTATTTATATATTTACTTTTACTTTTACGTCTTCATAAACGCTCCATCTACTCCTGACAGGACAAAGTAATTAAATATATCTCCGAAAGTCTCCTCTGGCTCATATCGTCTAGTACCCACATTAACGGATGGGACAATATGAGACCATCTGATCGTTGCAGGGAGGTTTCACCGTACTCTCAGCTCAAAACATTTATTGAACTAGCATTATATGCCATTTCTCTAAAATTTCACACTATGTAATGACATTTCGAAACAGTCATCTGATGAACTGTATCAGCGTACCGGAAGTTGGTTGACAAAATGCAGAAAAGCGAAGTATTAAAAGTGGATGGAGCGGAATAAAGTCAATACAGTTTCTCAGTACTGTGTTGCAGCTGGAAAGGCATCCGATGTGTAAAACATGCTGGATAACTTAGTGGTTCATTCCGCTGTGGCATCGCCGATGAATAAAGGGACTAAGCTGAAGGAAAATGAACGAATGAATGAAGATGTATATAAATGCAGTTGCAAGTTGCATGATGTAACCTTTTTATGTAAGTTTATATCTCACAGTTTTCATTTTGCAGCTTGCAGTTGTGAGATTAATGTCGAAATTGCAATTCTGAGGAAAACCCTGAATGGCCTATAATTGAGAGTTGAGGTATGAACTTCCATTTCTTCAAGTCAGATTTTGTTTTACAATTTTTTTCATTATTATTATTTATTGTTAACTTTCAGAAACAATTATTTTCATGTTGGAACAAGAATGACCAGTATTCAAATTCTGTAGTATTTTATTTATGTTTTTATAATTATATTTAGGGGTGCCCTCGACTAAGGATTTTCATGGTAGACGTTTGTTTTTATTTATTCATTTATTTATTTATTTATTTATTCATTCATTCATTCATTCATTCATTCATTCATTCATTCATTCATTCATTCATTCATTCATTCATTCGTTCATTCGTTCATTCGTTCATTCATTCATTCACACTACCGGTCAAAAGGGATCAGTAGAATTTTTAAATGTTGTAAAATAAGCTTATCCTGCTCACCAAGGCTGCGTTTATTTCAGCAAAAATACAAACTTATGAAATAGTTTGTACAAACTTGTGAAATGTTATTGCACAATAGAATAACTGTTTAAAAGTAGTTTATAATTTAGTTTAATCATTTATTCCAGTGATTTTAAAGATGAATTTTCAGCTTCATTACTCTAGTATTCAGTCACACGATCCTTCAGAAATCACTCTAATATTAAGTAATATTATTATTATTAATGGTAATAGTGATAAAAGCAATAATGATTGGAGTAATAACTTCATTTTAAACTACATACAATAATAAAGCAGTTATTAAAATTGTAATAAATATTCAACAATTTACAGGTTTTTTAACATTTATGCCACGTTAATGAACAGAATAATTTTCTTAAAAAAAAAACATCAAAAAAATTATAGAACTGACCTCAAACTTTTGACCAGTAATGTATTTGTTTGTTTGTTTCTTTGTTTATTATTTATTTTTGTTTGTATGTATGTGCAGTATGTATGCATGTATGTATGTATGTATGTATGTATGTGCTCAAGTTCACAAAGACACATGACAGCAGTTGCACCCTGTTTGCATTTGCTATTGTGAGAGCACAAAAACATAGGCTCTATAACGATTTGAAAGATACTTGGATGCTACAATTAGGGTGTTTGTAGAATCAAAATGACGGAGTAAGCTACTGTATGAGGAAGTGATTGCTGCATCATTTAAAAGTTAATAGATTAAGTGGCCATATACAGTTGCTGTTTGCAGATCGATGAATGACAGGCGAGTGTTTGCATGTTCTGCTTGATGTATTGTTACCACAGATGAGCTGCAAGCGATTTACTTCATCATATCCTGTGGATTAAAAATAATAATCTAAGTGACTATTAAAATTTTAGCCGACTGATGGTCAGGGGTCTATTAGAGTGCAGCCTTAATAATAATATTAATAATAATTCATTCATTCATTTTCTTGTCGGCTTAGTCCCTTTATTAATCCGGGGTCACCACAGCGGAATCAACCGCCAACTTATCCAGCCTATTTTTACACAGCGGATGCCCTTCCAGCCGCAACCCATCTCTGGGAAACATCCACACACACACATTCCCAATCATACACTACGGACAATTTAGCCTACCCAATTCACCTATACCACATGTCTTTGGACTTGTGGGGGAAACCGGAGCACCCGGAGGAAACCCACGCAACCACGAGGAGAACATGCAAACTCCACACAGAAATGCCAACTGACCCAGCCGGGGCTCGAACCAGCAACCTTCTTGCTGTGAGGCGAACGTGCTACTCACTACGCCACCGTGGCGGCCCTATAATAATAATAATAATAATAAATAATAATAACAATAATAATAATAATAATAATAATAATAATAATAATAATAATAATATTAATAATAATAATAACAATAACAATAATAATAATAATCAATAATCAATAACTAAAATCAATCCTAAATTCAGTTTAGGCATCAGTGAGTGTAATACATTCTGGTTTTATGTGAAATATATTTTTTTATGACGAGTACAGTACATGTTCCCATAGTCAGACCAGATGCAACAGGAATGCTTCGTTTGAGATTTATGGCATGAAGCTAATGCACGCTGTATTTTGTCCTTGTGTGCATCTTCATTGCTCTGAGGTATTGGAAGTATGCGAGTGTGTGAGTCTGACAGAGAGAGTGAGTACAGGTGTGAGTTTGTGTTATGTGGGGATTAAGGCCATGTCCATCCGTCAGCTGCGGGCTGGCAGTCTCAGGCGCTGCGTGGGCTCGGGTTTCCGCCGGCAGCAGCGATCTGATGGATGGGGTCTGCTGGGATGGGCGGTATTATGATTAATGTCCATACTCACCCCTAGCGCCTGATTTTACGCGTCTCTCATAGATCTGAGACGCACGTTCACATCCACACTTCCACACACACAAACACACATTATGTTTTGACGACAGGCTGTCTGTCTGTTTGTTTGTTTGTCTGTCTGTCTGTCTGTCTGTCTGTCTTTCATTTCAATAATTTGTTGTTTGATAGTTTGTTTGTTTGCTGCATGGTTTTTGTTTTTTTGTTTGTTTTTTTTGTTTGTTTTTTTCAGTTTTGGTTGTTTGTTATGTTTCTCATTTAATATTTAGTTTTATTGGTTATATTTTTTTTTTTATTGGTAAAAGTTTTTTTGGATATAGTTAATTTATTTCTTGTTTACAGGTTTGTAGTTTGTTCATTTCTTAGCTGATGATTTGAGTTAATTCATAGGTTATTTATTTGATGAGTTTTTTGTTTTGACAGTTATTTTGGTTATTTTGGTTGATGTTTTGTTTATTAGTTTGTTTATTGTTTTTGTTGCTTTACGAGTTCTTGTTTGGGATTTGTTTGCTATTTTTCTAGTTTCTAGTTTCTTTGCTTGAGTGTGTGACTTCATTTGTTCTTTTATGTTTTGTTCATGGCTTTATTGTTTGGGTTTTGTTTGTTGTTTGGAAGTTTAATATTTGTTTGTTGTTTGGTTTTGTTGTTCTTTGACCTTTTATTATTCAAACTTAAAGGCTTAATCTTTTTCCAGATTTTTCACACAAGACCACATCATGCAATTATCTTCGTAATTTTGAATAACAAATTACAGTTTTTACTAGGGCTGCACGATATTTTAAAAATCTGACATTGCGATATTTTCTTTTCCTGTGAGATACAGTACATTGCGATATGAATACATTAATTCATTTTAGATTGATTTGGGGCGATTTTGTAGAGGAGTGAATCTCTATATAATGAAAGTGAATAATGTATAACAAATAACATACAAGTAAAGATAAATACAATATAGTAAAGATAAAGTGAATTATAGTTTTCTGGAGAGTCTAACAGATATTAAATAATCAACACTGCATAGTATTCATTGTATATTGTGTAATCTTTATTAGAGTCACAAACAAAATAATTTTTAGTTGCCGGATGTTATAAACTCTGAAATTTTCACACAGTCACAAAGTTCGCTCAAAGAATTTAATTTGCTTACTTCATTTGTTTCAAACATTTATGAGTTATTATTCAATTTTCTTTTTGTTTTCCATATAAAAAAAGAAACTCATATAAAGGGCTGAAATGAAAATAGTGAGGGAAGTTTAATTGTTGGCGTGAACTATCTATTTAAAAACACATGCAGATGATAAAGCTTTACTCCGTTATAATTAAACTCTGGACTGAATGTAATCAGCTATAATCCCAGCTCAACATTGCATATCTTGCAATGTGACTGTTGCAAATGGACACATTGTGATATCGATGCTAAATTGTGCAGCCCTAGTTGTTACTTTAATTTCAATGCATTTAAATTTTACCTTTTATGTATTCAGATTGTTTTGCTACCTCAATTTAAATTAATTTCCAATTAAGTACCTTCAAGTTCTCAAATCAGTTCTGAGTGGTGCGCAGTTCTGCTCTTATATACAGTCGATCAGCTGATTTTGAATGATTCGTTTTACAAGTCCAAGCACATCCATATCCAAGTGATGGATTCTTGGAAAATGTCTACAGATATTTCCATTCGCCAACTGCAATCACCTGTGAACACTTGTCGTAGAGCAACAACCATGCTAAAGGTTACAGAGAAGAGCAGCTTAAACACAAGTAACATGTCTCTGGTTATCCTGAATGAGGTTTGCTAGTGTTTTGAGTGCTGATTGTTGAGTCAGGCCTTGGCATCATGTTTTGTTCGTGGCTCGGTGCGGCCCCGTAGGGTTTGGCTCTAGCAAGCACGGGAGGGGCTCGATACGTTCCAGCCTGTCAGAGAAATGAATGCACTCAAGTAGCTGTGAAACACATTAGCTTCTCAGCATAAACAAGACGTCTGCCTCATTAAGTTACAGCGTAATACAATACTCTTCCATATCAATTAGGCGTCCCTGCCACTTTGGCTCGTTGGAAATCGGCTTCTCGCTCGTTCACTCTCCATCATTAAGCCACGTTCTGTTTACACGGACTCCATCAGTTTCATTTATTAGAAAAGCCTCAGGACACACCTCGCATGCGATCGCTGTTTAACCGAGAAACATATATTACACTAATGTGCCAGACTCCGGCGTGAGTGGTGAAAGACCTGACCGATCAACACTCAGATGTGTGTATGCAATGTGTTTGCGTGCATAAGTATGTGAACCCCATCGAACAGGGCCATGGGAGTGCGTTCTCTCGTCCGAGCTGTCAAAGAGCGCGGCAGTTTGTCAGCAAACACACCCTGCAGGGTCTGCTCTGCGTCAAGCGTATCATTCCCCTTTAATCATTGCTGGGACCGCGGCGCTCTTCATTATTAACATGGTCCTGTGGCCCCTGATTCCAAGTGAAGGAATGAGAAAAGAGAAGTGTTGTCCCAAGTGAGGTCGTGCTCATTTCTGCCCTCGTTTATTTCCACAGCAGCCACGGCCTTCACTAATGCTGATGTTTGATGTTGAGTTATGGGGTTCTGAGGGCTTCTGAGAGCAACTAATGAGAAGAGTGGCTTGAACTTGAAAATGGAGGTGGATGCGACGAGTTCAACAGTCCGACTCCTGGCCCTTAGGAGGGAGAAAAGAGATGTGGACCCTGTTTAGATTAGTGGATTTGATTTTGATGATGCCCTCACCAATCATAACATCACCCCTGTTGCTTTAATCATCAATGAAATGGATATTCTCTGACATCAGTAAGATACACACAGCACCTGTGCACTCAGTATCAGATGCGGGCTTGTGAAATCTGCTGTATGTTTTTTTGTAACCTGACATTATTGTAAACACACACCACATGTATGTTCACTCTCAGTAGCAGCACATGAAACTAACTTTTGGGTATTCAATTATAGTGTTTTAGTATCTTAAGTTTCCTTTATGAGGCGGTACGGTGGCTCAGTGGTTAGCTATGTTGTCTTACATCAAGAAGGTTGCTGGTTTGAGTCCCGATTGGACCAGTTGGCATTTCTGTATGGAGTTTGCATGTTCTCTCCATGTTCACGTGGGTTTCCTCCGGGTGCTCCGGTTTCCCCAACAGTCCAAAGATATGCGCTATAGGTGAATTGAATGAACTAAAATGGCTGTAGTGTATAGTGTGTGTGGTATTGAGTGTGTGGATGTTTCTCAGTGCTGGGTTGCGGCTGGATGAGCATCTGCCGTGTCAAACATATGCCGAAATAGTTGGAGCTTCATCCCTGACAAATTAGAGACTAAGCCAAAGAAAAATGAATGAATGAATGAACAAACGAACATATGTATCTTTCTTTCTTTCTTTCTTTCTTTCTTTCTTTCTTTCTTTCTTTCTTTCCTTTATATCTGGTATAACTTGTTTTACCTGAATAAATAAGGCTGGGCGATTACTTGAAAAATAATCAAAATCGACATTCAGAACCTATAATTGATCTAATTTATAGTAGTAATAATTTTTATGTAGTAGTTTGGTAGTGTTGACATGCGTGCGTGGTGCGGAGAGCCCCGGGACAGCAGAGAGCCTGAGCGCCAGAAATGCATTGAGACGGCATATTGTCCATTACATTAAAATTATTAAAATGATTTAATTAAAATAATAATTAAAATGTTTGTTAACAGAAGATGCAAGAAATGCAGTTTACAATATTATTTACAGGATATACAAGAGGTATTTAAGTTAGAAAAGATACTGCTTATGTTCTACTTTTAATATGAAAAGCAATGAAAATTGTTTATTTTGTTTCCAAAAGTTCAAGTTATTTATTCTCACCTTTTATAAGAAAAAAACTGACCTTTCATTTTAGCCAATGTGTTTTAGTTTCAGTTCAACATTGAAGTTCAATAAAGTGTGTGTTTCCTTCAATTATTTCAAAATGAAGTAAAGCACCCTTCATTCAAAAATCTCCCACTTGTGATATGTGAGTGTATTTACTATACAAAACTTGTCAGTGAACTATGGAGGCAAAAAAAAGTTAATATAAATAAATACATTTTATTGTGAGCTGATGGAGAAAAATTGAGAACTGCGTTGAGAATTCAAAAGACAAGTACAATCATTTTGATGGAAGTCTTACATTCTCACCAAGGCCATATTTATTTGATCAAGTAAAAGTGCAGATCGACTGTTACTGACACGTCAGTAGCAATGTTGGAAGTTGTGTGTCATGCATTACAGTAACTAATGACCCACGCGGAATCTGTGCATGCAGAAATCCGCAGATTTTCACAGATTTTTAACCCATCATTGAGTGTGTTTATTTACTTGTGTAAATGTGTGTAAATTTATCTTTATTCAGTTTTTAAATCAATTTAAGTAATAGTATTCACTAATATGAAAGTGTCCATTTGATTTATTTACAATGCAACTTGTAAAGTAATATTTTCTGTCTTTTATTAGATATATGGCAGATATATTATATGATTTGTGAGACCTGCTTTGTTTACCAAATAAGCGGATCTAGATGGATTTGCATTGTAAAGATTAAATAAAAGTTAAGAAGCTATTATTTTTTATTTAAATTATTGTTATTAATAATACTGAGTTACAACTATTATTGTCTAAATTTTAATTGTTCAAAGGACTAAAGACAGCTAAATTTGCATGGTATTGATGGCAAAATATTACATTTATGCCCCTAGAGGGTGCATATTGAAAACAAACAAAGGCATAGTTTGATGATGAGACTGAGTGTGGAATCATGGGAGTTGTAGTTTTCACATTCGACAAGACTCACCTCGTGCAGAAATCACATTCATCACGAATGATGAATGTTTCTCAACTGGTGGGTCATGGTTTTGTTGTGAAGCACAGCTTTGATTTTGAAAGATGTGTGAGAGCTGTTGTGGCTTCTGTCAGACACGGTTCATGTGCATGATGTTTTAGGATGTGGTGGTCGCATCTAGTTCATTTTCAATAGGAGAAAAGTGGAATTACAGCTTGGAAGTAGATTGCACAACACTGTTCAAGAGTCAGAAAAAAAAGCATGCTCTGTCTTGCTGAGGGTGTGGATTTAAGGTAATAATATTGTAAATAATTCTTCAAAAGACCACAATGTATCATCAGAAGTCGTGTATTATTTTTGTTTTGCGCTTTTTTTATCAAAGTGAAGATAGAAGCTGCGCAATAGCATTTATTTATTTATTTTTAGTGTGTTATATTGTTAATAATATGATTCAGAAGGTCATGATTCGCACTCGATGAATAATTACCTTATATAGCGTTTTTTTTTACATTCTTAGGATATACAAAACACTGACGTTTCGGCACAACACCTTCCTCATTGCGTGACTAAAGACTTCTTGAATTTCGTCACAAAGATGGTGTACAGTTTCAGCTTAGATCTGTTTTAATATCCTGCTAGAGACAAAAAGTTCTCTACTTCTTAAAAGTAATCAGCAAGTTTACATTTTTTGATGAACTGTGTCTTTAATTAGAATTACCCGCTACCTAAATCTGTAACATCATGGAATAAAAAAATAACCAAAACATTAAAACACCAATTTATGCTACAGATGCATTTGGAGCTTCCTGTTTTGTTTTCCCCCCACCTTCTCTATTGCATCTCTCAGCTGAATGAATAACTGTTTTGAAGTCATCTATAATTAAAGGAAGAGATTACAAAGACCCAAGCGCATGAATACATAAAGACCTCCTCTTCTCCTAATCTATTAAAGGTGTTTAGGACTTTTTAAATCCAGATAACCTCATTCTGATTCAACGTTATGATCATTTCACAAGCCTTTTGTGAAAACAACAGGTCTCATAACTCATAGCCAGCATTATCACAGATTTTCAACAGGAAGAGCTGCTTCACACCCACAAAGTGCATAAAGGTGTTTTTATGAATAGCAGACATGATGTCTCTTTGAATACACTTTCACACTGACAATTTAAAGCACTGCAGCCGGTGCCACACACGACGCCTTGCTCTCTTCGCTATTAAAGGTTTAAGGCTAATTGTCAGCCGGCGCTCTGTTTTCCCTAAGTTTGCCGACCTGGCTCTTTTGGAGCTTGGAGCCGGAATCCATTGTGTGAAAGAGAGCGTAAAAGGGTATTGATGGGATTACTCACACTCTCACTAAGCTAAAGAGCGAGAGTGAAAAGAGAGAGCGAGGGAGTAAATGATTTAAAAGGCAGTGTAATGTAATGAGGAAAGGGGGGGCTCGGAGGTGGGGGGGAAAGACTTCCTTATGGCCATCTATCTGACTGCTAATCCTCAGAGCTTACATCTACATTAACACTCACACGTCGCCACTAAACACTTCTGGCAGCTTTTTTGGGTCCGTATCGCTGTGGCTGTGGTGCGCTGTCAGTCTGGCTTTTAGGAGCCGCTGATGCTACCTCTGTGTGTGTGTTTCTGGATACCGGCAGCACTTTAAAGTGGTCTCTGATTGAGGGCCAGTGAAAGCAGGGCACACACCGAGGAGCTGGAGGGCACGGAAATAAAGCCGGCTTGAGTACCCGGTGTCGCTCTTATCTGGAGAGTTGGATGGCTTGATCTCTTCAAAGAGGACACTCACTCCAGCAAGGCCATAATCAGCTGATAATAAAGTTAGCTTGACTAACCACAGGACTCCACTGAACTCTGGCCACACAACTTTCCATGAGTACGTTTACATGGACACCAATAATCCGATTTTAATACTATTAGGACAATGTAATACGATTAAGACACGTAAACAGTGATTTTTGATTCATTTAATTCGATTAAGGTCATAATCGAACTAAACAGAAATATGGAGTATGTCGGTTTTAGTCGCATTATTGAATCGCGGTACAGACATGTAAACTATTGTTATATTTATTAAACTATATTACATGTAAACTAAATATCAAGCTATTGGAATTTTGCGCCAGGACAGTCAATACACACACGGCTATTTGACACTATTCTCTGCACCTACTGAGTTAGTGAGGGACCACAGACACCTGCATCGCAAAATGCAGAGGTTTTGTCCCATACGACAAATTTTATTTTTAATTTTAGTCAATTGTTGTTAGTAACATTATCAATTACATGTACTTTAAGACACATTACTTTATTTAAATGTATTTAAGGAGAGGCAAGTTTATTTATATAGCACATTTCATGCACAGTGGCAATTTAAAGTGCTTTACATAAACAGAAATAAAATTAAAGTATATGAAAATAAAAACAAATAGTAAAATTTGTAAAAACAGATAAAAATGTGTTAAAACAAGTTATAAAAGAATGAAAAAGAAAAGAAAGACACAATAGTGCGATCTGTCGGACGTAGCACAGTGCTCATTCAGTAAAGGCACAGCCAAACAGATGTGTTTTCAGGCTTGATTTGAATGTACCTAATGTTGGAGCACATCTGATCATTTCTAGAAGCTGATTGCAGCAGCGAGGGGCGTAGTTGCTGAAAGCCGATTCACCCTGCTTTGACTGAACTCTTGGAATTTCTAGTTTATATGATCCTAAAGATCTGAGTGATCTGTTGGGTTTGTATTCAGTGAGCATATCTGTAATGTATTGCAGTCAGCATAAATTAATGTATTTCATTTCATATCATTCATTTGTTCATATTTAATTTGCTGTAATTTTTTTAGTTTTGCCATTCAATATTAGATATCAGTTTTAATAGTTACTTCTACTATAGTACAATATATTACTAATCCTTTTATTGTATTTATTTATTTTTAAGACCGTCACATCCTTTATGCTTATTTAGTTTTTTTTATATCTGTATTTTGTGGTAGTGCAAATTAATCACAGTCATTTTAGGAAAGCCATGTTATTTTATCATTTTTTTTATGAGTGTGTTCAATGCACATACTCCAGTGTCTATAGTAGATCATATGTGCACTTCCTGTTTCTGATCCACCTCTCACTCCCCATCATTGTCCTCTGTCTCCCCTCTTCCAAATAAAAGTGGCGAAAGGCCAGAGAAAACTGACAGCTTTCTCAGCAGGGGTCGTTCCAGCAGATGCCTCCTTGAACAAAAGACAACTCGTGATTTACACACTGCCCGTTTTCCACCAGAAAGCTATTTGTTTTCAGACACAAGTGAGCAACACCACACAACTCTAACACATGTTCCTGGAGCATAATTGCTTGTCAACTCAATTTCACTTATGGCCCCCTTAATAAAACCTAATTGAATTAGTCCCACCTTTGCTGTTCTTTTCGGTGTTTACGCTTCTCCAATGCCCCTTGTAGCCCAGAAACAGTATAATGTGTGTCTGCCACATTTGCCAATGTCTAGGAGACGGCTGACCGACATGAGTTTTATGATGCCTTCTTTTCTTTCCTGTCTGTTAAATGTTAACATCATCTCCTCATGCCTCGGTGCTTCAGACAGGATTTTCTAGCACAGAATTAAAAGCGTGAGGAGCACGCGAGGATCCACGTGGAGCCGCTCAGGCCTTTGGTCTTGCCGTTTTCTTATTGAATTGGTGAGGCTGAGCTGTGACGGGTGTGAATAATGGGGAACGTGGGCTGTGGCGGCTGTCAGCCAGTCTGATGAAGAGATCTTCCCTATTGGCGGAGGTGAACTTCTGACCCCACATCCTCCGTCTGTTGTTCTTTTTTGGGACGATGTGAAATAACACTTGCAGAGGTTCATTCTCTGGCCTAGCGAAATGTGTTTAATGGTATGATGAACCTCACTGTGAAAAATACTCATTTGCTCTAGTCAGATCATTTAGGACTATTCTGAACAGGTTGCTGACCAGGAATCCTATTTTTTAGTGTAGTTTAGTGTTGCGTTTGTTGTGTTGCATGTTTTTTGTTTTGTTTTGTTTTGTTTTGTTTTGTTTTGTTTTGTTTTGTT
>CAIGQQ010004837.1:18060469-18072615 GCA_903798035.1 Danio albolineatus | reverse complement strand
AAAACAAAACAAAACAAAACAAAACAAAACAAAACAAAACAAAACAACAGTTTATGAGGGTAGGTGCCACGGTGGCATAGTGTCCTTTAGCAAGAAGGTCACTGGTTCGAGCCCCAGCTGGGTCAGTTGGCATTTCTGTGTGAAGTTTGCATGTTCTCCCTGTGGTTGCGTGGGTTTCCTCCGAGTGCTCTGGTTTCCCCCACAAGTCCAAAGACATGATAGGTGAATTGGGTCGGCTAAATTGTCGTAGTGTGAATGAGTGTGTTTGGATGTTTCCCAGAAATGGGTTGCGGCTGGAAGGGCATTCGCTGCGTAAAACATATGCTGGATAGCGGTTCATTCCGCAGTGGTGACCCCAGATTAATAAAGGGACTAAGCCGAAAAGAAAATGAATGAATGAATGAATGCGTTTATGAGGGTAAAACATTTTTTGTTGTCGGTGCAATAGCCTAGCGGTTGGCGTGCCGACATATGGTGCAGCAGCACGTCAGGGCGTCCCGAGTTCGAATCCCGGCTCGAGGACATTTCCCTACCCTACCCCCCTCTCTCTCTCCAACTTCGCTTCCTGTCTCAATACTGTCCTATCTAATAAAGGCAAAAAGGCCAAAAATAAATCTTAAAAAAAAAATAATAATAAAATAATTTTGTTGATATCCAGTGGAGACCATTAGCTTAGTTTCATTAACAATAAATGAAATAGCTAACTACTAATGATTACGCCATTATAAATGTCTAGTTGCTTAATAATCTACAGGGTTTCCCAGCCTTGAAGCTTCAGAAGTATTCTCATGGCTATCCGTTAAGCACTCTGGTGAAAGGAAGAACACATGTACGTGAGCATAGTTTCCACAACATAAACGGACGCTTACATGCTGTGACCACCAATGAGCTGACTGAACTGTGACCATCTGAACTTTTAATGATTAAAGCTTTTGTCACAAAACTAAGAACAATGCACTTGCATCCGCCAGTAACACTCGATGGCTAGACACTCCAGGGCGCCAAAAATCTGTCTTCCTCTCGATTGGCTGTTAACACTCATGAAAGAAACAGGATGTTTGTTTTCCAACCTCTCCATAGTCATCAAAACAGTCATCACTCACTGTTTTAGCCTCCGCGCACTGGATGACATAATTTTACGTTTATAAAATTGTCAGGTCCTGTTAGAACTGGCTTTTTGATCGAGTCAATTATCTGATCAGGGATTGGTTATTAGTTGGCTCTCACAGAATTGGAAAGATGACAGTTAGAATGTTTTACAAAATCCACAAGTACTAGCGTCTTTGTTTATTTAATCTTTTATGGTGCTTTCTGTTATTATATTCTGTGCTGTAGCATCCTGTGTGATTCACTGTGTTTTGATTAATTCTATGGGGTTTTCCTATCAAAAAGCATGAAGAAGTATTTTAAAAAGTAGTATTTAATGGTGCATTTTATAGAAGATTTTGTTGTATGTATGTTAATAATGAATTGTGTTCACACATGGAAGGTTTGATGTAATAAGGTGTGGTTACTTCAATACTTTACTTTTTTTATCTTATTCATTTACTAATAATACTTTATTACATTACTAAATTGCAGGTCATTTGAACAAGTATGAAAGCTGCCATCTGAAATCAGAATCAGAAATAGCTTTATTGCCAGGTATGTTCACACATACGAGGAATTTGTTTTCGTGACAGAGCTTCCACAGTGCAACAGAATTACAGAGACAGGACAAAAAACAGATAATAAATATATTCAAAAAATAGAAGTAAGTGTTAAATGCAAATATACAAATGGACAAGTGTATGTACAGGCATTTACTATATACAACGTTATATGTGTAGCTATTATGTGCAAATTGGCATGTAAAATGTGTTGTTAAATAAGTGTATGTGTGTGTAAAATGTGTATAGCAAGTAGTGATGTTGGTTCCACGGTTGTTATCATCAAGTGTTCATGAGATGGATTGCCTGTGGGAAGAAACTGTTTGTGTCGGGCTGTTCTGGTGCGCAGTGCTCTGTAGCATGGCCCAGAAGGTACAAGTTCAAAGAGGCAGTGTGCTGATTCTGAAGGGGTCCAGAGTGATTTTAGCAGCTCTTCTGCTCGCTCTGGATAAGTACAGTTCTTGGAGAGTAGGGAAGGTTGTACCAATGATTCGCTCAGCAGTCTGAACTATTTGACGTAGTCTTTGAAGGTCAGATTTGGTAGCTGAGCTAACCCAGACAGTTGTTGAAGTTCAGAGGACTGATTCAATGATGGAAATGTAGAAGAAAGTACAGCCTTTGTTGAGCTTTTTTGACAATGGAGTCAATGTGAATGTCCCACTTAAGGTCCTGAGAGATGGTGGTACCCAGGAATCTGAATGACTCCACTGCAGCCACAGTGCTGTCCATGATGCTCAGTGGGGGGAGAGCAGGAGGGTTTCTCCTGAAGTCCACTATCATCTCCATTGTTTTGAGCGTGTTGAGCTCCAGGTTGTTGTGACTGCACCAGATAGCCAGCTCCTTAACCTCCTGTCTGTAAGCAGACTCGTCACCGTCCTGAAAGAGGCCGATAAGGGTGGTGTCGTCTGCAAACTTTAGTAGCTTGACAGAGGAGTCCTTTGAGGTGCAGTCATTCGTGTACAGAGAGAAGAGCAGAGGGGAGAGAACACACCCCTGGGGGGCGCCAGTGCTGATTGTGCGAATGGTGAAATCTGGTGAAAAGTGGATTTTGGTCTACTTCCAAATGAACTCTAATGTAGTTTGACTGAAATGTGAACACAACATGGACCAAAAAGATCTGAGGACACCAAAACAGTATGACATGTCACAAGATGTGACTAAAAAGGGATATAACTTTTTCTGTTAAGCTGAAATTTGCTCTTAGAAATTACAGTGTGAACGCAAACTGAACCAGCAATTAGCTTCAATTATTTTAGATAGGACATCCAAACAACAAGTATAAACACAACAAGATACTCACTGATTTTTAATTGTTTTATCCACGCCAATTAAACAGCTGATATTTGATTGAGAAATTAGATTGTAAAAGAATCTAACAGGTTTTGGGTTGGTAATGTGGAATGGTCATTATTCCAGCTCACTGTAATAACACAGCATATTATTCCAATATACACGGGGCTAGATCTTGTTCCAGGCTTACTGAAAACCCTCCATTGTTTGTTTACCTGGATAATAACAGTAATATTCCCTGTTTAAACTAGACCAACTCACAAGTGTTCTTTTGCCAAATCTGGAGCTATTATCAAAGAGAGTGTTCCATGTCTTAATGTCACGGCTCATTTTAATATGGTGCGATAGTCATCACTAGAGCAACAAGACACAGCTGAAAGCACAGCAGCCCAGTCACTCGCCATGCAAAGGACTTAGCTTATGCTAATCAATCATCCACCACCTATACACAGCGCACGGGCGATGGATTGCATAAACAAACCCAGTGCTAATCTGGGTCTGCTCAATCTCCTGCCAAACCCAAGTTCCTCAGTGGAAGTGTGCTGGACCATGACTTTGTGCTGGACGACTATAGCGTTTGGTTAAAGTGTTTAACTGCTCTATAACTCCTGGTACATATGTGTTACCGTTCAAAAATAAATCCATGTGTCATTTAATTCTTTTTTGAACTGCTTCTCTATAAGCACACTGCGACACTTCATTTGTGGGCAAGAGGACAAGCGTGATCATAGGGATATTAGGTCCATTTCTGCAGACTGTGTTGATCTGACCCGTGGAGCTGTTGCTGAGGAGAGAGAGCCTGCAGCTCCCAGTGATTTTACTCTGCCATTGACCCTGATGTTGAGCTCAGCTGTGGCTGACATTATTACTTACACGCTCTCAGACAAGGAACACAAATATGGATAGCTCTTTCTGGGGTTTTATAATGGGAGTTTTCAGTTAAAACAAACCTGGGGTCACATAGACAGCAGATTTTTTGAGTTTTTGAGTAAATTATATACAAAGTCATTTGTAAATAGTGGCAAATAGTGGCATCGATACTCAATGCGAAACATCTTTGCCATCAATCGTGTCTGCTGTGCAAGTCGAGAAAATCCAGCAAAATATTTACATTAGAGGAAAAGGCTCCTGCGAGCAAACTCAAGTTAGTGACACTCCATGGTGGTCCACGTTTTATGTGAACCCAGCTTAGGCACAACTTGATTCTTGAATGTTTTGTTTTATGACAATTTTGTTGCTAGATTAATACCTTAAGCAGTCTAAGCTAGTTTTTAGTTACATATGAGATGGGTGTGTTACGTTGTAGAAAAAAAAACACTGTCAAGTTTACTACAAACTTTTTTTTTTACTCTTAAATTGAACTAGCCCATTATGAAACCCCATGGGAAAATCTCAAGGAAACCCATAGTGAATTATTTTTATTAGTTTTGATTAAATTTCTTCATCAATGTATTAACACAGTGGTTCTCAAACTGTGGTCCACGTACCAATAGTGGTGCACAAGCTTCCTTCTAGTGGTACAGGGAGGAATCGCTGAATAATTAAAGTAAAATATGAACACACTTTTAACCCTTTGACGCATATGATAACACAGATTTGATCAGTAAATTGATTTTAATAGGCTAAACCTTTTATTTAAGTGGCTGACCATAATAAATATTCTTAATTAGAATACTTAATCTGCCTCATTTTTTGAACTGTGCAGTGCTACTGTACTTCAATACCGGTTTTTATGGTGGTACTTGGAGAGACAATTTATTTCTGAGGTGGTACATGGTGAAAAAAGCTTGAGAACCACTATACTAACAGATACCCATAGCTATTGATTGACAGGTGTTGTTTTCTGTTCATTTGCAATTTTTCGACTTAGTGCCTTTATGAATCTGGGGTCGCCACAGCGGAATGAACCGCCAACTTATCCAGCATATGTTTTACGCAGCGGATGCCCTTCCAGCCGCATCCCAACACTAGGAAACACCCATACACTCTTGCATTCACACACATACTGTACACCACGGCCAATTCAGCTTATTCAATTCACCTATAGTGCATGTCTTTGGAGTGTAAGGGAAACTGGAGCAACTGGAGGAAACCCACACAAACACTGGGAGAACATGCAAACCCCACACAGAAATGTCAACTGACCTAGCCGAGGCTCGAACCAGTGATCTTCTTGCTTTAAGCGATCGTGCTACCCACTGTGCCACTGTGACGCCCTAATTTACAATTTTGATTTAGCATTTACAATTCAATTTACAATTTTTTTTTGTTTTGGGACCTTGATCTCTGGATTTTGGTCTTTGACTTCTTTTGATATTGAAAAGTTTAACAAAATCATTTTCATTGAATTGTTTAGTAGTTAAACTAAATAATAAAAATATATTAATCTTTTAAAGTCTGTTGTGGTTTGTTAACAACTTCAGACTGCCATTGGTCCGTGTCAGTAATTTGATATTGATGTCACATTGTCCTCTTTTTTTACTTCATCAATTTCATTTTGTCTGTTTAGTTTATTGAGATCTATGAGTACACATAAATGCTGAAGAGCTACATTATAATCAAATTATTTCAATATTTTTATTTAATCCAGAGTAATTTCGACACAGATAGTTTTTTTATATCACATTTAATTCTGTAAAGTTGCTTTCATTAAACAAATCCACTATTTAAAGTTCTATGCAAATGCGACATGACTGGAGTTCTGAATTGCTTTCATATCTTAACTCTTTCTCACTGGCGTTTAAAATTTTTGTATTTATTGTGTCCTTAGAGGTAAACACAGATCATATTGACTTATTCTTCACTCAAAGCAGTATGGGTTGGCATGGTTCGCTAACAGTTCACTAACAGTGTACCACTGTTCAAGTATTTCAGTCTTCTTTTTACCCCTAAACAAAGAACAAAACAGAACTTCGCTGGGAATATAACTGGCCCTTTAGTGTATGGCTTCATAGTGAGGTTTCCAGGAGGGGAATGAAGTGTGAAAACAGGAACACAATCATTATTTCCTCCCCTCAGCACTCACCCATTCATCCCATGGTGAGTCTCCTCTGTCCAGCCAAGATTTGAGAGTAATGTGCGGTGACAGGGTGAGACGGTAAAGAAGAGTTCCTACATTCAGAGGCTCTCTTCCTTTCTCTCTGCCTCAATTCGCCAGTGACACTTTGGGCCTAGATATCATTTTAGCATTTATCCCCTGCTTTTTTTCATTCATTGTTCTTCTAACCTACAAACTAGTCACTAAAACAGTAAAGAAAAGGACGGAAGTTGGGATTGAGGCTAGAAACTGAAGCTTGGAGTAAATGGGCTTTTTGTGGGATTTTTTGAGACTGCACTTAACAGCTCGCTCAAGGGAGCGACAGTCAGAATATAGCGGCTCAGAAAGAATGAAAGAAAGAAAGCAAGACAGCTGAGGGGGTGGAAGGAGCACTTTTAAAAGATGTTCCAAGATGTCTAGACATGGTGTTGGTGAAACATGACGAAAGCGGCAGGCTTTTGAGAGCACTGCAAATGGAAGCAAGAGGCAGGTGTCGCTGATACATACTGCGTGTCAAGCTGCTCAAAGCTGTGATTCCACAGCTCATCCAGACTCGTAGGACATTTACTGTGTTTAGCCTCTCAAGAGCATGAAGAAGAGTTCATTATTCAATACCACACTTACCTTGCTCTTTCCTCCTCCTCTTCTTTCTCCCGAACTCTTCCTTCCCCATCTACACGTGTGCTGTGTATATATCAGTAAAAGAGGTTGCATGAATTAGTGATAGAGGACATAATGGAGGGGTTTCTTGAAGGCGCAGCTGAAAGGCGTTACAGCGCTAACGGTCCGCACCAATATGAGATCACTGACCTGACTGCAGCACTTTCCAGGAAAGTGAAAAGAGGAGAGAGGATATGAAGCGAGCGAGAGAGGAAAAGTGTGACTGTCGCTGCCTGAGCCACTCTTTCACACACACACACACACACACACAGCTCTCTAATGGCCTCACACTTGGGAAAGCACTCATGCACGGTGCTGTGAATAAACATTTTCTCTCTTTCCTCCTCTAGAGGCGTTCCAGCACTTTCAGGTGATCGTGTGCTCAAAGAAGACAACATCATTTAGCGCTATTATTTAATTGCTCAGTGATGATCTGACTAATGCAAAGCAAAATGGCAATTATGCAAAGCAGAAACAGCATTGCTGTTTGTTTCCTAATGTGTTTGTGGCTGGTAGATGAAAGCTCCGCTTTGAAGCGCTGTCGTCCGGTATGGTGTTGGAGAGCACGTGTGAGCAATAGTGCTTTTCAGTGAAAGACCAGCTGAGTGCAGGATTCTTCCTTGGGCTACAGCGCTTTAATGAACCTCACTCCATCAGAGCGACTCTGTGTGTGTGTGTGTGTGTGTGCGCGTGTGCGTGTGTATAAGTGTGTGTGTGTATAAGTGTGTGTAAGTGTGTGTGTGTGTTAGTGTGTGTGTGTGTGCTGGCCTCCCATCTCGGATGCTTGGCATGGCGTAGAGCTTGGCGGCCGTCACGTTGACCGTGCCCATCAATCAAAGAGACATAAAGCAATATGGACAGCAATTAAATCAACTAATTGAATCAAAACTCAAATTAAGCCACCAGCCTGAGTGGTTTGTAATTGTAAATGGCATGAGCCTTCCATCCCACTGGCTTAAATTTGAGACCTGTGCCTTGAGCAACTATTTAACCAATTACTCTGCTAGCGGTAATAGACCGACTTAATGCTGGCAGAATCTGAGTGATTTTGTTTGACTTGGGCTTTTTTTTTATTCGGAGGCTGTGGTCGGCTTCAAGGCTGTGCGATAAATAAAGAATCAGTCGTGTTTGTTATCTTAATGGAGGTTGGCCATGTTTAGCCCATTTAGCACATTTAGAAAAGTTTGCTATCAGTGTATACTAGTCAGAATCAGTTCAAATAAACCAACTGAATTACAAAATAAGCTGTTTAAGAGTCATTAGTTGTGTTGCTAAGGTGCCCGCTGACTTTTTATACTGTGTTGGCCTCTGTTCATATATATATATATATATATATATATATATATGCGGTTAAAAATAAGCTAAATTAAGCATATAAAATATTAAGCAGTGCAACTTTTTAGGATCAAAAATAATATTAATAATAATACATGATTTCTGAGGGATCATGTGTCACACAAAGAAGGATTAATGCTATTAAATGTTCATCACAGGAATAAAAATACAATCGATTGATTAAAAAAAGGTTTTGTTTAAAGGAGAAAAAAAGTAAAGCACAATGTTTTCTTACCAGTTCAGATTGTAACACAATCTCACTGAGTTTGGTGTAGTTTTGCAGCTCAAAGTTCATTGTTCGTTGTCTCATTTTGTAGTCCATGTTAATTCCCCAAGCTTATTTCACAATATATTGAACTGTCAGAAAAAGTCGTATATACCTGCCTATAGACCCTCATGAAGTGGGCAAAAGAGAAGCATTAAAACAGCAGATGTAAATGCTAATGTCTCCCTTATTTGCTTCTGATCGGATTAACCCAAATGTTGAAAACAGGGGTCAAGAACATTTTAACAACTGAATTGTAACCTCCAGGCACCCCTTGCATTATGCCAATGATTTGCTCAGAAAAATATCCACCTTCATTTTCAACAGTGAGAGTGAGAAATCTAGTGTCTATCCTGCTTTTTTGAAAAGTTTTAGCCACTGCTGTATCAGACACCGAGGACGATGACATGATGTGCCTGATGACAGTGTTTCCTTTTACATTTCCTAGAAACATTTTCTCTTGCTCTTCCGACTCTTTCGTCACCTTGCTGTTATTTCAGTGAAAGTAAGAGAAGGAGAGAGTACAGTATATCTGAGCAAAAAGTGAATCATGTAAGGCCAGAAGTAAATGTGTGGAGAGTCATTCACACCTCTGTGCTAATGCTACAGTAGAGCCTCGTTGGGATGAGACGTTACACACAGGAACATGAATATGCTTTCATCTGGACACACGCAGCTCACAGTGTTCTAGTTAGAGACACGCCAGCAAAGTGACATCTGAGAGCGTGCTCTTGATCATGGAAGTGTGATTCATTTTTTAGGGGTGTATGTTTTAGCATTCATAATATAAAGGCCTACTTTTTTATTTATTTCTTAACATTATTTATGGACACTCACCGGCCACTTTATTAGATACACCTGTCCAACTGCTTATTAATGCAAATTTCTAATCAGCCAATCACATGGCAGCAACTCAATGCATTTAGGTTTCTGGACATGGTCAAGATGATCTGCTGCAGTTCAAACCGAGCATCAGAATGGAGAAGAAAGGTGATTTAAATGACTTTGAACGTGGCATGGATGTTGGTGCCAGACAGGCTGGTCTTAGTATTTCAGAAACTGTTTATCTACTGAGATTTTCATGCCCAACCACTTCTAGGATTTACAGAGAATGGTCCAAAAAAGAGAAAATATCCAGTGAGTGGCTGTTCTGTGGGCAGAAATTCCTTGTTGATGCCAGAGGTCAGAGGAGAATGGCCAGACTGGTTCAAGCTGATAGAAAGGCAAATAACCACACGTTACAACTGAGGTATGCAGAAGAGCATCTTTGAATGCACAACACGTCCAACCTTGAGCGGGGTGGGCTAAAGCACCAGAAGACCACACTGGGTGCCGCTCCTGAAGCTAAGAACAGAAAACTGAGCCTACAGTTCACACAGGCTTACCAAAATTGGACTTTGGAAGATAGGAAAAACTTTGCCTGATCTGATGAGTCTCGATTTCTAGGGACAGAATTTGGCATTAACAACATGAAAGCATGAATCCATCCTGCCTTGTGTTAACGGTTCAGGCTGCTGGTGATGTAATGGTCTGTGGGATATTTTCTTGGCACACTTTGGGCCCTTTAGTACCAATTGAGCACCGTGTCAATGCCACAGCCTACCTGAGAATTGTTACTGACCATGTCATCTCTTTATGACCACAGTGTACGCATCTTCTGATGGCTATTTTCAGCAGGATAACTTACAAATAAACAATATTTTATTGCTGTCATTTAACAAAATGTATTAAATTATAGAAATATTTACAAAGTAAAAACGATAAATACTGTAAACAGCGGTTAGGGTAGAGAAATGTTCAGTTACCAAACTAAACTGAACTGTTGTCGCGCGCATTTCAAAATAAAAGTCTGGTATAAGCAAAATAAATAATTATTATCTTTTTTTTTTGACCACACACTCCGCGACCCACTAAAAATGTTCCCGCGACCCACTTTTGGGTCGCGACCCACCAGTTGAGAAACACTGCAGTAGAGCACCTTTGGAATGTGGTGGGAGATTTGCATCATGGATGTGCAGCTGACAAATCTGCAGCAACTGCGTGATGCTATCATGTCAATATGGACCAAAATCGCTGAGGAGTATTTGCAGTACCTTGTTGAATCTATGCCACGAAGGATTATGGCTGTTCTGAAAGCAAAAGGGGGTACTGATCTGGTACTGATCTGGAGTACCTAAAAAATCAGGAGGTACAACCTGGTACTGATCAGGTGTACCTAAAGAAATTGGCTGATGAGTGTATTTTTAAGCAGCTTTAAATTAACTAAATAATTTTAGATCATTTTGTATTTATTATCTGTTTTTACTTGAGTTTCAGTTGTAGTCCTTTTGTTGTGTTTTGAGAATTTTTAATTTAGTTTATAGATAGATAGATAGATAGATAGATAGATAGATAGATAGATAGATAGATAGATAGATAGATAGATAGATAGATAGATAGATAGATAGATAGATAGATAGATAGATAGATAGATTTAAAAGTATCAATAAAAATGATCAAAACACAACAAAAGGTTCATATCATCATATATATATCATATTAGTAGCCGTTATGTATAATATCCCTGCACTATTTAAACATGAAGTAACAGAATCCATGAGTCACTTCAATTAATACTCTGGATGTGCATAAATTTGGTAAATCTTTCATTTGTTTTAAAGTATGTTTCTTGTTGAATTTCCTTTTTATTTTATTTAAATTTCTAAAGACTTGTTATTGTGTATTCTTTTCAGGTTATGTGAAGAGCTTCATCTGAGATTCTGTTTTGATTTATTGTATTGGTTACATTTTTAATAATTGAAGTTATAACCTGCACATTCATTCATTCATTCAGTCATTCATTCATTTTCTTTTGGCTCAGTCCCTTTATTAATCTGGGGTCGCCACAGCGGAATGAACCACCAACTTATCCAGCATATGTTTTACGCAGCAGATGCCCTTCCAGCTGCAACCCATCACTGGGATAAACCTGCATATTATACAAAGAAAAATATCAAACAAATTCAAATTGTGCCATAAAGCTTTCTAAAGGTATTAAGCAGAGTTTTTTTTATTTTGTTTCAGTTCAAAAACTTTGTAAAATTCATCCATTATGTTCAATTCAGTGAGAACCATCTTTACAAAAGACAACAGTGTTGTTATTCCACTCAAATCAATTCAATATTTATTCACTTCAGTTCAATAATCACTGGACTGACACAGTTTCAATTTCTATTTACTAGAACTTCTGTGTTAAGCTGCTGTGACACAACCCACATTGTAAACATGCTATAGAAATAAACATGAAATGAATTGAATAATATGAAGTTCATCAATATTGAAACCAGTTCAATCCAGTGCTGAGCAGCTCTACAGCAGATATACAGATTTTCAAAAACTGTTATTTTTCAGTTACTGCTGGTTGCTAGGGTGACTGGTAGTAATGAAAGCTCTGTCTGCGAGTTGATCAGTGTGTTTGGTCTGTCTGGTGTTTGTACCCTCAGGAGCGTCTGCATGTCTGATCCCACATATGCATCGCTCTGGCTAACTCCAATACCTCATACCTCTGCTTTTAATGAGGAAATGAGAAATGTGCCAGTGCTGGAGGATGGTATGTGGCCGGCCAGTGGAGGTTACAGAAGGATTTCATTAAACATAATTGAAAGCACAGCGAAGGTCGGCCACCTTTACCTGCTCCACTCTGGAAAGCTCCCTCTAGAATCACCATGAAATATGGAGATGTTTACATGTAGGCAGAGCTTATTCAGTGTAGTGTCCGCCTCCCGTCCTCTTTGATTGGGCTCTCTCTCTCTCTCTCTCTCTCTCTCTCTCTCTCTCACACACATACGCACACACACACACGCACACGCACACACACACACACACACACACACACACACACACAGACCCACAACTATTAATCGGCCAGGCA
>CAIGQQ010004837.1:18040469-18055469 GCA_903798035.1 Danio albolineatus | reverse complement strand
AGACAATTTTCCAATCTTCTATTGTCCAATTTTGCTGAGCCTGTGAGAACTGTAGGCTTAGTTTGCTGTTAACTGACAGGAGTGGCAGTCGGTGTGGTCTTCTGCTGCTGTAGCCCATCTGCCTCAAGGTTGGACGTGTTGTGCATTCAAAGATGCTCTTCATACCTCAATTGTAACGAGTGGTTATTTGAGTTACTGTTGCCTTTCTATCAGCTGGAACCAGTCTGGCCATTCTCCTCTGACCTCTGGCATCAACAAGCCATTTGCGCCCACAGAACTGCCGCTCACTGGATATTGTCTTATTTTCTGATCATTCTCTGTAAACCCTAGAAATGGTTGTGCATGAAAATTTCAGCAGATTCTGAAATACTCAGACCAGCCTGTCTGGCACAAACAGATCGTCTTGATCATGTCTACATGCCTAAATGCATTGAGTTGCTGCCATGTGATTGGTTGATTAGAAATTTGCGTTGAGGAGATGGACAGGTGTACCTAATAAAGTGGACAGGTGTACCTAATAAAGTACCTAATACGTATGAAAGAAAATACATAATAGAATGTTTTTTCTGAAAAAAGGAAGTTATTTTGAAAAAAGTTATTATTTGTGTTCCTACTATGGACGTCAATGGGTTCCAGCAGCCAACATTCTTCAAAATATCTTTTTTTGTCTTCAACAGAAGAAAGAAAGCCCTGAAGGTTTAAAACTCTACGAGGGAGAATTAATGATGAGGTGATTTTCATTTGAGGAGAACTATTCCTTTAATGCACAGTTTAATTTTCTCCAAAACTGAACGGAGACGTTTATGGCGGTTGATATGTCAACAGGAAATTTCCAGGCTGTAATCTGTTAGCTGCAGAGATACGCTAAATGTAAACTTCTGCTGACAATACCCAAGCATCTTCTGATCTATTTTGTCTGTGTTCAGCTCATAACGACAGTGTTAATGTGTTGCAAATGTTCCATCCGAAGATGATTCTGACAAAAACTGCTGAGGTACTCGAGTGACCCGTTGCTATGGTGAAGAGAGTTCTGATAGTGAGGATTTATTGACTGCTAAGATGTTTTGTGCTCATTAAAGCTGCATTTCATTTTCAGAGCAACAGAAATGCAGCACATGTTCTCCAATAGTAACCCTTTAACTTCCACTCTTAAAGTAAAAATTGACCCCTTACTTGGGTTCAGTTGTGTTCCTGATGCAAATTTAACAACATCTAAAGTTTATTTATTATAATTTCTTTTAAATGATAGTTCATTCATTTTCTGTCGGCTTATTCCATTATTTATCATTGGTCTCCACAGTGGAATGAACCACCAACTTATCCAGCATATGTTTTAAGCAGCGGATGCCCTTCCAGGTGCAACCCAGTACTGAAAAACTAACATTCACTAACATTCACACACACACTCATACACTAAGGCCAATTTAGTTCATCTAATTCACCCATTCTTCAAATTCACCACATCTTTGGACTGTGGGGGAATCCAGAGGACACATTGAGAACATGCAAACTCCACACAGAAATACCAACTGACCCAGCCAGAACTCAAACCAGCTACCTTCTTGCTATGAGTCGACAGTGCTGACCACCGAGCCACTGTGCCGCCTTTAATGATCAACCAAAAGGTCAACCAGACAGTTATTCTGGCTATTAAAGGGTTCAAATCTATGTTTTCTATGTATCCCTTTATAGGGCGCTCATTTAAATACTCATCCTGAGAGTAACACACATTTATGTATGTGTTTTTGTAAGTGTGTGTGTGTGTAAAACACTTATAACTTAGTCCAGATCATTGAGGTTGGATCATTTCGCTGTGGTGGTCCCTGATAATGAAGGGACTGACCCAAAGGAAAGCTTTAGAACTCTTGATTTTTACTTTCACTTTCTCTGATTGTCTTATTTTTTCCCCCAGGAGATCCAGGCGTCCTGTACCTCACTCAGGACATGTGTTTGACTTTGCCTTACTGTAATTTACCTAAAGCACAGATTACCATAAAAACTCATCAATGGCAGGGAGGCATTGTCTCTTGATTGAGTTATCTTTTCAATGGAGAGGAAAGAGTTAACTTGAGATCAGCGTTTTTAACCAAAAGCTCCCAAACAGCTTCTAAGATTCAAACCCCTTTCACAGTAACAGAACATCACTTCCCTGACAGGAATGTGCACGTAACACACTGAGAGTTTGTGTTGTTTTGTTCATCTTCCGCTGTGTGTCTGTGTGTGCAGCAGAGCTCCAGCGTGAGGGAAGCATTGAGACTCTCAGCAACAGCTCGGGCTCCACCAGCGGCAGTATTCCTAGAAACTTTGAGGGCTACCGGTCGCCTCTGCCCACCAACGAGAGCCAGCCCCTCAGCCTGTACCCCACAGCATTCCCCTGAGCCAACACAAGCCTGCAGACAATCTCCACAACGTCTCTGTTTCCCACCATTCGGTATATTGCTTTAATGAGCCTGGGCATGCAGGAAGAGCAGCTCAACCTGAATATCCTTTATCAGTCGTTGAAGTATCCTCCATCCGAGTGTGTGTGTGTGTGTGTGTGTGTGTGTGTGTGTGTGTGTGTGTGTGTTAAGCTTGGCAGGACGTACTGTACAAGAGATATCCACACTTTTCTTAAAGACGTGTCATATTATCAATATCAATAATATCAATGGAACTTCCAGTGAGTGTGTGTGATGGAGAGTAAGAGAGTGTGTTCTTTAAAATGAGTGTTGATTACCTCAGTGATTGAGTTCTAAGCGTAACGCTGATTATTATTATTCTAAAACTAGTGTTTGATCATGTTTTAGTAGACGTACTGTAGTTTGAATTGACTTGAAGTAGTCAATATTGATCGTTTACCATTTAATCTCGCATTACGCTTTAGCGTTTATTATTATTCTGCACATTATTTTCTGTATATTTGATTCGATTTTTTTATTAAGTGTCTTTAAACATCGTCCGTTTCCTCAACCCAGTGCGTGGGAAAATGTGACTACAGCTATGGGGGAAAAATGAAGAGTACTTGAAAATTCTCAGTCCTCGAATCCACTTTTTAGTTATTCTTTTGATAAAATGTAAGTGTATAATTATTATTATTATTATTATTATTATTATTATTATTATTATTATTATGTAAAATAACTAAATTAAGTGATGTCAAATGTCTGATGTCATTTCTTTGAATTTTCAAAACCAAATGTTGACATTCAGACCGTTTCTGCGTGTAATGACAGAAATGTCGACCTGCTTTTCTTTTTTCAGACTTATTTGAATTCATTTTCAGTCAGTGTAACAGCAAGGTTTGAACAGTTAAATGGGTAGTTCCCTCAAAAATGAAAAGTCTGTCATTTACTCATCCTTAACTTGTCCAGAACATGTTTGAGTTTCTTTCTTCTGCTCAACAGCAATGGAGAGAAAGGGAAGAAGGTTAGAAAGCAGCAAGCATTAACTTCCGCAGTCATTTTATTTTTTACTACTTTTTGTAGCACAGGTTGTACTTTTTTTGTAGCAGTTTTCAATGGCTGCTGCTTACCAACATTCTTCAGAATATCTGTCAACAGAAGAAAGAGGTTTAGGAACACTTGAGTGAGAGTAAACGGTGAGAAAATGTTCATTCAAGAAGGAGGAATAACCCTGATTTTCATTTGTAATTCCGACTAGATATTTTCTGAAATAATAAAATGCTCTAAATCACAATATTTGTTATCAGACGTTTAGATAATAAAACATATATGAACGTTTTACTCAAACTGACTTCTCAAGTATTTTTGTACTTTCTTTCCATAGCTGTCTTACATTTTCATACAAATTAGCTACTCATCTGAAACGAACGTGTCTTCTTTTAGCACAGACCTAAGACACAAAACATAGTCAGACAAATGAATGACTAGTTCACTAAATGGTAAATGAGTAAATGGTTTCTTACTAAAAAAAAATAATAATAATAATAATTTGCTTTTATAAATTGTGTGGATTCCACTTTTTTTACTAAATGTTAAATGTGTTGATTCTTTCAGAAGGGATTTTTGTTTGTTCATTTTTCTCTGTTTGATTTACTTCATTAGATGTGTGTGAGGCTCATCCTCATGATAATCCAGTGGAGAACTGCATTATTTAGATGATTTACACACTACTCCAGAATTTGAAAAATCACCATAATCATCAATATATCATTTTATATGAGCGTATTTAACTCTTTTGTATAGCGCTGAAGAACTTGCTTGACTGGATGTAACATTTTCTAGCGTAAACAGCAGTGGATCTGATAGAAGAAGCATGAATCGTGCTGCTCATCATCAGCTTGTCTGAATGCTGACAGATCAGAGCATGGCCAAAGTCTGAGTCGCAGAAAAAAGCAAACATAACGGGGTTGTTCAGCATTGACGTTGGCACATACTTGTATGAATATGACGGGGTTTTGTAATGATGCTTACACAATGTGATCTTCAAATAGGAATTTATGCAAGTGACTTTAGCGAGTCCTTTGTGTGTTGCTTAATAGATGCATTCTGACTTTATCATTCTTTTCCCTTGTTATTAACTTACCTTGCTCTCTCCTGAATATTTTTCTTATACAAAAAAATAAATGCATTTAAATGATGAGATACAAATCTGGGCCTGCGGTTGTGAATCTCAATCACCGCTTTTGTTCGGGGAACTGTTTTTTTTTTATCATCACGAATCTCCCACAGGCTTCAGGACACAGGATGAGGTTTCCTCCATCTCTGCTTTACAGGAGGTGCATGTGTGCAAGCTTTCTTTCTAATGATGTTAGAACTTTATTTGTGATTAACCAGGCCTTAGATTGGCCAAACTCTGGATGATTTTTATGTTGACAGAATTAACAAATCAATACAAATCACAAAACCTAGAGTGAAACAATAAAACTGGGTATTACAATATCTTAAAAAAAAAAAAAAATCAATTACTTTTTTTTAACAATATGTCTAAGCCTTGTTGAAAATATGAAAATTAGAAATCATATATATATATATATATATATATATATATATATATATATATATATATTTATAAATTGTATTCAAATTTTCATTTTATAAAATTCAAGAGGCAAAAAGCTATAAAGCACAGCACTTGCAGCACTGATCTTATGAGTTTGATTCCCACTAAAATTGCAGAAGAAAACTGATAAAACACATAAATATTTACACTTTCAGTGCAGTGTGCATTTCTTCACTTAAAAGCAAAGTTGCGTAAAAAAATATCATAAATGCCATCATATAGTGGTTAAAACCTGATATAAAATGACATTAAAACACACACACACCAAAACACATAATAGTATTATTATAATAGTTCTTATGGGGAAAAAAAACAACCTATATATAGGTATATATAACCTATATGACATATAACAAGACCAAAATATGAAAATCGCTCTGTGCAAAAACATTTAATGAATAATAACATTGTTATAACAGACAAAAGCACACCTCATTCTATTTGTCGACCATAATTATAAGTTACCTTAAAAGTTGACAAAACACAAATACATTCAATCACATTTTTATACATCTTCTGGTTAATCTGTTTGTATTACTTTGTGTATATATAAACCTAACCCTATATATATATATATATATATATATATAGATATAGTTAGGTACTTTGAACTGTAATGTATATCTGACCCTAAACTGCTACTTGTATATATTGTGAAATAGTATTTCTTGACTCATTTTGGTGTTATGTGTCAAACCAGGGTTTCTGCAGGTCTCACCAAGTCAAATGTAAGACATTTTAAAACCATTATGAATGAAATTTCAGGTATTATAAACTGTAAGGCCTTTACTTAAACCATTAAAAAAAAAACTTGATTTTTAATTAATGTGTCAAAACAAGCAAAAACTATAATAAACTAAATGTACAACAGTCTTTCCAGGTCAGTGTCCCCACCACGTGTGGTCTAGAAATACTTAGTGAAATTACAAATGTTATTGTGAGGAACCTTGTTGTAAAATGTTTTATTGAGATGTATTGTTGGTGACTGTATACAGGTGTTGGCCTGATTGGGCAGCTTTACATGGACATTGGAAAATTAAATTGACTTAAGACCTACAAGTCAATTCTTCAGGAAATTTAAGACTTTTTAAGGCCTAAAATGTAGTTTTTGAAATTGAAGACATTTTAATTGTCTTCTAAAAAACTCTTATGCCATTTGACCTGATGTAGAGTGGGAGAAAAACACTAACAAAGCCATTGATGTGTCATCAAAATAACCTTTATTTGTGTAGAGTCAAGAAACTTTTTGTTGTCATTATTATCATGAAAGGTTTGTAATCCTCACCAGCCGTCTTCTCAACACTCCCACCTTAACTTAAACATGCTCATAATGAAGTTTCGCAGTGCGGTGTGTGGAAGTGGACGTGAAGCAGGGATGAGGACAGTGGCAGAGCTCACACTCTCTCGGTCTGTGAAGGTCAGGCCTCGTTTCTCTCTGTCTCCCTCCAGACTGCCAGTGCCACCTTATCACTGCAGCCACAGCCTATAAATACCAACAGAAGATAGCAGGCATTCAGTCAGCTTTCCTCCTCTCTCGGGGGTCAGAAGGCTGATCTGCAAATTTGTACATTTAGCTGAAGAAGCATTCATCTATAAACAGTCTCAGATACACAATCTACCATGAGTCAATCTGTCAAGGCTTGTTGGCAAACCATGTAAGATTTTGGAGCTAATTGTTCCAAAACACTCCTTGAATCCTCCGCACTCCATATATCCCAATGGGAACGGTCCCCCATTCAGTAAAAGGCTGTTTTCTGGCACGTCTGCGGGTCTCTCCCCTCTTCGGAGGTCATGCATCTCTGCACTACTAACTGAATGAATGGGATATCACCAGAAATAAAAAAGATGTCTCAAATGAGGGGAAGAAAACAGAGAACGCTATTATCACCTTAGAATGAAGTAAATCTTGGCTGCATTTTTAAACCATTAATCCAGTAACTTGTTTCTCATCGTCATCTGAGCTTTTCTAGATATTTTTCTAGCTCTGCTTGATTTCATTTTTAACATAAATGTGATTGCAAATACCTTCAAACAGAAAGAGAAGCTTACAAATGTGAATTTTTGAGGTCAAAATATGTTTGGTGCAAAGATTAAAAGTTTTCTATCTACATCACCAGGGTCAAAATATACTTTAAATGTAATTCAGTGAATATTACTGATTATAATAATAATAATAATAATAATAATAATAATAATAATAGTAATAATAAACCGTTATTATTAAAACAGGTGTCTCCTTATATCGCTTTATTCGTTAAAGTTTATAAACATTATTTAAAAGTCAACTACTTTGTTTATTGAAATATGGAAAAATGTATCTAAAAAAACACGTTTGTGTGTCATACCTATAGTATCCAGCTGATTCATGTACATATTCTTTCCATTTTATTTATCTTCTAATGGAACGGTTTTTTTCCCGAAATGAAAAGCATGTAAGGTAAATTTATCGTGACGAGACAAACTTTTCGCGCGGTTTATGATGCTAACTAGACTCCTCAGTGCTAGCACCTCATAATGTATTCATCTATAAATGCATATTAAAGACACTATATTAAAAGAAAAGGTTTGCAGATTCGTGTTGGTCGTGAGCTCACTTAAATGCCGAAAAGCTTCGTGATGTAATTCGTTATTTGTCAATCAAACGGGACGTGTAAATCACTCATCTCCACAGCTGTTGGAGAGACAGTACACTGAATAATATCTGACAGCTCCCGGGGGATTAAAGGGGTCAGTGTTGACATTAATGTGCGACACACACTATTTTTCAATTAGCTGCTGAATAGCCTCGATTAGATCAACTTATCTTCAGGATCCCCACACCTGGACGCGCATCTCATCAGTGTCCTGATCGAAACGACGGCTGCTCGCAGACTCACCGCGGACAGATAGCCCACAGTAAGAACAATCTGCCTTTATCTTCAACTCATTCTCTCTCAATAGCGTCGGATTGATTGTGAAAGGGTGCTTGTTTTAAATTATTGATGTTGGAGTTTCTCCCCCTCAACTCTTCATATCCTATTACAATGACAAATTACCGTTCCCGTTCGAAAGCTTCAATCTGTGGGAAAACATTTAGTAGACTACTATAAAATGTACAGTACATCTTTACAGCATTAAACGTTAGGTCGGGAGTACAATTTGAGTGCATGCAAATCATATATAAAGTATACGTTTACATTTATAAATGTAGCTAATACAATTACTTTAAATAAGATCTTTTTCTACAGGTGTTTCGGTGCTAAGGGTTTATAGGGACTTTATATACACCCAAATAAATACATTTTGTTGAACAATGACATTTAAAAAAGAAACGAAGAAAACTATTTATGTGGCCGTTTTAGGATAAATGAAATATGGATAACAAAAAAAGATTATTAAAAAAAATAATGGAACCGACTTATGTGCATTTTTATTTCATTCGCGCTTTTTTTAAAGAAAAAAAAAAACATCCAGGAATGTATACTGCTCTCTGTTAGAAATTAACATGATAACAAAGAAACCGTAGAAAATGTGAGGAACCAAACTTCTAATATGCATTTAACTTTTTTGACAATTGGAAAACAGATTACTGATGAAGAAAACTTTTAAAAGATAAAAACTGTGTAAAACTAATCGAGTAAAGAGCCGAACTGGTTGTTGCAAATCAAATTAATGTAAACAAAGATGATTCCACCTGATGAAAACAGTTGGCTGTTTAAAGGTGTATAGGATATATTTAGAGGTAATATACAATTTAATCAACCTCATATTGTAAAATATATATGAAATAAAATCTGAATTTAAAAAAGGTCGAAGACTTGTTGCACTTAGACGGAGCACGAGGCTTAATCGCTGAAGGGGAAATGATGGGGTCAGCATCACACAACACAAAAGCTCAGGGGACCAAAAACTCCAGTGTGTGTGTGTGTGTGTGTGTGTGTGTGTGTGTGATCAAAAAAGGAAACACATAAATCACTGATTTTACTATATCTGTGTGGTGCTTGTTATTACAAGAGCCTGCTATTACTTCAGTCGCTGTGGATGAGATGTTTGCAAAACACAATTAAAATGTGTAACCACTCAATAGGTTATAAAATAACCCAGACAAGCATTCAGTGTGTTAAGCTCGCGCTTGGGGAAAAGTACATATTGTTAAATGGAGACAACATACTAAGGGTTACGCACATTTCAAGATAAGCTTGGGTTTTTGCAAACGGGCTGCAGAAGCAGGTACAGTAAATCCCTACGGTCATTAGAGCGCCCCCACCTGTTACCTGAAAAAGGTGTTGCTTCTAATAAATCAGCAGCATGAGAGCTTCGCTCAAATCAGTTTAGCGTCTTTTAAAATCAGATTTGGTCATTTTGAGTGATGTAATAAAGCATTATGGAGAAATTTCTAATCTGATTACCTGATATCATGAATATTTACTAAACATCGCATGGATGATTTAATGTTTCCACGTACAACATGCATTTAAAACATCGTGTTTTGCATTTATTGTTGTCTGCTTATCACAGAGGCCAGTGCATTTTCATGATTTAGAAGCTTGATTTTTTTCCCTTAATGCCGGGGGTATATAAAGTTTTATCAAAACTTTAGTAATCTCTATTATTAGGTAAAACGAACCTTAAGCTAACGCGTTGAAACTTTTTGTTCGGTTATAGATTTAATTTAATAGCTTTAATTTAATAGCTTTTATTTAATCTTGACCGTTAAAATATTTAAGATTTTCACTATTCGACCTACATATTTTTAATGTGACTCTTAAAAAGTTAAAAGCAAATCATCAACTGGGATTATATATTTTTGTAGGCTACCGATTACAAAAATCAAACATTCTCATTAATATAAATAATGCACGTCTACTGATATCAACAGGTCTGTGTGATGATTAGGGTAGGGTTACGCTTTTGCAACAGCATCACCTCTGAAAAAAGACTATTGTGTCTATGAGATGTTCTCACTACACCGAGGGGGAAAACGACGTGTTTTATAGTTTCAAAGAATGAGCTTTTGTGAAGTATACTGTTGCCAATTCACTTCTGGGCAGATGGAGAGAGTGGGAGAGAAGAAGCAGAGCACCAGAGCTGTCTATAAAATAGTTGTTTCGCATCTATCAGGTATACGGTATGTCCAGACTGAGCAGGTTCTGCTGACTCGTTTGGGTGATACGACACGAAAAGCAAATTGTACGATTTGGCAAAATAAGCATGAGCAGATCAAATACACTGTCCTAATGAAAAAGAGGAGACACGGGAAAATTTATCCAGGGTGTGTGTGGATGGGTAGTAAGAATGGAGGAGAGAGAGATCTGGACGGAAGGAAGGAGGAGGAGAGAGGGGGCTGCTAGCTGGTGGAGGCGCTGGGTATACATGTGACAAGGGGAAATATGAGGGACTTTGACAGGTCTTAAACGGTCTGGCGCCAAGGCCTCAGTCTACTGGCTAAATATAGCAGGAGAGATGATGCAGAGAGATGATGAAAAGATGAAAAGAAGGAGCAACAATGTAAAAGCAGAAAAAAAGAGCAACGGTCATTTAATGATCAGCCCTAGAGGATCATCTGGTTTCATAAATGTGAAAGGTATTGCAAAGGTTTGCGTTATCTTTTTGCAGGAACATATTAATTTCCTTGGAACCCTGGAAACACAATTAGACACATTGTCTTACAGCGGACACCGTCTCAAGGACACAAAAGCTGACAGAAGCAGATCATGCATAAAAGTTTGGCACCAGCTTATTTTTAACTAATGAAATGTCCTCTGGTTCAAGCCTTAGCACAGACGCCTCTTTAAAAAAAAAAAAAATCATCATTACAATAATCCGGAATAAACGTCGTCGTTGGTTTTTGACGCCTCGTTGTTTTGGCAGTAAACAGTGGCAGTGCCGTGAAAAGTTTTCCAGCATGAACGCTTTTTAAAAAATGTGTGATAAAAGCTCAGCGCACGATTGCATCCTTGTCGGTTAAGATGTGTACAGCAGGAAAAATAAATCTGGCGTAATTGCAGAGACTTTGTTGATGTGATTACTTCCTAAAGTATATACATAGAAAACCATTACCATTTCCATGTGTGGTTAATCTCTTCCCAATCTAAATCACTCTCTGTCGAAGTTTAAGCCCAGAGATCAAACAAACGCTATTGATTAGTTCTATTTCAACAACTTTTTTTGCAAGTAAAACAAAGAATGTGATAACCCTCAAAAACAATATTTAATATTTACAACAAATCCACTGAGTAGGCCTTTTGAGGAAAAAAAAGGAAAGACGTCCTTGTTTATTATTTCGTTTGACTATTTCAACGTGCTTCATTACAAAAACCGAAACACAATATTCATATTCTACCTTTATATACATATAGTTAAATTCTAGTATGAATAGAATTATTTATTTGAATATATAACACTTTTCCCCTTTCTCTTTTATATATAAGTAGTAATTTGCCACTTTTAAGTGAAAGCGTTATATTTATTAATAATGGACGTTCCTGCATGGTAAATGCCTGTATCTCCAATGTTTTAGTGTCAGTTTTAATAAATCCCGCTTTAGCTCTGTGTCTGTTCACTCGTGGCATCGGCAACAAGTGTCTGCCTACTATATATGTCTCTTTTTCTCCTCTGCTTACTGTGCAGATTTAGCCATTCTTATTCATTGTTGAGCTGTAAGAGTAATTTCATTTCACAACAGACATAATAAAATGTCTAAATATTCTTGTCCTTTTAATGAACAGGAGACTAAAAAATTATTTGAAACACGCACGATGAAATATTTTAGCAATGATCCGTTAAGCAGTTTTACTAAAATAATGATCGGCAATTCGCAGTGCTCTGTAATAAATAAATAAATAGAAAAAACTTTAAAACTTTATCTTTAAAGTAGACTTTACGCCAAATCTAGTAGGTTAAACATGACATATTGCATTACCAAACACAAAAGACTATATTAGACGTCTACGTTAAAGATCTTACCGCTGTACAAATAGCATATAAAGTTTTTGACCTGCTGTTCATTTTCAATTCACGCTGATTTTAACTTAATAACATTTCAGCGCAATATAAGAATTATCCCTCTTTGGGATCCTGTCTGGCACAGGAAGGGTTAAACATACAGCCTGTCATCATGTTCTGCTGATTTGTATCGAAGTGTAAAAGTGACAACATTCCGCAACCGGTTGAATCTGTCCGCACAAACACAAAGATGCGTTTTGGAAATGCTGAAAGCGTTCATATGACAGAAAACTATACATTGATGAGCTAACTTAGTCATTTGAAGACAAAGACGGCAAGCGCAAGCCAAAACTTTGGCGTAAAGGCTAAAGGGATTGGAGTGCACTGTTAGAGGTTTTTGGAGTAAATATGAACTGACAAGGGACGGTTCTTACTGCGGTACGTCAGCCGACTGGCGCCAAGCGGCTATCTAACAAACCCAATCCAAGTAAATCTAGAGTCCACGAGTGGATTTCTTAAAGGTATAGACTACGCTCACGGCTCGACTCACTGCTGAAACTACATGGCGAAAGTAGATGGGGAATAGTGGTCTTGCACTTAAAAGCTTTGAGACGTAGAGACGTATAGGCTACTAAATTTCGAGGACAGAGAGGAGCGTGTTGTTTTCGCACACCTAAACGCTGCAAAAAGACCGTCTGCACACAAACAAAAATAAAATAAATAAATTCCTTAATATAACACACTTAACATTCAATAAACACATGTCTATGCATATCACCGCATATGGAGTAAATTAAAAGTTAACCGCAGATGCGTGTTAACAGTCAAGATTAATGCAGCACTCACCAAAATTATCTTTACATTGGTCTTTAGATTCCATCAGCTCTCTTCCTTTTTCTTCATAGCGAGTGGCTGTGCGCTTTGAATGACCCGGGGCAGAATTGAAAGTACCAATGTCCGGTTATTGGCTGATGTTCCCCACATGAAGTCAGTCGCGACACACGAGCGAAGTACGGAAATTGTTATTCACACAGTGTAATGCTGAATTCAATTCATTCGCACAAGGTCCTTTTGATTAATGTGCAGTTCTGTATCATTGACAAAATACGTGCGCGCCACTTTGACAAGTACAGCGAACATGAACGTTTTTGTGTATTCTATTTTATTGACTATTGCGACAAGTTATCTTCAATTCATGATGCTTTAAAATGTGCTTTCAATGGAAAGGTTAAAGTATTTTGCGCTGAGTTTGCAACGTTCTCATTTACACGTCTATAATCTTATGTCTTAGTTGTCTGTGTATCGGAAAGTGTGTTTTGTTCCTCGAACAAGGAGGCATCGTAATTATAAAGCGTAAGCCGACCGAGGTGCAGTCACCACCGGCTAAGCACTGAGGGCTGACCCGGTCCTTGGCTTGGAGACGGGGGTGGGATTTCCCGATCTTTTCTGTCATTGGTTAATATTTTATTCTGTTGACATGTTTTCTTACTGCTAATGCTTCCGACACCTTCTTGTCCACCCCCTCTCCTTGAGCCTGGCCGGAGCTGTCAAAACCACGCCTATGGAGGCCCACAATTGGTCCAGAAAGCGTAAAATCAGCAATCAAGGGGGCTTGGTTCATTAGTGCTGAGATCAGAGCAGGAAGGACATGTGAGATAGTTACAGTTGTACAGTGGACAGGGCAAGATCTAACCATTTCAACTCCGTGTCTGGGTAGAATGACTGCGCTTGAATGGACATCCGCATCGAAAGAGTAATCTGCTTTTTATGAGAGTAACTGTTGGCGAACAGGAATCCCCAAATCTGCCTTCAAAGCGTCGTTGCGCTCACTTTGACTGATATTATTACGGGGACTTCGTGGAAACTAGCAGCTACGGGAGTTAAAGTGGGAGATCCTACCGCTGTCGGTGCTCGCCTTTTCGCGAAACACATTTTGCCAAAATTGCCTCGCTGCGTTTTTCCTTCTCGTAGTGAGAAGATCTGTCTTCTGGATACGCGCTCCTTTTTTGCCAGAGAACACTTCTAAATATTTATTTTCACTACGTTTGTTGGATGCACCGATGAGAGATCCAGTTTTTACAGGGACTGCGATGGCTTACCACCCTTTCCACGCTCACCGGCCGACCGACTTTCCTATGTCAGCTTTTCTCGCGGCCGCGCAACCCTCCTTTTTCCCGGCGCTGACCTTGCCTCCCGGGGCTCTCACAAAGCCGATCCCGGACCATACCCTGGCCGGAGCCGCGGAGGCTGGGCTCCATCCGGCTTTAAGTCACCACCATCAGGCAGCTCATCTTCGCAGTCTCAAGAGCTTGGAGCCAGAGGAAGAGGTTGAAGACGATCCAAAAGTCACACTGGAAGCGAAGGATCTATGGGACCAGTTCCACAAATTAGGAACAGAAATGGTTATTACGAAATCTGGCAGGTGAGTTCACACGTTATCTATTAATAGTATTTTGTTTCAGTGTTTACGCGAGTGAATGTTGTGATCCAGTCAACGTTTCGTATTTATTCTACAGTAAATTCGCCGTGAATTGCACGGATTAATAACATAAAACAATAATGTTTCGGACGATGTTTAATTCAGCAGGCCCAGTATATTTATTGCTGGTCCTCGGATTTCAGTATTCGCTCTCGTACAACATTTCTCCATACTTTCCTTATTAATGTCTTGAGCCATGAACTGGCTGACCCAATTATTATGTCGAAGAGACTGTGGAAATGAATGTCTTACTGTCAGAACAATGGGGACCTCCAAGATTCATCTGCTCATTTGACTTAGGGAAACGAAATGGGGAAAGTACAAGCGATGCGTATTCTGTGGCTAAGCGAAAGGAAAATAGCTGAGGCTTTTTGTTGCTTGCATCACAATCAACAAACACTGACTTGCACTGAACGGTGTGGTACAGTTAAATTGTCTTTTATTTTATTTCGTTGAAGACAAATGTTACTATAGTATAACAAAATTATACTATGTAAATATCCTGTCCAGTTCTGAAATATTTAAATGGCGAGCTAAATAATCTGGATCCAAGTCAAATGGTAATATTTGATATATATATATATATATATATATAT
>CAIGQQ010004837.1:18023110-18040069 GCA_903798035.1 Danio albolineatus | reverse complement strand
TATATATATATATAATCAAACAAACATACATTAAAACATACAGAAATGTGAATTATTTTCCTGACAACATAAAAAAATACATTCATGGACAAACGTTTTTTTTTTTTTTTTTTTCTACAGGAGAATGTTTCCACCTTTTAAGGTCCGCATTAATGGACTCGATAAAAAAGCCAAGTATATTCTTTTAATGGATATTGTGGCTGCCGACGACTGCCGCTACAAGTTCCACAACTCTCGCTGGATGGTAGCGGGGAAGGCCGACCCTGAGATGCCAAAGCGAATGTATATACATCCGGATAGCCCAGCTACCGGGGAACAATGGATGGCTAAGCCTGTTGCTTTTCATAAACTGAAGTTAACCAACAATATTTCGGACAAACATGGATTTGTAAGTAACACATTTACTTTAATAGCTTTTTGTATGTGTCGCATGTAGAGGCCTATCATGGTTGTGTGTTGTAGCATATAATATATAAATTTACTGCCATCTGTGGGCTGTAATGCTTATGCTCACAACGATTAGGCACACTTGCTATATCGCAGTTAATTTCTGGGCGATGAGAAAGATGGCTTTATAAGATCTAATTTAGCTTATTAAATTTATTCGGCCTATACAATTCTTTGCTGTGGTGAGATTAATTCATTTTCCTTTTTGTTTTGACACAAACACAGATAAGGGCTTTTCCGTCATAATTTTATTCGTTATGAATAATGATGACATTGTCAGTTCGGTTATGTAATGTAAATACTGTATCCTGAGTTTTTTCTTGGCCACTGTTACTTCTATTGTTTATGATAGGCGCAGTGAGCTATAACTTTTATGAGGGGGTGGAAGTGACAAAAAATTAGGTCAAAGGAACAAGAGAGACCTTGAATCAAGCTACAGTAGATGAGTTTACAAATAGTAACAGTGAACATATCATTTGGATTGTTTGAGTAAGCGCAGCAATTAGAGCGGCCTGAGCATTCTCTGGTTTGTTGGTTAGTTTCAGTGAACAATGTTGGATGTAACGATGCAAACCGATACTATATACGAGAGCATGCAGTCAAATATAGTGTGTGACCTGCTCCCTTACGCGACTAGCAAACAAATCGACTGGAAACAAATGGAACATTTACATGCATGGCACAACCATTTGATATGTGTACAGTCAAATAGAAATGTAATAAATGTATATTATCTGCTCATCGCCTTTTCTGTGGTTAACAAACACGTTTTTTGCTTAATCTGTACAATTAAGCAATTCTTATTTGATGCTTTTTGAGATTAAATTAGGTGTTATAATGAAAGCGCAACAAAATTACTTGTGTTGCATGTCCGCATGACTAGTTTGTTTCTTGCCACTGGCACAGGCCTGCAGTTCTGTGACTTAACCCAAGAACAATATTTCCACTATTAATAAATATATAATGTGGTTTTATCGTCTAAACCGTTTTTAAAGAGTAATGACTTGAAATGTATAATTATTGTGACGAGCACTAATGTATGCCTCTCCTTCTCAACAGACCATCCTGAATTCAATGCATAAATATCAGCCCAGGTTCCATATTGTGAGAGCCAACGATATTCTGAAGCTTCCGTACAGCACTTTCAGGACTTATGTTTTTCCTGAGACAGATTTTATTGCTGTCACTGCTTATCAAAACGACAAGGTATGAAAGAGTATTTTGATTCATTAGACATTACAGAAATGTGTACGCATTTATAAACAGTGCAAATCTTGACTATCCGTAATTTGTGCACAGCTACTGTTGTTCTGCGATGCTTTTTGCATGCGATCTCCGAGCCTATACATTTGGTCGTGTTTACTGTTTGTCCCTTGGTATAGATAAGTAGTATTAGTGACAGTATTTTGAATATATGGATGCAACATTTTATCTTGAAAATTGTTCAAATTCCTCACGTGTCCAGTGCTACTTTCAGCTACTGCTCATGTTAATTGTCGTCTGTGTCCGAGGGGCCTGGTGAGCTTGTCGGTATCGTAAAGTTTATGACATAGAGTCACAATCGATTAGCAGGCACTTAAGCTCGCCGGTTTGTCCGGGAGCTACACACGCTGAGGCACAGCAATCAAAGCGTGTCAGTTTCTAAACGCAAAAAGCAGAGGCCATCTAGCTTAGCAATCTCTGAACTTTAAGGCCCTAGTTTCTCATGAATTTATAGCCTACAGCGTCTAAATCACTTGAGTACAACGAAAATCGTTCTGTTACATCGCTTTGTATTTTCATGGAACTTGTAAAAACTGGCAATGATTCAAACCACACTATTAATTATTAATAGCAGGTCGGCGTCACTCATCTAGCTCGCCTCTCTTGTTCTCTCTGTTGTGCTGTAGAGAATAACAATTTGACAAATGGAAAATGTTTACTCGTGGAATTTCTCAGGGGGGTCGTGATTTGATCTTTTTCATTAAACATTTTTAATAATTAAAAGTAGTCTGCGCAGCGTGTTTAACACTATTGGGAAAATAAGTGGTGATCACACCACACATGAAAGCTCAACGCTATCGGTATGAATAAGGATCTGTACTGACACCAACATACCACTGCGATGATATACTAATAGCCTGCTGCTGTATATTTTACTAACCATGCACAAATCAATGCTGAATATAATATACACATCTTTTTTCTTTCTTTCTGTACATTCAGATAACACAACTGAAAATTGATAATAACCCTTTTGCCAAAGGCTTCAGAGACACGGGGAATGGAAGGAGAGAAAAAAGGTAAGAACATTTATAGTGTCAGTGATATACGTTGTTAACAAATAGCCCAGGAGCTATTCACATGTTTTAGTATTATTATAATTACGAATATTTTGCATTCTTCGTTAATTTATTGTTCCCTGATTTGTTAAATTTGTATTTATTTTATAATTTCTTCATGTTAAAGGAAGCAGCTGACCCTTCCATCATTACGCATGTATGAGGATCAATGTAAAGTGGACCGTGATGGCGCCGACTCTGACGCTTCATCAAGCGAACCAACAACTGGCAGAGATGCTGGCCATTCACCTGGACCGGTTTCCAGCCCACTTAGGTTTAATCGTAGCAGCAGAGGTAAGTCTGGAAATTATAAATAAATTATATCGATATGCTTCATGAATACCAAAAGAAAGCTCACCTTAATGTCAAATAATTTACAAAACGCTGTATTAAACCATTTAACAACTTTAACAATTGACACTGTCATTTTAATAAAGCACATCGCATTCAACATTAACTGATTTACAATTTCCAAAACAAGTTTTATGAATCAGTAAGCAACACGTTAGAGTTATAGCCCTCAATCATATTTCGTTGGATTAACATGTCTGGTTGGATTAAAAACAAAAACAAAAAAACAATAAACGTAAAAATAAAATTAATTAGAAAATATTTTTATTTCATTGCATATATTTATTTCATTATGCAGCTGGCCTCTTACTGTGATGTATTATATGCGTAAAGCGTTTAGCTGCATAAACAGTAAAGAAAAATTCTAGTGTTTAAGACTAATTACGCCTGGAATTAGGGAAATTTAAAATGCATCTGCAATATATAGCATTACACTGCTACATCCATTATACTGCTACATAGATAGATAGATAGATAGATAGATAGATAGATAGATAGATAGATAGATAGATAGATAGATAGATAGATAGATAGATAGATAGATAGATAGATAGATAGATAGATAGTCTTATATCAAGATTAATGTTGATAAATCCTTTTTGCCCATTACAGACGACAAAACATGCACTGATAGCGAGCACGAAATGGACCACCAAAATGATCGGTGTGGTGGCTCCAGCAGTCCTGGACCAGAGCCTTCATCTCCATTCAGGACGAGGAGTGAGGACTGGGGGCGGGAGAAGCCTGTTGCGGAGAAGAAAGACGACTACCCAGACTCACGAAAAACAAGTGATTCTATATTTAGCATAAAAAACTTGGAGAAAGACAAACTAGAAAGCAGGTCGAGAAAAGATACAGACTCGTCAAAGAAAGACACGGAAAACGGAGGTATTAGCGGCAGTAAAGACAGCTTCTCTCCTCTAATGGTACAGACTGAAAGTCCTTCACATTTTGGGGCAGGGCACCTTCAGAGTCTGGCGCTCTCCGGCCTACACAGTCAACAGTTTTTTAACCCACTAAACACCGGACAACCTCTATTATTCCACCCTGGACAATTTGCAATGGCACCTGGAGCGTTTTCTGCCATGGGCATGGGACATCTATTGGCTTCAGTATCAGGCGCTGGTGGCCTGGAGAATGGAAGTCTATCCCAGGGTTCCGGGAGCACACCGAGTCCCTTTCCTTTTCATCTGTCTCAACACATGCTTGCCTCTCAGGTAAGGAAACTCTTGTCATTAAACTTTAAATCTATGTCATGATACGCCCTGTGTGGTTATGGAAGCACGTGAATGAAAACAGGCTACACTAGTTAGATCTAGTGATCTTTTTGGTGAGATGCTATTTGATTTCATAGACTATTGTTTGGCAATCATAATAATGACCGCTTGAACATTTTCAGATAGAAATGCGAATGAAAATGCATAACAAAACAATACTATTATTACAGTTTTTAAAATAGGTCAAAATATCTGCTTAGTTGAGGCTATTATTTCTGTGCTAAATTTCCCTAAAAACAATCGCCATACAGCAGATTCATACTTTCCTGTCGTATGTACAGTGTACTAAAATGTGCTAACGATCGTCTCTTATTACAGGGCATTCCGATGCCAACATTCGGAGGACTTTTCCCGTACCCCTACACCTACATGGCCGCGGCAGCTGCAGCGGCTTCGGCCCTACCTGCTAGCAGCAGCACGGCCTCCTCTCTCTCCAGAAACCCGTTCTTGAGCAGCAGCACTCGCCCTCGACTGCGATTCAACCCTTATCAGCTCCCAGTGTCGATCCCTCAAAGCACAAACCTGCTCACCACCGGATTGCCAAGCGGCCTAAACCCCTCTTCTGAATCGTCTAAATGTGGTAGCAGGGAAGCGAGTCCTGTGCCTGACCACAAATCGGGAGCCGGTCAAAGAAACGGCTCACCTAAAACAACAATGAAGGAATCCATCAATGAACTTCAGAATATTCAGAGACTAGTAAGCGGCCTAGAAAGCCAGCGGGAGACTTCCTCACCTAGGGATTCGCCCAAGTGATCAAGCGTCCCTAAACCTATCCAGGGCATGACTTGAATTGCCATAGGATTTTATTCAGTGGTTCTCTGCGAGAAATTTCATTAAGTACTGTTTTTGCGCATGGATGATTAGAGTGGAAAACAAGACGTCAACAAGAAAAAAAAAACTAAACAAATGAAACCGTTGAACTCGGTGCTGTTGGTGGTGGAAGTGCTGCGAAGACAATCTACAGTGTAACCTAATTGACTGTTTGTAGAACATGCCTACAAGACCACACCAATCTATTGAAAAAAAAAGGAATTTACAAATAAAACACATTTGTTGCGTCAGTATAGGATCACTGCTGGTTGCAATATAAATGGTGATTCACTTAAAACCTGTATACTGAAAACATCCAAGCTACATCCAAAAAAGGAAATGAAAAAAAAAGAAAAGTAAACAGAATGGATATTTCAAAAAAGGGATTGAAATGACAGTTGGACCGTTAGTTAAATCCGACAGACAGTTATACCTGAACTATTTAATGTAATTATTAATAAAAGAAACCTAATTCTGTAAATAAGCTACAAGGACCTAAGAATATGCAAATTGGTATTAATTTATTCAAAGCTGTACATTTGCGTGTACATAATATTTAGAGTTTAACTCATTGCATTTTTTTTTTTCATTTTTCACTATGGTTGTTGTAAATGAAAGCTATAGCGTTTGATGTTTGGAGACAGAAGGTGTTCCTATCTGTGATGCGTTGCTGTTTAATCTGCCTGTGACACGTAATGAAAGCGTGTGCCATCATTGCATTGTAGCAGTCGCTGTACACTTATCACGCTGCGGGACTCGCAAGGTTTGGGAAGCCTCAGGTTAATGTACTCTAATAGAAGAAAGCGGCATTCTTCTTCTTGAGCTGAGTTTCTATAAAGAAATATATGAACGTGTCCCGTTGTGCTGGCTGTCCGGATTTTTCTGTTGTTGTTGTTGTTGTTGTAGGATTCTTTCACAATTTCAATAAAAAAAATCTACGTGTTTAAATATTTCACAGTTATGTTAATACGTTGGTTTAAAGATGCATTCTTACTAATAACAGACAAACATGATAGCAAATGAATTAGGTAGACTATCTTCTGACATATCACCGAAAAAAGGACAATTACCAAATGGTTTTGTATAAGTGAAGTGTGTTGGCCAGTGTTTCAAATTGCGGCAAAATAGTTTAACCACACCCTCACTATTATTAGACTAGTCACAAGTAGTAGTGGTAGTAATGATGATAATAATAATAATAATAATAATAATAATAATAATAATAATAATAATAACCATGTTTTGGAAGAAATAATGCCTTCACAGAAATATTTACAATTTCAAAAGGGTTTTTCTAAAATGTGGAATAGCAATAGCGACTGCGCCCTCTGTCGTAGACTCATGTTACTGTTTATTTAACCCCTCATCGACATCAATGTGATTTTAAGATACTGACAGCTACAATGGTTGTATAAGAAGACATGTTCAAACAATTTTGGTTTAGATTATTGTGGATCTTATTTATGCTATTTTATTTAGCTTTTTTAATATGAAAAAGAGTAGAAAACAAGAAGTACATAAAAACCCAAATATGCCAATAGCAACAATACAATAATATATAATTAACAGGAAATTTAAATCTAGAAAAAGTCTAACGTGCACCTTCGCTCATTTTTTGCTGAAAAAAAAACGTTTATTGTGATGCATGTAAACCTGTGATAATAATAATTATAATGGTAGTGCTAATGTTTGCAAATATCTGTCAGAACATAACCTAAACAAAACGTGCAGAAAGCAGCATTATGGCTTTAGTGCATCCTGAGCGAAACCGACGCGTGTCTACAAGGGTTTGCTTTCCGTCAGGTGCACATATGTTCCATGGCAGATTCATTTAACTTTTAAAATAATATTCTTCTTCTTATTAAAACAATAATATTATTAATACTAATAATAATAATAATAATAATAATAATAATAATAATAATAAATGAACAGCATTATGGTAGAAAAAACAAGGGTCTAAAATGGAATCCTTTATCGTTTCCAGGGTTTCCTGTCAAGTACAATGCAACCTATTGTAGCCTATTTATAGTCATAGAACTGCAGTGTACAAGTATTAATAGACAAAGCTTGACTCGGAAGCAGAACTCTCCCCACCTCATTTCCTTCATTCTCTTTCAACGACCCAGATATGTTTTGTGTTTTATTTTGGCACCGACCATTAATGGTTGAAGCGCGCTCAGAACGTAGCCTATAATGAGTTGATAAGCCGCACAGCAAGGAAGAAATATTGGGGGAATACTCTCATGTTATAGTGAAAGGGTTAAGAGCTGCGGATAGGAGGTTAGGGAGGATGAGAGTTTGGACGCCCAGCCACTTTGGCAGCAGACAGCCCTTTGTCCAGCGACCGGCGCCTGTCGCCTGCCTGCCGGCCATGCAGCTTCCCCACACCCGCGTACAAAGGGACAGATCCCGAGAGTTACGGCTCCTAATTAGAGATCCCCCCTTGTTTCTGTTCCTTTCTTTCTCGTGCAATAACTACAAGCCCTCGTTTTCATTAAGGGGCCATTGTTAAACGCTGTTATATTCAATTAAGGGACCGAACAACGCAACCTAACTCTTTGTCCAAACTAATCAGTCAATGACCAATCAATAGGCTGCGATGACAAGCAATTACGGTTCTGGTACACGACAAAAAAACGAAGTGTTTGCATGTTTAACTCTAAGTCAGGCAAATCGGAAAGCGAGAAGGAGCACATTTGAAGTTCACGGGGACCGTAAATGACATTTAAGCGTAAAAGGCAAAGCCAATTACAAGTTGTTTCTCTTATATTAATGAAAATTACAGACAAAAGGATCATTGACAACGTGTGGTTTCTCACAGTCGTCTGGGTGAGTTTTTATCTGATCTGCAGAAGCTGAAACTGAACACTGAGAAGCTTGAAAATCTATGAAGGCACTGAGAGGTTGAGATGACTTGTTGCTGATATCATTCATTTCTACGAAGCCCAGAAATACCACGTAAAGTAAAGCGAGTCTCTACAGACTAATGCTGTTTAAAAGAATAGCAGTACCACATCAAATATATAGCTGACATACACTTGATAAATCTTTTACTCTTGTCCACGGGGGTCATTTTGTTTACTTATACACTAATATTTGACAGGTTAAACACAAAATTTAACTTGACATAAGCAAAAAAATAATAATTTTTTTTAATGATAAAGACCCAACACCAACTAATACTTATTTTACATACATTAAAATTGTTCTATATAATATGAGAAATTATGGTGAATTACCAAATTCGAAAACACAATATAATCACTTTGTGATACATTAAAGTAAAATGAAACTAAATTAGGTGAATTAGTTTTCTTAAATGTCGGTCACAGCAAATGTTTAATGTTTCAGTTTGAAGAATTTACAACGACTCTCAAAACAGTGGTCTAATATTTCTGTACATTGCCTTTTACGTGTATTGCTAAATTGATTTGTGTCTTCATTTTTTTCACCAGTTCAGTCACTGAAAAGCCTATAATAGGCTGTTATGTCCTGTTCAACCGTGACATCATGCTGTATAGTGTGACAGCGCCATGTATTTTTATTGGCAAGGTGACTAACAATAAACCTATAAATATTCACACGGTGAGTATGACAACTTGCCTAATCCTGACAACCTGTAAAGTTAATTGTTTTTCTCAATGTCATGTCTCAGTTGCTCTCATTTAATGTGTCGGGTAAGACAAAATGATTGGTTGGGAATTGTAAGATATTACAGTGCACAATACAAATGTAATTCTGCTCACACCTCCTTGTTGAAGCTTTCAAGCTTGAGTGAAGCTGTCAGAATCTGTATAGATCCTGGGGAGGAGCCTCATTCGAGCACAGGTTGTGCATTTGATGGTGAGTTCCAAGTATTTTTTTCAACATATAAATCATAGGGATTCTCTTAACACACATACACGCACGCACGCACGCACACAACTTGTTGGTCAATCAGAAAAAATTTAAATCTGAACCCAGTGATCCACCGCCACCTTCTGGACATAATAATGAAAAATCATCATCAATGTCTTTTAATGTTACTGGTGTATACTTTCTTGCAATTTATAGTTATTTGCACAGATTATCACTAAAAAAAACAATAATTACAGCACAGGTAGTTGGGAATATATGATGCACAGCAAATAAGCATGCATTTAGAAAAAAAAAATCAAACAATATTTTTGAATCTGTCAAAACTCAAAGTAACCAACAGGATGACAGTACAACGTATACTTGATTAGATATTTTCAATGTAAAAATCTCTCTCGCTCGCTTTCTATATGTAGACTTCAAATTTGTCAAGCAAAACAGACAGGTGCTAATTAGTGTGCCAGTGAAAATACATTTATAATGACCCAAAGGTTGATTGATCATCGTCAAACTAACTTTTATATTAAACGTTAACATCAAATTTGTCCTTTACTGTGATGTGAAGGTACATATTCAATGGACACAAACAGAAGGCTTTACTCGTTTATCCAGTGAGTGGGCTGTAACCATGTAACCAAAAAAAAAGAAGAAAAAAAATCAGCTCACTTCTGCAATACGTAACATAACCACTGGGTGTCGCAATAACCTTCTAACATTTGTAAGGATATTTTTGTGCAAACCAAACGATTCTGTCTCAAAATAAATGTCTTAAAACAAGTCATTAACCAAAACCACAAATATACAATGCTATTTTATTATAACGTTTTTAGTCATTTGTCGATAAGAATAAACATTCAAAGTCATTCAGCCATCAAAATTAAGATATCTGAAACAGAACAGCAACCAATTGAGCCTCTTAGGTAAATTATAGGCTAGAGAAAAAACTTCTCGTCACAAATCGGAGCAACTGATTTTTTTTTTAAAGCTCACTGTTCTCGAATTGCCGATTGCACTATACAGGCCTGCCTTAACTTTCTAAAAGAAACTATGAAGTGCTGTAGTAGGTAACAGAAAGAGACAAATGAATATCACCTCCAAGTCACCAGAGCGGCTCAGGCAACAGGCGTCTCCAGAATCCCACCACAATAGATGAAGTTAAAGAGGGATTGGTGTGTCTGACCCATACTCGTCTACAGCAACAGATCCTGCCACAGAGATGAACACAGGAGATTACTGAAGACTAAAGTTGATCATGATGAATGAAGCGTCAAGGCAAGGGGGTTTCGAGACTAAACTAGTCACCCTTTCTCAAAACACAGTTCTCTCACACTATACTACAGTTGTTTTAAGCGTTAAGCTATTGCTAATTTTGTACATTTTCCGATGAAAATAGAACTTATCGCACGTGCTTGTTGGGAAAAACGTAATCAAACAGATACAGTGCAGCAAAACAATAGCAAAGTCCCTTTAAGGATTTATTCTACAGTCTTTGTCTATAGTCTATTCTATAGTCTTTATAGTCACAATAGTGAGTTTGTGGTTACCATAGCTACTCATGTTTGTTTTGGTTGCGTTTGTAGTAAATCCAAGTGACATCGATAGCCTACTATATATCTGAAATCGTTTCAAAGTAACATTAGGCCTGTTAAGGAAACCTAGCAAACTTTTTAATATTCCTATTTTTTTCGGTGTTAATATCCAGATATTAAAGAGAATATATAGTTTTTGCTATTAATTTGCATATAAGAATCTGCTATGCTCACATTTCTTTGCTGAAGGCCGCTTGAATTAAACCGTCCTACGTACATACAAAACGTCTGAACCGGAAGTAGTGTAGCCTAGTAAATATATATATATTTTGTCCTTTACCCTAATTTTATTGATTTTTAAAAACACTTTCTATATTTATTATAAAGATTTTTACGTTAGTGTATAAAAAAAAAGAAACCTGGAGAACCAGGTTTAATAATGCTGGAACAAAATCTGGGAGGTCAATGTCAAGGGTCATTTTAATGGTCTTTGGGTATTTAAAATGATATCTTCTAATATACTGACTGTTTGCCAGCGATATTATGAACCCTAAGGGTAAGACCTACACCAGCATGGCGATTAAAAAAATAAAAAAACAACCATTCCACTTAAATATATCACTTAAATGCTTACCTTTAAGGTCTGCTAAATAGTTACAAATAACCTGATTAAAAGACAACAGGACCACTGGACTAGGAGCATATTTTAATAACTTATTGAATCGTGTAATATTACTATAAATATTTTGATCTTTCATTTTAGATTTAAGGTAGATTTACATAGAAAAGTTATTTGAAAAATTACATGTGACATAAATAGGCAACTTAAAAATCTAAACCGGCCAGTTTTATGGAATACTACATTTATACATTTATAAGACCACATTTATTATTGCAGTTGAGGTGCTGTTAAGCATAGTCCCGTGCACTGTGTCACGTGATCAGAGGTCAGGGAGCAGCAGTGATGTCTGTGATTAGCATGAAGCATGACCGCCAATGAGCCATGTGATGTCTAATAGCTTAAGTGATAAAGACACTAAATGACTAAACAACTGATTTGCAATGACAGGCATAATAAACAGCTGAAAATAGTTGAAATGCATTATAACAATGATAAAAAACTTCATTTATTTATTTCAAAACACACATGCAGATATACGTTCATTCATGTATACATACACACATGTGCAACATTTAGAATTTCTGCAAGTGGACATAAACATTAGACAGAACTCATTTGTTTTTACTGTTGAAGGTTTTAGTCACATTGCGACACTAACAGATAATTCAAATATGTGAAATACAGGAACCTGATGGCCCATGACACCACACGTGTCGTGCCTTTAGAGTGACGCCCTTCCCAACTTTCCCTATTCATCATTTCCACTTTGCAAATCAATACTGCAGCAATACACAAATGTTTGTTGTTTGAAAGCAACGGTGCTTATGGGCCATGTGCAGGCCTTTCCTTAAGGCTGTATTCAAATACACAGCAGAAGATAAATTACTCTGTCTGAGGCTGACAGGTGCTGAAACATTTGAGAACGACACCTGTGTTGGCCACATGAGGACTGGAGAAGTAGAAATAAGAGGAGAACAGAAGAGAAATTATTTTATACATTTATCTACTCTTTAAAATGAAGGGATATTTATTGGTATTTGTGGTTCCCAGAAGAAATGTGAACATCCTTTTTTTAATCTTTTCTTACAGTTAAAAAGATTCCTTGATTATTTTACTGCTACACAAAATTATTATTTTAAGAACTGTTTGTGTAAAGAAATGGTTCCTTTATGACATTTGTGTAAAGCGCTTCATTTAGAACCTTTATTTTTAATGTGAGTGCCAATAGGTTTGCATCAAAAAGCAGCAGCATGTGAAAATAAGACAGATTTAATGTCTTGTGTGGAAGCACATGCGCACACAAATACACCTATACAAAACTGTGCATATGTGGCAACGAACTGCAAACGCTCTTTATCAAAGTTGCCCTGCTTTTTTCCCCGTAACCATCTGTGCTACATCATATTGCAAACATGAGATCATCGTGTTGTAAGATCTATCAATGTACAGATAGGTAGCGCCTGTGACCACTGAGTCTGACATGAGTGTGAGGCTAAATAAACCATTCAGTTTTTTGCGAAGATTTGTACTTCAGCACTTTTACTAGATGACAGCTTGGGTCAATGTTTTGTTAGCGATCAACTACACCAAATCCTGTGTCTAAACGGACCTTTTTTGATGCATGATGAAATGCCATTGTGTGACTGTACACTCTGGCTTGCTTTAACCCAAATTGGGTTAGTATATGGGTTAAATATTTAAATCAAAATTGAAGCAATGGATTGGTTCATATTTTGCCTAAACGTGTTAAATCACTAGTGTATGAGAGGGGTTAAAGTATATAATCACACTAGGCATGGGCCGGTATAAGATTCTGACGGTATGATAACCTTGGATAAAAATATCACGGTTTTACGGTATGACCGTATTGTGATTTCTACTCTAAAATTTATTCTTTTTAAATGTCTGGGTAAAACACAGAAGCTTTTTCCCCTTTGAACACAATATATTTTATTTTGAGAAACATTTAGAGTATTTTGGGGCAGTAAACATGTCAGGCTGAATAATTCAAGTGAATCATTGACTTCTGCTGTCTTCATTTGTTTCAAAAACACAGATGTCTTTACAATTTACACCTAAAAAACAAACAAACAAAATGTAAATAAAAAATCTTACTCATACCTTAGGAACGGTATGGCAGAAAATTTTGGCGGTATGAAAACCTTGACTTTCCAAACCGCGCTATACCTTGAAAACGGTTATCGTCCCATGCCTAAATCACACCCAAAAAATCAGTTTACTAATGTACAGTGCAGAACATAACTGATATAAATGGATATTGACCTTTTAACCATTGAGGCTGAAAGACTGATAACAGTTTTACATAATAACATTTAATAACCTGATAAAAGAACTGCAACATGACCATTTTCACCTGTTTCCAGTTATATTAAATAGCACAATAAACCTTGATGTGCGATCATAAATGCATAAGACTTAATTCAAGTCTCTCCAACTTAATCACACACAGTCTCTTTTCCTTAATTGGACATTCTGTATTTCTTTGAAGACCTGTTTAAAAAAATGTTCAGCACTGTATAAATATATTTGTAGGCCATACTTTTGTGTCAAAGGCAAAACCAAACCATCTGCGGTTAGATGGTTTATCCCACTGATCAGAGCTGCATTAGTCTAATGGCGGGGAGGCAATTTATCTAGATTTTAACGGAACATGGGATGCATGTGATTGCCATATTAATATTTCATGATGGTGGTCATGATGTCATAAAAACTAACGAGCCATATAAATAAAACATACTTTTAAAATAATTATCTTAATTGCATTATTCTAATCTGAAATGAAAGTTTCAAGCTTCCAAAACTATAGTGAATTGTATATTATTAAGACCTTAGAACACTTATTCTGCAAGTCATTGACTAAAAAGACTGATCAAGATGGTTCACATCACAGTGCAGAACTAATAAATATTTGATAATTCATGGCAAAACTCATCGGCTTACATTAAATAATGGTAAGATTAATACTGCAGTTAAACAAACACATCTGAACACCGTATTTAAATACGTAAGCTTATTAAATTGTGAAGCTTTGTAAATTGTGAAGTCTAATTCAAAACATATGGCTTTTTAAATCTAAACAAACATTAAAGCAAGCATTAATTCTGATTTCATATCAGAGTTTAAAAGCCCTAAAAAAACAGCAAAAACTATTTTGCACTCTGGCCAGCTGTGAAAATCTTCCCAAGCGTTCATTCCTCGACTCAACGCTTATGAAAAGAGGGCTAATGCTGGAAGAAAAGACACAGCATGCATGCTAAACACTCTGACTGCACACAGACATCTGAGCTAATGACTGTGGCAGTATGGGGTTATGCTGGTTCCAGGGTGGCGGGTCGGTCTGAGGTTTTACTATGAAGCCATTGTGATGTCACTGACTATCTGCCGCCGGGTGCAGACAATGCCCTAGTGTAGAACCAACTGCACATAATGCTCTTCTGAGAAATACAGCAAGCCGACAAGAGATGAGAGCATCCTCACCCAATAATTTCATGCCAAAATCACTATACAAGGCGCTGTATTACTACAGTGTAAGCAGTGTGAAAAGACTGGCTCTGCGAAGGATAAGCAGATATTAGGAGAATTGTGGAAATATTTGAGACCATAATGCATTAAAATTTCAGGTATGAGAGGGAAAGCGGGAGAGAAATGTAGGACAAGGGGGGTTCTGGCTCCCCCATCAACCTCCTTTGGTCTTTGTTGTTTATTAGCAGACACCCCTCTTGCCCATGACCAATTATACAGGCAAATGTTTTTCTAAGGAGAAAGAGTCTGTACTCCCATACACATTAATCACTCACTGATGCTTACACGGGGATACTCATTCAGCAGACAGAAATACAGTATTCTCAAAATCAGATGCAAAATTATTTAGCCAAGCCATTTTAATGTTAAGTTTAATGCAAGTGGTAAATAATAATTAGACAATATATAAACATATAGTTCTAAGTTTTAATAGTGAAATAAAAAAAGAGACATTTGGAGTAAAACTAAATGGTTTGTTTTATTCTGTGATGAGATTTATTTGCATGAAAAATGTTGTCATTTAAAGTTTCATAAATTCACAAAAAGTCATGTTCTCAAACATTTAAATTATTTTCTTTTTGATAATACAACACAAATATTTTAAATCCCAAAGCGTTAAGAAATCCTTGATTTTCAATTGTCATCTTTCTTGGGTCTAAATTATATTATTTGTATTATTAATATTATTATTTTATTATTTTTTTTTTATTTGAAAGAAGTCTCACTTTTATTGAATAATGGTAAATAATATATAATACAATAAATCATAACATTTTATTAAAACCCATAGTATATCAGTAAAACTGAAAATTTTCGATTTTTCTCTATACTTTTTTCCAGTGATGTGTTAGACTAAACTAAAATTGCATATCGAATTCTTGAAGTGTATTAAGAAAGTAGAGGGTTAATTCGGGTTACAAATCAAAATGAGTTCTGATATCACTTCGTGATATCAACTCGTTATAGCACTATTTCCATATAGCATAGTGACAGCATAGCGCAACTGCTCTTTATACAGATATAAATATGGACAATTTGGTCCGTTTAAATCTAAAACTGATTAGTATAAGATGGATAACTGTATAGCTTTAGTTTTGATTTTGAATATCCAATGCTGAATTCGAATAAACATGAAAAGATCCTATTTTTAAAGGCTGTATTTAATATGTAAACCCTTGAGAAAAAAAAACATTTAACGCTAAACGGGACGCTGACATATGTTTAATTTCATACTCAATGATTCCTTTATTAAGCATAAAATTTGTATTAATTATGAATGATTTTTTACAGGTTTTCTTTCGAAATAGACGGGCAACATTTACCGTGAAGCAGAGAAAACGAAAAGCGAGAGGTCTGGCGGAGAATCGTCAACTGTACGGCGTGTAAGTTTTGAGAGCATCGCTCAGTGTCCATTCGGTAACACCCTGCCCTCGGTACATAAACTAACCCTACTGCTGTTCCTAATTTCAAGACCACGTGACGGTGGGAGTGAGTGAAGTTTAAATTCCCTTTCAGAAAGGCAGCTCAATTCATCCCCTATAAAAAAATCATCCCTTTTATAGCGACATCTTATATAGCACGCTAAGGTATAACGTGCCTGCTTGAGGATCCCCAAGAAAGCGAGTCTCATCCTTAGGTTCACACACACAGAAGGTGTACCGAGACCAGTGAGGTGGAGGTAAGACCAATTATTTTCAATCACGTGTGATAACGGTGAATACACGAGAGTTTCAACAAATTGTTCCTGCCTAAAATAATTTTTCCTCTTGAGAATGGTGTTTCCAGAATTAGGCCAATGACGGCATTATTTGTGGAACGTGGCAAATATTAAGCACTTTATTTTGTTTCTAGCCTGACAGGTTGTCGAGATAAGTCTAGTAATTAGGGAACCGTTAAGAAAAGTTCAAGAATTACATTTTATTAGATTGCACTGAACAATTAATGTGATCTGGTTGTATAGTCGAGATGCTTCTTTTTATATAGACGTTATATAAGCTATTTATATAGCCAGTTATATAGTTAATTTACAACAACATCAACATCAAAAAAGTGTTGTTTGACTTATTCGAGTCAGATATAAATAAATCAGGTTGTCCTAAATATTAGCCGACATTTTGAGATTTGGTTTGCATCATATAACTGTTATTTATTTATTTATTTTGGCTTAAATTTTCTGCATTTAAATATTTAAATGTAAAATT
>CAIGQQ010004837.1:17984533-18022710 GCA_903798035.1 Danio albolineatus | reverse complement strand
ATTGAGTATTTTATGGAAAGACGATCCTTTGCCTGTATTTGACAGCAAACATTAAAGAGGACACAACAACATAGGCTAAATATACCGAAAATAGATTAAAGTGTGAAATTATGGTCCGTTATTATTATTATTATTATTATTATTATTATTATTATTATTATTATGCTTTTGTTGTTATTATTGCTAGATAATATATTTAACACATCTGAAAGATTAGCTACAATGTTAATTATGTTTACTAGCCACAGAAAGAAAAAAAAAGCGTCTGGTTGAAATGCTTATTTAATGTGTTTTAATAGCATTCTGCTTCAAATGTTTTGTTGACGTAAATAGTCATGTTAACGTAATAGCCTAACACGTCTTTTTAATACATTTTTAACATATAGTATATGTATTTAAGCTATAGACAAAGAACATAGGCTAATAGCTACTGCGTTCTTCACTACTTGCTTTTAATTTAGTCAATAACAGGGTAAAACTTACAAACCTAATCTACGTCATTACACCCATGACTAAGGCCTATCTACAAAAATATATATCATAGAATTCATAATAATAACAATAAAATAAATCAGAAAACCGTCTTTTCATATGCATGTTTATTCTTATCTGATAACATGACCTGTTTGGAAAACTACATTGGCGAGAATGACAAACGGGTCTGAAAAGGACAGGCTATTCTGGCTGCTGCCATTCATTTGGTCATGTCATCAGTAGATATAAGTCAAGGCTCCCACGGCCCTCGAACTCCTCCAGGTGATTTATTGATCTTTCAGCCTCGTGCTTCGACCCATTTACTCTAAAACCGCAACCACATTTCACTGGAAATACAAAAACGTTTAAACGAAATCCTCAGCAGATTTCAAAATTTAAACATGCGAGGATTGGCCTATACGAGCGGGACAAATAAGCGAAAAATTGAACCTTTTTAAACTGTGAAATTGACAGAGATATCGTGAAATAAAGCCAAAAACTGCATGACTGACGTTCAACCTGTTTGTGTCGAATAAGTCTGATTTTTCAACTAATCGCCTTTGTATCATTTAAAATACGAATAATTTCTGTTAAAATATTTGTCACATAAATAAATATATAAATAAATAAAGGCCTTGATCAACCTTCAAGTGGATTTTGGTATAATGTGTGCTATGTATTGTGTGATGTAATCATGTTAGTTTGAATACAATTATATTATTTGGATAAATATATATTGCACTTCCTACAATCAGTTGAGAAAGAGAGAGAAACCAAATTATTGCAGAATTCAAATTCTTAATAAAATGTAAAGCAAAGTGATGACAAAATAAACTTCTGCAGATCATGATGTAAAAATCTTAGGATTAAATAGGCCTATTTATCATCAAACTCATAGAGATTGTCTTATTTCCATAAAGAGCAAATTCAAAATGGAAATTTGCCTTTTTATTTATTTTGAAAAAACGAAACGGTTGTCTAAAATGTTTGACCTGATGGTAGTGACAGATAAAGACAATGACAGACAGATAAAAAAATCCATACTCCACTAATAACGACCTTTTTTTGGTAAAATGCAATACTTTATAGGCTAATAATCTAATTTAACCTAATTACATTAAACCTGGGTGAGCAACAGCTACCATAAAATGTAGAATTAGATTAAAAATAACTAAACATAAATAATATTTAGTTTTAAAGGTGCAGGAAACTTAATTTCTCGCCGTATTATTAAAATCACAATTCCAAATGTTCTTAATTCACGATCTTTTTTTAACCTAACACTCAAGAAATTTACCTAAATTTTAAACTATCAACGTGGGGTCGAGAAAGGGGCTACAACTCATGTTTTACGATGAACAGACTTGCTTTTCTCGTGAGAGGAGCGCTCGTTTGGAGTCGTGTGAGTGAACTCTGAGCATCGGGTTGTTTCGGGTTTGGTGTTATTGAAGCAACGTCAGCGATGAGGCGCTGGGGGGAAGGAGGGAATTGAGTGAATGAGCCAAGATATTCACCCCTGTGTTTTAACAATTCAAGCTGTTCAACGGATACCCCGTTTCCAAGAAAACATCACGTAGTGGTCATTTGCCTCTGAGACGAACACTCACCGTTGTAAGCACGGGGCTCGCGGCGCTATTTGAACAGAAGCAGACCCTTGGGAAGAGACAGCTCTGTTTGCTCATGATCAGATACAGGGGATGCTGAGCAGCTACCAGTGCACTGGACACAACGCCACACCGGGACGTAACTTCCTGCTGTAATGCCGAAGTGGACAGATAACTGCGTTTTGGAATGATATGGAGGATTTCAGAGCATAATATTTTATGAGGTAACATTACAATTTGTTCTCAGTAGGTCATATCATGCTGCCCTGAAATCCTTGTACCGGACTGAACCCACACTTATATGTGTGCTTGGAGGGCGGTAATGCGATTAGACGCAGTTGATCTATCCTTCTTTATCAAATTAAGTGATCAACGACAAGGCGTAAGTCCTTCATAAATAAAACCTTGGCTATACTTTTCTTTAACATTGTCTTAAGATCGTAGTAAAGTAAAAAGTGCGGAATATTAGGCTAGTAGACTACACTGTTTAGCCAGTCTGTTTTTCTTTAATTTCACAATTTAAGAGAGCATACAGTTCTAATGATTTTGCAATGTTAAAATTCCTTGTAAATAGGGTTTTGTGTAAGATTGACTATTTATGCTAAAATTTGATCGCTGTTGCGTGTAACCCTGGACTATGCTGTACCAAAGAAAGCACTACGGCCTGTATATTGGGGTTTTGCTTATTTTATTTTTAACGAGTTGTTGGAAGAATCTTTTAGATTTTAGGAAAATATAGTTAGCCTACTTCTGATCTTGGTCGTGTCATCCCGTTTGCCGAGATGGATGGAGGGATAAGGTAGCCTACGCCTAAGGCCTCAAAGCATCAGCTTGATTCATTCGGATGGCAACAGCACAATGTTTGGTAAACAATAAGCTAACAAACAACTTGATGTTTTAGGCGCTAATGTGCAAACGAAATATGTCTTGATAATCAAACAAAAAAGTGGCGTGCAAAAGTAATTTGCACATACGCCACAACTTTCTGATAATGCATTTTAAACTAGTTTGTTTTAAGAATACGTTTTTTTTTTCTTAATTTTAGGCCGGAGAAATACATTAATCCCCCACGCCCTTCAAATAATTTAAAAAACGTATCACTACACAGATTAAATAATTCAGTAAACAACAACATCTATGATTAATAATAAATTTACCATTTGTTGCACGAAAATTTGATGTAGCTACATAAAAATGAAATAATGTTATTGACAATATAATTATTGCTGTATTTGTCAATCAAATCACTTTTAAAAAATAAGCATTTCTTGTCGGAACATCACATTTTACAAAAAGTTTTTAAAGCAGAAGATTTATTCGTTATATTTTTATATTTTTAATGTTTTTCATTCCAAGAAAAAGGTTCCTATAAAGAACTGAAAAGTTCTCTTTTTTTTGGAACCAAACTGGCTCTTCTGTGGCATTCCACCAAAAACACTCTTATGGGACCGCTTTTTAAGAATATACATACAATTTTTGCACTAAATAATTTCTTAAACGCAACTTATATTCAACTAAGTCCTTTTGATTGAAAATTAACCCAATTTTATGCTCTTTCTTGTTCAGATTGTCAGACAAATAAAGATTCTAATTAGAATACAATATGGCCTGACGGCTCATAACAAATCTCAAAACAACGTTGGGTTTAGAAAACCTTTTATGTACTGGTGCAGTAAAGAGCCCAAAGCAATGCATTAATCTTAGTAACATTATAAAATATTAAGGATATTTTAAATCTGAAGAAATTACTCCAATATATACAGTTTTCAAAGAAAGGTTTACTTTATCAAACATAATGTGCTGCATATAAGGCCTATATACAATAAGACCTAAACACAGATTTTGATAAAGAGTTTACTTCACCAAACTTATATGTACTCAGATAGACAGGAAAACCAGGTCAGACTGTCTTTGCAGTTAACCGGCCTGTCTCTGACTCACACAACATCCACTCTGGTCTTAAACAAAATGGAAGACCAAAAGACACTGGGCCGCTATTACAACAAGCATCATAACTGTATAGCAAAACCAGATCTGGAAGATGAATCCCCTCTGAAATACTACCTGAAAATGTTTTCAAGTTTTCCAAAAGGTATTTCAATTTATTCTGACCACAAAGGCATGGCCAATATAGTGCATCTCATCCTCAAACAACTGCATATGCAATATTTCATTCCATAAGAAGTTTGGTCGGCGTTGAACATTTTGGACAGCACGCTCTGGAAATAGCCAGCCAACCCCAGTGTGCACAGAGCAGTATCTGCCAGGAATAGTTTAGCGGATTATATGTCTGGGGTGACAGAGATGTAAACAGAGCTCTCGCTCACTGTGCTTAGTTAAACAGTGTAAGTGAAAGGCACATTTTGGACTGGAAAAGTCCAGGGTTGACTTGCTGTAGCCTCACGGTGCCTGTCAGACTTTATCTTTATTAGCTTTGGCGAATGCCTGGCCGAGTTTACACGGAATCCCGCTCTTCTCCTTTTATCTGAAGGGCGCACACTCACATTGTTTACATGCGTGAGATTAGGAGAAGGTGGGAGGAGGTGGCTTTCACCATGAGAGCGTTTTTTGGTGTCCGCTGTGCAGATAGGCAGCTTCGTGCTGGAGTACAGTAATGAGACATACCTTTGGTGTGATGTCTGAGAAGGGGCGTGAGAGCGGGGCTAAGTCTGTGACCTCCCTTAATGGAATCAGCAGTGTTTAGGACGCTTCCATAAAACCGAGGTGCCCGAATGCTGGAAGTGTAAATATTTAATCTTGCGATACTTCAGAACAAACGGATCTCGACCCCTTTTCCTTGAAATGAATAGGCCGGGCTGTGTTATGAGGACAGACTTTCCCCTCACAAAATGTAAATGTTAATGCATGCTATTTCTCAAATTTTGCAGCCAATGTCTTGTCTGGGTGTGTATAATCAATTACAGCGGACTATGAGAGAACAAAGAGAAACTGTGGCATGTGTGGTATTTTCATTATACATATATCATTAGGCACTTTTTAAGCTTGTGATAAAACTACGCCTTTGGATTCTTTCACCTTTGAACTTTAATTTCATGCAAAGTACCTGAATGAGTTCAAATCAAAGCAAAATTATTTGGGTCAAATCGAGTTGTCATATCAAGTTAAATTTACCAAAGTATTTTTACATACATTCTATAAGCATTCTATGTGCAATTAAAATGTCTACTTTAATGTTACAACCTTGTAAAGAATGAATGCTCCATTGTCATTCAACAATGATTAAATATTAAAAATATAAAAGCGTAAGTTATATAAACATTCCTTTTATTTTATATGATTAAAAATGTTACCAGATAGTGGCAAATTGTAATATTTAATATAAAGAAGAATACTGCACTGTGATAATCGTTACAAAATCTTTGTATATGCCATCAATTATTATAATGTTTTGTCAATAAACTATTGTTACTCATTTGGTAAGAGTTGCTTTCTATAAAAGCATCTAATAATTAATACATGTAGATGAAAAGTATATAAAAACATGGGGAAAATTAATTTTAATGCCCCTTTTCTATGACCCTTTTATATACATTAGTGTCAAATTAGTATACGATATTTGATTTTTTTTTTCTGAACATACATTCTAATTAAATCGACTTTTTGAATGCATTCAATATTCAATTTGTTTTATTTTTCTTAGTACAAAATTAGCCACTGTTACTGTGAATCCCTCATTTAAATAATATTTGTCAAAACTTACAGAAATGCTTCAAGAGAAGGCCTCAGTTGTGGCTGATGAAGGAATGACGGTGACCCAGTCGGGTGGGCGTCCTGAGCTTGCCACCGATTCCTCACATCTGGGTCTGCCTACACCTCCCAGCAACCCCCAGAACAATGAGGCTGACCAGGTAGGCAATCAGCAGCATGCTTTTAATGGCTCCTGACATGAAGGGAATCTATGAATAGATGTTAAATAAAATTAAGTTAGTTTTTTTCTACTGACAATGACTCCTTATGACTTTTCTTTTTTTGTCTTTGTTTACCTTCAGAGCATTGAAAACATCAAAGTGGTTCTTCATGACAGAGAACTATGGAAGAAGTTTCATGAGGCTGGAACCGAGATGATCATCACCAAAGCAGGCAGGCAAGAAGAGCGCAGTTTTCATCCACCCATTCGTTTAGAGAAACACACACACACACACACACACACACACACACACACACACACATACACACATACACACAAAGAGAAAATAGTAGTGCAAACATAACTAGGCCATCTCGCTTCCAGTAAGAAATGCAAATGTGAAACCTTGTTTTACCAAAAGACTCAGTCGCATGAAATGCTAAATGGCTGCATGGAATGTTTATAAAATACCGGGGTAAAGCAAAGCTGAATTCCTGTGCCTACAAAATATCTAATTGAAAACACAAACGGCTGCCCGGTGTGTTAGATTTAATGTGCCCTGTGGATTAAGAGCAGGACCCTGGATATTAAGCAGAGAATGAGTCAATGCTCTCTGCCAGTCTTAGGCAGCAGTTTCTCAGCGTTTCTCTGTGGAAAATGCAAAAGGTCACCACAATTTTTCTTTAATGCTGTAACATTGTGAGGGATGGGCTTCCCCCTGTCCAACTGATAAAGTGCTCCAAGAATCCTAAAACCCTTTGAAGAGCCAAGCACTGTTCAGTCAGACAGCTGCACGCAGAACAGGAGACTGTACTTCCACACAGTCCCAACAACAGATGGGCTCATTTCATTTTACATACTTTAGTGTATAATGGACACCAGGCTCTGTTAAAGATGCTCAATATGTCAATCGAGCCATGAAGCAGGAAGAGCTTTTCACCGTTTCATTTTCTTTTTGGGGAGGGATTTGACTTGTAGGGCATTAGACAGCCATTCACTGAACTGTAAATCTTGAGAAAACTTGCCAGGTTTCTTCACGATGGCTCCCATTACACAAAATTGAGACCAATTTCATGCAATGATTCTCATCGTGGTTTTGTGTTACACAGCGGGATTGAGCCAAGTCTGCACGGTATATGCCGTTTGACAGTGTAGGTTTTCGCTGAAGAAGAATACATTCATAAAAAAGGAATACAGCATTTCTATCAAATTCATTGGCTGTTATATTGTTTATGACAGCAGCTTGCTTCTGTGAATCCATAAAAAAATAGATGAAAGAACATAAATTGACATTTTAAATGTATAAGAACTGAACACTAAATTTAAATCAATTCAGATTAGCATAAAATGCAAAACAATCCCCTAGTTTTGCAACAAGCTCTACTTTCCATGCAGAGAAAGTGGGTCATGCGCAGTGCTAAAGAACGATTCTGACTTCAGTATGAGTTAAGCTCAGTCAGCAGCATTTGTGGCATAATGCTGATTCCCACACACATTAATTTCCACTTGTCATTTTAAAAAGAAAATCATTGGTTACAGTGAGAAAAATTGGCATTTTATGAGCAGTAAAATACTGTTTCAATAGTTTCACAAGAACACATGTACTGTACAGTGTGTTTGAAAAAGAAAGCTCATTCCCCTTTTCTATGTAAAATTATATTCAATGTAAGAACTTTGTTGACATGACAAAATAACCTTTTATGAGTTTATTCCTTTAAACGAAAAGTGATCAAACTAAACTAAATAGAGAGAGAGAGAAAAAAAACAGCACTAAAAAGGCCCAGTTCTAAGCACTAAGCATGACTATTGAAAGCTGCCGGCTGGTGTTACTTGTACACAGCCCGTCAAAGTAAGCATCAGTGAGGCTCATAAGAGAAACACAGAGGCCTGTACGATCGCGTCTCCCAGGCCCTAAAGGACCCCTTTTGCTTCATCATCGAGCTTCTTTTGATCCAAGTGCTCTGTCGGCTCTTTTAGATAGCATGAATCACGGAAAGAGCAGACGTGCGAGAGCGCTAAAAGAAACAGCTGGTATAACGCAAATGCTGACACCGTTATCATCCTTTAATAGTTTCTCACTGTCACCCTCGCATATATACGCACATATAAACAGTGCTTTTACAGAGATAACTGAGACAATTAATCATGTCTTCATGAAAGAAGTTTCACTCCGATACTGTACATATTGTCATGGTATTTAAAGAAACTGTACATGTTATAAATAAAAAAATAATGTCACACTACAAACATGTATGATTTTCCACTGCAGAAAAAAGGAGAATGCTAGAGGAAAGTCCAAGTAACACTGAATCCACTTGACAAGATTTAATTTACAATATTGACATCATATGAAAAATACAAAAACTGTGCCTTTATGTCATTACAAACATGGATGAATCCATTCAGTAGAATGATAATAAAAAAGCCAAACGTCCAGATAACACTGGGCCTCACTGTTATATCCTATGTACATATCTAATATGTATTATATTTAAACAATCAAATTTGTCCACAAACTCCTGTTGTTGCACTAGGATGGCATTCCAATATAACTGCCTACAGCACCAGAGTACTGTAACAGAGCTACTGCACGGCCCCTTCAGACATGCCACGTGATCAACTGTGGCAGCCATTACGTATGTCAGAAGTGTTGCATAAATGGAAAGAGCATATTACATTTGCCTCAAGTGTTTACATCTGAGTCTTGAGTAAATGAGTTTTACTCAAGATTTATTACATCCTCACTGTTAGTACTGTACTGAAGTAATTTTTTCCTAACTGTATTTTCTTAACATGAATAATTCATTTTAGATAGATTTGAATATTTTGAAAATGTCTGAATGTTCAGTACATAAAAGTACACACCACTTTTGTAATGTTTAATGTAATACTAAGGTAACATTTAGGTTTTTAATATGTTTTATTTTAGGTAATAGGTACCGTAAAGGTAAAAAGGATGGTTCATCCAAAAATGAACTCACACTATTCATTCTCTTTTTGAGTTTCTTTTTTTCTGTTTTACACAAAATAATTTATTTCGAAGAATGTGGTAAACCAGTAGCTATTGATATCCATAGTAAGAAAAAAATGTAATGAACTGTGTTATACATTTATAGACAAAGTATATTAATTAACAACATTACCAAACTATAGAGTTGGGGATGGGTTTAGCTTAGGTTATTTGATTGTGATTATTCATTTTGTACTGTGGTTTCACACTACATTTTTCAGTACTGTACGTGTACTTAATGTGTACTTACAGTGTACTAGAACGCACTGGGTTACATAAGGTAACTAAATGGGTTAAAGTTAGGTTCAGGAGAAATCTTATGGCTAGTACCATGTTAATACCCAGTTTATGTAATTACTATGATATATAAATGTGAATCAGGACTGAGTTGCTACCATTTTTACAACAATATGTACAGTATATGTAATAAAAACACTGTAAAATAGTTCACAAAAATACTTTGTCATGTAACCTAAAGTTTTTTTTTTAAGTAATAGAAAAGGAGATGCTGGAATTATCATTAACAATAATAAATGTGTTTAATATAATATAATATAATGTAATGTAATATAATATAGGGCAGTGTGGTGGCGCAGAGGGTAGCGTTTCACCTCACAGCAAGGAGGTCGCTGGATCGAACCTCAGCTGGATCAGTTAGCATTTCTGTGTGGAGTTTGCATGCTCTCCCCGTGTTGACGTGGGTTTCCTCCAGGTGCTCTGGTTTCCCCCACAGTCCAAAGATATGCGCTATAGGTGAATTGGGTAAGCTAAATTGTCTGTAGTGTATGTGTGTGAATGAGAGTGTATGGGTGTTTCCCAGTGATGGGTTGCAGCTGGAAGGGCATCCGCTGCATAAAACATATGTTGGATAAGTTGGTGGTTCATTCCGCTGTGGCGACCCCTGATTAATAAAGGGATTAAGCCAAAAAGAAAATGAATGAATAACATAACAACCTAACGTAACAACACAACATAACGTAACGTAACATATGACTAAAACTGATGTAGTTACGGTATAATGTAAACAGATGAAACCTAAGAATTCAGCATACAGCAACAGCATACACTCTAAAATGTAGGGTTTCAAAAGGCGGTTAGTTTTTGTAGTTATTGACAGAAAGACAGCGAAAAAGCATCTCAACAGAACATAGTCTGGAGGACAGGTTTGTTTAAGATGTTCCTGATGGTTTAATGCACCTCTAGAGGAGTCTCTTGCCCAGAGTGATTTACATTGATTGGATTGCAGGACTGGGCCAGACATGGAGCTTTACCTTTCTCTGAGCTCTTCCTCTGGGTATTAGTGCTAGTGCTTTCAGGGCCACTTTTTACATAGTGCAGGCCTGATCAGCTCTGCATTTGCAAATGCAATGAAACGATTCAGCTCACGGCACATTTTTTTACCCATAATAAATGTATGACTGCTGGTGGAACCCTTTAGAAAGCCTAAAAAACTCTTGTGGAACTTTTTTTGGAGAAGTGGGGTGGTGCAAGGGGGCTGTTTAGCTGCCCCCTGTTTAAAAGACCTGCCATTAAAAAAGCACTCAGAGTTTATAAGGGATCTCGATCTTTTTGCAGCTTTGCAGATGAGATAAAAGAAAGACAGTTTTGGTATCGTTCACATGAAAAGGTCACCAAAGGCAGCTCTATTGATATGTTTTACGACCGAGTCTGCTATATTAGCATATTCTGTCTGTCATCTCTGCTTCTCCTGTATCTGAACAAAATGAAGATCCCACATTTTATAGGGCGGCTCTTTCAAATCAGAGTCAATCCCTAAAAATTTATCTTCGCGAAAGCAAATCAGTACCAGGTACAGATCGTTCCTCCTTATATGGGGTTGTTGAGGATAACATTTTATGCTTTTGGTTTTATGATTTTTTTGAAGCGTGTCCTTTTATAGTAGAGCCATTTGCCTGAGATGTTGTGTAGAGGATTTTCTCAGATGCTCCAGCACGCAGCCTTCTTTGAGACTTCAGTGACCTTTTGTGCTTCTTAAACAACTAATCTGTCCTAAAAACAGGTTAAGCTGTTATCTGATCACTAATCGTGTACTCATCCATCCAAAACCAACACTTGCCGTGATTCTCTTGCACTTAAGGCCCGTTAAAACCCTCAAAAGAGCCGATAAGACAGTCTCATCCATGCTTACTGTCAGCGCTCAGCTGTTGCACACGCACCCCAACTCTAAGTCTCTCGAAGGAAAAAGCTGTTCCTGTAATGAGCAATAAAGAAAGCACTGAGATACCTGAATGACACAAATGGGATAAGACTGCGTAGATGCGATTGAAGGAGAATGACCTTTGAGAGCACAAAAGCGCATTAACACCAAGTTTTAGTTAGATCTAAATGGCATTTAAGGACAAAACCAAAGTAGTATGTAAATAAAATTCAGTTAATAATCGGATTAAAAAGTATTAAAATAAAATTAAACTAATTTAACCCCGCGTCGTCTGATGAATGCCTGCTAGAACTTTTCTGATCTAACAAAAAAGAAAAATCAAATTATTGTGGATGAGGGGGGGTGTATGTAGAAATTGTTTTGTTCCACATTTACTGGACTGATAACATATGTGTTTGAGTATATTAATACTTGTTTTATAATATAACAGTAGTTTTATTCTAATATTTGTCTTATTCTATAATTCTTCCCATTTTATGTAACATCTGTCATTTAGAGTTGAGCATAATTTTTCTGAATTAAAATGTCTTGTGATTGAAAAAACAGGATCATTCCACCAAATACAGATATCTTCACTTTTATAAGTTTGGTATTTTTAGTCCCATTTTCATCTAAGTTTTGCTTCAATGATGCCTGTCATTAGTAGTTTTTTTAAAGGAATTAAGTTCATACAATTAGATTTTACTGAAACATATAATCTGAAAACCACAAAAACAGAGTTTCAGTATTTTTGTAACATTGTGTAACAGTAGTTCTGACTTTATTTTCGCCATTTTGTAACCCTGATTATTATTTTTTTGCATTCATTTTAGACGGATGTTTCCTAGCTACAAAGTTAAAGTCACAGGAATGAACCCCAAGACCAAATACATTCTATTAACTGACATCGTTCCAGCTGATGACCATCGGTACAAGTTCTGTGACAACAAGTGGTAAGTTAAGCCTAATATCCCTCCGACCATCTTTAAGATTTCTGCACGGGAAGACATTTTTAAAAGCCCTTGGAAAAATTCAGCTTGAACGCGCGTTAACAAATGTGACTGGATTAGAGATGAGTAGTGCCTTGAAGCATCTGTACAAACACTCATACAGATTACAAAAATTTGCATGTTTTATATTTGGCTGTCTGTTCCAGTCTGTATTTCTAAGTTCTTAATTTGAGAAGACATATTCATACAATCAGGGACAGTTACTAAAAAATGAAAATTGTGTTATCATTAATCACCCGCAAATGGCTCTAAACCTTTTTGCGTTTCATTCTACTGTTTAACACAAAATAAGATATTCTGAATTTAGCTAATATTTTTACTTTTATTTTTAGGACATATTTGCATAGAAAAATAATTGTATTAATTACTGAAAGATTGCTAATATCTTTACCTTGATACTCTGCAATAGTAAATTTAATGTTGTCAATAATTAAATATATGGTCTTGAGATAATTCACCCAATAGAACACTTTTCTAAAAGGCCAGCACTAGAGAAAACTGAAATCACAGGCAAGTTTTTGAGCAAACAACATGCAGTTTACATCAGTTTATCTATGCAATGCTAGTTCTGGCTGTGGATTGTCATTAGCACACAGTTAATTACTGCAGGCCAACAGCAGGCAGTCTGTCAAAACCAATGGGCTTAAAACAGCTGGATTGTGCATGCTGTCCTCTTTGTGACCCTGTGTCTCTGGCAACGCCACTAGATATGGGCACTATCCACCCATGCAAAAATTGGCTGGACTAATAAGTCATATCAGCTCGTATCCAGCTCGGAGAAAACAAAATAACGATGGCACGCAAATCTCAATCAATTGCACATTTTGTCATGAGAATGAGTATTTTATGACCATTTTTCAAAATCTGTGGGATAGGCTGGAATTCCAACATTTGCCAGCATCGGTTCTGGAGATCTTCAGCGACACCTTTGAGGCACACAATTAGCAGTGATGTTATGGTCAAAGCAGCCACCCCAGACCTTTGGGAATTACTCCCAAAATATCATTGACATAACCACACATGCTTCGAACATGTCATTAATGTACAGATGTTCTGCATAAAGCTTTTTCTGCTTTATCCTATAGAATTTGCAGGATACCGAAAAACGGTTTTACTGCGGGATGATGTCAGAGCTGCTGGAAAGCTATAATACCAGAGGATAAACTTTGAGGGATTGATACTAAATCACTGCATGAAACAAACAACCAGAATTTGCAAGTGTTGCTGCTGATCTTTTGCATTATTAAAGAAATAAAAGTGGTTTTCTTTTCCACAGGATGGTGGCAGGAAAAGCAGAACCTGCCATGCCTGGAAGACTCTATGTCCACCCAGACTCTCCTGCAACAGGCGCCCATTGGATGAGACAGTTGGTCTCTTTTCAGAAGCTCAAGCTCACAAACAACCACCTTGATCCTTTTGGACATGTGAGTAAACAAAGTCATGATTTTCTCTGAATGGAAAATTTAGCATGTCTAAATCATGTCCAAAATTTGAGCTTTGATATTAAAGGTGTGCAAAAAACTGATTTTCTGTTATTCAGCACAATGAATTCATTCAGAACAATAAGCAAATCTAGGGGAACATTCTGGTCCTTATGGATATCCCATTTACATAGATTCCTATTGGAATCACTGGGAAAAAAGTAAAAGTGGCTGCACAATAAAATTGTGATGAGAAAATCTGTGGTTTGGCGATTGCTTTGTTAGTGCTGTCCATTTAAAGAATTGTGAACAATGCTATCCAAAAACTGGTGCACACCAAAAAGTAAACAGACACCACAGAAAAAGTGGGTCTCAATCAATTTCTGAACCATTTTGGGGTTTAACAGAAATACTGTATGAATTCAACACGCACCAAAGGCATATATATATTAGGATTAGGGGATTACGGATGTAGATTAAGATCATGCAGAATATGTACTTTATGCCCTTAATAAACAGCCAATATACTAATATTAGACAGGTAACAAGCCAGTTAATTTTGAGAATTTTTACTTAAACTAGTATTATGTCAACAATGATATTTAGATTATTCATTCATTCATTTTCTTTTCGGCTTAGTCCCTTTATTAATCCGGGGTCGCCACAGCGGAATGAACCGCCAACTTTTGTTTTACGCAGCGGATGCCCTTCCAGCCACAACCCATCTCTGGGAAACACATCCATACCTTCTCATTCACACACATACACTACGGACAATTTAGCTTACCCAATTCACCTGTACCGCATGTCTTTGGACTGTGGGGGAAACCGGAGCACCCGGAGGAAACCCACACAACCACGGGGAGAACATGCAAACTCCACACAGAAATGCCAACTGGCCCAGCCGGGGATCGAACCAGCGACCTTCTTGCTGTGAGGCGAACGTGCTAACCACTCGGCCACCGTGGCGCCCTATATTTAGATTATAATATATAATATTCATTCATTAATTTTCCTTCGGCTTAGTCCCTTTATTCATCAGGGGTCGTCAAAGCTGACTTAACTACCAATTCATCCAGCATATGTTTTACACAGCAGATGCCCTTCCAGGTGCAACCCAGTACTGGGAAACATCCATACACACTCATACACTACAGCCAATTTAGTTTATTCAATTCACCTATGGCAGGTCCAGAGCAGCCAGAGGAAACCCACTCGAACATGGGGAGAACATGCAAGCTCCACACAGAAATGCCAACTTACCCAGTCGGGACTCGAACTAACTTCTTGTAGTGAGGTGACAGTGCTAATCACTGAGCCACCTTGTCACTATAATATATAACATATTCAGAAAATAAGTTAAATTTCAAAACATGGCAAATTTATTTCAAGACATCCTCACTAGATATAAATATTATGCTATAAAGAATATAAAACGTGTTTATGTTCTTAACCTGAGTTGGGAAAAATTTCGAGTAACTTGAAATTTGAACTGCATTAGGAGTGAAAAGAAGAGTGTTTACGCTAAACTGAAATTCAAAGAAATTCAACAATTAATAAATTCTGGAAAATTAAGTTATTTTTCACCCTACATCCACTTTGGACCTTCAAGCAAAGATGTCAAGTTCATCAAATACAAGTTCTTCTTGAAAAATTTTACATTTACATTATATTTAATTCAGTTTGAATAGTAATTCTGCATCCCCCCTTCGGTTGAGAATGAACACCTCATGTGAGAGCTGTGTTGAGGGTCATCTTGAGAAAGTAAGAGAACAGAGTGGAGCAGAGGTGAAGAGTCTGACCATGGCAGTGCTTCCCAAAGGAGACTTGTCTGTTGCAATAACATCAGAACCAAGCTCATTAGGTTCATAACCTGTCAGAACGACACAAAGTTGGCCTGTCAGGACTAGTTGAATGCCTATGAAGTGATAAGGGCGAGTAATGAGCCCAGAAATAGGCTGCTAAGCTCTACTGACGCCCACAACAGCAGGGACACCATGGCTGGATGGGAGCCCGACACAGACTGCTACTGTAGCCATGCAAGAGTAAACCACACAAGTCAGTCAAAACACACACCACAGCTAGGCAGCAAGTCAAGACAATTTTATTAATAATCTGAAGGATACACCATTCATCAACATGTTTTCTGAATATAAATGTGTACTGAGCAGATACTGAGATGTATTACTAACACAATAAAGTTTTAAAACGCATATTTGTATTGATTTCCATGACTTTTGTTCCCTTTTAACTCTTTTTGGCAAAACTAAGTTTATTTCATAAATGAATATTTTCCCAAAAACGGAATTTATGACATAATTTACTCATCCTTTGCTTTAAAAAAAAATTCATAGTAATTCTTATTTTTTTACTTTGGAAGTCAATGGATTCAGGTTTTCAGCTTTCTTCAGATGATCTTCTTTTCTGTTCAACAGAAAAAAGAAATTTATAAAGGTTTGTAAACATTTGAAGGTGAATAAACTATTTCAGTTTTGGTTGAACTCTTCCTTTAAATTTGGAAATTTTACAGAGCACTTAAAATTATCTTTAAAAGGCCTTGAATTATTTAATGGTGAATCAAGACATTTTATCATTATAAATATTATTATTTTAATTAATATGTTTTAATGAATAAAAAAGTTTGTTTCTAATCATTTTAGTTTAAAATCTTATGGATTCATTGATCCGTCAATGACACAGATTAAACTTTGATTTCTTTTAGGCCACTGACCACACAGACAACAAACACCCAAAGATATAATTTGTAGGTTTTCCGTGGACTGAACACACCAGTTATTTTTTTCTCTCTTTTTCTTTCTCTCAACACAGGGCCATCTAGCTTTAAATTCACATGACACAACTTCTAACCCCCAAAACAGATCTTAGATTAAAAGAAAACAGGGAGATGAAAGGAGAGGGCCAACCTGAGAGTCAGCATTGATCTGACAAAGTTGCCTGATTAATATACTCAGACAGCACACATCCCTGTATCTGAAGCATCAGTGCAGCTCGTATCACATGGTATTACCTCAAGACAACAGCCAGCCAACCAGCCAAAGGTCACATGTGTCTGCACTCACCCAATGAAGCGCTCAAACCATTCATTTGGCTGGGTCTTCTGTCTGTGTCTGGGACGGGGGATTGACCTGGGGTTGCCTCTGTGCACTAGTGCTGCTTGCTTCTCCTGACACTAGAACTACTACGGGGTCACGTTTTCAGATAAACCCAAGGCCAAAGTAGTTCCAGTCAGGTCTTGACTGCATTACAGTTCTATATCACTACGCCAAACAATTTAAGTTATTTCAAATTACTTCATAGTATACAAAAGTCCAAAATCAAATGAAAAAAATAATTAATAATAATTAAATGAGATTATTAAAAATAATTGTTCCACAGCAGCGGTTTGAGGACAAAAACCTGACAAATGTCTTGAAATCTGCTTCATGTGATATGACTACCGTCTCAGGTGTGCATAATCTTCTACTAATTCAACGACACATTTAAATTATTATTATTGTTTTTATTTTTAAACTTCCTTGATAAACTTTTTTTTTTTAAAAGATAAAGCCAAATTAAAAGAGGCATTTATATTTGCAAGTACCAGCTGCTCAAATGTATCTATATAATGGCTGTGTCCGAAATCTTAGACAGTTGACTTGTTGCCTTGCTTTTCTATTATGCAGTGACTTTGGAGGCTGCATAAAAATGGATTTCGAACAAGAGTTCTGAGACAGCATAAAAACGTAATTATTTAGAACAAAATAGACACCTTTGGTGACAACTAGGGCCAGACAGAATCTGCGGACATTTTATGCTATTTCTGTGGAGTATTTTGTTAAATCTGCGGATTTATGCGGAATGATTCTGAGAGTTTCATGACTAAAACCTTAATATGTGAAATAAAAAGTAATACCTTTTTAACTTTTATTTAATGTTAACAATGCGAATCCAATTAGATCTACTTTATTTGTTAAACAAAGCAAGCCTCTCATATAAAATATCTACTAAAAAACAGAAAGTAGTACTTTACAAACTGTATTGTAAATAAATCATATGAGTATTTTCATATTAGTCAGTATTATTACTGAAATTAATTTGAAAACTAAATAAATATAAATTTACACACATTTACACCAGTAAATAAACAGATTAAATGATGGGCTAAAAATCAGTGGAATTCTGCGTGCGCAGATTCTGTTTGGGCCTAGTAATAACTAAGGAAATGTTTGCTTACTGCAATACTACTTGCTGGAAATGAGAAAAGTTGAAAAAGTTGGTCTAAACTACATTTACACACAAACAGAGCTTCCAGGCACTATCTTTAATTTTTTTTTTTTAGGAATGGAAAGTACACTAGAATGAAAATTCGATTAAGATTTGAATGTAAACTGGTGTCTTATCTTGAAGTGCATCCTTCCTACGCAACTGTTTCCAGCTTTCAGATGTAGCCTATATCTTTATCTTCATTCTGTCAGTTTTACACCAATTATTTTTTAACAATCTGAGTTTTTAAGCAACTCCTTTCTCCTTTCCCATTCATACCGGAAATAAGTTTCAGCCACAAAAGCACTGAATATCATAAGTGACAGTGAGTGGAATAGTGGGTTGATATCATGGATGAGTGTTGGGTCGGCTCAACATCATAGCTGATGGCAAAAACTAATAATTTTATAACTCTAGACATAACATTATTTAAATAGTAGCATAATTCAGAGACATAATACGCCACGTCAAAACAGCAGTTATTTGCATGGGTAAATTTTATATTTAATTCACGATTTAGTTATACAAAAACCCCTGGCGGTTCTAGTGTTAAAAAAAAAAAAGTGGAGAGCTGCTTCACTCTCTGTCTGCGAGTCCACACAACAAAGCGGAAGGCCTTGATGCTCATCGGCCCTGACAGAACTGTGTTGGGGATGACCCTAGCCAAACGCTTGACTGAACAGCGAACACATGGACACACAGAGCAGACTGGTGCTGGAACACTGTGATCAAACACACATACACAAAGCATCCAATTGGATTAGTTGCATGCAAGGCAGAATGTAACCTCCTGACATATTTATTAATCCTGTCACATTAATATATACTGTATTGTACTCCAAAAGCCTCATTAGTGTTTGACGTACATTTTTTTATGTTTAAATATTTGTTGAAATATGTCTGTGCTGGCAAGATCACACATACAGGTATTTATTTATTTATGCAGAGCTTTTGAAACTGTGCAAATATTGTTGAATCTATTTTTATCCTGCTGTTCTCAATGTCATTGATCATTGCACAAGGGAATATCTATATTAAATTCAATAAATGTTACAAATAGTAAAATAACAAGTAATAAATAACTCCAAAAGGACTGTATCAAAACATTTACAAATCTTCTGAATGGTTGCGTAAAATGGTGTCAGTCAGTTATTCTTGTACATCTAAAATGTATTAATATTTTATTAATTTGGGCGCCACAGTGGTGTAGTGAGTAGCACGTTCGCCTCACAGCAAGAAGGTCGCTGGTTCGAGCTGGGTCAGTTGGCATTTCTGTGTGGAGTTTGCATGTTCTCCCTGTGGTTGCGTGGGTTTCCTCCGGGTGCTCCGGTTTCCCCCACAAGTCCAAAGACATGCGGTATAGGTGAATTGGGTAAACTAATATTGTCCGTAGTGTATGAGTGTGAATGTGTGTGTATGGATGTTTCCCAGAGACGGGTTGCGGTTGGAAGGACATCCACTGCTTAAAAAAAATGCTGGATAAGTTGGCGGTTGATTCCGCTGTGGCGACCCCGGATTAATAAAGGGACTAAGCCGACAAGAAAATGAATGAATGAATGTTATAAAGTTACTTTAGGGATAAACAGATATTACAGCAATGCACCAAAATGGAAATGTTAGCTAGTATTAATAAATAGATAAACATGAATTTGTTTTTGATATACTAATGCAGGCTTGCGTTTCTGTTCACAGATTATCTTGAACTCGATGCACAAATATCAGCCCAGGTTACACATTGTGAAAGCTGATGAGAACAATGCCTTTGGTTCCAAGAACACTGCCTACTGCACTCATGTTTTCCATGAGACGTCTTTCATCTCTGTTACATCCTATCAGAACCATAAGGTAGCAACAAAACCTCCCCATAACACAATATCGTATATTGCAACATTCATTCCGTTTGCGAAGTTTACCCATGCACTATAATTGCTAACTTGTTTTGTTTCTGTATAGATCACTCAATTAAAAATTGAGAACAATCCTTTTGCCAAAGGTTTTCGCGGCAGTGATGAGGGTGATTTGCGAGTATCTAGACTTCAAGGGTAAGATTACAATTTAAAATATGCAGCACAAAGTATACCAAATATACATCTTACTCATCAAGTGCCCCATTTCCTAGGAAAGATTACCCAGTGATTTCTAAGAACATGGTCCGGCAGCGGCTTATCTCCTCACATGGCCATCTGTCGGGAAAACTGAGTGCAGGTGTGCTGAGTAGCCACCCACAGGTGCTTTCTCATTATCAGTATGACAGTGGCGTCCCCCTGCCAAACTCAGACTCCCAGGAAGCCCTTTCCAACTCCTTCACATCTAGCCGGGAACCCAGCCTTCTCTACCACTGCTTCAAGCACAGAGGTACAGGGATGTGGAAAGCATCTTTATTTGCCAAACACTTGTGAATATGCATGCTCAACTTTGGCACCATGGAGATTATTGTTTATTTTTATCAGTATTAGATGGTTTTTATATATTTGATGTTAGCTGTACTCATTTCCAATATTTTTACATTTTGATTATCTTTGGAGTGATCAAATGTACTTTTTTCATCTTTAGTACAATTTTTTTGATGTTGTTGTATTTTGATAATATGACATAAATACAAAAAAACTACGCTACATACATTTTCCTGTAGAATGTAAAATCATTTGAAAAAACTAGACTGCATTTACTGTATATACACATGACACAAATTGACTATTACACTACAGTTTTTAGAAATCCAATATATTCATCAATATAGCTTTTTTTTTTTTTTTAGAAACAATTAGAGATCAATTAACAATATCTGATGCATTTCCAATATTTAAATATTTTTCTTTAGATAACCCAAGACATTTGGAGCTAGGATGCAAACGACCCTATCTTGACACAACATCATCTGCGGTTTCAGAGGAGCACTACTTCCGATCTCCTCCTTCCTATGATTCCCCCCTTCTGTCCCATCCATACTGCAACGAGGCTTTAGGCTCAAGAGAGGCATGCATGTACGGAGGCCTGGAGGGAGAAGGAGGGGGTGCAGTGGGTACGGACGACCTCCCGGCTCCATCCCTGAACTGCAATATGTGGGCATCAGTGCAGCCGTACCCTCGCTACGGCGTGCAAACAGTAGAGGCTGTGCAATATCAGCCCTTCACAGCCCATTTCAACAGCACAGCCTCGGCAGCATCGATGGTTCCCCATCACTCACCGTCCATGCAGCGTCCACATCCAACACAACCCGACCTGGTCACATTTACCACACAGCGGGTACTGCCACCCACGCCATCTTCAGCTTCCACCTCCCCACCAGGTTCTGCTCACCATGACAGAGCACATTCCTCTCTGTTTCATAGAAAACCCGGGTCTCCATTACGTTCACAAAGGGATTTCGCTGGCTATTCAACCCACAGTCCTACATCAACACGAGAACCAGCCTATCAGTACCAAACGGGTCTGAGCAGTGTTGGGCCACACTGGACTGACAGTTAAAAAGTGACCCACCGGGCCATCATCTACAACTATAATCCTCTTCAACTAACTCTCTCAGAGCAACAACTGCAATGAGATTATCTTTAATCTTTACAGCCATGAGGTTAAATTGTAAAGAAAGCCATAATTCTATTTAGCCTAGTATAGGAATGTGTGGCACTGTGTATTTATTTGAATTTGAGTTGCAGTTCATGCGCAGGTGGTCAAGACAAGCACAAACAGCATACCTAATGCACTGTTGTTAGCAGAAAAGGGATAGTTTACTCAAAAATAAAAGTCTCACTCTTGTGTTGTTCCTTAACTATGAGTCATGCCAAAAAAAATTGATATTGCAACATTGTTCGGTAAACATTCATTTGCTTTTGCAATTTCAAAGTGAAATGTCTAATAGCACTAAAAAGCATTCAGTTTCCTCAAAATCAGATAAACATGACTGTATCAACGTTGTCTTATATTGGTTGTATTGCACAGCAGTTTGGAAATCAAAAGGCAGATGAGTGGCACAAAAACTCAACAGACAGTATTAAAGAAAAAGTGTTAGAAGAATACATTTGCTGTATGCTATACATATGGGTAAAAGATATGTACTGTGAAAATTAAAATGAAAGTTTTCAAATCATGGTAGAAGTGTTATAACCTTTATGAATTGATAATTGTCATGAACGTTTTTGCACAAATGCTGAAAGAGACTTATTTTTCCAATGAGCCAGGGCAATAAATTGTCTTCATTCTTACAGTACTGGACCCAACTGACTTCCATTGTAAGGAAAATAAATAAAATAAATCAATAAAAATAAACACATTTTACAAAACATTGGGCCTCATACACTAAACACGTTCTTCCAAATTTGTAAATGCAATCTGCATTCAAACTTTAAATATAAATGCAAATTATTATTCAGTAAAACGTTCTTCAAAAATGTATTTTAAATTTGTGAAAAACTACATGAACAGCGATACAACTACAACAGTGACAGTATATGACACTTTAGATATGTAATCAGTGATTTTATTATACAAACAAGGTTTACATTTTATGTGATTATAATGATACATAATGTACTATATATAAATAATATATAACTACAATTAAATTGTATATTTTTAAATGACCAATTGACCAACCTCTGGCACACAGTAACTCATTTAGGAACCTTTACATTTACTAACATTAGAATGAGCTTAAAAAAAGGATGATTATGCACTTGGTGGGAATTAGGAAAAGCATGTAATTAATGAAAATGTGTGTAGTAAATTATCTTGGCTTATTTTGATTTATGATTTAATGAGACCTGATGTCTTGTGTAGAAAACAACAAGCCATACAAGTCTAAAACATTTTGTTGGCGAGTAAATAATGAAACATTTTTAATTTTTGAGTGAACTGTCCCTTTAAGATTTTTTTTTTCAGTGCCAAATTTGTAAGCGGCACAAAATATGTGTGTGCCAATTACACGTATGCTACACTTGGGAGATATTGGGTGTTTAAAGAATTAAAAAAATAGTGTTATTATTTAACCTAAACACTAGTGACTAGTTATTGAAGCAGCCCTTTTCCTTTTGAAATGTAAGTATGTGCAAAACTTGTGCCAAGCCCAAAGATTGGTTGGAGTCATTTGCTGGATGTTATTAAGAGATCCTTATAATTTCCTATTAATGCAATAAAGTTTAAAACAAACAATCAAAAAATGTCCTCTTGTTTTGTTTTGTTTTACGAAATTAAATGTGCCAAGAAATTTCAATGTACCGATGCTATGCAATTTCTAATTTGCATCGGGACAATGAAGATAATGAAAACTAAAACACTAAATCAAATAATAATGGACTGGATTTACTACTCAAATGATCAAATAACTGAGAAATACCTTTGAACACTTTAGGTCGTGGATTAGCTCCAACAGTATATCCTTTTCCTGAATTTTTGAAGTGGAGGGTCAACAAAATGAATGAGCTGGAAGATAAGTTTGAGTTGTGAGTCTGGCACAAATCACTGTCCAAATCTGTTCAATTAGTATAGCGCGACATCAGAAACGTTTCCTTGCAACCAGATGGAGCTTAAAGAACGATCATTAAGAGAACAGAGAACCAAAACTAAACTGGCTGAGTTGAAAAATCCTTAAGAGGCTGACAATATAAAACAGCTTCTGCGGGCAGGCAGCCACAAGTCAAATTTAAAGAGGATGGGGATATCACTGTTAAGCCCAGTGGTCCTAATGAAGGAAAAACGAGATAAGTTAAGAGAATAATATAATGGTGAATTTACTCAAACTATGTGACTTCAGCTGAAAAATCTTACACGATAAGACAGACAATGCAACTTAACGAATAGCTTCCATAAAAATTTCAGTTGTTTGCGTATATTAAATGAACAGTACCTTGTTTGCTGTCCCACGATGACTTCATAGTGTCACTGAATTGGCAGAGAACAAATACATAATGTTTAATTACAACAAACAAAAATATATTAAAATAATATATAGACGACAACCAAAAATTCGACCCACCTGAGTGTGTTACTGTAAAATTCCAGATGTGTTATTTGTGATTTTTCCTCATGGAGTTTGCTTTGTTGCCATGCCATTACTTATAAACACCTCACAAACTATTTTTTTTTTCTTAAACAAAAGATTAATTAGAAAACAAACAACTTTGGTTCCAGGAACACCACTTGGCGGCAACTAAATTAGTCCCTACATCAGAACAGGGTCTAATCCAGCACAATAGAAATAATAGAGACATAAGTGTCCACTGAATGGGTGAATATGGCCATATGAAACCGCATCAAAATATTAAAAAATGCTACAAGACAAACCAAAGCTAATGTTAGCACCATATACCAGCTATCTTTCTCTGCTGCTGTTTTTCCTCAGCCACTATGATACTATGTATTACTACAAGTGAGTATGTAATCCTTTTTTACCATTTCAATCACAGTTTATGTTTCATCTTCATTATCACGAAATGTACAATACACAATGACAACACTGTCCCCCACCCTCAAGTTGTCGATTAAGTTGAATGCAGCACTTAATTTTCGCTGTTGACTGGTTTATGTAATTTCAGAGTTTCTAGTAATGATGGAATGAAAGCAACCAGGGAAATGGCCCAGAGAGAAATTCGTTTTTGGTGAATCGGTCCTGGTGGCTAGTTCCTATAACTACCTAGTGCTAAAGCCACTTTGGATAAGAAATACTGCTAAACTATGCTTTCATGTAAATGTATAATTCATTGATAAGCAGAAGTGCTAGGTGATGTGATTGTTGTCATTTTATTTAACTACAAACAACTAACAAAAATCTGTCGCATAAATGTTTCTCAGGATATAGGGAAACAAAGTAAATACAAAAAAACATTACCTTCGTATGATCAAATATAAATTGACATTAAAAGGCAAACTGGAATTTAAGTTGATTCCTCTGAATGGGTCCCAGGGTGTTGATTAGAGAATAACTGGGCTGCTGATGAAACCAAGCAGACCTAAGAGGGAGCAAAAGAGAACATCAGATTCTTGCTCTTTGAAATACTACAAAACACATTTTGATTTACATAAGCGACTCACAGTCCAAGAAAAAATCCCATAAAGCACCAATAGAGTAATGGACACATGAGCATGAAGTAAATAATCATTGTATAATACATAACTTCAATAGCGTGCCGTTCTGGTTTTGACTAAGTTCAAGTAGAGGAAGTGTCATGTGGTACTTTAATATGCTTTTAAAAACTGAAACACTCTCCCCAACCAAATCCCATCTGATAAATCTAAGATCACTTAAAAAGAGCCTTCATTGTCATCTGATCAAAACTTTGCCGGCCTGCCTTTTTTTTTTTTTTAAACCAAAGCTTTGGTAGCACATAAAAAGACAAACTGGACCTATAAGATTCATGCGATTTAACTTTCCACATAAAAAGCCGTCTATCTCCATTAAAACAGAGCCAGGTTTAAGCCTCACATTGAATACTCCAGCTTGTAGCATCTATCTAAGTTGGGACTGGGGGGCATCTGGAACTCATTGGAGGAGATCTCCCTTGCCCTCCACTTGCAGCTTCCCACTGTCGTCCCTAAATCCCGTCTGAGAGCCGCACTGGCAAGGCAACTCTCTGACCCAGCAGCTTAAGTCACCCCTCCTTGTAAAACGTTGGACTCGGCTCTTCGAAGGAGCACTCAGAAGCATGCTTTAAATACTCTGTGGAGATTTAATATCAAGTCCATTATGGCCTTTCTGGAGCCCAGTAAATAGTCAATTAGTGGATAATTCTGATTCGATCCACATGCGGCTAGATCCGCTGGGGCGACCGGTCAGCTTTGCATTCAGCGGCCCCACCAACACTCTTGGGATGAAAAAAAGAGGGCGACTGAAATGGGAGGGGCACCTCATCGAGCCCTATTTGTGCCTCACCTGCCTATTTCAGAAGAGTGCCATAACGTCCAACACTACTTTGCTTTTTGCACTTTTGGTGACTCTGGAAAAAAACGAAACCATAATCCCTCAAGCTGGAGTTGTTTGTGGTCTCGCTGCATTGGTATGGAGGGGGGTTAAATGATCTTTGCACGAGAGGGTGGGCTTCGGGAGGAGGGCCAAATTGGGAGATTCAGAGGTCCAACTCAAGGCGGTATTCCTTGATCAAAAGGTACATCTGGTTGACTCCAATAAAACATAAACCTAACTGTAGAAAATCGGGGTCTGACATTGCTCAGTGGCATTGGATAAAAGGACCAATAAAAAATAATAATTGTATTATATACATACCACGGATTAGAGTTCGCTACAGAAATGATGGAGGGATTAATCTTTTATCCATTGGATTATATAGACGGTTGTGAGTTTGATATATAATGTGCCGCTATGGCAGAAGAACACAGACAAGCAAACAAGCTTAAATTTGGAGCTAATTTTTAGAAGTGTGTTTCACCAATCACAACAAAGCTTTGCAAAGTGACCAGTGTTCATCGGCATCCAAATAAATAATATCCATACTTTTTCTACAAAGAGATTTTAGGGCTAAACATGCATAGTCTGCCCATTACTTCACTGTTTCATCATAATTGTTATCCGACTAATAGCTTAGTATAGAAATGTGTGTGTGCGTGCGTGTGTGTGTGTTTTGGGTAAAGAAGCAAGCAAGTTCTTGATGGCAAATTAGCACTTGCAAGTGTGATATTTCTCCAATACTCCACCTCTTTGCTTTCAACTGAGATTTTATTCGTTCTAGAGAGCCAATCAGATGTTAAAACGCCCCTTTCACAAGCCCCCAATCTTAACACGGAACCTTAGAGTGTGTGTGCACATGACTGAAAAGGAAAGGAAACACAGGAAGTGTCGGTCCAAACAAACCAATCAGTGAGAAGATTCTTGCAGCACACACATGACCTATCAAGCGACCAATCAATGATTAAAGCAGCCAAATCTGCTTGCCTCTGTGTTTTAGCTGCATAAGAGCAACTGTACAGGTCAAAGGAAAGAGATTATGTTCCAGTCGCATGACAAGGTGCAAATTAATCACAAGTTTTTGAGGACAAGGTGTAGCATCAGTTTTTGCTCGAGTTCAGCATCTTAGTGACGAGTCTGAGTTTACATCAACAGAGCAAGCTGTTGTATTCCACATCAGCACTCCTTTAAAGGCATTCATCATTTAAGGAAGTGGAAAACCAATTTGTTTAAGCTTGAGGCTCTGTTTATGCTTACATCACTTGTACCAGTTTTGTTACTACAGCACATACTCCGTTTATTTGACCAAAATAACAAATGAATGAAGTCAAGACTTGACAGAAAAGACTCAACAGGGACTGTCTGGAGCGGATAGTGCTTTGCTTTAATGAACTGGGACAGGTCTATTCAAACAGACAAGGTATTGTGTATGAGGAGAGGATAATGTCTGCCAGTTTTCAACCACCTAGAGTGCCAATCCCCTCTACTGGTTTAACACTGTTACTGCAGAACTATGGAGGTTGAACAAAGGTTGTAAAATGATAATTCAATAACAAAGTTAGTTATGTTGTTTAAATGTATTGGTTATCCATTCTAAAATCAGTAACAAAAAAATAAGTTTAATGCAAATTTAATATTTATAAGTAGCTTAAATGAGTTTACTTATGTTTACTTACTATCATATCGTCCCAACTCTAAAATGTAATAAAATGAAAGTCAATGGAGGTTCAGTGTTGTTGGGTATCATTTTATAGGTGAGAAACAGAACCTTATGTTATGCTTTGAACTACAAATTAAGTCATTATGATGAGTAAATGATGACAGAAGCTGACACCTGGGTTTTCCAGAATCATCTTTGTCACTAATGTTTTTTCCCAGGAGACTTTGACAATCCCATACACTGTGAGGGAAGATCTTGAGATTAGCCTGGAAAAAGTAACCGCAAAGCCTCCGGCTAATTCATTTGTCCTCTTTAAAATCCCAATTGAGATTCTCAGCCTCGCGAGACCTCACCTCCGGCTGATGCCTGCACACAGATCAAGTGTTTAGTTTGACAAATACAGCTTACGGAAGATCAGGCCACCAGTGACTGACAAAGAAGGCAAAAGGGATAAGACCGTCAAAAAGTGATTACCTGGCTAAAGGAGGAGGAGGACAATACAACCTTGTTTGTCATTTTGCACGCTTTGCCAAGCAAAGCCTGTATTGCTAATTAGCCAGATCCACTGGGCAAATAAAAATAAAAATAAAGAAGACTGGATTTGTGAGTCATCTGCCACATCCACCTGTAGCCATACAGGAGAACCCACAGCAGAATGCCAAATCTGTTTTATCACAAAATCTGATATGGCAAAAGAAATGAAAGCTATACAGTATGTTCTGGAATCCAAGTAGATGTAAAGAGCAAATAAAAATCCTTACACATTGAGATGGACTCAAATAGCAGACAAAGTTAGAAAACGTTGCGCAGAGAAAGCACACAATTAAACATCAAGGGCATATTAATTTAACAATTGATTCATTACAGAAAAAGTATTAATTAACATTTTCCCTCCTTCAAGGAGACCAGATTGTTTTCCATGTACTGTATGTATGTTTCAACAATGAGAAATGAATCTGGAAACTGAATTAAGGGTAAGAGTTCAGCATATAGCAAATCTGAATCTGACAAGGGACAAATGGACTTTCCAGGGGCCACTGGCCAAAAGCGATGCCAACTTGTGGCGCTGCAAGTGCCCTAAGCTCGAGATGGAAGGCAAACTAGAGGATTAAGGTCCTCAGTTAAGGCTCAAAGAGTCTTTACAGGTGATTTGAAGCTCATCCTTGTTGGCTTACGTAAAGCTGTTCTGAGCTGATATGGCATCTTGGTCAGAACAGGTGTTTACTGCTTCATGCTAAAGGAAAAAAAACTGTTGTACATACTGTGTGAAATGGCATACTGTGGAGGTCAAATGATACATGCTTTTTTCTTTATTTAAACTTCACAAAGTAAAGCTAATAAAGTAAATGAAGAGCAGTAATATTTACTTATTTCTTTTAATAAAGCAAGTGGTATTTAAGCATTCATAGAGAGGAGGTGACCTTTCGTGCCCTCAAGTTTGTTGTGACTCCCTCCAGAAGTAATGAGTAAAAAAACAAGGTTTGTAAGATTCAGAGGATAAAGTGAGAACACTTTATTACAGCTGCATCGGTGTTTCCACCACTGACGTGCAGCCAAGCAAATCAGATAATTCACTCAGTCGTCTGCGTTCAGGCTTGGAATGAAGGACGATACGCCTTTTACTTGGTCATGCTTTGACACCACTGAAACGTGCAGGAATGGTGGGTATGTGAAGAACGCATAAAAGGTTGCAAGATTAGTGTCAAAAATGTTGTGCTGTCACTGTCCTGATCAGTGCCAGTGCGCACAATTTTTTTCTCATACCCCTATCCAGACTCTGTAGGCCACAGTTGTAGCATTGTGGATGGTTGTATATTAGTAGAAAAGCTATGCAAACAGAGCAGCCGATGCTAAACCTTACTAAATGAGTCTGAAGAGCCCTAATAGAGAAGAAAAATGCTGTTTCTGTCACATAAGTGTATTTATTTTAAGTGCTATTTAGTGCGTCATGTAGTAAATGTAGGGCTTAAAAATAAAACAACCTGCCCATACCACATAAAAGTCTACAGTTAAAGGAAAAAACAAATCCAAGCTTCTTGACAATACAAAGAAAAATACCCAAACACTAACAGATAAACTGAACAGGAATGTATTGTTATTTGGATAAGTATACTTTAAAGTTTAAAAATGCTTTAGAGCCAGATTTAGAGCCACTGGAAGATTCTCAGTTTACAATGAAAAGTTCTGTTTGTGCAAAATTCAGTTATTGTTTTATTCTGTAAACTGTTAGGCATATTTCTGTCCAGAACTAAAACAGTGGGATCATTTAGAGTTTGTTTGTTTTGCTTTGCATAAATAAAAGATGTCATTTTTTCAGAACCATTTAGTTTCAATGTTTTAACTTTGATCAGTATTTGGTGGATTAACCATGACTTTCAATTAAAACAGATAAAAAGATTTATTATTATTATTTATTGTTATTCTGACCAATTGTCATTTTCTGGAAAAAAATTACCTCTAAATTACAATTTATATTTTAATGTTTTTACACAATAAAACATATAAATAACATATAAACACATAACACACAAACAAATACTTAACCATACTGCCAAAAATAGAGGAGAATAGAATTACTGAATTTTTTTTTTTAAAAACGAATATTAATAATAACAATGAAAGGGTGGCAGACCGAACCACCAAAACAATGGTTTTATCATTCTGCTGCACAAAAATGGGATGAAATGCTAATTATCAGGTGGTTAATCAAAGTCCACAAACTCTGAAGACTCTTTAAGAGTGTTAAAAGGAGTGCAAAGTCAAACATGCTGCAGGCAGGGGAATAGGTTCTGAAAATAAGATGCCAGTTTACAGATTGTTTTCTGATGGCACAGATAACCGTCGGCCACCCAAGACAGAAGAAGCTGATTACTTTGTAACACATACAAAAAGACAGTCTGAATCCCAATGTTTTTGCAGCTGCTAGATTTACTTAAAACTTCAAAAATCATGAGAAAAATAAATCAAAGACATTAGTACAAACTCAATCAATAAGTAAAGACTTCCATATATATGATTACATCTATAATAAAAGTACATTTAATCATTGGAATAAACATTTAAAAATAAACAAAATCTTTTCATAAATATGTACACATGGTAAAGTATAAACCACTTCTAGTCAAATAAGACTGACAAAAATGTATACGTCCTCACTTTGTACCAACATGTTTCCATATCTTATAGAAAATCTGACCTTACGACAGGCCGTACAAAGCATGAAAACACATTCCTTCTAGAGAAGAATGCTACTTTAGTAGTGAAATCAACCACGACACTTTCTGCTTTTGTTTCTGAAAGTGAAACTAAACATCAACCTGTCGATACATTTCATCATTGACACGGCATCGAACATGCCATCTAAGCTAAGCAAACAGCACTATGTTAACCCGTTGCATAAACCAATGACAAAGAAATCCAATTACACAAGCTCTTCAACAATAATTACCAAAGAATCTTAGGACAATGGAAACGAGACCCACTCAGGTCAAGCTAAAAACACTAGAGAACGAGAGTGACAGTGAGCAAACAGCATAACAACCCAGTCTTTTTTTCCACATAGTCTTTTGTTCGCCACTTCTCTTCCTTGGACAGAGCAAATATTGTGTTTCTTTTTGTAGGCATGCTGACTAAGTTTTTCCTCTCCAATTAGGCACTGTTTCCATATTACAGACCCGACTGGCATGGAAAACATTCTTACATGCTGTACACACTTATTGTGCTGTACATTTTGAAAGAGGTCATTCACGGTGACCTTTGTTTATGGTTCAGGTCTATATCTTGCTATTTTCCTGACAAATTCCACTAATGTGAGACGAGTCTGTTCAGGTACGGTTTGGAATCTGACACAGATAGATATCAAGAATGACTGAAAATGTGACCTTTGCATCTCCACACCTGATATTAGACTAGAATGGGGATGAAGCTGATTGTGGCTGATTTTATCATATATGAGAAAATGTGTTAAAACTGATCAGTAGGGGATTAAATAAGAATCCAGGCACATATTATTTGGCTAGCTCGCTGACCTCTTAAAACCAATTAGAAAAAATGCATCTACTTTAAATAAAAAGTTATTTTTATTAATGTTATTTATTTATTTTAGCTTTAACCATTGGTTTGGTTTAGTACACTCAACAATATTTTCTTTTCTTGCTTGTTCAAACTACTTATTTAATATGAGCTAAAACAACACAATTCTTGAGATTTGTTTTTTTTTTAGATTAATTGTTTTATGATCAAAGTTAATAAATTTGTGTTGGGATAACATGAATTGTGTGAACAATTTATTATTATTTTTTCACAGTCTATAGGTGGTACGCTATTTTCAAATCAGACATAACATCTTTTGGTTTCACTGTTCAGACATTTGATTTGGAACTAGTATGTTAAGTTATTTGCTTTTTTTTTACTTATAATAAAAAAGTATGAACAGTATTTACAGTATGTTTTATGTGCACACATATGAGAACAAGCATTGAGTTTGTGGTTGAAGTTCACTTAATGACCACTGATGTCACTCATATAAAGTTTTTGAATTTTACATAAATCTGCTGCCATTTTGTTTTTACTTATTTGAATCCATCTTAACAATATACATCCTTCCTAGACACTTTTATAATTTAGGTTTAAAAACGCATAAATACTGAGTACTTAAAAGATCTGTAATAACAGACCATGTAATAATAATAATAATAATAATAATAATAATAATAATAATTTATTTTTGTCAGCTTAGTCCCTTTATTAATTTGGGGTCGCCACAGTGGAATGAACCACCAACTTATCCATATATGTTTTACGCAGCAGATGGCCTTCCTGCATTTCCCATCACTGGGAAACACACTCATTCACACACATACACTACAGACAATTTTAGCTTACCCAATACACCTATAGCATGTCTTTGGAGGAAACCCACCTCAACACAGGGAGAACATGCAAACTCCACACAGAAATGCCAACTGACCCAGCTGAGGCTCGAACCAGCGACCATCTTGCTGTGAGGCGACAGCGCTACCCACTGTGCCACTGCGTCGCTCATAATAATAATAATAATAATAATGATAATAATAACAATAATAATAATAATACAACATTGAAACATTATTCTTCGATCCCATATAGTCAGCATATAATCGTCTTTTAGTTTTTCTGAAAAGTGTGCCTTGTTTATAATCAAATCCACAGTAAACTGAAGTTAACAAAGAACCTTACTGATTTAAAGTTCTTACTACAGTAGTCTGTAAAAAAGTTTATTGTTTGGGTTTCAAAATAGACATGCATTTGTCCTTCTTGTTATTTACCTTCAGCTCAAAACAGTGGGTGAATCTAAATAGACATAAATGTAGAAGCAGACATAGGTTTAGCTAGGTTATTACAAAAAAAAGTGGCACATTCCACATTCCATTTTTTTTTTTTTGGCAGATTGGCTTCAATAAAAGCAGATTTTAGACTAACAAGGAAGTTTTAGGTTGTGAAACCTCCAGTATGCATTTAAAGTACAATGACCTCTTATTTGTTAAAAGATCAACATAATTTATATTTCTTAGTTTATAACCCCTTTACAGTAACTGTAGCAGGCAATGAACTAGACGTTTTGTGCATTCATTAAAAGCTTACTTGTGTGCTCAAAACCAGGTGGATAGAGCGGTTTAATAATCAAACCACCATGAACAACATCTCCATGACTGCCAGAACATGTTTACTGCAACATAATCAACATTGTTAAGATCAAGTGAACCAAAATTCAATGCACTACAGAGTGACTCTTGAAGCACAAGTACACAGGTGTGAACACTTGCTCTTTAGGTCACCATGATTCATTTATAAATTAGCTAAGGGGCAGGAATGAATTGTGTAAGTTGCTCTACCCCCCAACTGAAGCAACAGCTTGTCTCTTTTAATTCTTCATTCTCATCCGGATTGAACCAGCAAACATCCTCGTGCCACAAGAGTGGACTAGCACAGAGTGTCTAAAGTGCAGGCTTACTTGACATCTTGTCAGCGTACTAAACATGCATGACAAACAATCTGTGCCCAAAGATGATTGAAAAAGCATGTTGTAAAGTGGAAGCACACTCAAATCTATAAATAATAAATCCATCAGTGGTCAGTTTGAGCTTGTCGAAGCTTTCAAGCTTGAAAACAAGGTGTATTACCAAAATATGTAAAAACAATCATTCATAAATGAAAGCATCGTGTAAGCTGTTGAAACCGGATGAATGGCTGTAAGACAATATAAACACTCTTAGTCCCTCTTCGTGAGAAAAAAGTATTAATAGTATTTTGTTAGTGACAGCCATGAATCACTAATTCATATTTATCTTTCACTTAATAGCGAGAAGAAAATATTGACACAAAATTAACTATTTATTAATGGTGTTAATCTAAATCCATCAAACATTGACCTGGAAAACACTTCTGCTGAAGCCAGACTAGTTGTAGGCTTGGTGAAGCCTGTAGGAACATACATCTTCAGCCTCTCCCCAAACTCACAGCTACGCTCACGTCTCCCTGCTCCGCACCCTTGTTTGCTCTGTGGATTACTCTCATAGCTTCTGCCCCTATTGGTCTTTGTGCTGTGTGTTTGTGTATGCGTTGGGAGCTCAGGAGTGAGAGAGCACACAACTCTTTTGTTCAAGTGACAGCTTGTGTGAGAAGGGGAATCCTTAGGATCTCTCCGTTCTTTAGCAGTCTCACTGCCATTAGCAATCTGATTGCTAATATATAACATCACATTAAACTTAGCATTTTAAAGGGGCTCAGCTGTTACTCAGTCAAATATTGACTGCTAGCAATTAAATTTTTAGATCAAGCGGAGCTATTAAGCCAGAGGCTATTGTGTATATAGCTCAAAAAAGGAGGAGACATCCATGACATAGAATTGCGTGACTCACAATCATTTTTATTTCTTTGTCATCAGAAAAACAATAACTGTTTGCTGTTGAAAATCAAAGATGAGCAAACATGCCTTACCGTGTGAAGGAAACACAGCTCCTGATCTCACCTCTGCTGGCAATTGTAAACATACTGGCTTCAAATGTGATTCCTCTGAAATTTAGACAGTAAAGAAAGGTTTGTGATTTTTCACAGAAAAACTAAAAATACTTAACATTTCAACGCTATCTCACGACAATTTGTAACTTTTTGATTTAGTGGCTAATTCGTATCAATTTGTACAATCTAATTTGTACAATTAAGTACGTTTTGCTCATCACCCAATGGCGGTAGGGTTTAGTGGTCACAGCCATATCACCCTGCAGCCAAGACAGGTAACTCACTGAAGCTAAGCAGGGCTGAGCCTGGTCAGTACCTGGATACGAGATCACATGGGAAAACTAGGTTGCTGTTGGAAGTGGTGTTAGCGAGGCCAGCAGGGGGCAGTCAACCTGTGGTCTGTGAGAGTACTAATGCCCCAGTACAAGGGGAAGCTATACAGTCAGTGGGCGCCGTCTTTCGGATGAGACAAACCGAGGTCCTGACTCTCTGTGGTTATTAAAAATCCCTTGGCAGTTCTCGTAAAGAGTGGGAGTGTAACCCCGGTGTCCTGGTCAAATCCCTCCTCGGCCCTTAACCATCATGGCCTCTCAATCATCCCCATCAATCTGCTCTATCACTGTCTCTCCACTTCACCTATAGCTGGTGTGTGGTGAGCACACTGGCGCCATTGTCCTGTGGCTGCCGTCGCATCATCCAAGTGGATGCTGCACACTGGTGGTGGTGTGGAGAAACCCCCCCTCACGATTGTGAAGTGCTTTAGGTGTATGGCCATGAACAGTAAACGCACTATATAAGCACACATTACATTACATTACAGGGGTGGGGTTAGGTGCCATGCCTCCTTTTTAGAATCTTACATTTTCATACGACTGAACTCGTAGGAATTAGCCACTAAACTGACAAAACGTAAAATACTTACGTTTTCTTGTGAGATCAGGCTGAACATTCTACAGTAAAAAATGGCTAATTGTAAGTAAAGCTAAACCTTACTATAAAGAATGATATTAAATGTAACATTTTTTTTGTATCTAATTTGCTTAATGCATGGATTTAAGACAAATCATCAAGAACAGAAAAAGAGAAAAAGTCGTTTTATAAATGTAACTGAATATAATTTATTAAAGTTTGTTGCCTTTTTTTGGATTATGGATAATTTGGTGTTTGGGGTACAAAAAAAATGTAATTAGATTTTATTTACTTTTTCAGGGTTAAATCCTCAATCTTGTGTTGGATTGACATGGCCACTGAAGGGTCACTGTGTGCTGTCAAGAAGTTGTTAGCTAACACTTATGAAACAACAAGTCAAGTCCCCCCAGGGAATCCATGTTGTTTTAGACACTCAATTAGTTTTGGGGGGTCAGCGGTGTGTGCTTTCCTTCCATTTTCTGTGCCTCTCCTCATAATCTTCCTTTACACACTTTAAAATCTCCCAAATACTCCTAAGTACGGCAGAACATAATAGCTCGCTTCAGTACACAAAGCATTTTTGGTGAAAACTGCTAGGACTGAAGAATGATTTGCCTGATACAAAAGAGGGATATTTGCTTGTGTTTGCATTGCTGATTGGCGGAGGCTTCCAAGAGTTTAAACAGCCGGCGCTCTTTCAGATGAGACTCAGATGTGGAGAAAATGGGCAAACTTAAATATAATCTAGTAAAACTTCACACGGCTCTCCCAAATCGTAAAGAGGATTGTCCATCCATATAAAGAGGTGTACAGAAGTGTTAGTGGACAGCGCCCCCTGTCTGAAATCAAATGAGATGTAAAATAATGGAATTAAAAGACTTTTACCAATGGGAGAAACAATGAAGAGAATTGAGCATGTCGGTGACACCTTGGCGCTCCCAAAGAGGAGGGTAATTAGAAACGGTGCAACGATCCAATCGGATTCCTCCATCCCTCCTCCTTCCTTCACTGCACAATTGGACACATGACTGGAGATGCACAACAGGGAAGCTAAGGGCCTCACGGGCAAAAAGTGGGTCACCAATGAAAGCCAATTAACAGACAATAATGGCCAATTCAAATAAAGCACCCCCCAAAAAACAACGGTCATATCTGGGTCATATGACTCTACAAAGTTGCAACTTCGTTCAAACGCGACAGGGTTAACAGATATTTCAAACCTCCCATTGCACTGGGAGTGTGTGCTGCGTTCACACAGCTGGTGGAGACACCTCTAAATCTCCCTTTGTGTCTCTGTCAATAATCCTGTTTGCCTTCTCATTATCTCAAGCTTTAACGCCTCCGACTCACTCCTAATTCTGTAAACGGCCTCCACAAAGATTGCTGCAGGATATTATGCACATGGCAATTATCAACATGTTCACATTTCCAATTGGAATCTCTAGTCTTTGCTTCTACATTCTTCAGTTCTACAGCCAGAAACACAGCACAAAAAATGTCCTGCTGGTCAAAACATACCAGCAGCACTGAGCCAGAGAGGAGTTCAAAGGTTCAAGGGTGTACGGTTGACATCGCAGGTTAAATCGATGAGCGCGTTTAAGATGATTGAGCAGAAAAAACGAGGTAATAAATGCCAGTTGTGTTGGATCTTATTTGCACGGATTTGTGTCAAACAGAGACAGTTGTGCGTCTTTGTTGTGACATGGATGTAGTTAATATGCTGCTGCAGTCGAAGACGTCTTTAGCTGTCTAAGTGACTTTGAAAAGCATGGTGGAGATGTTAGAAGACAATTCATATGATGTGCTGGAAAAACAATGGCGTGGAGCATACTGCCATCTATTGGTGTTCAATGGACGAATGAATAAATGAAAGAATGAAAATAAATTGTGTTTGCATAAGGGCACATGTCTGTCAAAAAAAAAAAAAAATTATAATAAAATGGCAAGTTTCTCTATCAAATATATAAGTATGAATAATCAAATATTATTATTGTTCATACAGCAGTTAAAAACAATCAGGCTTTTCTGTAAGGATGAAATAGACAATTTTTTATATAATTTAAATCAATATTAATATGTATGATAACTAAATATAAAATCAGCCATGTTTTCTATACTTTAATATACTGGATACCTGAAAACATGGGAATATTTTAAATAAAATATTTAAAGGTACAAAAACATGGAATATTTTAAGATATTCCTATTTAAATATCTGTAGACAGACTTGAAATCATTTCATAAAATAAATGAAGATTTTACTTAAAACATATCGATTTAAAGCAAATTCAGAGAACCAATAATAACTTTCATGTGGTCTCTTACTACATCACTGCCCCACCAAGAAAAAAAAAAAAAAAAAATTGGATTGCATTTCTTAACTCCTATGTCGCTAGTTAACACACTCAATGCATTTTGTTTCAACACATCCCAAAATTTCTAAAATAGCAGCCTCTACCAAATGGTTATGTCGGTTTATGGTAAAAGTACTGAAATTAATACATAAACTATAAAAAAATTAAAAAAAATGAAAAAAAAAGTGTAAGACCAGTTTATTTAAAAATATATTCAAAATAAAACATTTTTACTACTAAATCATCTTTTTTTAAAAAGTATGCCATAAAATATTTCAGATTCTTATTTAACACGCTTTCTTGTTTGTTTTTTTACAATAAAACCAAAATCAAGTAGTGCTAACAGGATTGTTTGTTTGATTTTTTTGTAAACCAATAATGCTGTGTGTTGTGTCCATTATTTAAAAACAGTCATTTTTTAAATGACTTTAACAGTCATTATTAAATAAGGTCAAAACATGGTCAACCATTTGGTAGAGCAGGAGTTAAAGGGTAAACATATTTCAGAGCAGCATATGTACACACACATATACATGCATATATATATATATAT
>CAIGQQ010004837.1:17957708-17979076 GCA_903798035.1 Danio albolineatus | reverse complement strand
GTGGGGGTGATGGAAATGCTATGTGGAAAACTTCCACTATGGAGATTTCGCCAGAAAGCCGATCAACTGAAGGAAATAATACAGGCCAATGAAATGCCAATGAATTGGCAGCGCCAGCGCACACAGCTGGCAGCAATCACAATCATTTGTGCATAAGAATGCCAGCCACGCATCACAAAAGCACCTTTACTAGCTGAAGAAGCTGAACTACAGCTGTCAGCTAAGGCGCAATCACTGTGGAGAAGGAACATAACATTTCCGTTCCCCCTATCGGGTAATGAGGGTTACATATGTGGAAACATATAGAAAATGCCACAGTGATTGAACTTACCACGTTACTAGTGAGAGGTTTTCCTGGCTCCAGCGTGAGCGCACCATCATCACCAGAGATGCAGACCTCCAAAGTGTACCCTGGCCCTAACTTACCTGATCTTATCACTGAATGGAGAGGACATTTAGGAGGCCACCTGCTGAATGGAGAGAACCAAATGGAGAGACCTGGTGGTTAGAAGACATATGGACTAACCCTGAGAAGGGGGAGTACACATATGAAGGATGGTTTGTGGGAAGGGAAGATAAGGGCCTGCCTGGAGATAGGGAACTATACCGTGGCTAAGTGAAGCATATGGAATCACCAGTGGGGATAGCGCAAAGCGGGCACCTAAATCCATAACCTGGGCTGACCGAGCAGGCATGCCAACAATGTAATGGGCCAATGCTGGGGCCAATGCTGGGGCCTCGGAGAAACTCTGTAGGACTCGCCAAATAGGGAACTCAACTGAACAGAGTAAGAAATGCACACGTATCTCTGTGTTAGAGAGAAAGGAGAAGCAAGTTCGTTTCAACATCAAACCGAATTTCCTCATTCACTGGCATTGTGTAGCACACGTGAGGAAAATCGACTCCACTCAAAGATTATAGAATCTTACGAATATAGTATATGTCACACAGCCCGCAGGTCTACAGATGTCTGTTTAGAGAGGTGCCGAGTGCTCATGCCCAAGAGGAGGTGACACTCCTAGTGGAGTGTGCTTTCACTCTAGGGGGACGTGGCTCACCTTAGCACTGAAAAGCAAGGGAGATGGCATCCGGTGGGCCAACCTCGGTATGGATAAGGCACTTCCCATCTGCTAATCATAACAGAAAAGGAGCTGCTTAGAGTCGTAAGCTCTAAATTCGGTCACATAGCACAGTGTGTGAACAGGACACAGCAAAGAAAGGGGCTGGGCCTGCCTTTTCCATGAGCAGTGCTTGCAGGTTCACAATGTGGTCTGAAAAAAAAAGCCCTATAGAACCCCCAAGTACTTAGGGTCTAGGTGGGCTGGGGTCTCAGAAAAATGTGAGAGTGGGCCGGCCCTAATTGCTGGCACACTTCGCTAACCAAAAATGCTTCTGGATACCCGACCCTCTTGCCTGAGGTGGAGGCAGTGATAATCTGTGGGGTGCTCGACGCTGCCGCTTAGCCGGTGGAGCGGACAGGGTGGCGAAGCAGATTTTGTAGCTGCACATGTGCACTGTCGGCAAAGAGCAGCCGAAGTGGATGGGTCGGCAGGGAGAGAGGTTTTTAGAGCCCACATGTAGATGACTTTACCCATCACACTTTACTGCTCTTTCACCATAGTGAATTGCTGGGTGAACTCATGCCTGGGACATGGGTGCATTAAGAAAGTGAACTTTGTCAACGTCACACATATCTGCTAGGTTTGGCCAAAGGTGGTATTCCTGGACCACTGTGGCCATCGTCGTTTCCAGGGCACTCGCAGCCGACTTGTTGAACCGTGGTTCTCATAGTATAGTTGGTTGCTGTTCATAGTGCATTAAGCCTGGGTCGGAACCTCCCTTGTGCAGCTGGACCAACTCCTGTGACAGGTAGCACTGGTATGTGACCATATAATGCAAGCCGGAAGCAGCCTGGCCCGCAGCAGTGTAGGTACTAGCCCCAAGGGATGCAGACAACTTATATGCTTTGGATGGAAGCCGAGGCTGACAGCGCAAAGAGGCACCATACAGGCAGGATTGACCGCGATAGCATGCTCAACCTGGGGAATCGCCTCGTACCCCTTGGCTGCTCCATCATCAAGAAAGGTCAGGGCAGAAGCGTATGCAGACCAGGCAGAAAAAGGTGCCCTCCAGCGTTGTGTGAACTTACTGCGCACCCCCAGGAATGAGAAGGCTTAGAGACTTCTGCCTTCCTTTTAGCCTTCACGTAACACCTGCACAATCAGTGCAGCAGCAGAGCTGGGAGACAAGCCATCTCCAGTCCGACCGCCGAAGCAGCCTGGGTTAGCACGGAGGCGACAGATTGACCCCCACTGTAACCCTCAGATTTGCCTGAGTGCCAACCGTTACTTGCAGGGTACAATAGGGGTGGTACGCCCTTTTGCAGGAGCGAGCTGCGATCTTAGTGCAACAGACATGACATCACAGTGATGGCATGCACTGCCCACGAGCAGTGCATTAACATGCTGAACCCTCAGACATGCAACACAGTGCTCGTGCCCATCATCCTGGGATAGGAAACCACCGCAGCCAGAAACGCACAGTCAGAGTGATGTTTTTAAAAAGACATGCTGCACGGCCGTGTTGCTCTTTTAGGATAAATGCTTTATACTCACTGCTCTTCAAATACTGGTCCAGCAAAGCACCCTGCTGCTTGCGCTGTTGCTCAAACTGGAACCGGGAGAAATAAGGCTCTCAGAAGATGGCAGCTTTCTCTTCCTCTCTCTCTCTCGAAGTCAGAGGATGATGGCAAAACGTCTCTGTCAGTCTGCATGTGAGGCTTCTGAAAGCGAAAAGGTGCTTTTGCAACACGTGGCTGGCATCATTATACACAATTTATTGTGATTGTGATTGCTGCCAGCTTCGTGCACTTGCACTGCTAATTCCTTGGTATTTCATTGGCCTGTTTTATTTCTCTTCAGATGATTGGCTTTCTGGCAAAATCCCCATATTAAAAGTTTTCCAAATAGCATTGAACTTACCCTCGTGTTGGGAACTGTCTTACTGAAACATTAGGCAAAATTTCATTGTACTTCAAAATTGAGCAAATTGATATTGTGCATAGAAAACAGGCCTACCAAAAACATCAGTTTCTCACACATACACACATACAACATTGCATTTACAGGTCTCAAAAAATCCTGAAATTCTGAATCCTTATGAATCTGTAATTTCCTTGCAATTAATGCTTATCTGCACAAGTAAACCTACCTATATCTGTCACCATGATTTTTTTAATTACTTTTAAATGAGAAGGGGAAAATTTGTAACAGTTTTTAATTAACATTTAAAGATTTTTTCTTAAAGGTTTTGTGCAAAATTGTAATGGAAAAACACACCTACTGTACACAGACTAAAGAATCCAGATCTGTTTGAGGCAAAACCTCCCTAAAGGCCACATCGTTCAACATAAGATCCATCAGCATCTCTATTAAAAAGTCAATTTTATTGATTTACTGAAGAGTGTCAACAGCATTGTTTAACTACATTAATTAACAAACAACACATGATTACTCTCTCATAATTTAGAAATCAATTTCCGACCAAATGGAAATGACAATAGGGAGTTACCAAATCACTCTGAAGTCTTTGGCTGATTAAACTAATGGGCACTCCAGCACTTTGAACTTCATGAAAGAGTCATTCATTAGTGGCTAAATCTTCAGATACACTTATGTGACCACAACGCACATGAATATGGAAATTAATAGTAGCAAATACATTGGAGGCATTGCAGTTTAAAACATCTGTCAATTTCGAGTGTAATTATGACTGATTTTTAGGATACCAAATGGAAATGACTATTGCAAGTTATCAAGTCAGTTTTAGTCTTTGATTAATTAGACTAATGGCCACTACGGCACTTTAAGCCACATTAAAGAGCAATTCATTAGTGACTGAATCTTCAGATATAAAAGTAGCCTACTATGTAAACGATTCAAGACAATCTCCAATTCTGGTTTGATTATTTTTAAGTGCATAGAAAGCATATTAAATGTTTTTATATAACTTTTGTTAGAATAAACTGTCAAATCTACCTTTAACGAAACTGTTTAATGTTTTAAATAAACAGCATCCTTATTCTGACCATATTATTTATTAAAATGTATAAAAGAATAAATGGGTTAAACAATTTGAAGAAGTTTGATAAATAGAGGTAAAGTATGTAGCTTAAAATGACAATTAGAATGTAATTTGGGTATAGACTGTGATGATAAATAGTTTAATATGATTCTTGATTCAAACAATTCTTAACATTCAAGATACATAAAACCTTTTTGGTGAATAAAAAACTGAATGACATTTTAGAGGGTGTTTTTTCTAAGAAAATGTTTTTATTAAATAATAAAATAAAATTATTTGATGTTTATGCTTATTATTATAAATTATAAAAGGGAGTCACCAAATAAGTTGAGCATCCTTGATTAGCAGGTTAATGGTCACTTTAGCACTATAAATGACATGAAATTATCAGTTAATAAAAAATCAGATCACATAACCACTAAAATCACATAACCATAACAGTATGTACATCAATACTGATATAAAGATACAATAATCAATTGAAGACAGGTTGGTGACAACTGTAAGAAATATGGCTTTGATATTTAAGTTATAACACGTTAGGTTAAACTCGATCCCCTACCTGACAAGTGGCCTCTCTGATTTAACAGAGATTACCGACATAAAACATATTAAAGGCTTTACGTAAACAACAGAGGATGAACCATAGCAAAGAATGTCTATACTCAGATCAGTCTACTTATCGAACTGTTAAATCAGATTAAGTGTCTAATTCGAAATAAACCTCTGAAAGAAATCCGGGTTTATTGTTCATGGGGTTCCAAAACTATAACCCAAGCCAAGATTTGACAGCTGTGTCTGCAGACAGCTTGAGGGGGACATGTTTAGGAACTAAGATGACCACGAACGGCCAACAGCCATTTAATCTTGAAGATTAAAAGTTGATAACAAATTTCTGTAGTCTATAACCTATATACACACACATTCCGAACCAAACATTCAGAACATTTTACACTCTTATCATTTTAAAAAGTTAAAAATGAATGGCATATTAGACTTACTCTTCGTGAGTAGCTTAATACCTTTGTCTACTCAAGAGCCAATTATTGCCAGAGATTATACGTCTAAACCTCTAACAGAGCCTCTTCAGCTCATAAGAGTTTTTATTCTGATTTCAGGTTGTAAAAACTGGCATCCAAACCACCACAAGATGGTAACAAGACAGACAGATTAACCGGTACAAGGATTAGCTATCCTTTACATTATAGCTTACTCTTTACCTGCCTAGTCACATGCCTCTTAAAAAAAAAAACTAAAAAACTAAACAAACAAAAAACAAAACAGATTTATCAAGACCAACAAACCATCAGTGACTAGGCAACCACCTGTCCACAAGCCACTCCTAGTTAAAGCACCAAAGCCTATAACGCAAGCAGTTCTAACATCACCCCACCCTTTGTCCCTAACAATGCGCTCACAGCTTCTGGCTAACAGCTTCATTTAATGTGACGCCTTGGGGACACAGCCTCAGATAGTGTAAAAACCTGAGCTCATGTCCTTTTCACTATGTTTACCTTCTCATAACCAAGTCCACTGATCATAACAAAAAATGATCAAAGTGGGAGTCAAAGATGGATGATTACTAGGAGAAAACATTTGGCAGAGATAACATTAAAGGCAATGTGGATTCTGTAACTTGAAAACAGTATGAAAACATCCACACAAATCAACACAGAAGAACTGAATGCTTAACAAAAAGTCCCACCAAGATATTCAAAACTGATTAAAAAAGCTATTAAAACACAAATTATGTAAAAGGCTGAGTCATTTGGCAGATAAATAAGAGCCATGTTTTCTTTTGTTTCATCCAAAAAGCAGTGAAGTGAAAAACTCCGCTCTGAATGATCACATTTTATACTCTGTGAAGCGCGATAATTTCCTCTCACGAGACAAAATGATCCAGTTTAATTACAAATATAACGTTAACCTCTGTAATGGGGTCAGAGTCTGTCGACCTTCCTTCTCCACATTAAAAACCACCAAACTACACCATGTGTGCCGAGCTCCCTACAGGCTGTGAATAATGGCCAATTATTTAATGTGCCCTCAACGTCCTCGCCCATTATGAATAAAAGTTTGGACGGCGTTGAGAGGTAACGGCTGAGGCTAACACCTTAGAGAGCTGTCGAGTTCTGCTCTGGGTCAAAAACAAAAGGCCAGGAAGGAGAAAGAAAAAAAGAATTATATGGGCCAGCGGCTCTAGAACAGCAGTGCCGGACAGTGGATGAAACCAGCAGGAGATGTGTTAAACATGGTGCGATGGCGGCTGTGCGAATGATGGGACGACACCTCTGGGGAGTGTGTCGACCCCCATATACACACCCAGAAGACGGTCGGCCTGCAGGGGTGAAACATTTGTCATAATGAACTGGGGACAGGAGGCTGATGAGAGCCGACACAAGGTGGCGGGCTGTGATCAAATTGGCATATTACACATTTGCAACAATATTTATTACAATTATGCAAGCAAAACTATATTAAAGTGTAACAATTTCAATTTGAAATTCTTTTATTTACAGAATATTATGTCTTTGTAGACACTTATGTCTTTGTTTCATGTCCATTGGAAGCCCTAATACAGATACAGAAGAATCTCTGTGGAAATAGCAGCGTTTGGATAGCATTTTAGCTTTCTCTGCTATAAAATTGCAGCACCGCAAGCCACGCCCCTTCGCTGCACAGGGTGTGCGTGCGAAGTGAATGCACGTAACCAAAAGCCCTTGTGATCTCACTAGCCCGGATGTATTTTTTTGTAGTCCTCATATTTATTCGCTGTGGCTTTGCTAAGCTTACTCTGTGAAAGCCAATGTCTGCCTTTGCATTGAACTTTGAGCCTCTTACATTCAGAGATGTTGTTTATGTTTACACAGCTACATTACACATCAACTAAAGTTTACAATATGATATCATAGTGTTTTGTTGTTGTTGTTAGATTAGTCCCAGTTTTGGCTTTGGTGCTGACTAATCTAATATGTGTATAGATATGTTTTTGTGAAGCATCCTGTTGATTTAAAAGAGATATGTGTGAGAAGTGTACTCAATTACGCTGAGCACTGTATATATTGTGCTGTAAGCATAATAAAAGTTAATTGTTCAATGCCTAGACTCAGCTGTAGTATTTAAAATTTATATTTTTATGGTTTAATTACCTTTTTTTCAGACAAAGCAATATAGTTTGTTAATAATTGTAATTTATAAATCACATTTGTAATTAAATCCAAAAAATATTATTTTTGAATGCTACAGCTGAATCTAGGCATTAAACAACCTATTCAATAAAGACCAATTTACACCTCCCAGATGAACACCAACATACAAGATGCTGCCATGGGTTGGAGTCTGTTTTCACCCGACTGAACATGTTCAATAATCTGCATTTGCTGGATCGTGGAACGTCTTAGTGTGATATTATTTTCAAACGAACTCAGACTTAAAATCTAACCAGAGGCGCTTCATATACATGTCTTTTTAGCCCAGAGAAGGATCCTATAATTATTTATTTAACAATTATGTGTTGTTATTGTTGGGGCAGTGTCAGCATTTTTAGATTACATTAGATTCAACTTTATTGTCATTACACATGTACAAAGCAACGAAATGCAGTTTAGGTCTAACTAGAAGTGCAATAGCAAGTGCAGAATACAGGTATAAACTATAAGGTGCAGTTATAGAAAAACTATGGTGATATTTACAGACGGATGTACTATGAACATTATATACAGGTTGCATTAGTTACGAGCAGAGATTTACAATAAATGATTATACGTACAGGTTGCTATTAATAATCAGAAGTGTGCAGATAGATAAACAATTACAAATGTATGTACAGTGGGTGTGTACATAATTACAAATGTACATGTACAGTGGGTATGTACGGTTCACATAAATGAATCAGTGCAATGTAGGTTGCTTATTAATAATCAGAAGTGTGCCGATAGATAAAATAATTACAAATGTATATGTGCAGTGGGTATGTACAGTTCAAATAAGTGAATCAGTGCAATGAATATGTGCATTTTTTAAATGTGCAGATGTTAAATATTGCAGTGATGGCAGTATTTTTGGCAGTACATGGCAGTATTTTTTTTCACAACATTCTAAACACCAATTTCTGCCAATTGTCTGTGCAGAGTGAACTGGCCTTAAAGCTAAATTATTCAGTCAAAATTTTAAAATGCAATTTATTCCTGTTATGACAAAGTTACATTTTAACAGCCAGAACTGTATCACATGAACCTTTTGAAATCAGTCTTATATGTTGATGTTGCTCAAGAAACATTTCTTAGAATCAATGTTAAAAATTATTTTGCTATTAATTTATGTTGGTGATATTTATTTCTTGAGGATTCTCTCATGAATTTGATTCATTACAAATAGGATTTATCTGAAATACTTTGTACATTTTAGAATGTCTTTATGATCATTTTGATGCATCCTTACAAAGAACCCAATAAAGAAGTTAAATAAATTATTATTATTATTTTTTTAAATCATCCTATCCAGACACTTTTGATGAGTATGACGTTAAAAAGTGTTTTTTACACTATAAAGCGTTGCCTTCAGTTAATGGGTCATCTAGGTCCAGACACGCCAGGCGCAAAAGTAATGATTACTCAACCAGAGCAGACTTTGTGGATCAATAAACTTATGTTCATGTGTAGCGGTGCAGCCTATAATCGCCTAATAGCAACAAGCCAATAAGCCCTTCTTACATGATCCTAATCAATATTTCACAGAATATAAACCTAATTTACTCCATTTTTGATCAAGAACTATAATAGAATGTCATTAGTATTACATAAAGAATGTAAAAAGTGTCTTTATAAAATTTTATGTGCTTTTCAAATGCTATTTTCATGGCTTCCTGTTCCTGTCTGATTCTGGTTTAATTAGCGCTCAAGGACTTCCAATCAATAAGGATTTTTTCCTCCAATTTGAAGAATGTGTTCCATATGGCGTTGTACGGGAACACATATTTATGTGTCTACAGCTTGCAGAAAAACATGAAAAAAACAAAAAACAAAAGACCTGAGTGAATTATCTATGTGATTTCTTCTTAAAAAACGAAGGGAAAAAAAAAATAAAACAAGTTATGGCCTGTTGTTCAGATATCAATAGCACGAACAGTAAAAAGTCTTCTTTTAAACGGCATAATTGGTCTGGCTTTTTTCTTGTGTTGCTTTGGTTCAAACAAACGAAAAATATTACCTAAAATATCCTAATTTACATGGTGATCAAATACTAATGTGTTCCAATAACAGGGTTTAAATCGTTTCATGTTAATGAACTATCGCATATGAAAGGATTGATGGAAATGGCAAAATTTGAATAAAAATTCAAGAAAAGTTTTTTTTTTTACATTCACTAGCTAAAGGTAGTTCTGAACTTTTGCACAAAAAAAGGTTAACAAGAATAAAGAGAGATGGAAATACATTAGCCAAATAAACTGTCGTAGAGAACAAGACACTCACACGGCTTGGCTTGTTTACTAGCCACTCTAAAAACCTGATGCAGTCTGAAGACATAGCATTTTGGTGGTATTCAAAGTTCTTCACTTTTTTCACAAATTGACATGTTTCAGCCTTATTCCAATATGAATTCAATTTCGTATTTTTCTTAAAAAAAGGCAATAGGGGAGAGGGGTCAGTCGGGGGTTCGGTGTCTTGCTCAAAGAAATTACCTCAACCATGCTATTAAGAGTGGAAGGAAGTGTTGGTTATTCACTTCCCTCACCTAAAATCCCTGCTAGTGCCGTAACTCGAACCTGCAAACTTTGAATCACAAGTCCACTTCTCCAATAGTTAGGCCACGTTTTTTTTCTGTAGTGTTTTTTTAATTGAGACTTCAGACATATTTTAGGAACAAGCATGATATTTCATCAGTCAAATGTAAGATCCTCTTTTAAATAAGTGTTATTGATTTATTAGTGTGGTTCATTTGAGCAGGTTTGAGCACTGCCATCTGAACCTTGGTGTGCTCTGAACCAGTGGACTCAGGATAGCATGCTTCCAAATAAATTGTTCTCTGCAGTGGTTCAACTAAAATATGAAAACAACACAGACCAAAGACATTTAAGCACCCGAAAAAAGGACATGTCAGTATATTCAATGAGCGCACTCAGTATAGCACATAGCATTGTTGTCTATGTTGTTTGTTTTTTGACACTAAACGTAAATCCAAAGCATGTTTTGGAGAACAAGCACTAAATATTTAATTTTACAAACCTGAAGTATTGAAGTGGGCACTTTTTTAAAAAAAAAACACATGAAGACCAGCAGAAAACCCTTGCACATTAAAACATTTTTTGAAGGATCATGTGAAAACAGATTAGGGTTTGGTTTTGGTGAAGGACTTCCAGATTTTTTTTTTTTCAAAATAAAAAAATAAAAAAATAAATACATAAATGAATAAATCAATAAATAAAATCAATAAATAATAATAATAATAATAAAAACAATTTACGATTTAAATTCTCCTCTACTCGCTGCATGTTGATTGTGTGAGAGCCCAGAGGAGAGTCACCTGTTTGGGTGAAAACCTATTTTCCTTCAAACAAATCGATTTGAAAGTCACACTCGAGTTAATCAATAAAAATCGATTTATTTCCAATCTCTACAACAGATTAGAATAGGAACTAGGAATAAATTACTTTATAAATATATAAAAATAGAAAACGTTTGTCTTTATAGACCTAATAAATGCAGCCTTGGTGAGACTTCAAAAGCCTTACTTATTAAAGTCCCAATGATCCCAAACTATTTAACAATAGTGTCCCACAATCAAGCACAACACATATCAAGCAAAATTCTCAACTGATCAAAACTTCAATTTGGTCACTTAAACTTGCTAAATCAAAGAAACATTAATCTGTGTGTAGAGTATGTAGAGTCTTAAAATAGTTCACTAACCTTTGCTTGAGAGGTCCAGTTCACGTTCATTCACAAAGTTTACCAGGGTAAACACTGGAAGAGAAAGGTTTCATTTGACACAAGAAAAATTCAATCACCAAGCATCTACAGCAGACTGCCAACTCTTGTCTAACCTCTGGTGATTGGGTATGTCTGCCCTCGGATGCCATTTCAAGCCTCTTTGGTGGCCTGTTCTTCCTCAAATATGATCTCTGAACTTTAATGCCTGTTCATAAGATCATGGAAACAGCACTAAATAATAAGAAATTAGTACATGCTATCCACTTAACGACTTATGAGCAGATTTTTCCTACCTTTTGGGACCTCAAAGCTGTCTTTCAGTACCTCGACAGGTGTAGGTAGCAAAGGCTTAACTTTTATACATGTGCTTGTTTCACTAGTTCTTTTCTCCCTCTCTGAAGACGAGACTTCTCTTGACCTTTCCTTTCCTGAGGGTTTCTGGGTCGAGTGTCTGACCAAATCTCTTCGTATAGCTTTCTGAAGTGGCACTACAACTGCATTTATTCTAGCCTCAACTTCTTTTATTTTCTGCTTCATCTCCTTCCTATTCAGGATACAGACCCTCCTTTTCTGGTTAAGTTCTGGTGTCAGTGAGGCTGAACTAGATTTGTGTGGATTTTGCGCTTGGGACTCCTTTGGCATGCTGTTTGTGATCCTTACATCTGAACTTTGACCTGCTGAAATGAAGCATGTGCATCTTCAGAATGAGCATTGAGAAAAGCATAATGCCTGAACAACATAATAATGCTTAAAATGGTGGAAAGAGCTTTCTTGCTCTGATTAAAAAAAAAACCTTTAACTGAATGTGGACAGACAAGGGCTGAATTAGGCAAATTCAATTAAATTTATTAGTTTAATAAATGGCAAGCTGGGTCCAACTGTTTCGCAGTCTTGCACGGCTGCAGACAGCTTATTAGGACGTCCTGAACTACACATATTCTCACGCCTTAGCCTTTAGCATCCTTATTCAGATTGATACTAATGGGCCGGTCTCAGCCCGCCATGCAATTACAATAACGAACTGGCTGCCTCTGCACAGGGCGGATGAAGAGGGATGAGCTTTAATAAAATTTCTTCCTTGGCCCCCACATTAACGGTATTGCTGTTTAAGCCCCTCTAACGAGACAAATCTTGTCAGGCTAATGGCGGTTAATTTGCCAAAGTCCCCCACTTCACCCACCTCTTTCCTCAAAGTCTCAGGAATAAAAAATAATAATAATAATTAAATATGTTCCTTGGAACATAATGTGAGAAAAAAAAACATACTGTATTTTAGAGTCCATTTCTATTCTTGTCACAGTTAGAGTATTCAAGTATTGCTGCCAGAAACAATGCCTTTCAAAAACAAGATCTGCAATTGTATAAATCTAAAGCCTTGAATATATATAAAACAAATTCTGTAAGTAACCCTATTGACCTTATTCTTCAAAGCTGAAGTGCGCTCATTTTCACGATTGTTTTAGAACTTCCGATTTAGTGTTGCCTACGGGAGAAATGACTGGAAATATTAAACAACAGTAAACAGTCAAACTACTTGCTCTACAAACAAGTGTTCATGAATATACATAAAAAAACAATGATATAATAAGGACATTTCATTCTGCAACCTCAATCAGCATAACTAGCTGTTTTTATCATCTAAAAATCTAATCTAAAAAAAATATCAATCTAAAAAAAGTGAATGAAATCTGAAGTGTCAAGCAAAAAAAAATTATAATAATAACAATGGCGACCCCCACTCATATGTTAAGAATTAAGTCAATATAGTCCTATTTATAAATTCATATAATAGGATCTTAATAAATATGATATCTCAATAAACAAGAGTTTAGACTTTTTAGACAGTTTAAGCATGTCTAATTGGTTATAGCTAAACATTCAATTTAAATGCAGATAAAGGTAGCTAAAATCATTTTCAAATAATAATCTCTTTAATTTAATAATAACAATAATAAAAGTAAAATATATTTGTTGCCATTTAAACAAAATGATTAAAAAAACAGAATAAAGGCCCCATTATTACCAAGATTTACAGCATAAACTGTCTTGTTAGATACAAAATTGATTGCCGATAATGCAACTGTGCTTAGATAAAATTCATATGTAGTATGTTGTTTATGTTGTTGTTATTCCTCAGTGCTTTTGGTGAGGGAGAAAGTGAAAGAATAGCTTCCTGTGCCTGTCTACAGACCCGCCCGCCCTTGGCGCCCCAACTCTACACAGCTGCCCTGCGTTTACATTCAGAGTTCACACAAATAAAACTTTACTAGGCTGTAATTTCAGAGCAAAAGACGCTGAACCTCTCAGCCGAGTGAAATCAGCCATGTAAACCCCCTCCTTTCAGTTTTTAGCCTCCACAGTACAGTACAGTACATCTCATTAAAATCAACCCGGTCAAAACATCACGTGTGCAGAGTCGAAGATGAGATTGTCACTTATTTTAATAATTCTAATAAAACAAACACACATATTTAAGAACATATTAAACAGATCAGAAGGCCAGGGATTGCTCTGGTGGGGATGAATAAAATTGCACATTATTACTTCAAATATGACACAAAAAAAACGTATTAATTAAAGACAAGAAACGTACATAGGCTCTTTTCTGTCATGACACAAAGCTAAACATTATCAGTCATCAATTGTGATGATGCACGGTTCACTGGTTGGAGGCACATTTTTTATAAAAATAGTTGGTGAGTTTACCTGATGCTGCTGTTGTGCTGGATCTTTTCTTAGATCTGGACAGTCTACGTGATCGACTACTGCTGGCGTCAATTTGAGAGGCAGGAAAGTTCTCAAAATCTGGGCTACAACCTAAACCTGTCTGCTCTGTACTGTCCTGCAATAATGCGTTTTTTGGGATTGTGCTGCTCACAAGATCTTCACAACACTTCTTCCCTGCCTGCTCTGAACCAAACAGATCCTCTAAAAGAACACTGGCTGTGCTATTAGCCGGGGGATTTTTGACTTCATTCTGCAGTGAAGATTTCTCTTCTACATCCATAACCTCTTCCTTCTCCTCCTCACCTCCTTCGAACAGCTCAGGACTGTAGAAGATACTTTGCTCATCCTCTTCGGCGTCTTCAAGATCTGTGACACTGGTGTTCTGCTTTGAGTTTGGGATCACAACAAGCTGCTCATGTTGAGGTTTAAATGAACTGTCATTTTGGTCAGGGTCACCATTTATTTGGTGCTTTGGTATCAGAGGAATAACTTCCTTCTGAGCTTGTCGCTTGTTTAATGAAGTTGCATTTTGCTCGGATTGAAAAATGGGAGTCTTGAATTGACTACTGACTGGCGTGGAGGTGAAGAGACGGTTTGTGGTCAATGCCGTTCTCTGGACATTATATTCTCGGCTTGGTTTAGGTGGATGCTGGATATTCTTTTGGTCACCTGTTCAAACAGAGACACACAAAGACATCTGAGTGACAATTATACAAAACTCTTGGGAGTCTATGCAAGCTTAAATGAATGCCTCAAAGCAGGTTCTTTGGTTAAAACAATAAAGCCAGCATTGTCATGTTTGAGGGCTAGCTTTGATTAAGCGCAGGATCTCTTATGATAATTGTTTGGGCTTCAGTTTTGGGTCTACAATATGGTTTTGTGTGTCTGAGCCCCTGATTTGTTCTCAAAAACTCACGCTCAATCTCCCACAAACAAAGGTCAAAGGGGTTTCATTAAAAGCAACAGTCAGACATCTGCTCATCCCGATGCGGTTCAGTCAATCGGGGGCCACAGAGTCTGACAGGGGCAATGAGGAGTGAAGAGCGTGTGCTGTACACACGCATACATGTACATATCACACAAACACACGCTCACTTACCAGATGGTTTGATTTAAAGGTAGCCGTAATGTTTAAGGAACAGCTGACCCAAAAATAAATGCTGTCGTTGTTTACTCATGTTGTTCTAAATCCATTTGACTTTCTTTGTTCTGTGAGGATAACTAAATGAGAAATGTTGAAGAATGTTGTGACCTCCTGTTTGCAAACAATACCTTTCAAGTGAGCTTCTTTTTTTTTTTGCTGTTGTTGTTGTTTAATACACCCATTTTAAAAGTTTTTAAAGGAGACTCAGTAACAATTTACAATAAGGTTCATTAGTTAATGCATTTACTAACATGAACAACACTTGTACAGCATTTATTAATCCCAATTGAACATTTACTAATGCATTATTAACATCCAAGTCCGCGCTTGTTAACATTAGTTAATGCACTGAGTTAACATAAACTAACAATGAACAGCTGTACTTTCATTAACTAATACTAACATGAACAAACTCTGTAGTAAATGTATTGTCCATTGTTTGTTTTTGTTAGTAAATGCATTAATAAACATTAACTAATGAACCTTATTGTAAAGTGTGAACGAAGACTCTTATTCGGTCGTCCAATTGTTGAAAAAGTAAAATAAAATAGGTGCACACACACACGCACGACAACTATATTTTTTACACTGGCAAAACGACACAGTCGTCATCAGATTCCCTCCTGCATTATATTCAAAATTATATAGACTAGAGTACTTATACTGGCTCTGTTTAGTGTTTGTTCTCATGCACAGTATTCTGTGTTTGTTAGGAAAGAAAAAACATACCAAATGATTGTAGTAATTATAACTAAAATGTGATTAGATAATTTTAAATCATGTATGCGTAAGTCACATACATAAAGGCAACTCATATTTCCAGAGCGGCTCCCAAACGATCGCTCTGTGCAACAAATTGAACGTTATTTTAGAACTTTATTACCTGTTTTTTACAGCCTGTGGAGGTTCTGTTCACTAAAGTAGACGCAGACGTGCGTGTTCTATCTGGTAAACGCACAGCTCACGTGTGATTTCGGGGCTGCCAATACATCAGTACGTAAAGTAAATTATACCTTATAAATACACTATGTGACTTTTTCAACACCATTTGGAGGTGTCCCCCTTACTGAGCAACGTATATAAAACAATGTGAAGACTTGTGCAGCCGTGTGTGTGTGTGTTATCTATATATACACACATCTACATCTATATATACATCTATATCTATCTATATATCTATATATATATATATATATACACACACACACACACACATTTCTGTAAATAATTTCTTGCAAATTAAAAAAAGAAAAAAAAAACATCCTTCACGCAACTGAATGCATTTATAATATAAAGAATAATATAAAACACTTATGATTATTTCTCTGACTTGATTCATGACTTGATTTTTGCACCACAAAATGCAAATAACTCTAAGAAAAAAATAAAATAAAAGTTGTGACAGGTGTTTCATGAAGCAAAGCCAGAAACAAAAGGTGCAATTCCAACTGTTATTGATTCCCAAGCACAATGTTTTCCTTCAAGCCACTAATGACAAACACTATTACCCATAATATTTAAACCTCCATCCAAGTAATATACCTGCTTCAGAAGCCCTGTTCTCAGAGTTGTCCGTCTCCACCTCAACGTGCAAGTTTAGCTGTAGAGGTCGAGGGTCAGCGGGCTTGCAGGGGGTGATTATCTCAAGAGGGGGTGAAGAAGCAGTGGAAGGACTGGGGCACTGAGGGGCAGCCTGAGGTTGTGTCTCTTCAAAGGTCTCTACTGCCCCCCGCTGGCCTTGAGAAAAGGACTCCAGGGACTGCATGGCGCCAGTGAAGGTGTCATGGTGCCTCACTAGCTGACGCACCCACTTTGACAGGCCTGAGAGAAGAGGACAGCAGCGTTTGACAAACATTTAACCACTCTACATGACCACTATTTTCATAACACTCTACCACAGTGCTGTCGATCCGTGTACATTTTCAAGTAATGAATGTTTTTAACCCATCACTGTTACATGTAAAAGAGCAAGACCTTATGTACACATTATCTGGCCGCAGCCCACAGTCTAATATTTCCAAACCCTTGTGGAAGGTCATCATCTCCATCTAGTGATACGGAAACTGAACTACAACATTTGAAATGTACCTGTGATGTATTTGTTTGGGTTTGTCCTGAACCGGTCATCTACCAGTATAAGTGCCCCCCAGTCATTTCGATGTCGAATACACCTATGAAGAAAGCAAACATTTTAACTTGCTAATCAGTGATGTATGGAATACTGTTTCCAGGTTTAACCAGCTACTAATTTGAACTGAGAAAACTATCTGAATACTTAAGACCAATTGAAGCATTTAACATTTAAGACCAGTGTTTAGGAAAAAAGAGAATTTCAGCACTCCTTGTAGCAAAAGAGGAAAGGTTTTGGCTTATAAGCCTTGCTCAGGGCATAAAAGCAAAATCTTTAAAACATTTTTTTCTTTTGGTACAAGTAGTATTGGAATTCACTATTTTCCTATTTGTATTTTCTTCCAAGCACCTTGTATACTGGTTGAGTTGTTCCAGATTCTATCTCACAAAGACCAATGTTTAGTATTCACTACTTTTGGCACTGATAAAGCTTTTGAACCCAAAAAGTGACATGTGAGGTCACATTTAAGAAGCGGATTACCAACAAACTGACCTTAAAAGATTTGTATTATGTCATCGCAATTGCCTAATTATCAACTTTTGAATTGACGTAGTACTTACCTTCCAAGTGCTTGGTTTAATGCTCGGTATGCTTGAATCTCATACCAGCGCCCACCAGGAAGGAGCCCTCGTGACTTTGCATGCTTATCATTGTATTTCATCTTCAGTTCAACCTGCAATGAAAACAAACAATGATTGGAACACACCAGCACTTTATAAACACTAAACACTTAATGTTAGGTGATGGTCAGTATGTGAGATGAAAGCCATTTTTGCATCAGGGTTTCCACACACCTTTTGTATAAATGAATGATTTTATTTGTTTTATTTTTAAAATAAATAAATCTATCTATCTATCTATCTATCTATCTATCTATCTGTCTGTCTGTCTGTCTGTCTGTCTGTCTGTCTGTCTGTCTGTCTGTCTGTCTGTCTGTCTGTCTGTCTGTCACTTTTCATAATAAAAAGTAATTTGTCAAAAATTCAGAATGCAGTCTTAAATACTGTGTTAATAAAATCATTAAAAACATTTTAAAAAATATTTGTCGAGCTCTTTGTCGTGGTCACTGAAATTTGAAGAATATTTTTAGATATATTTTAGTTTTTAATTTGAAAAAACAAATTAAAGTGTTAATCCGAGACGTTCTGCTTAATGTCTTCTGAGACTACTAGTAAATTAAGGCAAAATTTACACACAGTTTTTAAATAGAAAACCTCTTGTTTTTACGCATTTTGGTCTTCAACACAAAAACAGTATTTTTTGGAGGTCCTGGTAATACAAAATTGGAAAAGAGGTTTTTAATTGCACTGCAGTTTTTGGCGTCACTGTCCAAACAACTAAAAGGTGATTTTGTGCAAAACAGTGTCGTAATGCACATGCATATTACGTGTTGAATCTATTTAAATCATAACCAAAACAGCAACGTCCAATCAAAATGTATGTTTAAGGTATAGCACTTCTTTGTTTAGTAACATCTGCAACTACAGGCTTGCCATGCATGTTTTTTTTTTCATGAATCCATGTGAAAAGGGTTCGTTTTGATCATTTGAAACTTTTCAAAAATGCAAAGGAAAAACTTTGTTACTGTAAATGTTGGGGCTGTAGAAGTTATAACGTGCTTATTGCAGAGGAACATTGCAGCTTGAGTCACCTTTGAAATCTTTATAGTTATGATAAGTTACAATGAATAGAAACTCCAACTAGGCTCACTGTAGTGATTCAAGAAAAACACAGTTTGGAATAAGAACTCATGCAATATATTCATTAAAGTACCATATACACACAGGCTTTCAATATTCCATTCTAATCTCAGTGGACAGTATTTATCTCTACTTAAACTTCACATTTTTCAGAAGGCCTGACAGTCCACACCTGGGAGAGGGGCAGCTGTGCTGCTATCATGCCGCCCATATAGAACTAATTGGATTAACTGTGGCGGAAGGTAGGACTGGTCTTCAGAGGGCAAGGCTTCCCTGAAGATGACACCCTGGGCCTCAAGTGCTTTCATACTTGCCTGCCCACACCCGCTGATCCATCGCAAAGAGGCGGAAAAAAGAGGCCACCATACAAAAGGCATCTGCTTTGCCATAAAAATGCCAGAGAGGCATCCATCAATTTTCACCCACTGCCCTCACGGTTTTAACGCTAACCTTTCTGAATTGACAATTGAAAAGTTCAAATCCTGTCGGATGGGACAGAACAGCGGGAGCCTTTAACTATTTGTGACAGGTACCGTGTTTTCAGATGCCACAACCTGAAAGAGGGCACGACCGTCGCAGGTACAGCTTGTTTCTTGTTCACGTCGACTCTGCGTCATCTTCAATGTTGTCACACACCTTAATCAGAAATATTTAAAAACACATGGACATGTGGGGTTGAATTGAAGAGCGAACACTTAAGCATGACTGAATCTGCCATCTGATGCATCTCAATCTCAAACACAGTGGACGGGTTAAAAGCAACTGTATAGAGATCCTGTCGCCAACTAAAGGCCGCCACCCTGAGGCGGACTGTCATCTAAATCCAATCAGAGTCTATTTCACTATCAAGGCCACTCACCTCCTAGTACCACATCAACACTCAATCCGACATGACAGCTTGCATATGTGAAAAAGCCAATTCTCGCTGCTAGCCAAATCTCCTCAATGTGCAAGAAACCGCAAGCTGGAAGGGATTACGTAAAATGTCAGGAGATAGCCCACTCTCCCATCAGCTTCAACCTCTTTACCTGTTCATCCTTAAAAACAGACATTTGTCCAAGAGGCATGCATTGAGCAGAACACTACCGCCACCATGCCTGTCTCAGAGATCTCGTAGGCCGCTGTCGGTCCATGTTAGAAAACACCAGAGCAGGTCACACTAAGAGCCCTTGGCTCCTCAATTAAAAGGAAAATCAAAGAGAACCTAAATACAACATTCCACACAAACCTTTACATTTTAACACACTTTCCATCGTCTCACACAAGCTGTTCATTAGGCATCGAGACACGAAATCAGCTGGAATAGGCCTTTTACTGCCTTTTAAATCGGAGATTATTTTTCTTAGCGAAACAAAACATGCTCCCTCTCAATTTTATGTTCACCAGAGGCTATTTTTATGTGTGCACCATTGGCTTACAATGCCTTAGACTGTTTAAAGTTCATCTTTGATCTTGCTCCCAATAACGGACTAATAAAAGCGATACTCTCATTTTAGAGGCACTTTAATAGCTATTCTGCCTATCTGGGAAGAGTGTACAGGCATCCACACAACAGGATCTCGACGCTGAGCAGAGAGAAGAAAGTTAAGTCACAGTAAATTCCACTATGTGCCTACTGTCCAGAAAACTCAACACTATTTTTTTTATATCTACCAAATACATATGGACCAGCCTTTTTTTTTTAAACTAAAGCAGTTCTTTTTATGTGTTGTTGCTAGAATGTTCATGTGTGCCTCTTTTATGACCATGTGAGCGTGACAAACATATGCATGCGTGTGTGTTAGACTGGATTTGGACAAAGCAACCATTGCACTTTGACAGTAAATAGTGTCAGTGTCCTCTTTCCTGTGCATTAATAGGGTCATATCCTCAATTCCCCAGGGGTCATCTCAACCCCCATGCACCTAATCAAGGAAAAGTTATTATCTTATATTAAAGCTGTATAAGCTTGCATGTAGGTTGTCAGTGCATCTAAACACAAGATTGTTCTGAGTGTTTTGAGTGATCCCATTTTATTATACTTGACCTTAACTTATATGTACTTACATTGAAATTAAAAAGTACTTATTATTCATGTTTTATGTTGTACATTTGATTGATTAAATATCTGCATGTAATTACATCTCTAGTTAATTTCTGTAACTGCATATGTAATTACACTATTGTCCACCAGAAACACCATACCACACTTAATACCACCCATACCATAAAACCCATTCATTACCCCGCACAAATCCCACCTCTAAAGCACCAGAAGTTTCTGCAATACATTTTGAACACAGTAAGTACATTTTATTTTGCATTTTGATGAAAGTACACATTAGTTAAGGCCACATAATATAAAGTAGGACAAAATATTGTTTTAAACAATAGACATCCATTACCGTTGCAGTTGCTTGTAATTATGAAATAAAGATCATTTAGAATTCAGGCTGATTCTATTTTTTTCTCTGATTTCTTATCAGTTTTTATATTGATAAATTATATCATTCTCATTTAATTGGGATTGTTCTTACAATTTTTAATTGATGTGATTCTTGTAATACCCGAATGAATAAATACGAAAACAAATCAGATTTCAGCACAGCTCTTATTAAAAAGAAAAACATATATATATATATATATATATATATATATATATATATATATATATA
>CAIGQQ010004837.1:17943751-17957698 GCA_903798035.1 Danio albolineatus | reverse complement strand
ATATATATATATATATATATATATATATATATATATATATATATATATATATGTGTGTGTTATTATTAGAATTACATTATTACATTACATTATTAGAATTATTCAGACTTAAACAAATCGCACAATAAATGTGAAGGAAATGCTCATGGTATGGCATTGGAATTTGAGCTCCAAACTGAGATGTAGCTCTGCGCTTCAGACAGTTGCCGATTGGTTCCCCCAGTCTGCATACACCCATAGAAAACATGTTCAGGGTTCATACTCATTTTTACTACTTAAAATCAATGACTTTTCCAGGACTTTTAAGTACATTTTTCATGACCTAATGTTTCATAATGTCTATGGATACATGTTAAATAATAAGAAAAATTATGAGTCTTCAATGTTATTACAGCATGTCATAAAACATGCAACATTTAGTTTAAATTAATGTTTATACCTATGTAAAAAGTATTTAGATAATGTAAACAGCACTAATAATGTGAGAGCATGTGTTTGACCATGGACAGAAAAGAAGTACAGGCAACTAACCTATAAACATATTTCCATGATTGGGTTTTTTAGTTTTTCCAAAACAGGCTTGAAAAATGCCCTGTCGAAATTCCATGACTTGTCCAGGTTTTTCATGACCGTATGAACCCTGCATGTTGTATAAGTTTTAAAGAAGGTGAATGATGGTGTTTCTTGTCCAGTGTGCAACCTCCTTTAGAATTATCTCAAAGCCATCAACACTAAACGTAAAAAGCAACTAAAAATATTTCAAAAAGATGATTTGTGGATAAACTTAATTGTGGATAATCTCCCAAAACATTTGCAAAAACAGTTCTCATTTCACAAGTAACAACAGCTCTTACGATAACAAAGAAAACATTTAAGCTACTCTACCATCCTTCATTTTTTTCAACCTGCAGTAGACAAATGAGACACAGCATCATCTGTGTTGATGGGGGAGGTACTGAGGGGAAATCGAGGGCAGCAAACAAACACGTTTGAGTGCTGTCAACCACTTCATGTGGCATTTGAGACAAGGAGAGGCATTACGGTTGGCCAGGTGCACTAGAAACCCCTGCTTCCTTGCTCCTCAACCCCTCTGGCACATCAACTCATTGCTTGTCCGCAACCAGCCACACGATTAAAACCTTCCTCAGAACCTTCCAAAACTCATCCAAAATGGCAAACTTGATCGACCTCCACTGGAGCAGAAGTGAAAAAAAATCAAAGGCCTTCCCCAGAGGTAAGGGTACAACCACGCCAACAGCTTCCACTAAGGTGAAGGGCTCAGAAGTGTCAATCATCTGTACATATCCCCACGGTGACAGACCCAGTTAAGAAAGCTTCAACATACTCTGACAGCAAGGTAGACAGAGGGGGAAGCTTAAAGGTCAGGTCTATCTGCTAAGGACAGGCAAAAACACAGCGCAATAAGTATTGAATTCATTTACGGATCACAGCAAGGGGGAACTGTTGGTCTACCAAAAAAGTAACTTTTTAAACATACAATCATATAGAAAAGAATTAATAAAACATCTGGGGTGATCTGAGGGCAATTAAAAGTTAAAGTTCTCAATCAGTTTATATATTTATAAAAAAGAAAAACTTCCAATTAACTTAGATCTCAGCGTAAGGAAACATCACAATAATCTCAGAATAAGGAAAAATCAGTTCAGTTGTTGGTGTCAAAACATCTTGAACAACAAAAACCAATAAAGCAATAAAGTTCATGATTTCATCAGAGTTATGCACTTCAATCAGCACCTTCACCATTTCTGCAACTTTGAGTAATCATTCAACAAATAACTGTATTTTTAATTATAACCAAATCAGAAAAAGTTGGAAAATACCATTCCTTTTCACAACACTTAAAAGATGTTTAGGAACTGAAGGCACCAAGTGTTTCAGGTGTAATTTTGTCCCATTCTTTCTGCAAACAAGTCTTAATGTGGGCAACAGTGTTGGGTCTTTGTTTTCACATTTTGAGCTTCATAGTGCACCATACATTCTCTGTTGTAGACAGATCGAGACTGCAGGCAGGCTAGTCCAGTACCTGTATCTTCTTCCTCAGCACCCAAGACATTGCAATGTGTGCAGAATGTGGTTTTGCATTGTCTTGTTGAAATATGCATGGGTGTCCCTGGAAGAGGCAGCAGCATATTGTGCACCAAAATCTCTATGTGCTTTTTAACAATAATGTTGCCATCACAGAAGAGCAAGCTACCTTTACCAAATACACTGACAAAGCCCCATACCATGACAGACCCTCTTGCTAGTAACAGTTTGAATGATCCTATTCTATTTGGTCCTGAGCACACAGGGTCAGTTTCTCCCCATAAATACCTGAAATACTGATTAATCTCACACATTTCCAGTGTGATGGTCCATCCCAGATGCCCAGAGAAGTGGATTGCCTTTCTGGACACTGTTAATACAGGGCTTCCTTTTCCACAGTACAGTTTTAACTGGAATTTGGGGACGTAGCTTCGTATTGTGGTACTAGACAAAGATTTGCCAAAGTAGTCCTGAGCCCTTTTTTGGATGTTGCTTTTGTACCAAAACATAATTAATCACCTGTTGAAATCACATAATTTGGTCGATTTACCTGATTACTAGCCCTAAATTGTTCCAGTCCCAACTTTTGTTTGAAATGTGTTGCAGGTCTAAATAATAGGAAAGGATGTGTAATTAAAAATCAAATTAAGTTGAAAAACAAAACATGAAATATTTTGTGTTCAAATTATCTGCAATAAAAAACAAGCAAATCTGGAAATCACTACTTTCTTTTTTTCTTTGTGTTTTGCATACTGTCCCAACCTTTTCTTATTAGGGGTTGTATAATGATGAATGTGTGAACAACATGTTGAAAACCTGTTCAACTGTTTTTGAAAGTTAACATTTTATCATTAAACCGGTGTCATACATTAAACATTTAGATACTTCAATATCAAGTTGTGATTTTTTTTAGTTAATTGTTTACTTGTTTTTCCAAATTATTTGTGTTTCTTGGTTTGCCCATAATTTCCTACTTTGCTGTCCTGTTACCTGCAAATCCTTGATATTAGGGAATGGGATACCAATGGTAACCACAGCTCTGGCATTGTCATCTGTGAAGTCCAAGCCCTCGCTCACCTTCCCTCTGCAAACAGCTACCAGCAGTGCTCCATCTGACAAAATATATCATACTCAACATACAAACACAATACATTTAAACATTCCACTTGTGTCAAATCAACACTAACCTCTGTTTTCACCAATGGCTGCCGTTCCTCTAATGGCCTCATAGTATGTCTGCAACAGCTCATCAAAATCACCCTTGCCACCACCACGGGGCTCAGTGATGACAGTCTTGCGCTCCTCAAGCTTCTCCCACAGACCCGTGTTCATCCAGCGGTCCCGCAGTTTATCCAACATCTTCAAATAAAAACAATTGACAAAGAATAAAACAACAGTTGCAATGCATCCACCTGAAAATGTTTTAACATATAACGTTTATTAGTAAACATATTAGGATAAAGTATTTAGTCTATAAAAGCAAGCAAGCCAGATCCATAAATCGGTTTTATTTTAATTATGATTTAATACAGCAGTTATTTATGGAGATGCAGCCATGGTAAACAGGGATGCTTTTAATAACTAACATAATGGAATCCAAATTCTGGAATGCAAAATCTGCTTTGAAACCACAGCATCCATGTGGCCCCAATTAAAATAAAAAACAAGACTCAGTTGAAGAAGAATGTCTGAACCCTGGGTTTCCCAGTAATTCATAGTTTAATAAATACAGACCTTCTGTTTGCATTGTAAACAATTTGCTGGCCTGGACCTTCTTTTTGCATTGTTAATGAATATAATACACTGCTCAAGCTACCAACATGGCACACTTAAATCTTGAGAGCCAAAGTGCACAGCAAGACACAGGATGTTTTTTTTTTTCTTGTTCTCATTACTCAGAGCAGATAAATTGTGAGTTTAAACTGTGTTCGTAATAAAAATCACTGTTACAGTGCTATTGTTGGTGAAAAAAAATGTCAGTGACTCCCAAGGGGGGGAACACTGATCTAAAAGCTCTCCCACACAGGGAACAACCCCTGTCTTTGCTGTATGCATTTTCCTCTTGAATAAGCATGCCTTACAATCCAAGACAATCTTCACTGACTTGGAAATGTGTTAGAAGGGTCAAACAAAAGTTCTTCTTGTGACCAGCAAAATAATTTCTCATGACTGCAGGAATTTGTGAATTAACCTGAGAGAACACTCAAATTCTGATGGATAGAAAATTATACGTCTAATTGAGTTTGTATATGCGAGTTATATAAAAATCATTCGGATGAGGTGATGGACAACATGATTTTATAACCTGCAGAGTTTTGAGGAATAAGAACTATATTGCTACACATAGAGGTTATTTTTCAGCATCAGAAAACCAGGGCACCAGGCCACCACATGTGTATTAATTACAAAGACAAGCCCATGTTAAACCATCATCTCTTACAATTTTATCCTTCTGATTGTTTGTTCAGATGGATAGACAGATCAGATCATTCGAACACACGCCTCACAAAATCAGACTAACTGCACACTAACTTTTTGACCTCTTTAAAAATAAATAGACAGTTCTTCTCACATGAGCCACAATCATACAAGCAATGATTTTCCTTTTTGGAAAAAAAAATTGCATATAAACGCATACAACAGCAAAATAAATAAATAAATAAATAATAATAATAATAATAATAAAAAATAATAATAAAAACCACAGCGCTACTGTATGTCTGAAACAATAACATAAGGAATGATGAAATGCCTCAGGGCCCGATATTAGGATCATTACAGTTTTGTTGTACAAAGGGCCAAGAAAAACTAAATACACAGTTTACCAAAGAAGATCCTAATCCCACACCTACTAAATATTAAATTCCATTTGAGGTAGCTGAGACTTCTGCACCGTGAAAACAATTTTACACACTGACGTGACTGTGAAGTGAAGCAAGCACCAATTTCAGCAGGTCTGTGCTTACTGCTTACAGGAACAAACAAGCAACTTGTCATCAATAAAATATTACACTTGTGCTGAAGCTGCAACATCAAGTCCTAAATGTTGTCGTTTGAAAAAATAACAGCAAACCAATTGTCCTGCAATTGCTGCAAATTCAATATGAATAAAATATGAATTATTTATACACTCACAGACTGCCCAAGGAACAAAACAGACATTACACGTACTGTACTTGGAGACATTTTGGGCACCAGTTCATGTCTAGAGAAACAGAAAAAGAAGCTGACAGAACAATAAAAATGAGTTTTATATATATGGATACAACTAACAGGTGTGGATTCTGCATTCAGCATACTGGATTTACCTTAAGGGTCAACGTTATTAAAATGTGCTTAAAATGCGTTGACCTGAGCATAACCTGATAATAAAATGCTATCCTTTAAAAGACACGAACGCAACATGCAAGCACAAAGACTCCTTGTATAAGCTTGTTGTTTATATTCCCAAAGCTGTAATTTGTAAGGCCTTATAAAAGCGGGAGAAATACAATACAGTGCCACTCCAGGAGTCCCTTGGCTCAAAGGGTAATGGTCCTAATGCTTTTATCTCACAGATGCTGTGAGTAAACATCACTCTGTGTCTGCTTCCATGCAGTCATTTCATTACAAGCACATTTTCCACATCCCTCATCTTGACAGACTAGTGCCCTAGTTTGAGAAATCAAAATGAAAAGGCAAGCCACTCAGCAGTTAGGTTGAAACTCAAGATTACCATCAGTGGTTTCATTTATTATACAACCAAAGCTTGGTATCATTTAAAGTTATCATTATATAAAAATTTACACAACTACTTTCAAGTTCACATTGCTTTTCTTGGGGGTGAACAATTAACTGTGCAAGTTAAAGGAATCGTTTACCCAAAAACTTTAATTCTGTCATCATTTTCTCACTCTTAAGTGGTTTTAAACCTTTATGAGATTCTTTACTCTGTTGAACACAATGAAGATATTTCAGAGAAACTATCGACTTCCATTGTAGGAAAATCAGATACTATGGAAGTTAATAGTTACAGGTTTCCAGCCTTCTTTGAATCTTGGAATAAAAAAGGGGAATAGACAATACATTTATATTCATATTACATTTATAAACTGAAAATGACACCAACAATCACTGGTAATAATGTAGTGTATTAATGTAATAGCCTACACAACTAGGGCTGCACAATATATCATTTCAACATCAATATCGCAATAAGTGAATCTGCAATAGTCCCATCACACGATCAGCGATGTCTAATTGGGATTATAGCTGATCAACACCACAGTTCAGAACAGAACATGTGATTTTTAGGGTCATCGCAAAGTTTAACCCTAAAATAGAGTAAAAGCTTTTTATATGGATGTGTTTTTAAGACCTGTGTATGTGTAAAATTTAAGTTAACTTTTACTAAGAGCTTATAATAGCATATAAACCAAAATTGCTTGTGATTCATTATTTATCTGATGAAGACTTTACACTATACGGTGTTATTTTATATATTATAATTGAATTTCTGCACATCAGTATTGTTAGATTACACAGAAAACCATCAAATTAATTTGTATCTGTTTAATTGTATTGTATTTTATGCAGATGCTCCTCTACAAAATAATCCCAATCGATGTAAGATGATGAATTGATTCCAAATAGAGTTATAAGTCATCTTCTTGTGAAATTACATTCATATCTCAATATATAATCGCAGACAAAATAAATATCACAATGTCAGTTTTTGTCCAATATCGTGCAGCCCTATACACATCAGATAAAACAAAATTTTAAAAAAATCAAATACAAGTATGGTGAGAGAAAAGGACAAAAAGTGGACAAGCAAGTCACTGAAATCATTCTTTTAAATTATTTATTCAAAACACCTTTTCAATGAAGCAAATTATCTCCTTTGTAAATTGGTGCAGATATAATAATTTACCAAGACGATGAGATATGCCCAGAACGACTGATGTTTTCTCACATTGTACACACATTTTCCAAAAGAGGAAAAATGGTCAGTTCCAGGACAAGCTGGAACCCTGTAAAGGTCAGGGATTCACAGGTGTTCTCAATTCAAGTTTGACTAAGCAGTGCATAAGACGGACATTCTCTGATTTATGCTCTGCAAAAAAAGTGTGCATGCTTCACATCTGATTCATCAAACATAAAAAAAAACAATTACCTGCCGTCAAAATCATAAACAAAGACAATATAAATTGGCATGATCCACTGTTGCCAAACGTAATTAGGCACAGCAAGCGTGCACTTGTGTTTTAAGATGTTTGGACAAGAAATGGGAGTTTGTGGGGGTGGTGGTGATGGGATGAGCACATGGCCTTCATGCCTAATTCATGGGCATTATCTGACAAGAGCATCGCTGTTTCCACAGGGCCTAGACTGGGACACAGCAGAATGAAAATGTCAATCTGCACACTTGGCTGAGGCTCAGGTGCACAAACATGGCAGAAGTGACCCTCCGCCATCGCTCGCTGAGGTCAGTGACAGTGCCATCAAACAGATGGTGTGCTCTAAGACGACATGAATGCACTAGTACCAAACAAGCTACGACAAATGATAAGAGGCATTTAACCTCACTTCCTCATTCCATTGTATGCATTGATAAAGAGATTTAAAAACTTTGGAAATAATTGTATTATTCCTTAAAAAGTTAATACTCCAGCAAAGTGTTAGAGTGTCTCTGATGGCATGCCAACAGCACTGGGCTACATTTAAACATCAGTATGAGTGTATGAGGTGTGTGAAGCTCTACTTCTGACACCTCGTCTCTCACACTGTTCCCGAGGGCTGGAAGTTCACGACAGCGGTGACCCAGACTCATGTCTTATTCAAGGCCCATTTACAGCAGACCAGAATCTCACATCTTTAGAACTCTGCGGCAGAATAGCTTCATCTGCAATAGACCCACAACGCACACGTGAATTATGCTCACACTATCTGTTTGGTAAATGAGAAATATTTCTAGTTTAATATAATTTAGTAAATAAAAAAAATACTGATACAATTTAATATTGCAACATTATGTTTAGTGACACTTTGTGTGATGCACGCATTCAGAACAAAATAAACAACAAAAATGACAGCAGTTAGAAATTTGTAGTTAAGGTAAAACATCTGATATCACAGTGATGCGGATATGTTTGTAACAGCTTCGAAAATAGATTCTTGAAAACACAAAGGAGATTGCATCGAACAGGAGACACAAAAATGGCCCTGTACATAAAACAGGTAATGTGTTTTAATAGTTGGAAATAGGGCTGTGCAATATGGAAAAAAATAATCATATTGCGATTTTTTGAACGAATATTGTGATTTTACTTGCGATTTTGGCAACTGTTTTTGCTTTTTCAAACAAGCTACATACAAACAAAAAAAATGTATTCAGTGCACAGGAAGTGCATAACAAAACATTTCACAATGAAATAACAGTACTAAGTTTACTAAATAAAATTGTAGTAAACCTGTCTTTAGAACAGACAACATAAAATAAATTAAGATTAACTAACCTCAACTCTAGTTAAAAACATACTGTACACAGTAGTACTAACTGCTTGATAAAAAAAACTGTTTAAAAAAAAAAAAAAAAAAAACTCAAATCAAAAAAAAAAAAAAAAAAAAAAAAAAAAAAAAAATGCTTAAAAAAAAAAAATTTTTAAAAAAAAAAAAAAAAAAAAACTCAACTCAAAAAAAAATGTGTTAGTGCCGGCAGCTAGCTCTCTGCAACTCTCACATGGACACCCTGGATGGGAGACCACAAGGGAAAGCTAGGTTGCTGCTGGAAGTGGTGTTAGTGAGGCCAACAGGGGGAGCTCAACCTGCGGTCCGTGTGGGTCCTAACGCCCCAATAGAGTGAAGGGGACTCTATACTGTCTTTTTCAGAGACGTTAAACTGAGGTCCTGAAAAAGTAGGGGTTTAGCCCCGGCATCCTGGCCAGATCTGCCCATTGGCCTCTGACCATCATGGCCTCCTAACCATCCCCATATCATAATTGGCTTAATCACTCTGTCTCCTCTCCACCAATCAGCTGGTGTGTGGTGTGCGGTCTGGTGCAATATGGCTGCCGTCGCGTCATCCAGGTGGATGCTGCACACTGGTGGTGGATGAGGAGATTCCCCCATTGTGTAAAGCACTTTGAGTGTCTAGAAAAGCACTATATAAAATGTAAGGAATTATTATTAATAAATTGTCTTAAAAACAGACAACATGAAAAAATAAAGATTAACTAACCTCAATTCCAACCATAACAATAATTAAAAACTAACGTAAATCAAAACCACCTATACGGTTCTCCCGCTCAACTTCGTCGTGCGTGGAGTAAGCTCTTGATTGGTTAACATCTTTCTCATGCTCAGCTTAGCCGTAATTGCCTGGTGTGCTGCATCAGCTCTGATTGGTTAACATATTAAAATCATGCACACAATTCTGTCAAAATATTTATGCAAAAGTTCATGGTCAGTGGACACACAGTCCATCCAAACTTTGGCAAAGCACTGAAAAATATGAAATAAAATTGAAATACATAAACAGTTAGCCAACCATACCTGTGAATGTTTACTGTAAAGGCACCACACCAATTTACTCTAAGTCTACAAGAACAGAGCAAAAACCCTTTTTACATTCACCATTTAAATTACCGTGATCAGACTGTATTTTTAATGTATTTTTATGTATTTTTATGTACCTCTGACTGCATTGTTTTTGTTTTTCCAATAAATAGAAGCGCTGGTTGTCTCACATTTAAAGATGTCTGTACAAGAATGGGTTAACACTTCCAGAAAATCTGTTGATAAAACAAAGTGGAGAGAAGAGTATCTAGTGACCGTGCACACAGGCACAACAAAAGGTAAATAATTCATTGTGGTTAGTTGACTAAATATATGCATCACTCAGCTTGTGTCACCATGCTAGGTTAAGTCAACCGGATGCAGTTCTCAGAGGGGACACGGTGGTGAGGTGGTGCTGCGAGTCTCTCTTTCGCTCTCATTTCCTTTGCCACCTACAGTACTCTTTATCTAGTTTCCTTCAACATTGACGCCATTCTGTCATGTGGCAACACATTGCTGCGTTTTTTCTTTGCAAAAGGCCTCTGAATAATGAACAAACTTGGTTGTAAGGTGGCATAAATGAAACATGGGACCCTGGTGGTGGCAGGAGAAAACGTGTAGCTGTTGTAAATAATTCAGCCGTCAAATATCACAGTGACGATCACGCCAAGGACGGAGCTGAGCGGCGCCTCTGCCACCTGCCTGCAAGCAGCCACACTCCTCAGTGCTGACGTGGAGCAGGCCATTAGTGTGAGGCCAACAGTGAGAACTGAACATCACAGATAACAAACAAGATCTGCTGAAGTATGGATCTGCTGTTATCTAGAGCTATAACTGGAATAAAGGGTTGCCTCACTAATGGACAGCTTAAAGAAAGAGAATTACAATTCTCTTATATTTCTCTAGAGTATACGGTCCAATAGTGGGTTCAGTGATCCCCCAGTTTGGCTGTGCAATAGCTTTAAATTAATTTAAATAATATCCTACAATTGTTTGATTTCATTTTATATTAATGTGTCAAATTATAATAAACAAAGCATGACCTCTTATGCTCAATGATTGATTTCTTCGTGCCTGATTTCTACCACAAGCCCCATAGCACAGCATACAATTCTCCTCATTCATACTCCTCATTTTGCGTGTTCACGTAAAACTGTAGGGTTGTCCCAATTCTCTTTAGCTTGAAGGCATAGGGCTAAGGGGAAGGGCTAGATAGCCCTTGAAACTGACATTTTCCAGGGCGACACTTAAAATCAAGGGGCCATTATTAAGAATTTTAACAACAAACAAGTATATGTATGAATATACTCATAACGGCGTTCATGTTTTACAGTCAAGGTTTTTAATAATTTATTCATTTTCTTTTCGGCTTAGTCCCTTTATTAATCCGGGGTCGCCACAGCAGAATGAACCACCAACTTATCCAGCATTTGTTTTACGCAGCGGATGCCCTTCCAGCGACAACTCATCTCTGGGAAACATCCATAAACACTCATCCACACACATACACTACGGACAATTTAGCCTACCCAATTCACTTATACCACATGTCTTTGGACTTGTGGGGGAAACCGGAGCACCCGGAGGAAACCCACGCAACCACGGGGAGAACATGCAAACTCCACACAGAAATGCCAACTGACCCAGCCGAGGCTCGAACCAGCGACCCTTTTTGCTGTGAGGCGAACGTGCTACTCACTATGCCACCGTAGCAACGTTTTTAATAATTGTTATAAAAAAACACAGATAAATATCGCTATATATAATCCCCCAATATTAATTTCTGTATAGTAATCCCACAACATACTTTCACATCTGTCACTCAGTGAAACTTGAATAGCCTGTCAGAAAAGTCTAGTGGCTGGGAATTACCTTTTTACAGTGTCTTGTATATCATTAGTTTTTTTTTTTTCTTGTGTTTACATGCATGAATATGGCCAGAGTGTACATAACAGTGTACTTATTGCCAAATTATATCGTTATGATGACAAGATATATGCCTTCAGTGATTTCCTGAAGATAAATACCAAAAAAAAACGCAGCTGGAATAACTACAGCAGTCACCATCATCATCATTTCATATGAAGTTTCAGATCACGATGACAGATGATGACGTGTGCGGGTGTTGTAGCGGTTTCCGATTTCATGCGGGTATATTTGAAGCCCTTACCTTTTACACTCTGTTTTAAGAGGCAAGGGGAAGGAGTAGGGGTAAAAAAAATGGGATTGGGTCCTTTTCAGTTTTAGTGCACCCAAAACTGAAAATGATGTTATTGATTTCTTGTCCTTCCAAACCACTGAGATCTTCATTGCAGTACAAATGAGGATATTTTAGGTTTAATCTGAGAGGTCTCTCATCCTCCATAGACGGCAACAGTCCAGACATCCTCAAAACAGACTATATGCCTTCAGTGCTTCATTCAGAATATTATGAAGCTATGACATTCCCAAAAATTATGCACATAAAACCTCTGACAAATTACTTCATATGCTCCAATGCTTTGTTTTAAACACAGGAAGTCACACACATGGGCATCCGCCGAGGTATCTCACTGCACAGTTCTCCTGAACAAGCCCAATATACCAACACAGAGGAGAAGAAACTGTTGAATAAGTCATTTTTGTTTTATGCAAGCACAAAAGTATTCTTGTAGCCTGAATGCTATTTTTGTAAACACTAAATGCATATAGTGTATTTTGATAATGTTTTTTCTGGAGTCAGGACTGTTACTGTCCATGGCGGATGAGGGAGCTCTCAGATTTCACCTAAAATATTTGTGCTCTGAAAACGAACAAAGGACTCAGGGGTTTGGAATAACGTGGAATAAGTAATTATTACATTACTTTCCTTTTTGTGTGAACTAACCCTTTAAAAATGCCTCAAAACACCCAACCAGTGCACGCCAACTAGGCCTACATATCTCAGTTTCATAAAGCAAAGTCACATTGAAAAATAAAATAAAATAATAAACAACATCGGTTGTACGCACGCACCCGATTTTCAGATCCACTGTGTATGCGTCCAATCGGTGAAATTTGTTGAAAAATTGAATCTGTTGGAGACGTCCAATAGATTAATAGGTACCGAAAACGTCCACAGAGGGGGGTGGTCAGCAGAATGGGGAAGTCCCAGAGTAAAATGAGAAATTATGATCCACCGGTGTTTTGGTATATGGAAAAATACTTGTCTCTTTTATTCCTGTTTATGTAAAGCACTTTGAATTGCCACTGTGTATGAAATGTGCTATATAAATAAACTTGCCTTGCCCATTGTAAAGATGATTAGAGTAATAAATAAGAATTCCTGTAAGTCACACTATTCTCCAAGTGAGTGTTTTGTTTTTTGTGTCTGTATTTTTGCATGAACAATTCATTATATTTGAACAGTTGTTCAAATTAATGTCCTGTAAGTGTTTCATAATGGACACTCAACGATACAAGAGGATCTTGCGAGTATCAGTGGCGTTTATGCATATATGAGCATCTGATGCTATTCAGAGGAAGAACTGTTCCTGTTAGCGATAAGATTCTTTCAGGCTTTTGAGCAGATTTAGAATCTATTTATTGTATTTTACATTTCTGTTTCTTTTTTTAATAAAAAAATAGTAGAGATTCAGTCAGTCCAAAAAAATAGTTTGTCCCTGTTGATTGTTTGAATTTTGCTTTTTTTAAAAATAGCATGCATCAGAAGAGTAAAAGTTTTTGGCTAATATAGTTTTAAAAATAAACTATACTCTTTTTGCTGGGGAAGTACAGTATAAGAAAAAATGTCAGGCATAGGGGGACATAGCAAAATTGGAAATGGAGGTCAGCCACAAAGTAAAAAAGACTGAGAACCCCTGGCTTACCTGATAGCATTATGTTGAATAAAAATAGTAATAAATGTTGTCAATCTTCTACAAACATAATTCACAAACATAAATGTTATTATTTCTCAGGCAATATTTATGTCCGTTTAAATTGTTCATATTTATCCCTAGTTATTATTACCATAAATGAGAATCAGCATGGCTGGATGCTAACATGACTTTTGCTTAGTATTTGCTTTGGTATTTTGCTTTGATTTGGTTTGATGCGAAAGATTAAAATACAAAAATTAAAATTACTTAATTGTTAAAATATATAATGTAATTGTTTCTTTTTGTTATTAATGTATTATTGCACTTTATTTATTATTTTAAGGAAAATACAAAATAAATATTGAAATTATTTAAACTAAACTAAAATAGCAAAAACTAATTTTAAATTAAAATTAATAATTAATAATTAAAAATGTAAATATTGAGATAATGCAATACAAATTTACACACACACACACACACACACACACACACACACACACACACACACACACACACACACACA
>CAIGQQ010004837.1:17897598-17939639 GCA_903798035.1 Danio albolineatus | reverse complement strand
TATATATATATATATATATATATGTATGTGTGTGTGTGTATGTGTATGTATATATATATATATATATATATATATATATATATACATATACACACACACACACACACACACACATACATACAACAGTTCTGTCTGGTTCTCGAATCTAATTAGCTGATGGCCTTGCGATAATCTGCAATAACAGCCCTCATACAGCCTCCTCACCCTTCTGTATTACTGCACCCACTTAGAGTGACAGCAGATCAATAAACTCACTACAGTTTGACAAATATTGAAGCTGTTGGAAAAGATAATGTACTTTTGAGGCTTTTTTAAGGAAATAATATAGTTGTTTCAACTGCAACTATGTAGTTTATTTATAAGGATAGTGCCTATTTTAAATATTTATAATTTCATGCCTCCCATCAGTGCTGATATACAGCCATATCGCACTGCTACTCATGTTATATTGCTCATATATGGGTTTAAAATAGCTCTAATGTCCAGCGTTGTGTTTATATTTATGATTATGTTTATTTATGTAGCACTGTGGTCCTGTGAGACACAACATTTCGTATCACTGTATGTCCACACATGTAGCGGAATGACAATAAAGCTCAACTTGACTTGTATGTACCTTGTAAGATGGCAGGAAGCAAAGGACCCCTCGACTCACTGTATGGCACACTTTCAACAGCAGGGCTCCTACTTCATCCTGGAAGGCAAATGTCTCAGCATGCTGAAACGTGGCGCAAAGTTTACGACCCTGAGGCCCTGCACCAATAGTACCAACCCAAACCTGCGACACAAACACAAAAACTATAAAAGACAAATCTACTGTTCAAATGTTTGGGTCAATAATATTTTTTAAAAAGAAATGAATAGTATCATTCAGTGAAGACAAATGATATAAAGTTTTTTTAATAATGTCCTTAATCAAAGAATACAAATAAAATAATAAATAATATTAATAAATATTTAAACAAAAATAATATTAATAATCTTCCACAATTTTACAGTTTTCTTTTTTGAGTTACGATATTCACAACAGTAATTGTATGTTTAACAAATTGATGCGTTTATTAATTAGAGCATTTATTAGCATATACTTTCTAAAACATAAGAGACTTAAAAATATTACAAAACATCAAGGTTTCAAATACAATCATTCTGTAATTCAATGTGTATATGTGCATCCTAACAGACGCCTCTGACCTGTGACTTGTTGATGACATGATTGGCCTCCAGCTGGATGGAGAATTTGATGCCCAGTTCTGAGGAAAAGGAGCCCATAGGAGAGAGGGTTCCCGAGGTCAGCACGATACTCCGCACTGTACTGCTCAGATCTGAAAATGCCTGCAATGACACACGTCACCAATCATAACAAGCTTCCAATTCATTCTCACGCTGACAATTTCAAAATGAGGTTTTAAAAGAGCTACAGCTGGACGAGTCGCTCTCACCACAGCAGGGTTGAGGCACCAAAAGCTCAGTGTGTGCACTAGTGTTTTGGTGCGGTTGCTTTGTCGGCGACGATGGGGTCGTGCAAAAAAGCCCTGAGCATCAGGCAGGTCCTGCTGGGTGGTCCACATGTAGCTCTGCTGGAGTGCCACACGGTAATCATCTGCAAACCTGTACAGGGATAATAAAAATAAAAAAAAACACATGAAAGTTGAATTACAGGATTCTGTGGCATGGGGTGGCTTACTAGAGCATGCGGAAGAAGGTGTCTTCATTAAGATCTACTGTACACTGAAAAAAACTAAGATTTTATGTAATAAACATGAGCTCGGTTGTGCATTAATTATGAAATATACACTTGTTTTTGCTGGAACTATTACTATATTAACATTTCCTCATCCACTCACTGTCCTTCACCTTAGTTCCTGATTTTATCAGAAGTCGCTAGAGTGAAATGAAGTGCCAATTACTGTGGCGTATGTTTTACACAGTGGATATTCGCAACATTTATTTGCCAATAAATGATTCTGGAAGCCTGCCATTACATTACTAACCTTTATCATCCAGCATATTCCAAGTATTAGATGATAAAGACAGATTTTTATTTTTAACAACATTAGCAATATCTCTGTTATTCATTGATTATTAACTATTCCTTTTAACACTGATTCAATCATTTAACACTGATTTGAAAATACAGTACATTTTTCAAGACCAAAATTAGGAACAAGAAAAAAAAGGAACAAATGGAGGGGAAGACAAGGCTTCTTCAACAGATCTTCAATTTTTTTTTTAAAATCAGTTTTACTTTTAATCAATACTGCAGCTCTCAGCAGCAAGTGCAAGTCTTTTTTTTCAGCATTTCAAGTGCTACATGCATTTGACATTGCTACATACTAAATACATGCACTTTCTTAAGTTACATTAGAAGTCTTTTCTCAGATGATTGATGATTAAAACTCCAAAAGCAAGACATCCACTTTTGTCATATTGCATCTCAGGGAAATATATCTTAAATTAAGGCTGTTTATTCATTCATTCATTCATTCATTCATTTTCTTTTCGGCTTAGTCCCTTTATTAATCCAGCGTCGCCACAGCGGAATGAACCGCCAACTTATCCAGCATTTGTTTTACGCAGCGGATGCCCTTCCAGCCACAACCCATCTCTGGGAAACATCCATACACACTCATACACTACGGACAATTTAGCCTACCCAAATCACCTATGCCACATGTCTTTGGACTTGTGGGGGAAACCGGAGCAACCGGAGGAAACCCACGCAACCACGGGGAGAACATGCAAACTCCACACAGAAATGCCAACTGACCCAGCCGGGGCTCGGACCAGCGACCTTATTGCTGTGACGCGAACGTGCTGCTCACTACGCCACCGTGGTGCCCTAAGGCTGTTTAAATATTTGTAAAACAGCCATGAGAAAACAAGCTTTAATTATTTATAACTACATCAATGACTTTCCTTCTTGCAGCTTGTTTAGAATTTTTGTTTCCCTTGTAAATTTAATACTTAAACCTTTTATTTTAAACTTCTAGAAGTACACTAGCGTAACGCCATAAAGGTGGACTAGAAGCCATAAAACTCCCATTCCCATTTCAAGGAGTCTTTAAAAAATCACTGCCAAAAACCTTTTTAGAGATAGTAAGGTAAGAAGAATGATGGGTAGTTTGTGATAATGACCTGCAATTTTGTCTGAAAAGAAATTCCAGCACCATAAAGAGGCTTTTGAGCATTGACTGAGTGTTGGAGCTGATGGTGGGAACCTGCACAGTCTCTTCTCTCCCGTTCACTAGCCCGACTCGCTCCTCCTTCTCCAGCACCGCTGCCAGGTTTTTCTACACAAAGCAGACACAAATAAGATAACAAAAAGGGGGCAGACTGTTAGTATACTCTTCTGGTCAAAGGAGAGGAAGATACACGGAAGAAGAATACCTGTAGCAAAGGAAAGGTGTCTGCTGTGATGCCAAGGCCACGGAAGATGCCAAGAACCTCTGCACCTGTCCACACCTTACAGGAAGACTCATATTCACGCTCTTCTAAGCCACCACAGCTTTCCTGCACCCAACTGCATTAAATAATGGACACAAACATATAACTGATATTCCTATAACCACCTGAGGGTAACTCATACATCATTTCACTTTTTTTAACACCAATTAAGAATTTTTTTGTTAATTTAAAATTAACAGAAGGATATAAAAGATAATAAAATCTCATCATTTACTGACTCTTCACTTGTTACTAGAAGACATTTTGAAGAAAGCTGGAAACCTGTAACCATTTACTTCCATAGTATTTATTTTTACCACCATAGAAGTCAATGGTTACAGGTGTTTACAGCTTTCTTCAAAATATCTTCGTTGTCTACAACAGAAGAAATACAGTCGTAAAAGTTTGAAACCACTTGAGGGTGAGAAAATAGTCAGTAAATTTTCATTTCTGAGTGAACTATCCCTTTAACACAGGACCAAAGTTCTAAAATAAATTAATTATATCTGTTAAACACACCTCTGAATAAAACCTTTGTCTGTTTACATTTTTTAAAAAAAGCAATAAAACACAATAAAATATGCTTGCCATTTAATTCTAAGTAGACATGATTAGGCATGGGACAATAACCGTTTTTAGGTATACCGCGGTTAGGAAAAGTCCATTTTCTGCGATACCGTTCCTACGGTACGTGTAAGATTTTTTAATTTGTGTTTTTTTTTTTTTAGGACAACAGTATTTCCATCCAAAGATGCCGTTTTAAATTGTCAGAAAAAAAATCTGTGTTTTTAAAACAAACGAAGACAGCAGAAGCCAATAATTAATTTCAATTACTTAGCCTGAAATGTTTACTGTACCAAAATATTTTCTTAAAATAAAATATATTGTGTTTAGGGGGAAAAAAGTATTTTTTTAGCCAGACATTTAAAAAGAATATAGAGCAGTAATCACAATACCGTGATACCGTGAAACTTTTATCCAAGGTTACCAAACCGTCAGAACCTTTTACCGGCCCATGCCTAGACATGTTGGTGGTTCTTCGCCGTTTAATAAATGTCCATGTGTAACTCTCATGACCTAAAAAAAGTCTTGTAAAAACAACTTGTCAAATATGAAAGGAGTAAAAAAAAAAACACTTCTTACACATGGATTTACTTCATATAACTTATTTTCTTGACACTCAGAACATTTGATCTATCGTGTCTTTTATATAGGAGTTTATCCTTCCTAAACATACATTTTAGACTGAAATAGGTATTCTCAGAAAGCTGAGCTGGAAGATCTATAAATATATGATAAATCACAATGTAACTGCCCTACTGCCTACAAGGGAACAAAAGCATCAGTACTTAGTGAGGCTGCAGCAGAAGGCCAACAGAGGCCTGTGTTGATCACGCCGAATGTTGTGGGTCACCATTCCATCGATCTCATCACGTGCCAGCAACAGCTGAGCTTGGTTCATGGTGAAACTGGCACTCTCACGGGCACAGTCCTCTATGTTATGTGCTTCGTCCAACACCACAATCTGCTCTTTCAGATTGATTTCCATCTGGCGAAGGAATGGCATGACAGTTATCAACAGATGTGAACATACTTTACGAAGTCCTTAAAACATCTTAACAAACGTGTAATCAATCTTATTTTAAGACTTTAAATACTTTAAAAAAGGGTGGACTGTACGTCCTAATGTTACACATTCTACAAGTCAATTTCTATCACTGCAATGAGATATAAAGATTATTTAAAGGTTTACAATAATTTTTCTTTAATTTATCTGATCATATCAAATGAAGTAAAAAAAATAGAATATTGTCAAACAATATCACAACTTAAAGTAACAATTTGTTATTTATATACATTTGAACTTGAATGTTTAGCAGTCGTTTCTTCAGAAAACATGATCCATCAGAAATTATTTTAAAATACAGATTTGGTAAACGGCAAATATAAACAAAAAGTTGTGTCTAATATTATTTGTGAAAACTCTTATTTTATTTAAAAACAGGATTCTTCAATGTAAACAAAGAAAAAAAAACATTTTATTGCTATTTTTGATAACTTTAATACAATATTAAAAACAACAACTAAAGATGCTGTTTTATCCATGTATATGGATTAAAACAGCATTTTTGTTGTTGATTTTGCGATGTTGGACCTGTGTCCATTAAATAAAGCCCATATTATTGTGTAAAGTGACTATTTCCACTATAATCTTAATAAACCTATTAAATGCATTTATTTAATAATAAAAAATAAAACAGCTCTTTTCCCTCTTTCACCCTTAGTAGAATTAATGTATATTCTTTATATATTAAAACTTATGGATACATTAGCTTATGGATTGCTTCTTACACTTTCACGAATTAGGGGGTCCAGCAAGTAGTTGTAAGGACAGAAAACAATGCAGGCCTCTTGCATGAGCTCCCGAGCTGCATAGTAAGCACAAGACCGCAGTTTACCACCAAGACGGACCAGTTCTTCAATATCCCAAGCCTGGTGTAGACCATGAACCCACTGTAAAGTGCTCTGATCACGCATTTTATGGACATTATGGTAGTACCGGCATGACCGACCCTGAAAAGACATTAACATAAGCATATATTGCTCAAAAGAAAAACAAAACTCACTTATATTGAACAAGCCTAAAACTGAACCTACTAGAGTGTGGAAAATGCACTATACAAATATCTGATATCTTTATATGACAATTAAAGGTCCCATGGTAATGAAAAAAACAGCCAATAGCATTTTGTGCTTTGACCGCCGTCAGTAAGAGCGCTTGAGCTCATGCACATCAAATTAAAAGCAAATAAGAAGCCTCTTGAAGGGGGCGGGACATGTCAGATACTAGAGAGCATTTGATTGGTTACAATTTGATAAGAAACTGAAGTGTGAGGTGACGTGAAAATTGATTGTGGATCCATTTAGGTGAAAGTAACAATCTGGAAGCTTTGGATTTTTATATCAGGCTTATATCTTTTAAACACAAATTTTGTAACTATTTTGGAGAACACTAGCTTATAGATATCCTTAAGACTAACATACTGATAATAACCTCTGAAAAACACAGGGTTTTTAAGCACAGTTGGTAAGAGTTCTGATGATAGACTGGTTCATTTGCTGCTATGGGTAAATGATTAATAATAACAAATAGCAGTTAAAAGTCAAACTGCTTGTTCTTTAAACCTTTACATTTATGACAATACATTCAAATAAATGATTTGAAAATACTGTTTGCAACATCAATGTTGATGATAAACTATTGTGAATGTCTAAAAATGAATGAGAGTGAATGAGACTGGAAATCTCCACACATTTAAGTTATGATGACAAAGCCCTTTCATATGTGAAAAATAAGCTGGATAAACAAGTAACTCCCTTGACATTAACTTGAAACCCATGGAATGAAAATGAGCTGTTAATTTTTGCAATAAATTAGTATTTAGATGGGTCCTTATCGGTTTCTACAAACAGAGTGATATCACTTTCACATCCTCAAGATAAATTTATTTATGTTCATTAAGGGTATGTCTTTCTCTGCAGAAAAAGGAAGCATATGTGCATTGTTTTGCAAGTCACAGAGCCCTGGAACATTCTGCTGAGAGGCTGATAGCAGCTTCCAGTACACATATTCAAAGAGGGATTAGCCATCAATGAGAGCACGGGATAAACGTCAACCCGATCGTGCCGTTTTGATCCCCTGTCTTCTAACTTCTATGAAGGTGATGATGGCACCACTGAGGGATGTGCGACATAACGACAAGTGTCTGAAAAGCCTGTGCTCTTCAGCTATTCAGCAGGGCCAGGATAGCAGAATAAAGACTCATAGCAGCACTAAGAGGACATAAGAGATGGGGCCCGAGGGAGGATGAGGAAAACGACAGCTCATTCTCTCCTCTCTCCGAGCAGGGTTGTCGGAATGGTCTTCCCCCGCTTTCATGTGCAGAAGCATGACACAGTGGAGAGGTGAGTGGGCACCTGTGGTGACAGTGTAATAGGTATCATTATGCGTGCTGCCCGATGGTCAGAGAATAAGCAACACGGACAATACCGAATCTCCTGCTGGAACAAAGTGCGTTTGAAGCCTTTGACAAGGCTGCACAACAAAAAAAGGTCTGTATGACTGATTGGGGATATTATCGCCTGCAACTCTTCTCCACAGCTTTGGTGATGGAGATTAAGTTTGTGTAACCTTAAAGCAAGGGTTTGTGTTTCAGCATCGACAGCTCATCTTCTTTTCTGTCGACAGTGTTACAGTGAAAGAAGAAGAGGGTTCACAGAATAAGCGGCCACACTTGCTGTTTGGCCTGCAGGCCGCTGTGAAGATCAGGAAACGAGGTGTTTGGTTCCACAGTGAAGAGTGGGTCAATCTCCGTTCACAAGATGCAGTTCAAGACTTTCAATGGCTAACAAATTCATGATGGGTTGATCACTACTTAGGCCAAACACTCCAAGATGACACAGGGCACAGGCCATGACCTGTACACTTAGGTGGTCAGTGAAAAGAGTACAGAGAAGATTGTTTGCCACACATACACACACAAAATAGGCGCCACGGTGGCGCGTGAGTAGCACGTTCGCCTCACAGCAAGAAGGTCGCTGGTTCGATCCCCGGTTGGGGCAGGTCCCGGTTGGGCCAGTTGGCATTTCTGTGTGGAGTTTGCATGTTCTCCCCGTGGTTGCGTGGGTTTCCTCCGGGTGCTCCGGTTTCCCCCACAGTCCAAAGACATGCGGTACAGGTGAATTGGGTAAGCTAAATTGTCCATAGTGTATGTGTGCGAATGAGAATGTATGGATGTGTTTCCCAGAGATGGGTTGTGGCTGGAAGGGCATCCGCTGCGTAAAACAAATGCCGGATAAGTTGGCGGTTCATTCCGCTGTGGCGACCCCGGATTAATAAAGGGACTAAGCCGAAAAGAAAATGAATGAACACACACAAAATTATCATCACATACAAATCTAAAAAATCGTTGTTCACTTTAAGTGCATGAGAATTAGATTGAAACGAAGTAATGCATTCAAGATGGCGCAGACAGAAGACCGTTTTAATTTTACGTCTTCTTACCTCAGGATTTTAGTATGGGAGTATACAATATGAGCAGTGTGGAATGAAGAAAGTGATTAGGAATATTCATATTGGCAAGCAAGCGACATATTGTTACAGGTTTAATTCATTTCTAGTAAGAAATTATGGATGAGGGACTGCATTTTGACATCTATACAGCTATATAATATTTTCCAAAGTAGTCAGAACCAGACTTTTATACTCAAACAATATTATATTTTTTCCTTCTTTTAAGTGAACGATTAATTTCTGCATGTGCAATTTATTTCTTGGTTATCAGAAATGTGCTCTCTCTGGAATGGCATTCTTTCTCTGATGGCATCAGTTTGACAGCTTGGGCAAAATACCCTTATCCTTAAAACAGTAAGTTTGCTGTAAGTGAAAGATGGAGACAATAAGTGATTTTGTGTCCGGTGGAAATATGTCCCATTGCTGATATTATTAGGAACTTCCAGTTAAAACATTATATTTATTAATTAGAATGATCTTTTATTGCTTTATTTGGTCAAATATTTTAGTGCTTTCTATATGCTAAAAAACAAAACAAATTTGTTTAGCTATTTCAAAGTTAAGACTACATTAAAATAGTTATTTATGGCAAAGTATGCTGTTTGTTGCGACCAAGAATTTTCATTTTCATTCAACGCTACAGCCTAGGCATTTAAATAAAGGTTTTATGAAATCCAAGTAAAAAGGATTCACTGTCTATCTTCAGGTCTCTCAAAATTCTGACACTGACAGAGTTCAGGGTTCAGACTCATAAGAGGCCTTGAACTCGGTGAACTCTAACTCTACACTCTTTTATCTCTCTAATGATGACAGATGAATGAAGAACCTGTGCTCAAAGGTGCTTGCAATGTCACATGATGTAACAGAGGAAGGGCCAACTCACGTTCTTGGCCTCCAGGAACTCCTTGCAGCGTTCGTTGCGGTTGGCATGAGGAACCACTTCAGGATGGACACAGGTGTGGTCTCGGCTAGACAATATTGTCATGGGTACGGTGGAGTAAAGCGTTCGTTTCAGCTCCCGTGCAATCTGTGTGATCTGCTTATGAGTACGAGTGCCAAAGAAGATCTTTGGGATCTTTTTCTTCCCGCTTCCATCTTTGTCTTTTTCATTGTCCTTGGACTTTTCAGCCATTTTTTGCCCTGCTTTGAGGTTGGCGCAAGGACAGAGAGAACAAGACACGGGGGACTGCAGGATACAAAAGAGAGAAAAACAAGTCAAGCGAAAACATTACAAAGAGCAACATCCTACATGAAACAATGCTACAGCCCTTGTTTGTCCACTTCATGAAAAGGCTTTTGTATTAGTGGTCATATAGATAATCATTCACAAAACGGGTAAATGCTAGAAGTCAAGACAGAATGACCCCAAGCAAGACTGTAATTTTAGACTGTGCCATTGTTCATGCTAGCGGGCTCCTGATTGGATCTCTTTAATTGCAGCTTTCACACAAAGGGCCATGCTTGCCTGCAGCCAGCTCTAGTGGTGAAACTGATCTTGAGGATGGGATGAGGATTTTAAGTGTCCCACTTTCTCCTTTATTCATGGAAATGACACACAACTCATGTGTTACACTGCTGATGTCAAGCAGAGCCACTGTTTCGTTCTGTCAGAGATTTTGTTAGAGTGCTGAAATAATGCAAGCATGAAACAAGTCAAGTGTTTCAATCTACAATAAAACTGAATTGTTACACCTTGAATATTTTAAAGATATCCAGAAACAACATTTCCTCAACTGATAAACTAAACGGCTTAATCTGTCCAAGAGTGATCATGAATTGCAGATCATGGGTGCAGATACTTTAGATTAGCCAATTTCTGCACAATTTAAAATATAGTTTCAACGTTTGGGTTCAGTAAGATTTATAGACGTGTAGAACTACATTTAGAATTTAGAAACCCATGTTAACAGTTAAACAAACTAAGTGCAGAAATCCCTCAAGCACATGATGTACAAGACTAAATGTGATTCAATGGACAAAGCAAAGTTGTTTAGATTCTTTGATTAGAACAAAATAAGTGGTTGGAAATACACTGCAGAAATATTCTAGTAACAAACATCCCAATGCCATCTATACTGCCAAGAGTGACGCGTTTTCTATATACAATACATACACTGTTGAAGTCAGATTTATTTATTTATTGTTTTTTTTTAAAAAATATCTCCCATATGATGTTTAACAGAGCAAGGAAATTTTCACAGTATGTCTGATAATATTTTTTCTTCTGGAGAAAGTCTTATTTGTTTTATTTCTGCTAGAATAAAAACAGTTTTTAATTTTTTAAAGACCATTTTAAGGTCAAAATTATTAGTCCCTTTAAGCTATTTTTTTTTTCAGATAGTCTACAGAACAAACCATCATTATACAATAACTTGCCTATTTCCCTAATCTGCATAGTTAACCTAATTAACATAGTTAAGTCTTTAAATGTCACTTTAAGCTGCATGGAAGTGTCTTGAAAAATATCTAGTAAAATATTATTCACTGCCATCATGGCAAATATAAAATAAATCAGTGATTAGAAATGGGTGATTAAAATTCATGTTTAGAAATGTGTAGAAAAAATATTTATTCAGTTAAACAGAAATTGGGGACAAAAATAAAGAGGGGGCTTATAATTAAGGGGGGCATTAAATTCTGACTTCAACTGTATATATGTATCTTTTTAGCAGCTCCTTTAAACTGATGATCAAATACATTAATGATAAAAAACGCATAATATTACAAGATTGTTAAAATGAACCAGTTTCCACAAAAACAATCCTTTGTAAAACTGATAATATCTGTTATTAAATCAGCAAATTAAAATGATTTTTGTTGGATCCTGTAAGACTAAAGACTGAAGTAATGATGATGAAAATACAGCTTTGTCATACATTTGTTAAATCACAGCACAATTAAAAATGATTTTATTTAAAACTAAAAGGGATAGTTCAACCAAAAATACAAATGTAATCAATATTTACTCATTTTCAAGCAGTTCCAAACCTTTAATGGCTTTTTTCTGTAAACAAAAGATAGTAGGAAAAACAAATACTACAACAGTAAATGGCTCCAGGTTTCCTGTATTTTTCAAAATATCTTAATTTGTGTTCAACAGAAAAAGAAGCTCAAAAGGCTTGTGGCAATTGGAGGGTGTGTAAATAAAGACAGAACTTTTTATTTTTGGGTGAACTATCTCTTTAAGCCAGGATTTGACCGTGTTTAGTCAATATTGTACTTTGTATACATAATTTAAGCTACATAATTTAAGTAAATGTAACTACATTTAACTGTTTTACTATATTATTTGTATTTTTAACAATAAGTGAGCATCGATTTAAAGGCAAAGGTGATTTAAATAAACAAAATTTTTTGAACACTTCCAATATATATTTATAGAAATTTTTTTATGTAATTTTTACTTCAATTCTTCAAAGAGCTACCGTTTCGTTTCTCTTCCTAAAAGTGACAGTAATATTATCCCTCATAAGCAAATGCTAAGTCATGGCGTGTGTTACACCTTCACATCAGGGATCAAGCTGTACTTTAGCCTGCGCTCGGCTGAAGAGGTCCAGCTCCAGTTACCTGAGCTGCTTCTCAAACCTTGTTTGTCATTAAATATTACAGCAAGTGATAGAATGGAAGCGAATGTGAGCCCATCTTGCAAACTGTCCCCTGGCGGGACAAAGACCAGGTCCGACGTGCTAAATAAACAGAGAGCTGGCAGCAGCTAAGGTTACAGCTTCGCAGGAAGAGTTACGGCCCGGCTGATCACTTTACCTGCTGCTGCCACATTCAATAGGCCAGTCCAAGTATCCTGCCTCCTATACCGAATAATTACTTATTCATCGCAGGGGGGAGAGAAAGGGCTGATTGTGAATGGGAGGCCTTGTCAGCAGCCGTGCAGGAAACAGCTGACACAAGGGTATCAGTTACATGCAGCCTGCCACAGTTTCGGCCCCTCTCACTACTGCGCAGCAAATAAGACACCGCTGGAATGCAGATAACAGCCTCCATTGGCTGGACCTGCCGCCACAGACACATTCAGACGGAGTGGCGCATTCTTTTGCAGTGAGGCCCTGATATCAGCGGAGCAGAGAGAGCTACACCTCAGGCTGCTCCAGACCTCAACAGTGGCTCTTAATGAAACAGTGCAAAGCTTTGTGTGGGAGCGTTAACCCAAGCATGCTGTTCCAGTTCGGGGCAGACACCTGCAGATGCATCTAGCAGATCATTGCTCTGCTAATAAAATGTGTCCATTGTTCTGCCACTAAAAAATGAGCAAGGATTTTGGGAAAGCGTCTTTGGAGGTTTGTAGCAGCATTGGTGTACAATGACAGCGTTTCACAGCTTCTGTAGGACCTAACAGCTAGGTACAGTTCAGGGCCAACACACATACTACAAATGCATCAAATAAACTGTTGATCACTATATGGTGCACCTTAGAGGTATCATAAGAACTTTAACGTAAGGAACTGATGGCTATATTTACTTAATTTTTGCAAAGAAAATCTGATTGATCTTTGTGATGTGAATACAAAACACTGCATTAAAAACTCAAATAAATAGTCTACAAGTTTAGTACAATTCTGCATTTTTTTAAACAAGTATTCTGCAGGTGTTACGAAATCAGATTTAAAACCCCAAGAAGAAAATAAAAGGGAACAAAATGTCAACGTGTGTAAATAACATGACATTTAATTAAATTACATTTTGAAAATACCATATCACACAGATGTCCAGTGCTTTTGACTTCTTTAGAAAACTTAAATAGCTCCCAAAAAACAGCATTTAGTGACAAATATTTACATTTACAGAGACTTGTTCTTGTTTTAAGCATAAATTCAATTTTGTTGAGTTACAATAAAAGAAGGCTCAGTGTCAGTACATGTAACTTAAGCACGTTTAGTTTGTTGTATTATGAAACAAAATTAAGACTATTTAAGATTTTTGTAAGGTCTACAAAATCACTGATAAAACATAAATGAGTTTCTCATTTTGAATAAAGTCAAATCTTTGTGAACCATTTTTGTATTTAAGTATCAGTTTACGACTGGCTTATTACCTACCTATTATTAACTGTTTATTAGCTCTTATAAAGCATGATCTTATTTTACATCCCTAAATCCAACTACTACTTTACTAACTATTAATATGCAGCTAATATGTAGTTTGAGCTTGAAATCTTAGTTACTTGTTAGTTAAGTGTGAATTTGCACATTAAACGAACTGTGACCTATTTTCATTCCAGTAAATTCTGATACCAAATAATACATTTTTCCATAACAATGCTTACGTGCAATTAATAAAGTATAAATCAAAAATGAACTATTTTGACAAACTGGTTCTTTTTTACACTGTAAAACCCAACAGTCAACTTTATCAGATGAAATGAGTGTAGTTAATTCAAAATTTACTGAAAGGTAATTCTATTCATTTGAAAAGAGTTTTGAACTAATTAAACACATTACTTCAACTTAAACGGAGTGACTTCACAGTACATATATAGGTTAGCTTTTTCAACTCAAATAGTTTATAGCAATCGGTTTCCTCAAACGGTTTGAGTTGCTTTAACTTATTGTGTTTTACAATACTCAGTTGGTTTGAGTTCTCTTCATTTATTGGGTTTTTCTGTGCTCAAATTGCTTCATTTACTCAAATGGATTAAATTCACAGAACTCATTAGGATTAGTTTTTGAACTTAATTGGTTTGTTGCAATCGGTTTGCTTAAACGGTTTAAGTTACCTTAACTTTTAGGTTTCACGGTGTAAGAATCAAAAACAAAGCATAATCAGTTAAGTACAATTTCTGGGTTAATGGGACAGGACAGCACAAGTAATTCAGATGAACACCTGTTAAATGCTTGGTTTCTTTTGATGAAAAAAAAAGATTATGTAAGTACTCAAACAGGTGAATCGAAAACAAGCACTAATCAGAGCAATTTATTAAAAATCTGATTGAAATTTTTAAAAAACAGTGTAAAGTAGGGCTGCACAATATATCGTTTCAGCATCGATATTGCAATGTGATGATTCGCTATAGTCACATCACAGAATATGTAATGTTGAGTGAGACTATGTAATATTATATTATATTATAAGTTATTATTTTCATGTATTTAGATACTGTATAATTTTGACTGTAAAGATTTTGACTGTATAATGATTTTAAAAGCCTTCATGGATAAGAAATGGTACCGTTTTAAACTTTTATAATGTTTAATTTATTGAACAATTTTTATTATTCAATTAATGTACACTTCCTGTTAGGCTCTGAAAATGATAAAACATTGATTATATTAATTGTATCTTTTTTTATAGTATTGATCTAAGTTTTTAGAGGTTTATTATATTTTATTCAGATGCACTTCTCTATAGAATCATCCCAATCAATCTAAAATTGCTAATTCTTTCCAAATAGAGATAATCAAGTTACCTGGTGAAATGGTATTCATATCGAAACAGATATCGCAGAATCACTAAATATTGCAACGTTAGATTTTTCCAATACTGTGCAGACCTAATGTAAAGCTTAAGAAACTATAATTAAGATGAACCAGCGAAGAAGCGGAATCATTAAATTCTTTTGTGAAGACGTGTAGAATCCCACCAAGTACTTATCAGTTACTGGCGAAAAACATTATAAGAGCTGGGCTTGTTCTGTTAGACAGTGGCATTTCTGTTTGCCAGGTGAGGTGTGGAGAGAGCAGCTCCTGTGTTTGAGATGGTGAGGCTAGATTGTCTGCGCTCTACAATGGCCCTGTGCTGGAAGATGCAGGCCCAAGTGTGAGCGCCAACAATGAGGACTGCATTTCAACAGGCTGACTCTGAGAGGCTGACACCTGAGAGACTGAAATCTCACACTGTCCGCCTGCCTGGGCCACTGCACCCGCACCATACAGATGGTCAGAGAGAGAGAAAGAGATAGCGGCCGAGAGACAGAGACAGCGAGTGAAGCATTTCAGTGAGGTCTTTACTCCCTATAGCCCTCCTGATAGCTGCCCCGGAGTGCTCCCACCCCGTAAATCCCCAATCTCACAAAGCACCTGTTTATCCCCGGAGCGCCGTAACCAGCGGGTGAACCCCATTCAATATTTATCCCAGGCTTTCACAGATCACTGCCAAGCAAGGCAAACCTCTTAATTAAACTGGAGCTCGCTTCAAAGGACCCATTGAAGATGTCAGTCAGCGCTGGCAGGGGCCGAGAACGGTGTCAGGTGAGAGAGTGAAACCTAAGGCCCTCTTTCTCTTCACCCCCACCGTCCGTCCAACACACCCATTGGGCCGCCCTCTTTGGTGACACTCCACCAATCTTGAGGAACGCATCACGCAAGTCACTCCCTTTTCCATTGTGCCAGTTGTAAGCAATATGTCCTACGGTGTGACGGGCCGATCACGCCAACACAGATTCTTTTCACCACTGGTCATGTGAATACCTGTGGTGTTTGTTACACTGCATCAGATTTTCTAAGTGGCCTCATGCAGTAGATAGAGATGCTGAGCTGCATTTTATAGGCCTATGTAAGCCAAGTGAACAATCTTCATAATAGGGTTGCACAATAAATCATTTCACCATCAATATCGCAATGTGATCAATCACAATAGTCAAACTGCAGGATATGCATACTGATTCTGGATTATAATTCATAATTTGCATGCATTTTTCAGGCCTGTGACTGTATGAGGATTTTAAAACCATCCAGGCATAAGAAACTCTACCAACTGTAACCTTAATACCAATCATTTTAATTTAACTATTTATAGAACAAAGTCTATGCAGTATTCTTTTACATTTGATTATTCAATTACTGTCCCTGAATACTGTTAAGACTCCTTGGAAAATAATAAATAACGCTTAATTTCTTATGCTGTCTAATGCTTGAAGAGATTGTTTATTAGGTTAAGCAGATGCATCTACAGAATTATTCCAACTAATGAACTGAAATAATAAGTTCTTTCCAAATAGAATTATTTAAGTCATGTGGTGAAATTGTATTCAAATCGCAATACGTAATCGCAGAATGACAAAATATCGCAAGGTTTGATTTTTCTAATATCGAGGCCTACTTCATAACCACAGAGGAGGAAGATTTCTAGTTGATGGAATTTTTAAAGTGCAAACTGTTCATTTAAGATTATACCTAATCAGATTATGAATAATTGTTCAAAGTGCATGGATCAGCTACCATGAAGTTTGGCAACTGAAATATAAGGATTCATTTTTAAACATCTATAAATGTATTATAAATATATATTACTTCTGTAGAAGCCATTGTTATAACACCATGCTATGTATATAGGTTGAAAGCATTTTTTTTCTTCCCAGTTTCTCTTGATTTATTTGGTGTGGATTTGAGTAAATAGTTCACATTTGTTTTATTCTATCAAAAACTGGTTCTAATTATTCAAAAATTTTATATAAACAAAAGATAAAAATAATGTAATTTTAAACAAAATGCAACTGGTCATATAATAAAATGTTTTACAGGGTTATTTCAACAAATATTGACTACTCAAATCTATGGAAGTTAAAACATTGGTATATTGCCGTCTGAAAATAAATATAAACATGAAAACATGGCACCTTTACTTATTTAATGCAAAAAAACTCTAAATGACATTTTGTAGTTTAAATTTGGAAGAAATTTCCTCTAATAACAAAAAGTGGTCTTTTTTCAATTGCTGCATGCATACTGTAAATTTATTCTGAAGTGTTGTGGCACAACAGCTATCAAATTACAATAAATAAAGAGATAATGGAGATAATAACTATGTATTAAACATCAGTGTAAAAAAAACTGCATTGAATCCAGCAACAACCATGAACCTTTGAAATGAACCATCCTCTGCTGCCACCCAGTGGTCAACAATGATAAAACTCAACACATAAAACTATATTTGGAATTTACCGGTAACTTGCTAAAAAAATAAGCATAAATTAAATAAATATTATTACATTGTTTTATATAATTTATTTAGTAAATAAAATTCTACTTAAGTGTGATCCATAGCAAAACGGCTCAAGTCTAGCAATTAAAGGCTCCGTTTAACCAATTATGGAAATTCTTTCATCATACACGGAACAATTTTAGACAAAGTGAATAAATTTTTTGTTCTTTACGCTAAACATGAAAGAAAATAATTTGAGAAAAGGTTCAGTCTCTTTCCATACAATGATATTCAATAGTCACCTACAGTACTCTGCCTGGGTATTACATTGTTCAAAATATCCACAAAACACAAACACAGTGCTTTAGAACTACATGAGGCTTCATGATGACAGAAGTTTCATTTTTGGATGAAATATCCCTTTAATGGATATTGGATGATGAAATGCGTAGAAACATCAAACAGTGCACTCCATGGCTATTTTTGACACTTTATTACATCATATTCTTCAAATTAGAGATAAGAGTAGAAAATGTGTCTGAGGTGGTGCACTCACACAACACTGCGTCTGCGACTGGCAACTGTCAGCTCTGGCTTCGTTGTTCAATTCCATGGTCCAAGTCTGAGCCCCAGGCACTGGTCTCTCCAGATTCTCCTCTTCTTCATCGTCATCAATGTAAATCACTCCTTTCTCAAGACATCTTCGCTTGCTGATCTGTAGAGAAAAGAAATAAGGTTTATGACAAGCCTCAACAAGCCAATAATGTCATAGAAATACAAGCTATTTGTAGCTGTACCTTCTGCTCTGTGCCTGGTGTACGAATACGTTTCCTGTCACTCTTAAAATCATCATCTTGCTCTCCATTGGTAAACGAGGCTTGAAGTTTTTCAGAGAGACGGGAGGACAAACTGGGTTTTTTATGTTGGTCACCTTTGCCTAATAAAGTAATAAAGTATGAGAATTAATAATTCACCATGCAGTGAACCCTTCTTCCTTTAAGACACAGTATGATTTTATTTTTAAAAAAATTGATGTTTTTGCTCACTTATATAAAACAGTAGTGAATAAAGATCAGTATAAGGCCTTGCACTCTAACCCAGTCACAGAACACAAGTTGTGAGAAGTCAGAATCAAAAGAAATGGAATGTATAATACAATCCATATACTCTAAGGTAAATATATTTGTTAGACACGTGTTGCATATGATCCTCACTGCTATAATCAAGCACAGGAAGGAATTTTTTTCTTGTTTTCTTTTTTTTTTGTACAAAAAATAAAGAATGGCATATGACAGAACAAAAACAGAATGAGTGAATTACTTGATTTGGATTTTGGGTGAACCTTCTAAATACTGTTTACTGCATTCTAGATAGTGCTTGATATATGTTTAAAAAGTTACAGTTCATCTACTGTAAGTTATAGGTAGGCCCACACGGAATCTGCATGCGCAGAATTCCGCAAATTTCCAGATTTTTAGCCCATCATTGATTCTGTTTATTTACTTGTGTAAATGTGTGTCAATGTATTTTTATTCAGTTTTCAGATTAATTTCAGTAATAATATTGACTAATATGAAAATATTCATATGATTTATTTACAATACAGTTTGTAAAGTACCACTTTCTGTCTTTTAGTAGAGATTTTAGATGAGATACTTGCTTTGTTTATCAAATAAGTGGATCTAATTGGATTTGCATTGTAAACATTAAATAAAAGTTAAAAAGGTACTTTTTATTTGATATATTAAGGTTTTAGTTATGATACTCACAAATTCATTCCGCATAAATCCGTAGATTTTTAACAAAATACTAGCAAAAAATGTCCACAGATTCCGTCTGGCCTTAGTTATAGTGTTATAAAATCATTTGAAGTAAATGATATGTATTTCTAATGATCTATATTTGCTTGCAAACACCTTGGGTGATTCACAAACAAACGACTCCAATGAGCCATGATATTGTAATGAATTATTCAAAATACTTGCATACCCAGAACAATTACTGGTTTGAATAAGCATAATTTACACTAGTCATACAAGGTTACTGAATTATAGCCTGTACATATCTTTTTAAAAACTGTTATAGATTTAAAAGAAAAAAAGCCCACCATAACTATAACTGCAATGAGATTTTTTTCTGCTGAAAAATGCTAAAACATTGCCAGCCATTCTTAAAATAGCTAATAAATTCAAAATGGAAGAGGACCAATCAGCAGAGAGCTCTAATAATAAACAAAATGCTATCATGTTGGTGTAAATGTCAATATAGTTATTTATTTTAATGTCAGTGCAGCATTGGCTTAACACACGGCAACATTGGTAATACATAATCAGTTTATAATTTACAATTTTAACTGTTTCCTAACAAAAAATGCATTGTATAAAAACAAACAGATAACACAGATAAAAAAGTCATATAGCTTTCATATAGCAACAAACACTTAAAATATTTCCTGAATAACAAAACATTATATAAGTAAAACTATACAATAATCTATTCAAATATTTGTTATAGTCAAAATGTCTTACACAAGTCACATGTTTTACAACAGACATCTCTTCCCCTTTTAAAATAAATGTGTACGTTTTGAGTGGCCAATTTTACATCTTAAATGTACAACCTGGTCATGTCTGCTTTCAAAATGGGAATTATTTCTTCTCTTTACTAATAGATTCACTTCAAAATTTGCACATTCACTTCTCTTTAGTGTGCAGATTCAAAACAGTGTCGACATCAGTCACAGAAATTGTACCAAGAACATACTAGGATTTGTCTTGCAGTACCACCCGGTGGAAATCATTCTCCTACTTTCAACTCTAAAGCTTCTTTAGCTGCCTTACCTGCCCGTTCATTTACAATGAATATACAGTAATCGATCTTAGTGTGAACGGGCGTTTAATCTGACTTACAGTACAAAATGTCTTAAACACTTACCTCCTTTTGAGAGAGGGGTTGTAGGTTGAGCAGAAGTACCTTCACCCGCGAGATCAATCGTAGGTGGTTTGGATGCTCTGGTGTTGAAAGTGGACTGTGCGTTTTGGCTAGGGCATGCACACTGACATGGAGTAACCACTTCTGGTTTCTTACAGTCAGCCCAACCGGTGCCTGCATCTTGCACCTTAACTTAATTCACAGTATGATTAAATAAGAATTGATATTATATAAAAACAGTTTGTTTTATATAAAACATATGCAAACATACAAATGTCAGTGAGTACAAAAAGATATGGCTAAAGGCATTGTGCTGATAATTTGCTTTTGATATCTTGGCTCATTAAAGTATGATAAAAAAATGTAGAATGAATTTCACAACTACTACTATAATATTAATAATAATAATAATAGGTAACACTTTATTTTGATGGTTCATTTGAGAATAAGTAGACTGTCTGCTTAATATCTGTTGATACTGACATTCAACAGACATTTAACTGGCTATAAGAAACTTTGCAAGTACATGTCAACTTTAGGCATGGGACATTAACCGTTTTCAAGTATACCGCGGTATGGAAAAGTCAAGGTTTTCATACCGCCAAAATTTTCTGCTATACCGTTCCTAAGGTATGTGTGATCTTTTTTATTTTCATTTTTTTGTTTGTTTTTTAGGTGTAAATTGTAAAGACATCTGTGTTTTTAAAACAAATGAAGACCGCAGAAGTCAACGATTCACTTGAATTATTTAGCCTGACATGTTTACTGCCCCAAAATATTTTAAATGTTTCTTAAAATAAAATATATTGTGTTCAAAGGGGGAAAAGGTTTTGTTTTTCACCCAGACGTTTAAAAAAATATATATTTTAGAGCAGTAAACACAATACCGTCATACCGTGAAACCGTGATATTTTATCCAAGGTTATCATACCGTCAGAATGGGCCCATGCCTAGTCAACTTACACTAACCCCAACCTATCAGCCTACTTATAATCTACTGAGAATTAGTTGGCATGTAGATGCAATGTCACTTAAATTCAACAAATGGACCATCGAAATAAAGTTTGACCTAATAATACTAATAATAATAAGAAGAAGAAGTATGTTTTGAAATTTTGAAGTAATTGAAGATTTTTTTTTTTTTTTGCATTAGAGGTTTTTGACAACAGGTGATTTTCCTATTGACCTGTAAATCCTCTAATCATTTTTTATGCAATATGATGCCATTGAGCACCTTTATCTCCAAACCACTGAAATAACCGACAGAACAGATAGACTCATTTCAAAACATACCAAACTGTGCTTGCTGCCATGCGAGGGCCGAACAAAGCAAAGCAAGACTCTTGCCACTGCCAGTAGGGCTCTCCAATAGACAGTGCTGCCCGTTGTTAAGTCCACGAATGATCTAAGATAAACATGAAGATACCAGACACATCAAGCTCATCCGACAAGACTTCTTTAAAAGTTTCTTTGTTAACATATTAGGGTGAGAATAAAGGATTGCATGCATGCTTGCTCATGAAGTAAAAAAAAACACATTAACAAATCTGTCAGTGGGCAACACATCTTACGGAGTTCATCATGGCCAGCTGAGAGGGGTAAGCTTTACAGGGGAAGTTTATTTTCACCCCTCCTATGATATATTCCACTGGAGTCGCTGCCATTCTGTGGGTTTCTGTGTCCAGTGGAGGTCAAAGTCTGAAGACACAAAGTTTAGAGGTGCATTGGGCCTGTGTATTGTGAACAAACACAACATTGACTGAAGTTTGGATTTATCGTTAATAGTTGAACTGACACGTGACATGAGCGATACATGTATTTAACAAACACGGTTCAATCGACATCATAAGTATAAATCAGTGTTTAAAGGTTATTGTGAACATTTATATGACAAAACTGACTGCGTAGAAAATTATTTTCTCAAATTTGACTGTTCCAAATGTAAACAACGACCGTAAGCTAAGTTAACGTTAGCATGCTTAGTTAGACGTGATGTGACTTACGTTAGATGAGTATAAAATGGATTACCGCGGAAAAAGTTACATTTTTGAAGGGGTAAAATTAGCAAAAAATAAAAGGAGGCACAAAAATGAAACTCCCGCGCTGCATCACAAACAAGACGTCGGTGCGTAAATGTGACGTCACAGCCAAAATAAAAGACACTTTCCTTGACTTAATTTTTTTTCTGTAGAAACCACAGAGCAAAAACGCAATATATTACTCGTTGATTTTCATTATATAAAATATATGGAATATTTTAATTATCATAAAAATAAAGCGAAACTAAATAATAATCACTTATAACAAAGTACATATGATGCGACTCAGACCAGTCCAGGAAATTTACGATTGATGTTACAATGTTATTATTTATATGTTATTATTTATATAAAGGCATGTAAAATATTTATTCCATTGAACGTTTATTAAAGAAAGTTTCACATTTACATAGAACGTTTAATTAAAGAGAGCTTTCCAAATAATTCATACAAACTAAGAAATCCCAAATAAATAAAATTAAAAGATTCGTTTATATATTATATTATATTATATTATATTATATTATATTATATTACATTATATTATATTATATTATATTATATTATATTCATTCATTCATTTTCTTTTCGGCTTAGTCCCTTTATTAATCCGGGGTCGCCACAGCGGAATGAACCGCCAACTTATCCGGCATTTGTTTTACGCAGCGGATGCCCTTCCAGCCACAACCCATCTCTGGGAAATATTATATTATATTTCAAAATAAAATCAATTCCGCTCTGTCAACCGTTTCAGTACCTTGATGTCGTATGTTACCGAATAGTTATTCCATCAATCCAGAAGCAGCTACTCAGGTGAGACTGCCCTTTAATTTGATAAAGTTTAATCTTCAAATAAATGTATGTATAATTGTATAAATAATAAAGGAGGTGTTTATGTTTGTTCATGATATTTTTCAATAATCCTTTTAGAGAATGTACAGAAAAATCAACTATTCTAGAAAAACAATTTGTGATAAAGCACTGTAATGCGTCGTTAAAAAGGTTTTCAATCAAATATTCACATTTAAACAAACAACAACAAAAAAAATGAACTGTTACTATGGTTTTACTTCAAATGCCGTTATATAATCATGGTTCATTTTGTAGTTAGCCTACTATTGTTTTACTTCAAATGCCATGGTAAAACCTTGGCTCGTTTTGTAGTTACTATAGCTTTACTTTAAATGACATAGCAAAACTATGCTTCATTTTGTTGTTACTATGGTTTTACTTTGAATGCTGTAAGAAAACCATGGTCAATTTTCTTAAGGGATATTATCGATCTTGTTTTTGATATTTTAAATGCAAAGTAAAATAAAAACAGAGTGTGAGAAATTGTCAAAAGTTTACATTATGAATTTTTGAATAATTTTATGCATTTATTTGAACAAAAGGATCAATTATGACATATTACTAAAATAAATCCCCATATCAGCATATTACAGTGATTTCTAAAGGAAAATTTTCAGAAGGATTTACCTCTGAATCCTAGGGAATAAATTACATTTGAAATAACAGAACCGTTTTTAAAGTTAAAATAACATTTCACAATTTTTGCTGATGTTTTTATTCTATTTCTGTTTTTAATTATCATTATTAAATGCACCCTTGTTGAGACTTCAATTAAAAAGACTAACAAAACTTTTTTTTTTTTCTAAACGTTTCACTGGTAGTACACAAAGTATTGTAAGGATGATCCGAGGGCAGGTGGAATCAGTGAAAACAAAGCCTTCTATAAAACAGTGTCCTTTAAAAGGAATCTGGATGGCACCAACTAGTTAATAAGGATGAGGCAGGATTATGCGGAAGCTTCATGCACAATCTGTGATTATGGTGATCCCAAGATGCTTGGTGATGTAATTGCACCTTGAAAATGTGCCCGTAATCCCAGGATTAGCATTATTAACATGCTCAGAGTGCCGTAAACCTCATTTCCATATCACTCAGCATTTCAGATGTGATATTTCTGCAGGTTTGGTGTTCAGAGAAGTGAGAGGTTTAATTCTCAAGATTTATTTGGTGCATGTTTGACAATATGCAGCTACATGTGATTTCAAACTAAGCCAAAACAGTAACATGGTGGGCTGATTTTGCTTAAAAAGGCAGCGTGGTGCAAATCCCAGCAGTTAAAACAATGACTTTTATAACAAATTGTGTCTGATCTTGTCATAAGCCTGAGATCAAAAATGAAATCCTACCCCAGATGTAATGTTATAATTAATAAAGCAAGTATAACACTCAAACTCATTTATGTATGCAGATGTGCAACTGACAGAAGAGCCTGATGGGATGCTGGTGATTTTATCTCAACCCCAGTTGAACCGATGGGACTTTATGACTACATTCATAGTCAGCTGTCAGTGTGACAACATCGCCTACTTCCCCAGCCTGCAGGTACTGTACATGTATAAAAGTTCCACCACCACAGTCCGAGTTTGCTGGTATCACTTATTATGCATAATAATCTTGCAGATCATTTATTTTACTTGTTTATGTTCAGAGTGCAGTATAGTGCTGAACTGCTGCTAAAGGTGATTGCGTCTGTCTCGGTATTGAATTTTCAAGTGTGCGCTTGGTTGTAATAAATGATTTGCAGTACTCACTAAAGTCTTCTCAGTTTTTGCTATGACATTTTTTTTTTTACTGTTGAAAAGATAATGTCCGTCACGGTGGTGCAGTGGGTAGCACAAACGCCTCACAGCAGGAAGGTCGCTGGTTCAAGCCTTGGCTGGGTCAGTTGGCATTTCTGTTTGGAGTTTGCATGTTCTCCCTGTGTTAGTGTAGGTTTCCTCCGGGTGCTCAGGTTTCCCCCACTTGTCCAAAGACATGGTATAGGTGAATTGGGTAAGCTAAATTGTCAGTGTATGTGTGTGAATGAGAGTGTATTTCCTAGTGATGGGTCGCAGCTGGAAGGGCATCCGCATATGCCGGATAAGTTGGCGGTTCATTTGGCTGTGGCGATCCCAGATTAATAAAAGGGCTAAGCTGAAATGTAAATGAATGAATGAAAAGATAGTTGCATCTAAGAGGAAATAGCTGCTAACTTTATTGAGAGTTAGTGACAAAATGGGTAGAGCAGAAATGGATATATTATACTTGACTTTATATATATTTAACAGCAAGAAGGTCGCTGGTTCGAATCCCGGCTGGGTCAGTTGACATTTCTGTGTGGAGTTTGCATGTTCTCCCCTTATTCACGTGGGTTTCCTCTGGGTGCTCCGGTTTCCTCCACAAGTCCAAAGACATGCGCTATAGGTGAATTAGGTAAGCTAAACTGTCCATAGTGTATGTGTGTTAATGAGAGTGTGTGGTGTTTCCCAGTGATAGGTTGCAGCTGGAAAGGCATCCACTGTGTAAAACATATGCCGGATAAGTTGGTGGTTCATTTCGCTTTGGTGACCCCTGATTAATAAAGGGATTAAGCCAAAGAGAAAATGAATGAATGAATGTACTGTATGTGTGTATGTCCTGATCCTCCAGGTTGGGGGTTGAACATTGGGCTAACGATCCACCTCATAAAAATTTGATGTTTCAAAACACCAACATGATGCAGCATTTTACATACAGTAAGTTGACTGTGGAATTCATTATTGCTACTTGTCATCACTTATCCCAGTTGATTTATTTGGATAAAGAAGTTCACCTGAATTCACCTGAAGTCACCTAGTCACTTGAAGTCAAATAGAATGATTTAGAACATGAAAGTGCTGTTTATAGCATGTGGCAGAAGGCTTGTCTCCAAAAAATACTTACACTAAATTCAAAGTCAGGTCTCTGAGATATGAATCCATTACTGTTATTCATTCATTCATTTTTCCTTCGGCTCAATCCCTTATTTATCAGGGGTCGCCACAGTGGAATGAACCGCCAACTATTCCAACATATGTTTTTACACAGCGGATGCCCTTCCAGCCGCAACCTAGTACTGGAAAGCACCCATACACTCTCACTTTCACACACACAGACACACTCTCATACGCTATGGACAATTTTGTTTACACAATTCACCTATAGCGCATGTCTTTGGACTGTGGGGAAACTGGAACACTAGGAGGAAACCCATGCCAACAAGGGAAGAACATGCAAACTCTACACAGAAATGCCAGCTGGCCCAGCTGAGATTCGAAACACAAGCCGACAGTACTAACCACTGGGCCACTGTGCCATCTATGACACAATAATTTATTGGAAATTGTTCTAATTGTAATTGAAAAATTTGAAACATATAGATGCTGAGGTTTAAACGTGTCATTATATTATATTTTTACATGTTTAAACTATTCTTACACTTACATTTTAGTACCTGAAAACATTTGAGTTGCTCAGTATTTATTTCTTTTTGGAATAGTACCGTATCTGACTTTAGATTTTAGAAATATTTTGCAAAATTATGTCTTTACTTTTTTTTTCGTTCATACAGTGCATTCTTTTCTCAATGTAAGCATCATTTTTCTGTTTGTATGGTTTCTAAAGGCAGTATACCCGCAGATCCCATGCAGTAGAAGTGTCTGTGTTATTATTACTTTCTAGTTAAACCAAAACCACAGAGCATCTCTTTGACCACAGGATGGCACTATGATGTCAGGACTATTCCTACAGCTTCTTTCTTTGTTCTCTTGCCAACACATGTTGTGCTGTTTTTCTATAAATACTAAGAACAGAAAAAAATGTATCCTCGGGTTAAAATAAATAGCCTTTCACAGTTAATTTAATTGACTTTTTGCACATAATCGAGGTAATTCTGTCTCTGCCTCTGTCACAAACAAGAATAACAGTGCTTGTGCAAACGTTTGCCGAGCAGACGTCTACACTGTCAGAGAGTTTGTCAAACAAACGGCTGTTTTGTGGCCTAACTGCGGCACTTATTTTATCCCAAATGATATTGTTTTGCAAATAAATGTATTTCCTGGAGAAATAGGAAGTAGGTTGCAAATACTCATGCACACACATTTTCTTGTGACCCAGTCAGGCTGTTAAAAATGGCGTATTGAAGCCATACAGCGAGACTTTCAACGCATGCCCGCTTACTCTCTCTGAATATCCACATTGAGTGTCACTACAGCGGCATGGTGTAAATTGAGGTCACAGTCACGCTTTGTTTTGTATGCTTCTCAGACTAACTTCTTAATCATCTGCCCCCCTCTCTATCTCTCTCTCAGACACACACACATTCACAGCCGTCTGGTGGCAGTGTGTGTATCAGAGGCGCTGCTTTTGGTGACAGCGAGTGCTGTGTCCCTGCCGGCCCAGGGCAGGTACCCCATGCTGACGTGTTTAATTGTGTGCGTTCCCAGTCCGCTATGACAAGTACGTGTTCGCATCGTGCCAAGAGAACAAGGGCAGCCTCGTCAACGCGTGCCACTATGTGCTGTCACATGAAAAGGTGGTCCGAAAGATCTAGACTGAGCTAAATGTATTCAGACCAAAGGAATGGCTTGAGTTGTACAGTTATATGTGGAAAAAAAATATTCAATTAAACATACTTCAGCTTGTTACTTCATATACATTACAGTATGTATTTGCCAATCGTTTTTCAAGTGCCAAGCCACTGAGATGTTTATTTGAGGACGTATGTATATCTGTGGATTCTTTAAAATGTAGTTACCTTATTCACATTCAGAGTATTTGGTTTTGTTATAACATTTTATGTATATTTGGCATATAATGATTAAATTCAAACAAATGTTTGCTATAATAACTAGCATCAACATCTGATTAAACAAAACAGCTGAATACTTCTTATACATGTATTTTTATACATCCACAGCCTTTCAAAGGATTGCATTTGCAAACAGTCAAAAGACACATGAGACATTCACACAGGGAAGGTTCATCCTTGAATTTTTTCAATTCAAATACTAACAGCAACAAATATATCCTTGTATTTGTTTACAATAGACTTGTAGGTGTCTTTTACACCTTCACAACTTCAGTCACCAATATAGATGTCTGCTGATTTTGCCCTCTTCAAGAATTTATGGTGCATCCGAAATCCTACTAAGTTGGTACTACATTTGAGTTTGAACTTACTTCATTACCATTAGAAGAAATTTATATTTCTATATAGTATGAAAGGAATTCAGACATACTACATACAGAATGTTGTTGCTATTATCACATGACCTAACTATTTAAGATGTGTTGCTTCACTTACATTTATAAAGTGTATGTAAAATATATTCGAAGAGCATGTGCAGTACACTCTAAAAAAAAAAAGGTGCTAAATAGCACCAAAACTGGTTCTTTGGTCGTAACGAGGGGGGAACCTTTTTTGGTGCTATACAGCACCTTAAAAAAATAGGTGCTATATAGTACTTTTGTCAAATGGTGCTATATAGCACCTATATTTTAAGGTGCTCATAATGTTACTTTACCCTTTCCTCAAATAAAACCGGCATAAGAGTTATAAGTAGTATTGATGCTATATAGCACTTTAAACACCCCAAAGAACCGCTGAAAAACCTTTGTGGTGCTTTAAATGTTCTTTACACAGTAAAAGTGCTATATAGCACCCTGACCACCTTAAAGAACCACTGAAGAACCACTGAAGAACCACTGAAGAACCTTTATGGTGCTTTAAAGGTTCTTTACACAGTAAAAGTGCTAAATAGCACCTCAAATATCGCAAAGAACTTCTGAAGAACCACTGAAGAACCTTTTTTTTAGAGTGTATGTGCACTTTGCACACATTGTCACTCAAAATCACACAAAAACTGGACAGTGTATGTACAGTACATGCATGTTGTTCTGATGGTGAAATCTACATCAAATGCATTGTGCAGACCCTTTCAAACGAGTAAGAACGTAATACAAATGCAGAACACTTTGTTTTTTTATCATGCTCTGCTTTTGTTTTTTTATGATGTTTTACACTAGATGTTTTACTGATATCTTTGACCAATGTCCTCATGTTATTAAAACTAAAACCAAAGACGTTGTTTTATTTCCCAGTCCACCGACATGTTTTCGTTTTTTAAAGTAAAAACCCTTTTTGTGTGAATGACCCCTTAATGTATGACACCTAGTGGTGTAAATACAGTATGTAATATAAAACAAGTTTGAATGTTTTTAGCAGTGGTGTAAAGTAACAAATTACAAATACTCAAAGTAATTGAGTAGTTTTTCCCAGGAATTGTAACCCTTAGTAGTTTTAAAAAGGTGTCCTTTTAATTTCCCTTGAGTGATTTATTAGTGGCGCCATGGTGGCCTAGTGGGCAGCACGATCGCCTCACAGCAAGAAGGTCGCTGGTTCGAGCCTCGGCTGGGTCAGTTGGCATTTCTGTGTGGAGTTTGCATGTTCTCCCCGTGGTTGCGTGGGTTTCCTCTGGGTGCTCCGGTTTCCCCCACAGTCCAAAGACATGCGGTACAGGTGAATTGGGTGAGCTAAATTGTCCATAGTGTGTGTTTGTGAGTGAGTGTGTATAGATGTTTCCCAGAGATGGGTTGCAGCTGGAAGGGCATCCGCTGCGTGAAACAAATGCTGGATAAGTTGGCGGTTCATTCCGCTGTGGCGACCCTGGATTAATAAAGGGACTAAGCCGAAAAGAAAATGAATGAATGAATGATTCATTAGTGATTTATTAGTTTTCTTCAAATAATTTTTCTTGTCTACGGTGATTGGCTCAGTAGAAAAATCAGTTCTGCGATTCATGTCCAATCAAATCGCACATAGAAAGTAAATTGCATCATACTGAACAATGTTTTAGGATATGGATACGTCATAAATGCAGCAAACAGTTTGGAAGCATTAAAAGTGTCCAAAATCTTTACACGTATTGACCAAGAGACTGTTTAGACTGCTTGTCACTGATGAGAAGATGAAGGATGTTTACTGTATGATGACTGAAATCGCTAAATAGTCTTAAACAATTACTAAATACACTACAGAATGCTATATGTTTACACACACACATACACAAATTGCATTTTAACGCATCAGCCTTTTACAGTGTGATACTCACTACTCTTGAGAACTTTTTAAAGAGCTACTTTTAATATTTTGAGTAATATTTACAGCAGATACTTTTACTCTACTCACAACATTTTGGGGCAAGTAATGGTACTTTTACTTGAGTATAATTTTTCAGTACTCTTTCCACCATGTGTTTTTAGGCTTGTGATTTAATTATTCATTTCATGATTGCTAGTGATTTTAGACAATTGACTAACATTCAAACACAAACATTCAAAGTTTTCAGTATTTTTATTTAGCAAGTATGCTTTTACAGTATATTTAGCAAATGTTACAGTTAAGGCTAATATATTGTCATAAAAATAGTTTAAAATAAACACAATTCTTTAAAAATGTCCTCTTTATAAAAGATATTCATTAAAATGCACCATGCATCATCCACAAAAATAAAAAATAAGCATGACCTTTTTCAAAATTAATAACATACATTTTTTTTCCTCAAGGACCAAATCAACAGTACCAAAGGAATGGCTTGAGTCATATACTGTATTGTATCTGCTTGTAGAAAATATTCAATTAAATATGCTTCAACTCAGTATGTAACAACATATATCTCTCATCCTATTTCTGTTTCCAAGAACAGAATGCCAGAGTCTCGGATCTGTTTGGTTGTGGACTTCTGTATATGAGAGAAAGTTGGGTTGTGTTTGGGTTCCTGTCCTCTCATCTGCTCTCCTCTCCTTCTGTCTGGGATGGTAAATAAGGTTGGGTGTGTGAGAATCTCATTACCAGGACACAAAGCGGCATTTCCTCTGAGGATTGAGTGAGGGAGTGAAGGAGGGAGGAAGGGAGGGGGAGAGCGGGGCGAACGGCCAGGCTCAATCACGACCACGCTGATGGGGAGGGAGAAGGAGGCAGCTGGGTTCCCGCTCAGGCCTTCAATTTCCTCCACAGTCCAGCCACTCAAGTGTGTAATTACTATGGGGTGTCATGAAGGTGCTATTCCTTCTCCTTGTAACACTCACCCCCTTCTTGCCTGCACCCCCCAGCGCCTCTCAGCTCCCCACGTCCCCTGAATTCACCCCCAGTAAACACCCCCATCTCATTTCTGCCCCAGGTGAGGGCACTAGATCCAAATACGTCTGGTGCTGTGATGGACATCCCAAAGCACACCCTCTCCAAATGCTGAGGTGTATTGCACCCCCCACCCCATGTGTCTACTTTCACCTGTACATTTACACAACAGTGTGCTTTAAAACGGTAAAGTTTTCCCTTTTTTTGCTTTTTGAAAAGTTCCTTGTACAGATGTCAAAACAACCACCGATTACACTGATTGAGTGCAAATGACTAAACATTATATTGTGCATGCCAGGCCAGTAGGTGGCAGTGTCACTCTGTAAAGAAGCACTGTGCACCTGCGCACATTCAGTCATGTAGTCCACCACTGTTATATTGGTTATAAGTACCTGCATTCCTATAGACTGATATACGCATGTGCTTGATTTGACTCACCTTTTTGTAGTTTACACAGGGCTGATAACAATATTGTTTTCAAAAACCTGCTCTTTAAACAAACCAGAAATGTTGTTGTGTAAATGCACCCAGTGTTATTTGTGGCTGTGTGGAGTTTCCATCAATCAATAAGTGGTTTGCTATCTTTAGCCTGAATGGCTGACACTGTATTAAAAATATTTTTTACTGATTTCAATGTTCGCAACAGTTTTGAAAATAATATATATAAATTATTCTTAGCCAGCAATTCAGTAAATGTCAAATACATTCTGTGTAATTAAAATTTTATGTTTCTGTCATTTTAATTTTACTGTATTTATTCGACTTATGAATATATTTTGTTCATTCATTCATATTCCTTCATCTTAGTCTCTTATTTATCAGGGGTTGCCACACCTGAATGAACCAGCAACTATTCCAGCATATGTTTTGCGCAGCAGATGCCCTTCCAGCTGCAACCCAACAATGGTAAACACAAACACACACTCACACACTATGGACAATTTAGTTCATCCAATTCACCACATCTTTGGACTGTGGGGGAAACTGGAGCACCCGGAGGAAACCCATGCAAACACGGGGAGAACATGCGACACCACGCAGAAATGCCAACTGGCCCAGCTTGGACTCAATCCAGTTTCCTTCTGAGGTGACAGTGCAACCCACTGAGCCACCGTAGTGCAAGATATATTTCATAACTTGTAAATGTTCATTAGGCGACACGGTGGCGCAGTAGGTAGTGCTGTCAACTCACAGCAAGAAGGTCACTGGTTCGAGCCTCGGCTGGGTCAGTTGGCATTTCTGTGTGGAGTTTGCATGTTCTCCCCGTGGTTGCGTGAGTTTCCTCCGGGTGCTCCGGTTTCCCCCACAATCCAAAGACATGCGGTACAGTTGAATTGGGTAAGCTAAATTGTCCGTAGTGTATGTGTGTGAATGAGAATGTGTGGATGTTACCCAGAGATGGGTTGCAGCTGGAAGGGCATCCGCTGCGTAAAACAAATACTGGATAAGTTGGCGGTTCATTCCGCTGTGGTGACCCCGGATTAATAAAGGGACTAAGCTAAAAAGAAAATGAATGAATGATGTTCATTATAGTTCTGTCTGTCTGTCTTTTTTCTTTCTTTCAAGCTTTGTCTTTAATAGAAATTTTCTATATTAATCTTTAGCAATGTTTTTGTCTGTAGGCACAATGAAATGTAAGTGTAGTACTGAAACTGCAAGCTGAATGCACGGACACAATCCACCTATTTTGTAACATCTCTCTGTACCCACTATGTTGTTCCCACAAGTCTTCTGAACCCCTACGCTTGCTCCCCACAATCATCATGCCAGTTTGGCTCAGATAGGCACAGAAACACATAGCATCTCAGTGCAGCCTCTCCAGCGTGCTACGGCAGACTGGCACAGCCGTGCATGTGTTTGTGTCTGTGTGAGAAAGAGCTTGTTTGAGTTTCTTTGTGCATTGCGGCTGGCTCCGGTGCTTTGAAGTTGCTCAATGACCGCACAAGGCCTTCTCTCAGTGGGAGGCGGTGAGCGATGCACGCTTGTCATTTGTATACAGCTGTTTCTTTCATCTGGTCCTCCTCCATCTCTTGTAGCCCCCCCAACCTGTGCCATCCCGCTCCTCTCAGCCTCCACCAAGCCGTCTGCCCTTTCGCAACTGCAGCGGCATTTACTGACAAAGACCAGAGTGATCATCAGCTTACTGATAAACACGCTAAACACATAAACATGGCTAGCCTCTGCTCCCCAGCTGCCTTGTACCCAGCATGCAATGCCCGGACAGACGTGAGAGTTTGGGGTGGGGGGTTGTTTTTGGAGCTTTCTCACTATCGGGCCTAAATGCTCTGGCCCAGCTCTCGGTGAGAAACGGGATGCAGGTGCTCTGTAACTGGTGTCAATTGCTGCTAATTGGTGCAGCATAGGCAGTAAATAAAACCACTGTGTTGTGTTTGGGTGTTATTGTATGGCAGATTGTTAAACTTGCGGTTAGGGTGTATGTTTGAAGTCAGTATGTTTTTTGTTTTTTTTGTACCTGTTGTATGTTGACTCGGTCATATTTGTGATGCTGTTCAAAAACAGATTTTAGTGCTGCACAATGTATTGAAAACGTATCGCAATAATCGTATATGCACTATTGCAGAGAAGTGTGATTAATTATGTGTTTTTGTGTTGCATCCATAGTTTGTTTATCCAAATTTGAGCAATAAGGTAGGGCTTTACTATTTCTAGGGGTGAAGCGGTGGCGCAGTGGGTAGTGCTGTCGCCTCACATCAAGAAGGTCGCTGGATTGAGCCTCGGCTGGGTCAGTTGGCATTTCTGTGTGGAGTTTGCATGTTCTCCCCGTGTTCGTGTGGGTTTCCTCCGGGTGCTCCAGTTTCCAAGTCCAAAGACACACGGTACAGGTTAATTGGGAAAGCTAAATTGTCTGTAGTGTAAAGCTGTGGTCACACTAAAGTTTGAGCATGCGAAAATTCTGTCGTACGGCGCTGCAAAAAGGGGCGGGATTAAAGATGATTAGACAATAAAAAAAGCAATTGCTCCATATTTTAAATTTCTGTCCAGAGAGGTCATGTTCTGATCTTCAATTGGTCTCACGCAATCGCATGATGTGATTGCACAGGTCAGAGTTCACCAAGCTTGAACTTTCCAACTCAGCGAACTTCGAAACTTGTTGCATGAGCTTGCGTTTCCGGTCTACTGCATTCGCATGCATATGAATGGAGGTCTAAGGGGAGAAAAGTACAGTGTGACCGGGGCTTAAGTGTGTGAATGAGGTGTATGTGTGTGAATATACTGTATGAGTGTTTCCCAGTGATGAGTTGCAGTTGGAATGGCATCCGCTGCGTAAAACATATGCTGGATAAGTTGGCGGTTTATTCCGCTGTGGCGACCCCAGATTAATAAAGGGACTTGGGCGAAAATGAATGAATGAATGAATTTACTATTTCTAAAACCACCTCTACATTATAGGCAATCCATTATTCACCAAAGAATATTATAAAATAATGAATTTTCACCAATGAAAATAAATACTAATAGCAGAAAAAAGAGGAAAATAACAACAGCAAACAATAATAAGAAAGTTTTCAGTCATTTGTAGTGTTTTAACTTAGTTTTAGCCATAATTAGATTTATTTAGTATGATCATTACATAAATAAATGTTTTTTTTTTTTATAACAAACAAAAATCGCATTTCTTGGGAAATGTTATACTGCTATATACACATATTCGTATACATTTCACATAGATTGATGAGCAATGACAGGAGTAAAGGCACATTTGCAAAATAACAATAAATATAATAGTACCTGAACTATCAGTTAATCCCAAAAACATTCACAGACCTCATTTGTTGAGTTCCTTTGGGTATTGTTCCTGCTACACTTTGATAGAGAGTTCTTACTCTGCAACCATAGATATGCATGTGTACATGTACAGGTATATCTGCAATATAGTCTTTAGCAGATGATTTTTATGGACTAACACAAAACATTTAATACTTTTATGTATATAATATTCATTCATTCATTTTCCTTCGGCTAAGTCCCTTTTTCCATCAGGGGTTGCCATAGCAGAATGAACCACCAACTTACCCAGCATATGTTTTACACAGCGGATGCCCTTCCAGCTGCAACCTAGTACTGGGAAGCATCCAATTTAGTTCATCCAATTCATCTATACCGCATGTCTTTGGAGTGTGGGGGAAATCAGAGCACCCGGAGGAATCCCATGCGCACTCGGGGAGAACTTGCAAACTGACAGAAATGTCAACTGACAACCTCTGAGCCACCGCTTCACCGTATATAATTATACTTTGGTAAAATTAATTTGATTTGAACACCAAAGTGGAACCAAATCTCGTCTATGTATTTGGAATTTAAGTGTTTGTACACAGAATCACATCATGCTAGTAGAGTGTGCTATTGTTCAATACCTGCTCTTTAAACTTATAATAGTATATCTTTGCTTCAGGGAGACATGGTGGCGCAGTAGTGCTTTTGCCTCACAGCAAGAAGGTCGCTGGTCAGAGCCTCGACTGGGTCAGTTGGCATTTCTGTGTGGAGTGTGGTTTTTTGTGTTCCTGTGGGTTTCCTCCGGGTGCTCCGGTTTCCCCCACAGTCCAAAGATATGTGGTACAGGTGAATTGGGTAGGCTAAATTGTCCGTAGTGTATGTTTGTGAATGAGAATGTATGGATGTTTCCTAGAGATGGGTTGCAGCTGGAAGGGAATCCGCTGCGTAAAACAAATGCTGGATAAGTTGGCGGTTCATGCCACTGTGGCGACCCTAGATTAATAAAGGGACTAAGCCGAAAAAGAAAATGAATAAATCTTTGCTTCACATGGGATTCTTCTGCTGAAGGCATTTGAGGTTATAAAGTTAGATAATATTAAGAAAACTGATTTTCAGTGGAACTTCTGTTGGGTTAACTCATAAAACTCATATTGCCCACATGACCACCATTTCATTTAAAGAATCAGAAAAACTCACAGTAATTTTAGTCTCATAATAATTTAGAATGTACATAGTGCTAATGTCAGCTTAGCTCAGCCATGGACCTTAATGGAATGTTACATTCTTTCCAAGTCAACAGGTAAAAAGAGAAATCTGCTGTGCTAGTCCCTTTCAGTTACTTTATGGCTTTTTAAAAAAAAAAAATCCAACGCATTTTTTGCCTAAATTCAATCAATACTGACCCATTTCCCTTTGATTACTTTGATTGATGCATGTAATTTTTTCGGTGGTATTTGCTGTGCAGTCAAACCAGAGTGATGACTTAAATTTGTATCGGCCAGAGGTGATTTAGCACAACAAATAAGGAGACGCTCATCTCAACCCTATTATAAGGTTTTGATTAAAAGTGGACAGCTGGGAATGAGTTGGATACATAATCTGTCTGTGCTTACGTCTCTGACGATTCTGATACATGAACTGCGAAAAAGAAAATCAACATCAGTTGTGTGTTAATCATGTACTATACGTTTGAATTAAACATATATGGAACGTGGAAAATGGAAAGTGATTTAGCGAAGTAGGAGAAATTTGCTCTGGCACATGAGGGAGAGTAATATTGACAGATAATGGCTTTCTTCTCTCTTGATTGGCTCGTTCTGAGCCTTGTCTTTTATTATCCTCCAATATCCATTGTCATCTAGGCAGTAAATACCGTTTTATGAAATAATTGCTTTATTTTGTGTAATCGCTTTTCCATTATTCAGGATTTGCTGATTTATTGTTCACGAAGATGAAGATGTGTTTATATAAATCCTTTTATTACTAAAACAGTTTTCCCAGCCATTGCTTTTTTTCTTTTTTTTGGTCTGTGTGTCCTTTACAGAGAGGGAAATGGGAGTTCTGGGAAGGTGTCACTACTCCAGATCTTCATCTATGGTTCTTCCACTCCCACATGTACACAGGTCACTGGTTACTGTTATTTACACTCTTTCACACTTCCTTTGCCTCCCCACATCCTTCCCTTCACTCCCCGTCCATCACTGTGACGGAAAGGACACACACGTTTAAGTATATTTGATTTTATTTGTCTACTTGCCTGTCACCAAGTCTAAACTCAGAGTTTGGGGGTGACTGTCAAAGACATAAATGTTTTTGATTATAGTGTACGTCAGTTGCTCTGGCTGTAACCCGTCCCACCCCCTTCACTCCGACTCTGTGGTTTGGTCCATTTTGCTATTCCAATATTGCAGTGATTTGGTCTCTAGATGCTCTCAGTTTGGCAGGACCACAGTGACAGGTTTGAAGACAAACAGAGCGGTGTCCATTTTTCTGACAATATCGGGACAAGGTAGCAATCAGAATTTGGGAATTCATTTTTGAGAAGACAGTGTGGTGCTTTTGTTGGTCAGAAGGTGACATCAGGATTTACTGACAGAGTTTAGAGAGTCTTAAACTGACGGATGAGCTTTTTATGGTCATGTAAATGCAGAAATGTACAAATATACAAATACACAAGACTTGACTTGATTTGTACACATACTATACATCCAAGACCTAAAATTAACACTCAACTAATACCAAATGTCAACGCTGGTGAGTATATGAAGCAGTACTCGCAAAATGACGTTTAATAATGCACTCTAGGCAATATAATGTTTTTATTTATGTGTGTCTGAGTGCACATATGACCATACTTCTTTCTTAGATATATTTTATTCTTATATAATTCATTCATTCATTTTCCTTTTGGCTTAGTCACTTATTTATCAGGGGTCACCGCAGCCAACTATTCCAGCATATGTTTTACGCAGCTGGATGCCCTTCTAGTCACAACCCAGTATTGGGAAACACCCATACACACTTATTCACTCACACACACTACAGCCAATTTTACTTCAACCAATTCACCAATAGCTTATGTCTTTGGATTGTGGGGGAAACTGGAGCACCCAGAGGAAACCCACGCAAACACAGGGAGAACATGCAAACTCCACACAGAGACTTGGACTTGAACCAGCGACCTTCTTGTTGTGTGGCGACAGAGCTAACCACTGAGCCACCGTGCCGCACTCATAATCTATCTATCCATCCATCCATCCATCCATCCATCCATCCATCACAGGTTTTTTTACAGACCTGTTACAGTTCACTCCCTCAGGGATTAACAAACTCCAATTTAATTACTGCATTTTATGATTTTGTTCAAGTTTTTGTCCATGTTTTTCCTGATTCACCATCACCTTTCTCGGACTACAGGGGGTTAAAGAAATGTTTTCTGCCGCCCAACCTCGTTCTGTCTCCTTAATTTCTGAAGTCCACTTGATTGCCCCTGACCAGCATGGATAAAACCCCATTATTTTCAAGAACGTCAAGATGCATGTGTATAGTTTTGATGTAATTTCTGCGGCCCACCCATTTCCCATTCTGAAACAAATTTGAGATGGAAATGGAACCAAATTTTGGACTGGAACGCTGAAGGAAATGAAATATTTAACAATGGTAATTTTCCTTACTCAAATTTGCTAAATTGTAGAGGAGCTGGAGCTGGAGGAGCAATTTAATGGGGAGGCAGAGTACAGGAGCCCTCCCAATCAGACATGCTGAGATTTAGTCTTAAGTTGGCCTTTTTCCGCGTTCGAGTGCAGGCAGATGGGCGCTGAAATGGTTTTGAGAGGAAAAGAATGACACAAGCCGAACATGGTCAAGTGAACGTGTCTAACAATCACCAAACCCTTCAGTCAGAGCTCACACACTCTGCATCTTTTCATTTTAATATCTGTGAGGCATCACAGTATATGTGACATATACAGTGCCCTTCTCTAATATTGGTACCCTTTGTAAATATGAGCAAAGAAGGCTACGAAATAAAATGTCATCATTGTTGATGCTTTTGATTATCCGTTTAAAATTTTAACCAAAAACAGTGAGAACAAACAAACGGAACATATTTTGTCAAAAACAAATATTTTTGGTAAATACATATGTGCAAAAATGATTAAACTCAGGTTAAATACAAGTTTATACCAATGATATTTTACATTTTTTAGTATTCATGTGGATCCAGGAAATCTTCATTGTTTCGTTCATTCATTTTCTTGTCGACTTTTTCGACATTTTACACAGCAGATGCCCTTCCAGCTGCAACCCATCACTGGGAAACATCCATACATACTCATTCACTCACACACATCCACTACAAGCAATTTAGCCTACGCAATTAACCCATATCACAGGTTTTTGGAATGTCTATGGAAGCCTGAGCGCCCGGAGGAAACCCATGTGAACTCGGGGAAAACATGCAAACTCTACACAGAAATACCAACTGACCCAGCCAAGGTTCGAACCAGCAACCTTCTTGCTGTGAGGCGATTGTGCTACCCACTGCACCACCATGACACCCACCAGGAAATCACAGGGGTGTAAATATGATGTAATACAAAGGCCAAACTCACTTAGGCTCCAAAATCACCCCCGATATCATTCAGTAGAGCACTTTTGAGGGAGCAGCCGTTTGTAGGACTTTTTGAAGTGCACTCAGTCAATCAAACCTCACCTGAACCACGATAACGAGTGCACAACTGATGTACTCTCAATGGCTAGAGAATGCCCATAATGCACTGTTAAATATTAAAATTGTTTGTATACAAGACGAAATTCTAAACACTTTGTTTCATTACTGATAGACAGCTTGCTAAAAAAAACAATCTGCTGTAATTTTGCAATTTAGCTTCACAAAATTGGAAGTGCCAAAAAATGTAATGAAAATGCCCATTTCCACCATCAGTGCAATAATTAAGGAAATTAAGTGTGTTATGAATCAGCTTGGAAGAATACATGTGCCTATGCTTACCACTGTTAGGAGAATGGTTTGAATAGCCAAAAAGAAAAAAAAAATCTCCATACATGACAACATGACAACATTTATTCATTCATTTAATTCATTTTCTTGTCAGCTTAGTCCCTTTATTAATCTGGGGTCGCCACAGTGGAATGAACCGCCAACTCATCCAGCATTTGTTTTACGCAGTGGATGCCCTTCCAGCTGCAACCCATCTCTGGAAAACATCCATACATTCTAATTCACACATATACACTGCGGACAATTTAGCTTACCCAATTCACCTGTATCGCATGTCTTTGGACTTGTGGGGGAAATCGGAACACCCGGAGGAAACCCATGCAACCACGGGGAGAACATGCAAACTCCACACAGAAATGCCAACTGACCCAGCTGAGGCTCGAACCAGCAACCTTCTTGCTGTGAGGCGAACATGCTACTCACTACGCCACCGTGGCGCCCAACATGACAAGTCATACCAGGAAGTGTCCAACACTACAATCCAACATCACCTACATCACCACAAACAGTTTAAAAGGGTTTCAAGATGAAAGGCTTAATTGCTCATTTACTGAGGGTGCCAATATGAATGGAGGACACTGTAGCTGAGCAGTGTGCTTTTTAAAAATTGTATTATTATTATTTTTTTATAGTCGATGCACACGCATCGATGCGTCATGATTTTGTACGATGTGATCCTAGATTAACATCTATGTTGATCCTGGAACATCATTTTTGTTTGAAAATGTAATCCATACCTATTCCCTATCCCTAAACCCAACCATAACTTTAAATTATTCCCAAAATCAGAGGGGAATAACAATTGGATAACAATCATGTAGAAGTGCCTTACCCTAACAATAAGCCTGAACCTAACATAAACGGTACGCATATCCCTTAATTCTGATTGGCTTATTGCAATGCTGTTCTAGGATCAACATAGATGTTAATCCAGGATTGCATCATGCTTGGCAAAATCACATCCACCAATGTGAGACATCAACTAACGCCAACATCATTTTGGTGGGTGAGATTTTGCCAAGTACGGTGGGATCCTGAATTAACATCTAAGCTGATCATGGAACATCATTTTTATTTGAAAATGTAATCCATGCCTATTCCCTACACCTAAACCCAACCATAACTGTAAATTATTCTCAAAATCTTTGGTATAAACTGTAAACGTATCCCTTAATTCTGACTGGCTGATTGGAATGTTGTTTCAGCATCAACATTGATGTTAATCGAGGAACACACTTGGGAAAAATCACACTAACTGTCCAGTGTTTGTGTAAGCATGTGTTTGGGAGTCTGCAGTAGCATGGATGTGCAGCCCTGCTTTGACCCTGTAGAAGGCAGGATGATTTGGCTCTCAGAGTTTGTGTGTCTTCCTGCAAGGAGCTGAAACTGCATATGGCAAAGGGTAGGCTCTATGTTAAGAGGATTACTAACATGAAAAAGGTAGCCGTCATTTAATTGAAGGCTTACCAGCAAGTGAAAAAAGAAAACAGTCAAACTGAAGGTATATCCTGCCCAGAACATCCTGAAGGGACCACATTTGACAAAGTCTGTGTTTCTTCCCCCCATCTGTGTCTCCTCCAGAAGCACACATCATGCTTTATCGTGGAGTCTCAGCCTCTTATAAACCTTTGCACATTTAAGAATTTTAATCGTGCCTTCAGCTCGTATTTTTCAAACACTGTGATCTGGCTGCCTTTGCCAAACTTACTGCATGCAAGGCTGTGTCAGGGTTTGTCGTGTATAAGTTTGAATATGATAAAGGAATTGTTGGTCTATATACTGTTCAGGAGGTTGGGGTCAGGAAGATTTAAAATACATAAACGTTTTATTCCACAAGTAAACTGATATAAAATACAATAAAACAGTGATGCTAAACATAGTCTTTACAACTAAATGATTTATTAAAACATTTTAATTCATTCTGTACAATTATTAGCC
>CAIGQQ010004837.1:17851392-17882874 GCA_903798035.1 Danio albolineatus | reverse complement strand
TTATTATTATTATTATTATTATTATTATTATTATTATTATTATTATTTATGTTATATTATTGTAATATTGATATAATTTATTAACATTTATAATTTTTGTAGATTTGGTATAAAAATAAATACAGGAAAACTAGATATATTTCATAAAACTGTTGAAAAAGTCGTAATTAATTAATAAATAATTAATTAATTACTCTTAATTATTTTAATGATTTAAGTTCTCTGGTGGACATTTAAAAATTCTCATCATTCATTCATTTTCTTTTCGGCTGAGTCCCTTAGTTATCAGGGGTTGCCACAGCAGAATGAACCACCAACTTATCCAGCATATGTTTTACACAGCGGATGCCCAGCTGCAACCCTGGACTGGGTTATACGCTACTAGCCCAGTTGTAGTATAATACGACCAATTTATTCATTCATTAATTTTCTTTTCAGCTTAGTTCCTTTATTAATCTGGAGTCGCCACCGCGGAATAACCGCCAACTTATCCAGCATACTGTATGTTTTATGCAGCGGATGCCCTTCCTGCTGCAACCCATCTCTGGGAAACATCCATACACACTCATTCACATTCATACACTACAATTTAGCCATCCCAATTTACCAATACCACATGTCTTACTTGTGGAGGAAACCCACACCAACACGGAGAGAACATGCAAACTCCACAGAAATGCCAACTGACCCAGCCGGCACTCGAACCAACAACCTTCTTGCTGTTAGGCGATAGTACTAACCACTGAACCACTGTGTCTTCATTATTTCTTTACATTAAAAACATATACATTATTGTATTGGTTGAACATACTGAGCCTTTTTGATTGATCAGCTATTATACAAAAAAAAAATTGGTTTATTGTTTGTATTTTAATACATAAATGTCAGAATATTTTGATATCTTATATTCAGGTTATTTAAAAATTAAGATAGATCTTTCATTTGTTTAAATAAAAAGAAAAGAGAAAACTGAGCGGAAAACTGTTGAACAAGTGTTTAATCCTAATGATTTTAGCTCTCAGGAAAAATTTAAAAATTCTGATTATTTCTTAATATTAAAATTAATTATTGTATTGGCTGAACATACTGAGTCTTTTTAACTGATCATTATTCAAAAGAAAATAAAAAATAAAATAAACCGATTATAAAAAAAAAAAAATTATCTTTCTGCATTCTGAAACTAATAATTGGTCTTATATTAACACATCCTTAGAGCATCTAATTATATAGGCATTGTACACTAAACTCCATAACTTATAAGCTCTATAAAGTTTTAGCATCTTATACTGTAACCTCATTTGAGAAGTTTTTGGTAAGCCATTATGTAGTATTGTATGTTGTAAGAACTTGTATGAGAGTGTGTTCCTCTAGCAGTGTTATTGTTTTTGTGTATGTGTCCGTGTTAATGTTGGGCTGTGACTCCTCTCTCTCAGAGTGCCCTTGGCATTGTGTGACTTTCTCCCTCTGTGCCAGCAGGACTGATGCTGGGCATTTGAGCAGTGGCGTGGCTGATATGGTTAGACAGGGCATGGGGCGCTGTGCCAAGATGATGCCAGCGTCTACCTCTGACCTGCTGGCACTTGATCAGCATGCATGTGCCATCCAGCCTGCTAACACCCCACTGTACGCAGCGGGCACCAACAGCAAGCCCTGTCCTGCACCATGCACTATGTAGACAGGACACAATAACGGGGAGAAAAATAAAGAAACAAAGACAAGAAAGAAGGAGAGACTCTCCATTTGGCACATGACAAACTATTTCTATCAAATATGTCGGCTTAGTCCCTTTATTAATCTGGGGTCACCACAGCGGTATAAACTGGCAACTTTTCCAGCACATGTTTTACGCAGAGTATGCCCTTCCAGCTGCAACCCATCACTGGGAAACATCACACACACTCATTCACACACATACACTATGGACAATTAAGCTCACCCAATTCACCTATACCGCATGTCTTTGGACTTATGGGGGAAACCGAAGCACCCGAAGGAAACCCACACAAACACAGGGAGAACATGCAAACTCCACATAGAAATGCCAACTGACCCAGCCAAGGCTTGAACCAGCGACCTTCTTGCCATAAGGCAAAAGCGCTACCCACCATGCTACCGTGCTGCCCCTAACTCATACAATTCTTTGCAAATAATATATTGTGCTTTTGGAAGCCAGCATGAAATGGTATTGAATTTATTTATTTATTTACTTCATTTTTTAAATCTTATTTATTTAGGTAAAATATTCAGACCTTATGTTTAATCAAATTGTCATAACTGGACATTACAGTAAAAATAACTTTTTCTACAGATGTCGCATACAGGTTTACTCCAATCATTTTGGCTCTGATCACATAAATTTTTTATATTTTTTTAGTTTTGAAAACACAAAGCACATCACATTGCCATTTTTGGTTGATTTTTATTAAATTAAATAACTGCAGTGCTCTGGGGTTGTATTATGAAGTTATGGGCAACCACCATGAAACAGATAACCTATTAAGGCCCGCCCCCTCCATTCAGAAAATGCTAATTATGTCTGTGATATATTTTTTTAATAGTATATGCCTTTGTTGAATCCATACTCTTTCTACCCAGCCTCTAATAATATCACCCTCTACCTCACTTCCATCTGGGTCACGGCACCATTCTAACTCTTTAGACTGTACTCCACTTTTTGAGTGAGCACAATGGTCACTAAAGACTATAACTTCTAGCCCCGGTCCCCAGTTCACCTGTTGAGGGCATGAAAGAAAAGACAGGTTCACTTGCACAACATCACAGTCAGATTTAAACATGTGTTGTCCATTTGAGCACTGTGTATACACATATTGGCTTCTTTGTTAGCTACATTTTTTTTTCTTTGCATTCAGAACTGCTCGAAACATTACTTAGAGCTTTTGGTTCATATTTTAAGATGATAGTATCAAGCAGTTGCTTTAGATTTGTTAGCTAATTTAAATCTCACATTCCACCATATAGCAAGAATGCTGTATTGGGTGGAGATTTAGTGATTGTGAAGGCCATTTGAGTAGTGAACTCAATGAACATGTTGGGATTAAGAGTGTTTTGAGATGTGGTTGTGCCATTCTGCTGGATGAAATGGAAGTGTATAAATGGAAGCATTAGATAGTTAAACAGTGCTCAGTTGGTACAAATGGAGCCAATGTTTGGCAAAAATACAACCACATTAATATACTAGTTATTCAAATCAGGATCTATCCAAATCTGCATGTCATTTATGCCAAATTCAGACCGTGCATCCAAATGTAGCAGCAGAATTTAAGACTCATTAGACCAGGCAACATTTTCCCAATAATTAATCTTGAATTTTAGCGTTTGTTTCCGGATATTAGCTGACAGGAGTAGCACACACATTCATCTACTTCAAGGTTGGATGTTTTGAGTGTTCAGAGATGCTCTTCTGTAGAGCTCAGTTGTAACAAGCGGTTAGTGTAACGCGGGGAGTGACACTGACAACGGGGGTGAGGATCCAATAGCAGGTTTATTAGTGAAGTCAGTGAAGCAGTGGTCAACAGGTGCAAACAGATGTATACAGAAATCCAGAATCATAGTCGGAGTACAGGCAGATGGTCAACAAGGCAGGTAGTAGACAGGGATAAATAAACAAGCAAGGCGAGGATCGAAACACGGTAAGACAGGACAAAGGAAATGTGTTGTAATGTCACTTACAGTAAACAAGACTCAGCAATGACTGTGTGTGTTTGTGCTGCTTACATAGTTCTGTAATCAGTCCAGAAGCAGCTTCAGCTGTGACAGTCTAATCAAAGGTGACTTGGAGAAGGAGTGTGTGTGTGTTGCATGACTGGATTTGTAGTCCGTTTACAAGCAGATTTGTAGTTCATGAGATGTGTGTGTGTGTGTGTCTTTACCAGCGATCTCTGACTGTTAGATCGCTGGTGATCGTGACAGTAAGCTACTGTTACTGCCTTTCTATCAGCTTGAGCCAGTTTGACCATTCTCCTCTGATCTCTGGCATCAACAAGGCACTTTTACCCACATAACTAGATTTGTTCTGTTTTCCAGATCATCTGTAATAATTGAAGACAAGTTTTGCATGAAAAGTCACTGCAGATCAGCAGTTTTTTGGTTTCTTCAATACTTAGATTGGCCCTGGATGGAAATACTTGTACAACTCCTAGTAGGCCTCAGTTATACTAACCCTATAAACCCCACTCTCATATGCGTCTAGTGTAAAGTCACTAGTATAATCTCTTGGTTCTTTTTGCCCTGCTTGAAACAGGATTTGAACAGATATTTTTGGCATGGGTGGCAGGCATACTGACAATGATGCTAAAGATCACAACCATGTCACTGGCTTCACGGTGCCTGTTAAAACTTTAGGACTGAGGTTTACTCACACAACTCTTACTAGAAGGCCTTAGTGACATAATGTGCATTGGTATGGAATGCATAGAACAAGTGGGTGGACACTCTTTTAAACAATACAATACTATCAAAAGACTCTTTTTACTATAGAAGGGCTGAAGATGCTATTCTGTGTTTTACAAGACCAAAAAGGTATATATTTGTAATGTGTTTTTTGTTTGCCATTGTATTAGGTCATCTAACGCGTTACACACTAAGTTTGTGCAGCTTGTTTCAAACTCATTAAGCTAATGGACCAGAGGGCTGTCCTTCTCTCTGACCACACAATCAGGGTGCTTCTGTTCCTGTAAAATCTGGGACCCCTTTCCTTGTTTTCTAACACCAAATGTTTTCCTGCTGTGCCCACAAGCATCACAGCATCTCTTAGTTACACTAGCATTGTCACACCCAGGATTCTGCCAGGGCGGCAAGACTTCATTCACTTGTAGAAATGACAGCTAATCATATAAACACTTTATGATTAGCAGAACAATATGACCCAAAAGGCAAAAGAGAAAGAAAAAAAAATGGGGTGTTTATTGGGGGTCACTTTTCTCCCTCATTGCTATATAATATTAATATTTCCTGTGTATGTATGCAAGTGTGAAAATAAGTCTGTATCTGCATGTGTGTGTGTGTGTCGTCTCTTCTGGCCCTAGTTCTGTCATGTCAAGGTGACCGTGCTGGCTGCCACAGGCCCGGGGCTGCCCTGACAGCTTTAGGAGCGTGCTGGAGATTTGTAGCCACGCACATAACCAATGGAGGTAATAAAAGAATAAATGATGGTTGAAGAGGTTAAAACAAGGGGTGAGATGGCCACCGCTGCTGCTTTTACCACACAGATTCCCCCCCATTCAACACCCCACACCTCCCGCCAGCCACTCTGCCTTTGGCCTCTGCTGCATGGCATGATGGGAAGAGAGGGTTAATGAGCCCTGGAGGCCACGGGGTCAACGCAAGAGTGGAAATGAGTTGGCCATGCTCAGAGCGATCATTCACAGACCTTTCTCACCTCTCTTGCACATACACTCACTAGCATTTAAGAACATCTCTCACCACACACACACAATTTTTGGTTGAGGATATTGTTTTGCTGACTCGGTTGTAGAGAAGCTGACTTGCATGTGAATAAGAGAAGGTTTTACCTTCTTGATATTTCAAATATACATTTTAGTTCTGTTATGTAGCTAATTGTGCATTTTTTTGTGCAATTATTTATTTTATTTTACTGTACTTTTTTGTTTACTTTGCCTTTATTTATTTATGTATTGTAGATATCATTGACATCAGGTATGATTATGGTAACAGTATTATTGTTGTTATTATTATTAATATTATTATTATTATTCAGTCATTTATTTATTCATTTTCTTGTCGGCTTAGTCCCTTTATTAATCCGGGGTCGCCACAGCAGAATGATCCGCCAACTTATCCAGCATTTGTTTCACGCAATGGATGCCCTTCCAGCCGCAACCCATCTCTGGGAAACATTCACACATTCTCATTCACACACATACACTACGGACAATTTAGCTGTACCGCATATCTTTGGACTGTGGGGGAAACCGGAGCACCCGGAGGAAACCCACGCAACCACAGGGAGAACATGCAAACTCTACACAGAAATGCCAACTGACCCAGCCGAGGCTCGAACCAGTGACCTTCTTGCTGTGAGGCGAACGTGCTACTCACTACGCCACCGTGGCACCCCATTATTATTATTATTTGTAGTAGTAGTAGTATGTCCAGGTTAATGTGTGATGGACAGCATTAGGCATCAGAAGTTTTTCCATTTTTTATTGCAGTAGACATTGAGAATAATGATATATTTTTTCTCAGCTTGCCGTGCACTTTCTTCTCACAGTAGATGAAGGCTGTGATATTTTCTGAATGTTAGGCTTAGAGTCAATCTGACAGCTGTCTGAACTACTGTAATTAGGCCAGTCTATTACAGAGAGAAAAGACAGGCAAAACACAACTTCATAGGAGAACTAGAGTTTGGTGTAGGAAATCTCCCCCCTCTGTCTCTTTTTCTCATTTTCCTTTAGCACTGCGTCCCTGCAGCAGCCAGCAGGTTCTTTGTCACCTCACCTGTCGATACTCAGGAGGGATGGTGTGTCAGGCTGGGAAGGGTCCTAGTATTAATACACACTAGAGGTTACCCAGCACCCCCCCTGGGCCTTGTGTGCTGGGGCCCTCTGTGACCGCAGCCTGACAGAGTGCTCTTTAATACCCAATCAACAGTATCGACGTCTCCCCCCAACACAAGGCCCACAGAGCTTGCGGAACCACCCCCTGTGTATGATTTTATTGATCCAGAGCCCTGAGACCCAGGCCCTGTTGACATGCACAGTTTCACTGCTCCATAATGGACAGATTAAGAAGGGGATTACAACACAGGGGGCAGATAGCGGGCCCAGCAGGCCAACACACTACCTCATCTGATGAGCAGATCAACGTGATATGGTGATCCTCGTGCGAACATGACTTCCTGTGCGATTAGAAGTCTACTTTTCAATGTTATTTTGGGGGGTTTGATTTATTGACCTGACAGTTTGAGTGAGGCATCACAGTCAGATTCAAACATGCGTTGTCCATTTGAGCACTTTGTATACACATACAGTACTGACTGATTTTTTTTTTTTTTTGAGGAGTTTTTTTTGCATTCAGAACTGCCTTTATTCTTTGAGGTACACATTCAGGAAGGTCTTGAAACATTACTCAGAGCTTTTGGTCCATATACTGTTTTATGATAGTATCAAGCAGTTGCTTCAGATTTGTTTGCTAATTTAAATACCAAATTCCATCACATCCTTCCACCACTTCCTGTGCAATTAGAAGTCTTCTTCTCAATGTTATTTTGGGGGTTTTGAATTATTGATCAGACAGTTTGAGTGAGGCATCACAGTCACACTATAAAAAATCCTGGTTGCCTTAAATTGTTAAGCTGAATCAAATGAACCCTTATGAGTCCATTGAACTTCTATTATGTTAAACTGACTTAAAACAGCTTACGTAACTTATAAAATTAAGTTAGCATGATAACTTTGTTCAGTAAGTTACAATGACTTTAAAGATATGGGCAACACTTTATTTGGATGGTCCATTTGAGTATTAGTAGACTGTCTACTTAATATCTGTTAATACTGACAATCGACAGACATTTAACTGACAATAAGAAACTTTGCAAGTACATGACAACTTACACTAACCCTACCCCTAACCCCAACCTAACAGTCTACTTATAATCTATTGACAATTAGTTGCAATGTAACTTAAATTCAACAAATGGGACATCACAATAAAGTATGACCAAAATATGCTGTCAGGACTAATCAGGCCCGGGTGTTTGGGTGGTTAGAAAGACCCACCCCTCACTGACAAAGGCCCAAAATTTGTCTCATACATATGCTCATTTGTCCTATTTTGACTGCCATGCCATCATAAATTGTGAAAATAACACACCAAAAAAGGCTGTGGCTTCATCTTATAACTTTTATTCTAAATCTTAGAGCTTATCCTTAAAACAAAACAAAACAAAACAAAACAAAACAAAACAAAACAAAACAAAACAAAAAAACAATAAAATGGTATGAAGCACCAAAAGTGGCCATTTTTAAAATTAATTTGAATACTAATTTGATCATTGTTATCCATGATATTTCAAACATATAAAAAAAAAGAGAGGATAGAAAAATCATATTATTATTGTTATTATAATAATAATACTATTATTATTATAGGGCGCCACGGTGGCCTAGTGGTTAGCACATTTGCCTCACAGCAAGAAGGTCGCTGGCTCGAGCCCCGGCTGGGTCAGTTGGCATTTCTGTGTGGAGTTTGCATGTTCTCCCCGTGGTTGCGTGGGTTTCCTCCGGGTGCTCCGGTTTCCCCCACAAGTCCAAAGACATGTGGCATAGGTGAATTGGGTAGGCTAAATTGTCCATATTGTATATAGTGTGTGAGTGTGAATGTGTGTGTGTGGATGTTTCCCAGGGATGGGTTGCGGCCGGAAGGGCATCCGCTGCATAAAAATATGCTGGATATGCTGGATAAGATAATATAAAAATATGCTGGATAAGGACAACAACGGACTGATAATCGACAGCAACCACATGCTGAAATATATACCCCGCCTAATACGAATCAGCTGGAGGATAATTAAGTCAGCTGATCGGAAAGCACGCTGTCAACACAAAAGGTAAACAAACACACACCCTCGCACACGACAACACACAAGGCATGACACAAAACATACAGAAAGAACACACAAACCCATAAACCGTGACAGTACCCCCTGGGGGGGGGGGACCGGAGTAGGCGGATTAATGGCCGTATGAAAAACGGGCTTTAATTTAGAGACATGGAACACGGGATGAATTCTCCTGTACGCTGGAGGAAGTTTGAGGCGCACCGCCACCGGACTAATGATTTTGATGACAGGAAACGGGCCAATGAATTTGGGTGCAAGTTTATTACATACGGTGCGGAGAGGAATATTTCTAGATGAAAGCCACACTTTTTGACCGACAACGTAAACGGGAGGCTTAGACCGGTGGCGATCGGCTTTAGCCTTGGTGCGTGAACCCACTTGAAGAAGGGTCTGTCTGGCCCTGTTCCAAGTGCGTTGACACCTCTGGACAAAGGCGTGGGCGGAGGGGACCGCGACTTCAGATTCCAGACTGGGAAAAGCAGGTGGCTGGTACCCTAGACTACACTCAAATGGAGAGAGGCCCGTGGCCGACACTGGTAATGAGTTATGTGCGTACTCAACCCATGAGAGCTGCTGGCTCCAGGAGGATGGATTCTGAGACACTAAACATCGTAACATACGTTCAAGATCCTGGTTGGCTCTCTCTGTTTGACCGTTACTCTGAGGGTGAAAACCAGAAGAAAGACTAACAGTCGCCCCCAGTAAATGACAAAACTCTCTCCAAAATTTAGAGATGAACTGAGGCCCCCTGTCAGAAACCACATCTGTCGGGAGGCCATGAATACGAAAGACATGATCAATGACAGCAGCCGCTTTCTCTCTGGCTGATGGTAATTTGGGCAGAGGGATAAAGTGAGTGGCTTTCGAAAACCAGTCCACTATGGTCAAAATCACCGTATTCCCGTTGGAAGGTGGGAGACCTGTTACGAAATCTAGCGCAATATGGGACCAGGGTCTCGACGGCACTGACAGCGGCTGAAGCAGCCCAGCAGGAGGACGATTGGAAGTCTTAGAAACAGCACAAACTGAGCAAGCCAACACAAAATCCCTTATGTCACGAGCCATAAGTGGCCACCAGAATCGTTGTTTGATTAAAGACAATGTACGACTCACCCCTGGATGACAGGCCAACTTGGAAGAGTGCCCCCAGCGGATGACGTCAGACCGTAATTCCTCTGGCACAAATAAACGACTAGGTGGGCATCGAGGCGGAGGCGTTACCCCTTCTAAGGCCATGCGGACCCTCGACTCGATCTCCCAGGTGACAGCAGAGACAAAAAGTCTGCGTGGCACGATGGATTCAGGAGATGATGCCTGCTCAGAGTGATCAAAAATTCGAGACAGTGCGTCAGGCTTAACGTTCTTAGAACCTGGTCGGTACGAGATGGAAAAATCGAAACGTCCGAAAAATAAGCCCACCTAGCCTGCCTAGAGTTCAATCTTTTGGCGGATTGGATGTACTCCAGATTCTTATGATCGGTCCAGACGATAAAGGGAACCCCCGAACCCTCTAGCCAGTGATGCCACTCTTCCAATGCAAGCTTGACAGCCAGCAGCTCTCTATTACCAATATCGTAATTACGTTCTGCGTTGTTTAGATGATGAGAAAAATACGCGCAAGGATGCATCTTGCCGTCCGAGGAGGAGCGCTGGGACAGGATAGCACCGACCCCCACCTCTGATGCGTCTACCTCCACCACGAACTGCCGTGATGGGTCAGGGGCAATGAGAATCGGAGCTGAAACAAAACAGCTTTTCAGACGGTCAAGAGCAACCTGCGCTGCATTGGACCACCTGAACGGAGTCCTGGTGGAGGTTAAGGCAGTCAGAGGTGCGGCGAGCTGGCTGAAGTTGCGAATGAAACGCCGGTAAAAATTGGCAAAACCAAGAAACCTCTGCAGGGCCTTGCGGGAGTCTGGGGTTGGCCAATCTACCACAGCCTGAACTTTCTCTGGATCCATGCGCATCCCCTCGACCGACACGATGTGTCCCAGAAAAGGAACAGACTGTGCATGAAATACACATTTCTCCGCCTTGACATAAAGCCCATTCTCTAGCAGCCTCTGAAGCACTCGCCTGACGTGTTGAATATGTTCCTGGAGAGAATGGGAAAATATCAGTATGTCATCCAGGTAAACATAAATGAACTGATCTATCATATCTCTCAACACATAATTTACGAGTGCTTGGAAGACTGCAGGGGCATTAGACAGACCGAAAGGAAGGACGCAGTACTCAAAATGTCCTCTGGGGGTATTAAAAGCAGTCTTCCATTCATCCCCTTCTCGAATACGGACCAAATGGTAAGCGTTACGGAGATCTAATTTCGTGAAAAAGGACGCCCCTTGCAGACGTTCGAAGGCAGAAGACATCAGCGGCAAAGGATAAGTATTCTTAACCGTGATAGCATTCAGCCCTCGATAATCTATACAAGGCTGAAGGGAACCATCTTTCTTTTTCACTAAAAAAAATCCCGCCCCTGCTGGTGATGAAGAAGGACGGATGATCTTAGCTGCTAGAGAATCAGAAATGTATTTCTCCATGGCCTCCCTCTCTGGAACAGAGAGTGAATAAAGTTTGCCTTTAGGCGGAGACGTACCTGGCAACAACTCTATAGCACAGTCATAGGGACGATGAGGAGGCAGAGAAGCAGCTCGAGACTTACTGAACACTCTCTTCAGGTCAAGGTACTCGCTGGGCACGTTTGACAGGTCCATGTGTTCTTCCTGAAAAACAGAACTAGACACAGAAGAACAGGCAGACAACAAACACGTAGCATGACAGCTCTCACTCCAAGAAATTATTGATTCCTGCCTCCAGTTAATATGTGGATTGTGCATTACCAGCCAAGGGTGCCCAAGGACCACTGGAGTGACAGGAGCTTCTGTTAAAAAAAAAATGAATAATTTCAGAATGGTTACCAGAAGTAATCAGTCTTATAGGACCAGTGGAATGAGTAATGGAAGGGAGAGAAAAACCATTGAGAGCATGAACAGATATGGGTTGGGAGAGAGAAATGACCGGAAGTTTGAGTCTTTGAACCAAAGCAGAGTCAATAAAATTTCCTTCCGCGCCAGAGTCAATAAGCGCTTTAGTCATAAAATTCCCAGATGACCACTCCAATTTAATTTTCAGAAGAGTGGCTGCAAGAGAGGATTTGTCCAAAGATACCCCACCCGTCAGTAACCTCTTACCTACTGACGGGCTCGGGCTTTTACGGGGCACTGAGCCGCGATGTGACCCGAACCCCCGCAGTACATGCACAGGCCCTCGCTGCGTCGTCTGCGCTTCTCCTCCAGTGACAGTCTAGAGCGGCCCATCTGCATGGGTTCAGGTTCCGAGAGGGGCGTGTCCACCAGCCCCGGAAGTACAGCCGGAAAAGAGGAACTCTCCAGAGCGTGCGTGTGTCGCGTGCGTCTCTCCCGGAGCTGTAGACGAGAGTCAACGCGAACAGCCAGCTCAATGAGCCCGTCCAGGGTCTTAGGAAGGTCCAAAGCGAAGATCTCGTCTTTTATACGGTCGGCCAGCCCGTGGAGAAAAACGTCCCACTGCGCCTGCGCGTTCCACTCGCTCTCCGCCGCCAGAGTGCGGAACTCAATGGAGTAGTCAGCTACACTCCGTTGCCCCTGCTGCAACTCCGTGAGCATCCGGGCAGCCTCTCTTCCCGCTGCGGCTCGATCGAATACCTTCTTGAGCTCTTCTGAAAAGGTGTCAAATGAAGAGCAGCAGGGGAGTTTCTTCTCCCATACAGCGGTTCCCCATAGCGCTGCTCTCCCCGTGAGAAGCGTGATGACGAACGCTACCTTCGACTCCTCCGTGGAAAACGAGGAAGGCTGCAAGGAGAAGTATAGCGAGCACTTTGACAAAAAGGCACGACAGGAGTCAGGTTCTCCGGAGTAGAAGGCAGGAGGTGGGAGGCGAGGCTCAGAAGATCTAGCCGCTTGAACGGGCGCCGACACGACCGGTGGACTAACGCTAGCCGCCACAGGCTGCTGGGCACCGGCAGCATGAAGTTGCTGCAGCTGAGAGGTGAGCTCCGAGACCTGGGTAACCAGCGCCTGGATGGCGCGACTGGTGGTAGTCATCTGCTCATCCTGTCTGTTCATGCGTGTGGTGGCTTGTGTAACAAACTCAGCCAGGCCGGGAATACTCGCTGGATCCATGATCGATCAGTCCGTTCTGTCACGATGCCAGACAGGGAGGATCCAAATGCAAGTATTTTAATAAAGGAAAAGTAACAAAGGATACGACTCAGATATGAGCGAACAAAAACAAAGGAGAGTCACTGGCCCAAAAGGGAACATAACCCGACGAACAGACTGCGACGACACCTAAGAGACAACAGACAGCAACAAGGACAACAACGGACTGATAATCGACAGCAACCACATGCTGAAATATATACCCCGCCTAATACGAATCAGCTGGAGGATAATTAAGTCAGCTGATCGGAAAGCACGCTGTCAACACAAAAGGTAAACAAACACACACCCTCGCCACGACAACACACAAGGCATGACACAAAACATACAGAAAGAACACACAAACCCATAAACCGTGACACATTCATTCATTTGTTCCCTCCTTCCTTCGTTCACTCATTCGTTTATTCATATTTTTGTTCCTTACTACATTAGGTCCTTTTGTTCGTTCATTCGTTCCTTCCTTCCTTAGTTTGTTCAGTCCTTCCTTGAATTCTTCATTCGTTCCTTCTTTCCTCCCTTCATTTGTTCGCTCGTTGTTTCTTTCATATTTTTGTTTCTTCTTTCATTAGGTTCTTTGTTCGTTCATTCATTCCTTCGTTCATTCCTTCTTTCCTTCCTTAGTTTGTTCAGTACTTCCTTAAATCATTCCTTCATTTATTTGGTTCTTTGAATCTTCCTTCCATTCCTTGTTCAGCCCTTCCTTTTATTTGGCCCTTCCTTCCATTCTTCATTCATTCCATTTAGTGATTGTTTAAGGCTGTTTGGTGATTTCAGTCATCATACAGTCGACATCTATCATTTTCAGTCACATGCAGTCTATAAAAAGTCTCTGGATCATTGCGTGTACAGATTTTGGACATCTTCTTGGACATTTTTAATGTTTCCAAAAGGTTTGCTGCATTTATAAAGCGCCCATGTCTTGAGGTTGTTCGGTATGATGTGATTTACTTTCTATGTGTGATTTAATTGGACAGGAATCACAGGACTGATTTTTCTACTTTAGACAATGACCACAGACAAGAAAGAAAGAAATTAGTGACTGCAGTTTGAAGGAAAGTAGTGGCGTAAATGTACTGATACTGCACTAAAAATGTACTCAAGGGAAAGTAAAAGTACGCATTTTTAAAACTACTCAGTAAACTACAATTCCTGAGAAAAATTACTCAATTACAGTATTTTGAGTATTTGTAATTAGTTACTTTACACCACTGAATATCGGCCCTGGCACCAACTACTATGCAGCATTCAAAGTAACTTAAACCAACTTTCCTCCTTATCCTGATGCTTAATTTACCTTTCAGCAGACCTTCTTGACTATGACTACATGACTGAGTTGCAATTAAATCATTTGGATATTGGCTGTTTGGATATTTGAGTTGCTACATAAAGCATTTGCTGAATGTATAGCTAAATTTAAACACAACATAAACATAATGAAGAATTTAAAATTGGCATGAAGGAGGAGTTGATATATTATTTTCTTTCATTATTGTGATGCACAGCAGAGTGAAGGGACGAGAAAAAATCTAGGGTGTGGGATTTTGCTCACCTGGAATTTACTGAATGGTTGGATATACTTGTGTCAAGGCAAAGATTAATTATTTTGATTTAAAGATCATGAGGATACAGGTTTTAGAAATGGATATCATTTAACATAAACAGCAATATTCCACTAAAAATAAACGTTGTCTTTATAAATATAGCATAATTAGACATGAAATGCTGCATATTCAGATGTTATTCAGACAGTTAAATGTGATATAGTGGGGGAGTCGGGATATTTGACCACACTTTATTGTGCTACATCGGTTTGGTGGCTTGTAAATCAGCCTCCAGAGGTCTACCTCCATACCAAACTATTTGTTCAATTTCAAGCATCAACACACCTGGCTGCACTCGGCAACCGATGACGTGAGATCTCTAATTACCTGGTGCAGGTCTACAGTATGTAGAAGGTTGATGTGAGATCCCTAAGGTTTGGGTTCGGGTTGCTGATCCAAAATAGCTTGCTGAGTTAACACTTAGGAAAGGAAGATATTTTCAAACTCACCGTCATTCGTGATCCCAAGTCATTTTAAACAACAGCATTTCAATGTGAGTTTAAAATAAGAAATGAATTGTTCTTCTGTCCTTACATCATTATTATTAAAATATTACTGCTTTAATAATGGTATAACATTATACATATTGGAAATGATAAATATTGGTCACACTTTACTGTTTCAGTTATTGTTAATTAATGTATATACTATAACATGAACTGGTATAGAACAATTATTGTACATTACTTATTAATCATAGTTGAACATTTATAAATGCGGTCACACTTTACAATAAGGTTCATTTGTTGATGTTAATTAATGCATTTACTAACACAAACAAACAATGGACAATACCTTTACTGGAGTATTTGTTCATGTTAGTTAACGAAAAGAACTCATGGTGTTAACTCACGGTGCATTAACTAATGTTAACAAGCGTGGACTTGGATGTTAATACTGCATTAGTAAATGTTCAATCATGATTAATAAATGCTGTATAAGTGTTGTTCATGATTAGTTCATGTTAGTAAATGCATCAACTAATGGACCTTATTGTAAAGTGTTACCATAAATGCATTATTAAAATCCAAATTCATGCTTGCTCACATTAGTTAACACACTGAGTTAACATGAACTTACAATGATCAACTTTATCTATCATTTACTAATGTTGACAAATGGTGTCACGTGGCACAGTGAAGAGCACGATCGCCTCATGGCAAGAAGATCGCTGGTTCAAACCTCGGCTGGGTCAGTTGGCATATCTGTGTGGAGTTTACATGTTCTCCCTGTGTTTGCGTGGGTTTCCTCTGGGTGCTCCAGTTTCCCCCACAAGTCCAAAGACATGTGGTATAGGTGAATTGGGTAAGCTAAATTGTCCGTAATATGAGTGTAAATGATTGTGTATGTCCGTAGTATGAGTGTAAATGATTGTGTATGGATGTTTCCCAGTGATGGGTTGTGGCTGGAAGGGCATCCGCAGTGTAAAACGTGCTGGATAAGTTGGCGGTTCATTCTGCTGTGGTGGCCACAGATTAATAAAGGGACTAAGATGAAAACGAATGAAAGAATGTTGACAAAGATGAATAATACTGCAATAAATGTAATGTACATTGTTTTTTTTCATGTTTGGTAATACATTAATATTAACTAATACAACTTTATTGTAAAGTGTTACCCAAGTGCTAATGCTGCAAATCTTTCTGATTATTTCTACTTACAAAATGCTACTGTACATTAATTTCATAATGCTACAATTTTTTTCTCAAATTAATTAATTCTCAAAATATTCCTAATAATCTCACAGTGTTACAACTTTACCCTCAGTTTTAGTTATTTTATTTCTTATTTAAAAATGAGGCTAATCCTTTATCTTTAAAACAGTCCTGTTTTCCTTATCTTATAAATGCATTAGCTAGGATTGGCATGGCATCAGCTCTCATGCTCTCGGGGCACGAGTTGAGCTTGAAAGTTTGGACTTAACTCTGGGTGTGATTGATTGGCTGTGCTGATGGTGTGTGGCTCCCCGCCGCTGCAGGCATATGGAGGCTGCATGTCCGAGCAGCTGTGCTCTCAGGGCGGCACTGAGAGGGCACTGGGGCACTAACTTCACCATCACACACCACCGCCCCAATGACCCTGCTGGAGAGCCTGCGTGGCATCTCTGCTGCTCACAACTTCCATCAATGCACTCAGTGCCACCAAGAAAGACTGACTCTTAAAGGGGTAGTTCCAATAAAAATGGAGACTGGAAACTCTGTCATCAGTCTCATGCTTTTACAGACCTGAATTTTTACCTGTATCTTCTGCACATATTTGGGATGCAGCATACAGTATGTTCTGCCAAAAAGCTACTACACTCCTGAAGTAATTTTTTGTTTGTTTCTTGTTTTTCGTATCACTATAACTGGACTGTAATTTGAAAAACTATGAAGAGCGCAAGATTTTATATGTGTAGCATGCATTCATTCTTTTTCTTTTCGGCTTAGTCACTTTATTAATTAGGGGTTGCCACAGCGGAATGAACCACCAACTTATCCAGCATATGTTTTACACAGGGGATGCCTTTCCAGCGGCAACCCATACACTCTCATTTACACACATACACTATGGACAATTTAGCATAGCCAATTCACTTATAGCGCATGTCTTTGGAATGTGGGGGAAGCCAGAGCACCCTGAGGAAACCCACACAGGGAGAACATGCAGACTCCACACAGAAATGGCAATTGACCCAGCCGAGGCTTGAACCAGTGACCTTCTTACTGTGAGGCGACAGCTCTACCCACTCAGCCACAGGTTCTTTATTTTTTTATTTGTTTATTTTTAGTTTTTTCTATTTTTAACCAATTTTTTTATAGATATATAAAATGGTGAGTTTTTTAGGTCCAGTAGGTGATTGTCTTCAGAAATATTTTTTGTCATGCTGGTTGAAAGTCTCTTCACATTTCAATAGTAATTATTAAAGTAAATGATCTGAATGTATTTCTATGTATTTTTATATTCTGTGTATAAGGCATAAGACTAAAAAAAAAAACTTTCATCCTGTTAAAATTTGTCAGGCCAACAATTTCCATAATTCTGTTAAATAGCCCAAACTGTAGACTGCTTATGTAGACTGTTTTTGTTACAAATGGCTTATATGCACAGAAATGTTGTTTAACCCCTGAAAACTCCCGGCGATAGAATGACGTGACTATTTTCAGTTTCATAAGGGATCTTTTACAGCATCGATAATGTAGATTTTTATTTAGCTTAACAACAAAACACAAGTAAATAGCACTATTCCGCCTAGCCTGCTTTACTGAGGAGAAAGTTGGTTTTATATTCGCATTGTCTCCCTATATTGTTTACAAAGTTACCTTAAATATTCGGTCTGAAATAGCATGCAAGTATGGCTCAATAAAAAGAGTAATTCCTGTACCCCGTCTGCCAACCACTAAGCATACAGTAGTCACTTTAGGACAAAGCACGTGAGAGAGTGAGATCAACGATCCTTGCATGCATGAAATATTGCACATTATGACAAGTTTTGCTTGTCACACAACTGAAAACGTGTTCGATATAATACAGTTTTTCATTTGGAATTGTAGTATTAAAAAGTACTATAAAGTTTTCTAACCGACGAATGATATAATTTAGTGGGTTGTCTACTGTCATCCTTAATGTGTGCGTTCGTGATTCCAGGAGGTGTGGTTGTGGATGGCAGGGGAAGGAGATACGTTTTAATGATATTATGCTAGCGAATAACATTTAGGCAGATCACCTACTGCACCTTTAATGGAAAGTTTGCATTCCGACACCAATAATTGGATGATCACATTTACTGTTTTTTATTTATTTATTTTTTTAACTTTTGATTTACTTTTAGACTATATGTATATGCAAGCACATGTTTTACAGGAAAGTGACTTACAGTATCAGTAGGCTGAATATTTTAGTGATTTAAGTGACAGGTACGATGTTATATGTACTAATTAATTATTTTGGTCTAAAACCAGGTGTTTCAGTTTCATGATAGACATGATGGTCAAAATGTATATTTCTGTTATTTTTATTACTAATATTACTGTGAGTTAGCATGGGTTGACATCCTTCAGAGGGGGATGAAGCATTAATTAGGTGGTCAGCACCATGTGTACGAAGTTAATGGGCTGCTTTAGTACAAATTGGGAACTGTCTGTACTAACTGAATTAACAATGATTTAAATAAAATATTATTTATTTTAACATCAGTTGTCATAAAATCATTGTTGAGTCATGCAGTTCAAGTCTAATTGTGTCTAAGTCATGGGATCTCTAAGCCAAGTATATGCCTTTCTTTTGTCAAGCAAGCTGAAGTTTGTGCAAAACACCACCATGGCCGGATGACAAAATAAATAATGCAATAAACATTTATTTAGCAACCTGAAATATGACAAAATGTTAATGTATTAATGTATCAAACTGCAAATGTCTCAAAATTGTATTGCTAATGACATTAACTGTCCCATTAAACACTCTCACAACTGAAAAAAATCACTTAGCACTGAGGTATTTTGGAAAAACATTACACTACAGTTCATTTGAATAAATCAACACTCCCAAAGCTTGCACATTCATATACCTCTTTGTGGAATTAATTAAGTTAAAATATGTCAGTGGCTGTTGTATTCTGATTGGAGTTCATTGTTTTTAATCGGTCATTAGCTAGAAAAAAAAAAGTAAAAACAATGATGTACTGTCTAGTTTCTCATTCTTCTTGTAATTGTGGTGTGGACTCTGCTATTCTTTTACATTTAGATAGATTGTCCTTGGTGTGAATGAGCCTTTAAGGTTTCATTAGAAAGCCCAAGTCACCATTGTTGAAATTCGAGTACCCCTGCCAAACACCCGTGCCAAAGCCCCTAATAAGTGTCTGCTGGAATTTGTGCCTACTAAGGTACCTTACAACTTACGGCGGATGCTGGCAAAGTGCCCTGGTCATGATGCCGTCCCACCGCTCAACCGGCCTCACTGCCCATTCATCACTCTCCATTCGGGGCCTCGACGCCCTCCTGGCCCTTGCATTTTTACCATGCCATTAAAATGCTTGTCAGCTCATTCAAGGATAGAAAATTGTTGCAAACAAAAGGATCCAGAATTCAGCTTACACGGGGAGAAAAAAAGTGCCGCTTCAGACCAACTCGCTCCTGGGATCTGCAAGCATTCCAGCCGCTAAATGCACGAATCTAAAGCTCTTAGGGATGCAGTGTAGATCCAAGGACGCGGGCGCAGGAGAATGCATGCCGAACAATAGCGCACGTCCATCTGAATGACCTTCAGCAATGGTCAGTCCTCTCAGCGTGCCTTCATATTGTTTTATGATGAGGAGAGTGGTCAAGGATTTCAGACTCTCGTGCGCATTCTTTCACAATGGACCTCGTCCGCACACAATCATGATGTATGTGCTCCTCGCAGGTCGTATTAAACACCCTAAAGTCTCCCAGCTTGAATTAGTTTTCTGTCTTTTCAAGGATCCTTTTTTAAAAAATCCTCCTTTTTATTATTTCTACTAAATTTTACTTATATCATCCGGATCGGCCATCAGACAAACGCTGCAGCAGCATCTTCCTAAATGGAGTGACTTCATATTTTAATTTAGTGTTTGCTGTTAAAAGTGTGCGCGAGGGAGAGAGTAAGAAGAAAGGAGGGAAAAGTAAAAAGGTGATGATTTGTGGTGATAAGTTCAAGCGCAGATCCGCGAGGTTAAAAGTTAAAGTAATTCATTACGGCAGATAGTGGTGTGATATTCTTCATTCTGACGCCCGGCACGAGCTGCCCAATCGCGGCCATCGGCCTGGAATCCGGATGCAGAGATAATGGCAGAATTGATGGTCATATTTTACAGTGGGTCATGGCAGAGCAGAGTGTTGAACATTGTAATTACAAGTTTGGTGGAGGGGAGAGATGTGGGGAGAGGTGTAGGGGGGAATGAGAGGTCTTTGTCTGGCCTTAGACAAGCAGGCAGCTTAATTGAATGGTAACCTCTGGAAGTGTTGTGCTAACGCAGCCGTGAGAGAGAAAGAGAGAGAGAGAGATGGGAAGTGCTGAGCGTGGCTTTTGAGGTGCTCACTCGTCTGTTCACTTGTCTTGTGCTGCCCATGTGTCTGATAAAAAAACAGTACTTCTCTGTGCATCAGCACTACACAAACAACACGTGAATCTTGGCTGTTTGCACAATACATGCACATTCAATAAACATGATTTAGATTTGTTTGCAGACCTGTTGCAATTTGTGCTATGACAATATATATATATATATATATATATATTTATATATATATGTATAAACTCCACCAGTAATGTCATTGCATCCTAATGGTCACAAATTTTACTTGGGTTTTAGATGTACGTGTTTGCATGTGTATGTACACTCACCGGCCACTTTATTAGGTACACCTGTCCAACTGCTCGTTAACGCAAATTTCTAATCACCCAATGACATGGCAGCAGCTCAATGCATTTAGACATGTAGACATGGTAAAGACAATTTTCTGCAGTTCAAACTGAGCATCAGATTGAAGAAGAAAGGTGATTTAAGTGACTATGAACTTGGTTTGGTTGTTGGTGCCAGGTGGGCTGGTCTGAGTATTTAAGAAACTGCTGATCTACTGGGATTTTCACGCACAACCATCTCTAGGGTCTACAGAGAATGGTCTGAAAAAGAGAAAATATCCAGTGAGCTGCAGTTCTGTGGGAGCAAATGGCTTGTTGATGCCAGAGGTCTGAAGAGAATGGCCAGACTGGTCTGAGCTGATAGAAAGGCAACAGTAACTCAAATAACCACTCGTTACAACTAAGGTATGCAGAAGAATATCTGAACGCACAACACGTTCAACCTTGAGGTGGATGGGCTGCAGTTGCCTGGTCTGATGAGTCACAATTTCTGCTGCAACATTTGGATGGTAGGGTCAGAATGGCCCATTAGTTCCAGTTGAGCATCATGTCAATGCCAAGTGTTGTTGCTGACCATGTCCATCCCTTTATGATCACAGTGCACCCATCTACTGATGGCTCCTTCCAGCAGGATAACGCGCCATGTCATAAAGTGCGAATGATCTCAGACTGGTTTCATGAACATAACAATTTCACTGTACCTAAATGGCCTCCACAGTCACCAGATCTCAATCCAATAGAGCACCTTTGGGAGCACTTGTGGTGGAACGGGAGATTTGCATCATGGATGTGCAGCCGACAAATCTGCAGCAACTGCGTGATGCTATCATGTCAATATAGACCAAAATCTCTGAGGAATATTTCTAGCACCTTGTCGAATCTATGCCATAAAGAATTAAGGCATTTCTGAAAGCAAAAGGGGGTCTAACCAGCTACTAGTAAGGTGTATCTAATAAAGTGGCCGGTGAGTGTATATGCATGTATGAAACTCAGAGCTGTCTGAGCTGTTTCAACATTAAGATTAATTTGTTAACTTGCACAGATCAAAAAATTAATAAGTAAATACATTTTTTTTAAAATCAATACCTTTGTCATGTCTAAATCAACAGTAATGATTTTTTTCTAAGACACATACAAAAAAATAAACAAATGTCCTAATTGATCTATACCCTAATGCTGGTTTAGTTTAAGCCCTGTCTATGAAACCAGGCCATAAAAATGCAAGCCAACAAAATGTTCATCTTTGAAAGTTCATCCTTTTTTTACACCCATAAACGAACACAGAATTTACTAGCGGATGCGCTATTATTAATATAATAGCAATATAGTATAATATGAATTATTATTAATATTATACTGACCCAAAAACGTAGAAATATATTTATTTAGTCTGAAATTAATTGTCTGTATACTCTACGTCACACATAGTTTATTCACTCATTCATTTTCTTTTCGGCTTAGTCCCTTTATTAATCTGGGGTCGCCACAGCGGAATGAACCACCAACTTATTCAGCATATGTTTTACGCAGCGGATGCCCTTCCAGCTGCAACCCATCTCTGGGAAACACACACATAGTTTATCAACATAAAATCAATGATATAAAAGTAATATGGAATAGAATAATATAAAAGTACTGGAAATTATTGTACTTTTCTCAAAGTTTTTATTTTAACAGAGACGAATAGCTGGACTCTTTAAAGGCTTCTTTATGAAGGCCACGCTATGTACTTCCCCTCTCCCCCATTCATTTTTTCACGTTCTTTACCGTAAACACCAAACACTCACATTCAGAGATGAAATGACCCTGTAAAGCTCAGTCTTGCACTCCACCTCTACAGCGCTGTCCTCTGACACCCCCTCATCTGCCCCCAAACCGCTCACTGGGACAGCTCTGACCTTCTGTCCCTCTGCCGCTTCAGACTCTCATGGCCTGGACGACACAAACAACAGCCCTCAGTGTCCTCATGTCCCCTCGCCTCTCCTCTTCCTTCTTTCTACGTGTTTTCTGCTCATCCCTCGCTACCTATTTTCTACTTCCAATCGAGCTGAATGGATTGTAGACTCATCATAGCTCTCGTTTTAGAGTCTTCCTCTCTTTCATTTTCTTCATCTCCTGTCTCTCCATTTTTACCCCCTTTATCCCATAATCTATTTCTTTTTTCTCCCGGACAGTTTCTTTTCCAATGTTCTGCCGTAATAGCAGAAGGGAGAGCCTGCAGTTATAGCAACAGGGACAATTTAGTCCTGTATGGGATATTGTGCGTGTGGCTGTGTGTGTGTGTCATGTACACATACACAGACACTGTCCCAGCTCAGCACAAACACTTCACTGGTCTTGATGAGCCAATTTCATTTCATCTCCGGATACTCATTTCCCTTTAATGAAAAACACAACAATTACCTCAATGCTCTGAATAGCCCTCAGAATTGGTTGAGGTAATGATTTTTTTTTTTCTATGGGTAAGGTAGAGGTGGACTCTGTGTCATGCTTTCTTCAGTTTTGCAAGACCCTGGTTTGGACAAATGAACAAGCGTCTTAAATACAGTATATTTGTTATTTTAAAATGTTTAATAATGTTTAATTAATGTTTTGTGTTTAATAACGAATGACTTTTGCCATTTCTTTCTCTAAATATTAAGACGTGGTCACATTTACAAACTCCCCAGAAAAGTTGTGTTATGATTCTATGAGAGCAACTTTCTACTTTTAACAATGGACTCGCAGCCTTATTCCACTCAAAATGTTGCTGAGATTTCAAAAATAGGAACTCACCTTTTGGATTTTTGCTCACACCATGGATGTTAACACTACATTGATACAATATGTTTAAATTGTTCTCTTATATCTGCTTAAAAGATATGTGGCTCGGTGGGTACAAAAAACCATTTATACCCATAGAAATTGACCCTACAATGAAAGTGAATCATAATTGTTATAATCTCACTAGGAAACGTTGTGTCTAATCAAACACTGCTGCGGGGCGTGCGTTTTAGTGATCCCATGTTGAACATCACACTTTGTATTTTGTTTCGACTGGCCTCATTCAGGACTTTACACTCATGGGATTTACCAGCCTGATCTCACAAGGAAACGTAATGATTCTACATTTTATCAGCTTAGTGGCTGATTTGTACAAATTGTACAATTCGTGAAAATGTACGATTTTAAAAAGGAGGTTTGGCACCCACCCCTGCCCCTAAACCCAAACCTCATCGGGGGATAGACAAATCACACTAAATTGTACGAATGACATCTCACAAAATCATACGAATTAGCCACTAAAAAAAAAATGAGGAATTGCCATGAGTTTGTGTTGGATTTACAGTAGGGTTGCATAATATTGGAAAAATCTGATATTGCGATATTTTATTTTCAGCGATAGATATTGCGATATGAATACAGTTTCAGGAGATTTTCTGGGGAGTATAACAGTATTCAGGTAGAGAAATTAAATAATCACAATGCAAAAAAAAAAATTCTTACTTTGTTTTGTCTTGTTTCTAGACCACATATTAAAAAAAACAACCTTAGACCAATTAAAAATATTGTTTCGTTTTTTTACTGTCATTAGAAATAAGTGAAAATTAAGTTATTTTGCTTGATTTTAGGAAATGATCTGCCAGTGGGGTAAGTGAAATAATCTTGTTTTCGCTTTGAAATGTAGATATTTGGAAAAGAAACAAGACAAAAATTATAAGAATTATATATATTTGTTTTGCATAAATCATATAAATTCCATTATAAATAAATTCATTAAATACAATACTGTGGCTCCTGGCCAACTATAATTCAGACTCAACATTGCATATCTTTGCGATGTAACAATTACGATTGCGCACATTACGATATCGATGCTGAAACTAAATATTGTGCAGCCCTAATTTATAGGAAAACAAGGAAACAACTGTGTTGTCACTTCCATACTGAAGTCTTATTCAGCTATGCCAGATATCCAGATTTTCATTTTATGACACATTTTAGAATCGGTATTGATAGCTAATTTTATCAACTTAATGTCTTGTGATTAATATGATAATTTGATGCTCAAGAACCTGTTTTTAATCAAAGTTGTTGCTGTTTAAAAGAATTGAGCAAATCATGATGCAGTTTTTTTATGAACACAAAGCTAAATAAAAAAATTCACAGCATTTGTTTGAAATAGATTTTCTGACACTTTAAATGGTCTTCTGTATTTATTAATTTATTTTGCTGATTAGTTTGTTTGTTATTCCTCATATATTTCTCACTTTGTTCTTACTTTGCCTGACAAGATTGCCATAGTTTTTGCTGTGCAGTTTTGGAGGACCTTTCCAGTGCATGGCTTGTGCAGTGTTACTTTGGCCTAATTTGGCCAAAATGTGGTCAATTTTTGGAAAGCCATTGCATCAGAATTACACCTAATGACACCTTATAGTGCTTCTTATGTCAGCAGTTCACTTGGTTTAGAAATGGAGCTAATCACACTGTCGCTTGTTTGCTAAAATACCCTTTATGACGTGGTTACCATTGAAATCAGATTTGTTGATGCCTCAGTCATCAGTCTCAGCTGACCCGGCTAACCCTGCTGCAGGGGTCGCGCTGACCTTCGCTCAACATTTCTAACGCCTACCACTCTGTGGCTCTGTGGCTCTGAATGTACTGAGGACACTCTGACTGTTTGACCCTTTCCACTGGTGGGTGTAGAAACAGACTGATCAAGTGCTGAAGATATAATGACAAGAACATAAAGAGATGGTCAAGTGATTGATTTCTCTATATACACACTGCATATGTAGCCCACACTTCACAGTAATGGCTTGTTTGTTGTCATTTGCACTCTTGACCTGTAAATAAGAAAGATATTTTTTATCTTTTATTTTTATTTATTTTATAATAAAAGTATGTATGTATGTATGTGTGTGCGGCTGGAAGGGCATCCGCTGCGTGAAAAAAATGCTGGATAAGTTGGATCATTCCGCTGTGGCGACCCCAGATTGATAAAGGGACTAAGCCGACAAGAAAATGAATGAATGTTTGTATGTGTTTATGAGAGCCTTAATAATTCTCTTTCTTTCTTTCTTTCTATCCTTTTCTTCAAATTAAATGAACTTCAAAACACAATGTAAAAATATCTGCAATAAAATGTAAAATTGAATTAAATAACATGCAGGTGCCACGGTGGCATAATGGGTAGCACGATCACCTCACAGCAAGAAGGTCGCTGGTTCGAGCCTCAGCTGGGTCAGTTGGTATTTCTGTGTGGAGTTTGCATGTTCTCCCAGTGTTCACGTGAGTTCCCTCTGGGTGCTCCGGTTTCCCCCACAAGTCCAAAGACATGCGCTATAGGTGAATTGAGTACGCTAAATTGTCCACAGTGTATGAGTGTGAATGTGAATTCCCAGAGATGGGTTGCAGCTGGAAGGGCATCCACTGCATAAAAACATATACTGGATAAGTTGGCGGTTCATTCTGCTGTGGTGACCCCAGATTAATAAAGGGACTAAGCAGAAACGAAAATGAATGAATGAATGAATAACATGCCATACAATACCAGATTGGATAACATTGCTACAGGAGCACTGTTGCAGATTTATAGTATAAACATTTTACTGGTGTCATAATCATAAATCATAATCATTTGAAAAAACACACATATTCAGTGGGGAAAATACGTTTTCAACATGTTATGTTTTTTTCCAGAGAACAAAATTTTTAAAGGAGCTGCTGACATGGAATTGAACCAGATTTTGGTAAAAACTCAAACAATACAAACATAAAAATAAAAACAAAACAAAATCTTTATGTGTAATAGTAAAAATGACACAAGAGAAAAATACTGAACTACTAAATTGTATTTAATTGTGTTTTAAATAAAAGGCTTTTTTGGTGATGGCAGCTCAAAGATGCCTTTCATATGGTGAAAGTCACATGCATTGTTTTGGTCGGATGTCAGGTGGGAGACATCAATAGAGTATAAAAATCTTGGTTCTGTGGGTCTCATCTATCAAATCTGATCTTTATTTTGTATTTTCTATTGGATTCAAGTCAGGTGATTAGCTGGGCCATTTTGCAGCTTGATTTTCTTTCTCTGAGAGCATTTGAGAGTTTCATTGACTGTAATTTGCCTTGCTAAAATGTCCACTCTGGTTTTATCTTCATCATCCTTGTAATGTACAGTAGATGTTGGACTGAAGCAGCTACTATTAATATACAATGACAAAGGGCAGAGGGTTGCTGAATAACTTGTGAGAGATTTCAGCTGCTGTCTGGGCTTTCACTGCATTTTTTGCACCTCCCTTTCTTCATGTTTTCAATTATTTTTTTCCAGTGTCATTTAATTTTATTACACATAACTTATTTTTTAAACCAGTTATTTTTGTTTTCTCTGCATATATGGATTTATTTGGTTGTCATCAACATATGGGGAAAATTTCAAATCAACAGCACCTTTAGAAATATGTTTTCTGAAGAAAATGGTTACATGTTGAATACTTATTTCCCCTACTGTATATGTAATAAAATACCACACAACACCACAAAGTAATACAGTAGTTTAACACTATGTACGACATTTAGAAAAAGTGGCAAATATTTCTCACTCCTGTTTTTTTTCTCCTTCACTTATTCGTGTGTTTCGGACAATGGTGTGACGACGGCACAGAAAGAGAGAGAAACTGTGTGTGAGTGTGTGTGTTTTGAGACAGCGTGTCAGATCACGCTTTAATGGCTTTTTAAACGGAGACAGCTAGGTGTCAAACATGCCACTGTTTAATTAATTTTGTTTGTCCTGTGCGGCTTTTGATAGTCACGGGCTGCCAGGTCTCCCCGTTGTGTAGAAAAGACAGAATGAAGGTAGAACTGTTGCATACTGGGATTGAGGCTGTCTGCAGGGTCACGACACTTGTAGTGCAGCAAAATAACCCACAGAGAGTTCATACTGTCTCAAATACGTCAAATTATACAGTTTATTCCTAAAAAATGTGTACAATGTGTCATTTCTTTGCAAGTGCCAAATAGAAATTTTGATTATTAAAAACAAAGAAGCAAATGATAGGCAAATCCTATTAGACTATAGTCTTAATGCATGAAAACTATATTTTATATATTTTATATCTGAATATTTACATATCTGAATTTCCATATTTTAATAGAAGAAACTAGCAATGTATGCAAATAGAATCCATTTACTCAGTCAGTCTTTAATAATAATAAAAATGTTTGAAACATACATCTGATTACATCTGATTCATGGAAATTGTGAATTAAAACTCAATTATTTCTTCATTAGTGTCTGGTGGCTTATTTTAACTCAAATTTCATAACTCAAAATCTTTTCATTTCAAATTTAAAATAATGGTTTGTAATCTGCAGGTTTAAAAAAACTTTGAAGTGTCCAAAATAAATACTACACCTTTTCTTTTTGTGAAGTTTATTTATAAACAAATTTCGAGAGGATCAGGTGCTTATGATTGTTCTCAGCTGTTCCAGTGTCAGCTCATGATCGATTATCCAATCAGATGATTGCTAACTCTCTATAAATAACCAAATTTTCTTATCTCAACATCTTCATCTTGAAGAACCCCCCCTACCCTACTTTCCCTCCTTTTCATATGGGCGACACGGCGGCCCAGTGATTAGCACTGTTGCCTCACAGCAAGAATGCCTCTGGTTTAAGTCTCTACTTTACCAGATGACATTTCTGTGCGGAGTTTCGCTTGTTCTCCCCGTGCTTGCGTGGGTTTTTCCCGGGTTCTCCGGTTTCCTCCCACAGTCCAAATAACACGCACCCTAAGTAAATTGAACACACAAATTGATACCACAGTCAACCTCGTAGCGAGTACACCTCTCCTCAGTTCTGTCACTAGCTGGAAATAAGCCGAGGGGGGAGTTCATCGAGATCTACCTGAGCTCAAACTCTCCTCTTGCGCTGCAAACGGGAGGGAGCCCAAGGCTCGAGGATCTCATAAGCTCAGGGCTCTCTCCCGGGACAGCATGCCAAACAAGCTTCATTATCAATCATTAGCTAAGTGTGAACTCTTGAAACATCATTAAAATGACCTTTTTCGAGAGACACAAAGTACAGTAATGAAATAGAAGGCCAGTTCATACTCAAATTTTAAATTCTATTGTAATTTGCTCACTTTCAGAGGTACTATGACTTATTACACAATTAAAAGTGGAAAAAAAAGAGAAAAAAAGAGAGAAACATGTTGCCTTAAAAGTGACATTGATTTTAAATTAAAAAGGGAGTAAACTTGTATCTTGGAACCAAGTTGAATTATTTTTATAATTATGGACATTGTTCATTTACTTAATCTTAAGTCAACAGGTTTACCTATTTTTTACCTAATCACTAAAAGCAACTAATCAGTGCTTTGCAGTGTATGTACAGAGTTAATATCAGCTTTTATTCACATACAACATATTCACATACAGTATAAACATTCAAATTTGATCACAGCTCAAGCCTGATTTGTTGACACATAAGAACCAGTGAGATTCATTCTTGCATATTAAATGTGTGACTGAGCTTTATATTTACCAATGTAGATTGTTTTACAATGTAGATTGTGTCAAAGCAGCTTCACATAGAAGATTACAGTAAATACTATCAAACAACTGCCATAAATCTCTCAGAATGTATTAAAAATAACTTCATTTGTGTTCCAAGGGTGAACAAAAAGTCTTAGGGTAACAGATTTAGTTTTTATTTCAGCTTCAAACGTACCTTGAAATAGCTTGAATCTTCACTAAATCTATTTAGTTAGATATTCAGATTATCTTCCATCTGGTATCAAGGGCAAGAAAAAGTCTTCTCACCCTGCATGTAACAGCAGTTGTGATATTTTGGTGCTGTGTATGCACATTTAGCAGTTTTATTTTATGAGTAGAAGCATGCATATGCATCTTCAAGTGCATATTAATGCTTTATGATGCAGTGCTAAACTGTGTGTGTGTGTGGGGAGGGGGGGTGCATGTAGCAGGTTTGCATTCAGTAAATGCAAGTGCACTTTGTGTGTTTGTTTGTGTGTTTGCTAGTGCACTGACACCACATTCCCTTCTGTTTGTGTGTGTGTGTGTTTTGTGTGCCGTGTGGGTATTTGCATGAACACAGAACCGACTACAAGATCTGGTTTCTCTGGCGCTGTTTGATTATTCATAGAAAATTGTATTGGGGGGCTTGTGAAAGTGAGGCGGGGAGGTGTGGGGTAAATAAATAATAAACAATCACAGCATCCCTCACTGCACACACCACGAGGAGCCAATCGCTGTGTCGGCCAAACGACTTGGAAATTGTGTGTAATGAGTAGGAAAAGATTAGACGCAGCTCTTGCTAGCCTGTAAATTGACATTAGTAAAAGAAAACTCTTTACCAGGCGGGCTCGCAGCGCTAATTTAGTCCATAAGAAAAGAGGGTAAAAGGAAATAAGCCTTAAAAAAGAAAATAAGGGGAAAACAAACACGCAAAAAAAGACTGTGCAATTTAGGTGTCCTGTCTCGTCTTGATTTTACTTCCATCTTATTACAAAGTTATACGGCGTAATGCAGAATGAGATTAGCCGTGGAGAGGAGCAGATTGCTGTGTTGTTTTGGCACGGTGTTATTTGTGAGGGCTGCCTCTGTCTGTGACCCAAACCGAGGAGAAGTCATGCATGAAACGCAGTGGAAATGAACACCCGGGTCCCTGCATGGCACCGCCGCGAGTGCATTAAACTGCTCCACCGCTGCACAGGTGCTCTGCTCACCGCGTCACGGCACATTAACTTCTTCTGCCATTGTTTTCGACATTCAGTGTCTGCATAAAAGCATTTCTAGAATGAGATATACAGTCATATACTGTTTCGAGTGTGTGCTCAGTGTGAGCAGGCACCGACAGTTTCACTAACTGGTGAAATTTTAGTAATGTACACATGTAGGTAGTTTTTTGGCAAGACAGCAAAGTTAAATTATAATCTTGTTAGTGACAGATTTTTTAAAATAAATACACTTGTTTCTGTATTGGCTTCAAAAACGGCATTAGCATTTTACTAAGCATTATAGAATTTTAATACGCATTGATGTAAATATGTGGAACACTTTATTTTTAACTCATCACACAATAATACTAATGTTTTTTTGTTTGTTTTGTTTTTTAACAGGCATGTATGCTCACAAGGCTAAAATGTAAACATTTAAATGAAAGGAATGTGGTTTTTTTTACTGTTATGTGTGATGCCATTTATATTAAAATTCAATACTAGTGTCTTATTGTAATCAATTTGAAAGCATGTGGCAAGTGAAAGTTTCAAAATAAAAGTGTAACATATTAAAGATACTCAGTATATGTTTTGAATTTTAAATATATTCAAAGTCACATCTAAATTGCATTGTTAGTTTATAAAAAAGTTTTTTTTAATTTGTGAATATTTTCTGTATATAATTTTAATAGTTTAAAATCTATAAAATATATATTTGATTTATTATAATAATAGAAACAAACATGATTATCATGAATCAAATATCACTTTAATCACTTAAAATAAACATAACATAAAATCTATTTATTTAGTTTTAGAAACAGAAAGGGGTTCACCATATTTGAGTATCTTTGCCCAAAATATGATTTTAATGTATTTAAAATTCTTAGCTTTAATTGTAATTATTTTTACTATCCGCTTTACTTGTTGTGCATATTTTTTATAAAAATATAAATCCTTTTTTGTGTAAAGGACCTTGAGTTACCATAATGTGTGGTATA
>CAIGQQ010004837.1:17829823-17850992 GCA_903798035.1 Danio albolineatus | reverse complement strand
ACACACATACACATACGGTTATTAGAAATGAGTTTTTAATAACATATATACAATATATATACACACACTGTACATACATATATATACACACATGCACACACATTAAGCTTGTCTTGCATTTGCATAAAAAAGTTTGGTCTAAAGCAATTCCAATAAAAACATCTCTACTAGGTAAACAAATATGATTTTGAAAAGGTTAATGTGTCCCGTTTCAACCGGATCTCCTGTGCGCGCGAAATTGTGTGTAAAATGTCGAAGATTTGAGCTGCATGTATGTGAGGATCCGAGAGCCTCCAGGGCAGACGCTTTGCCACAGCCATTACATTTTCCACACTGGGCTCTGTCGTTACTGAAAATTTCTGTTTGCTTTAATCTCTTGAAAGCGACGACGCCAGCAGCAACTCTGGTAATGAATGCTATGACAGACTACGTGAGTCCGAGGCTTCTCACAGTGAAAGAAGCAGCGAGGATGGTCAAAAAAAACCACTTTCCTCCTCTTTCTGAAGGGCCGTGTTTGTCTGGCTGCTGAAAAGGGTTCATGTTTTCCAGAGCAGTTTAAGGAGTAAACATCCAGTGATCCCAGAGTCCCGTCGCCACCCACAGCAATTCTTGTATCTAGGCAGTCGGAATAATAACAGTTTTCATAATGGCGATAATAGCAGACGATTACAAAAGATAGAGGAGGAAAAACACGGGGTTGGGAATGAAGGAGGGGGGAGGGGGGACAGAAAGAGTATAGATTTCACTTGTGTCGTGCAACACAAAGGATTGCATAATTTGAACCCTTTTCTTCCTCTCTCCGTTTACCTCCATCTCTCGTTTTCCCCCTCTCTCTCTCTCTTTCTCTCTTGCAACCCTCCCCAACTCTTTCTGGCTAATTTAAAATTTGTCAAACCAGGGCGTCTTCTGGATCGCTGGCCTTTGATATTTTGCGCACTCCATTTGCTACAAACAAGCCGCAGGCCCTGGTTCCTGCTGACTGCTGCAGAAGAGCCTGGGCTCCATTTATCTTGCCCCGGCCGCTGAATGCTTACTCATTAGAGAGGGCCTCACCAGGTTAACCCTCCCATCTCCAACAGCATCCCGCCAGCATCTCCCCAACAAACACTATCATTACAGAGACACATACAAACACACAAACGGCCCACCAGCAACCACACACCCACAGGCAAGAAAAGGTCTTTAAATGGACACGCTACGACTTATTTAGATTAGTTCAGCGGTGTTCTGCATGCCACTGAGAGCCAAACCGAGAAGCGCTGGTGAGGATACTAGTTGTTTGTGGTAATGGTAGGTCATTTGATTCACTGGAGTTTGGTATGTTTTTGGGCTAGGTAAATAACCATGGTTTGCATTTGTGTTACACTGACAAAGAGTGAAAACTTAAATAAATTGCTTTAACTTCCCATACGTAAAAAAATATATTTAATTTTTCAACTTATAGTTTTTCAGCCATTGTTTTTTGCTAAAGACATTATTCACAAAAATATTTTAGGTTTAAAAAGCTAATTTATGATGGTTCAGTATTATTTTCCCCAGTGTACAGTATGTACTGTAATTGCATAAAAACTAAAGTGTTTCCTCAGGGAATGTTTTGAATATTTAAAAAAATACAATAGGTTTTAACAGTAACAGTTTGCAGTTTGATTTGTTGACCGTGCTAACAATGAACAGTGCTTTAATATAGTACCTTTATTTTAGATAATCAATGTGGTAGCACACGTTTACAGTGTCCTTGTTACAATGCCATTGTACATTAGTACAATGAGTAATATGATTAAGGAGTATTATTAATGAATAACATACCTAATGTAGGGTTAACTTCATTCAAATTTTATTTTATATTTTAAAATGTAAACCTTCACAAAATATTTTAATTTAATTACATTTTATTTTAATACATTAACAGGCACCGTACACATATACTTATTTACCGCACACATGCACTTATTTAACAACACACTTTACATGCCAATTTGCACGTAACAGCTGCACATATAACGTTGTATATAGTAAATGCCTGTACATACACTTGTCAATTTGTATATTTGCATTTAACACTTACTTCTATTTTTTGAATATATTTATTATCTGTTTTTTGTCCTGTCTCTGTAATTCTGTTGCACTGTAGAAGCTCTGTCACGAAAACAAATTCCTCGTATGTGTGAACATACCTGGCAATAAGGCTCTTTCTGATTCTGAATAATAATCCTGTGTAAATCTTGTCTTCAAAACAATGATACATTTTGAACATAAAAATAAAGCAAAAATATTTTAATTGAATTATTCTATAGGTGATGGAAATAAATTATTTAGAAAGTTCATATTTAAATAAAAAACTAACTTTTTCATTATTACATACAAGCACTAACATGCCACCTGTAACTAAACCAGCAGCAGGGTTAATTTATTTCACATTGTCTTCAAAATAAGGCTTTGAAGATGTTCTGTTTTTTTTTTTTTTTTAATAAAATCATCTGTACGTGTGTAGTTTTATAATAAGGATGGATGGATGGATAAATGGAGTTCTTTTGCGGAACTAAAATATATGCATATACATAATGATGCATTATACAGAAACAGTGTTTGTGTGTATGTGTGTTTATGGCTTGAACTGGCTCATCTCCTCCCTGTGGTGTCTGTAACCCTTTAGAGGCCCTTCCCCGGGGAAACGTGTCAATCTCGTCGTCCTCAGATCAATCAGCGGCTGATTATGCTCTTCATTCTCCAGCAATTGATTTTATTCTCAGCTGAAAATAGGCATCTGCTGTCAGGCCTGTGTGTACGATGGACTGTGTGCGGGCTGACGGATTGCTTTTGACAGAGATCAATCTCACAGCTGATGGGCCAGGGATTCTGGGAGCTGACAGCCTGCTCCGCATAACAGCGAGAGAAGCTCATCGACACCAATGCTGATAGCAAACATACCGCATGCTGTAACTGATAGCACGCTTTTTCTCCATCCCTTTCTCTTTCCTTTCCCTCCCTCAATCTCACACACATGCTCCTGCAATGCAATTCCAGTGCGCACACTGTCTGAATCATATGTATTGTGTCCATACCGTAGACCTTGGATCATAGACTATCAGAACTAACCCACAGATAGAGAGAGATGGTATGGCTGTGTGCTCCGGGCTGCTCTGGGCCCCACCGGGGCCATCTGAAGGACTGCCTCCAACTAGAAGCTCTCCCCGATGAAGGGCCCTCTCCCTGCCTCCTAATTCATAATTATTTCAAGTGATCCTCGGGCCTGAGGTCATTTAAGTAATTACTGAGCCGATTAGATACTTAAAGGGCATTTAAGTATCTAACACACCAAAAACCCAAGGGTAGTGTTTGGTTGGACGAACATGGGTTAGCCAATAAAGCAGTGCTGAAGAGGCATCTTAACACCTTTAGGGTTCTTAACCCTCATTTTGTATTAAACCTTTGTTATATATTTATTTAGAACTATTTGCAATCCCAAATGAGTCTTGAGTCCCTGACTACTTCAGAGGGACTTTATTGACTTCTTTTTATTTACATGGATGAGCCGAAAGATTATGACCAGTCACAGGTGAAGCGAATATCATTAATCTTCTTCTTAGAGGGCCTGGGCAGCGTGTAAACATGGTAAACAACCAATCAGTTCTTGTAATTAATGGATGGAGAAGAAATGAATTAGGATAAAGGTATCATTTCAAATTTTGCAGTTGCAAACTGCTTTCAAAGGAATGTATAAAGCATCATCAAATTTGCCAATCTGTTCTCAGAATCTCAGGAACTAGATAAGGCTTGACCAAGAAATTGCTAGATTTTCCGTTTTAGTTATTGTGTTTTTGCTAAATTGTGCTGCGTTTCCCAAAATTCAATTAAATTACTCTTTATATAGCGCTTTTACAATGTAGATTGTGTCAAAGCAGCTTAACATAGAAGTTCTAGTAAATTTAAACTGTGTCAGTCCAGTTTTCACAGTTGAAGTTCAGTTTAGTTTAGTTTAGTGTGGTTTAATTTCCACTGCTGAAAGTTCTTCACTCTGAAGAGAAAATCCATTGAAGCGCAGCTCCACATGTCCTAAACCAAGCAAACCAGTGACGAGGAACAAACTTCACTAATTGATGAGTTTAAAGAAAAAACCTTCAAGAAGAAGGAAGAAAAAGAAACCAGGCTCAGTTGGGCATGACCATTTCTCCTCTGGCCAAACTTTTGTGCAGAGCTGCAGTCTAGACGTCGGAGGCTGGAGAACGTTGGACGTTCAACATCCATGCGGAGACTCGAAAATCATCATTGGCATACTAAGATCACAAGTTTCTCCATTACCAACATAGCAATTTGGTGTTTCTTAAGTCCATCGTTCCAGTGAATCCACCTTTGCAAACGACCATTTACAGTTTGCTACTACAAATTTAGACCTTTTGACCTTTAGAAGCATATATCTCCTGGCTGTGTTCTATGGCCTACAGAGTTATACTTTCTACAATATGCCCTATTCCTTTAGAACACTTTATCGACCAAATTTTGAAAGCTTAAAGATGTCTTAATACTATTTTATGTAATTCTTCAGTTTATTTTCTTTATTACAGTTCAGTTTAATGACCTTCAGATTGCAGACTGCGATCCCTTCATAGTGTACTCCCATTAATGACACTTTGAATGCAGACACTGCTTGTGAAGAAGGCTCAGTGAATTATGATTTACAAGCAGAAATTTCTGTTACAAATTTCCAACACTTGTAAAAAAAACAGTGTGTGTGTTAATGGTTTTTACTTTCACTTTTAATGATATTAAAAATGCAAAAAATAATATTTATTCATTGTCTTTTCGGCTTAGTCCCTTTATTAATCTGGAGTCACCACAGTGGAATGAACTGCTAACTCATCCAGCATATGTTTTACGCAGCGGATGCCCTTCCAGCTGCAACCCATGACTGGACAACAACCATACGCACTCATACACTATGGACAATTTTCGCTTACCCAATACACCTATACCACATCTTTGGTTTTGTTGGGGAAACCAGAGCACCCAGAGGTAACCCACGCGAACAAGGGGAGAGCATGCAAACTCCACACAGAAATGCCAACTGACCCAGCCGAGGGTCGAACCAGTGACCTTATAACTATGAGGTGACAGCACTTCCCACTGCACCACCGAGTTGCCCCAGAAAATAATAATAATAAATTAATTCTAATAACTCTAACTCTAAACATAACTGTCGGAATCATGTAAGATTTTTTTTTCTAAACAAGAAACCTTATCATAAGCACTAACTGCACACTTTTCTACTTCTACTTTTCCTCCTGTTTCTCACTTTCATTAAGACACTGTTGTACTTTATTGGAAACACAAGCAATCTTTACAGATTTAAACTGAGCAGAAAATAGACATTGACATATTTGTAAAAATCTTCTCGATCGCCGACTGAGCAGGCAGACAGTGTTGTTGTGTCAGACTCGCCTGATGAGCCATCATTGGAGTGATCAGGCCATGATCACACAGTGTGTATGCCCATGTCTGCGTCAATCTCTCATCAATATCAAACGGCCTCTCAGCTTTTGTCCTCTGCATCAGATGTGCTAATAGTGTGTCTGTTAAATCTGAACCACGTTGGCCTATTATATATGTTTATATAAAATTCACTTTTAATTGCTGCAGTAAAAATGATAGATAAATCACATTCCAGAGTGTGCCACTTCTTCTCTCATTGACTTAATCCTATTGAGCTCAACATTTTCAAAGTGTGTTTGTGTGAGAGTGTATGCATGGAGCATAGCTTAAAATGCTTAGCTAAAACTTGTTATAGAAGCTGGTAAATAGCCTGTGAGGGGCATTTTTTCTGTAGAGCGTGGTTCAAGACCTGTCACTGAGAGCGCATCATGCAATTCCTGCTCCCCGGCAAACTCTGAACCTCCCAACCGCGTGCGCACTAGTGAAGCCTTTTAATTATCTCCTGATTACCTGTTATATCACCTTAGCTAATGGAGAGCGCACCCCAGGGGAGACATCCAATCAAACTCTCATCACACACAATGGGCTTCTTCAGACGAGAGAAGTATTTTAGTCATCTGAGAGATTAGTGCTGGAAATATCCATCTATTTATTCATTCATATACCAAATTACAGACCCCCCTCCTGTCTGCACTCATCGAGCCCTTTTACTCTCTGATTGATCAGAGTGATAGGGATACATCGTCTGCCCAAAGCAATAGAGATCTCGCTAGAGAGCCTTATAGATGGGTATCTCTGAGTGGTAATGGATGTCAGGCAGACTAGTATGTTGTACCTCCAGCCAACAACATAGACCTGAGCTCCTAAACAGCCATGTGTGTTGTGTTCCTTTGGTTGTGGTTTTCGGTGTCACATACAGTGGGAAACTGTTCTGATGTTTTTTCTTCTTTGCTTCCTCAATCAGCTTTAAGGAGCGTTAAATCTGCTTTGCACCCTTCTCCTTTGGAGGAGTAAGAAGTGGGAGCAACACGGATTGGCCTGAATATGTTTTAGAGTAGCTGAGAGGTTGGCATGAAAACACTATATTTGAACTGTAGGGAGGTGGGGATGAGGATGATGCACGTGTTACATAAACAGACATGCTTATAGATCTAAACTGTATTCACTGTAAAATACTGCAAAGAATTAATTGTAACCTTTAAAAAAAATAGCTAAAAAAAAAATCAAACTACAGTTTTTGTGACCTGCCAGTTTGATGTGATGTGTATGCAGCAATCAAACATGGAAACAGTGGCATGGGTAGGGATTCTGGGCCCATATTTCTGCTCTTGGTGCCCTTATTGAAATTGTGTTCTAGGTCAGTGGTTCCCGAAGTGAGGGTTGGGCCCCTTCGGGAGTTGCGGAACAATGAGAGGGGTTTGCTTGGTCATTTCCATTCATTCATTCATTCATTTTCTTTTCGGCTTAGTCCCTTTATTAATCCGGGGTCGCCACAGCGGAATGAACCGCCAACTTATCCAGCATTAGTTTTACGCAGCGGATGCCCTTCCAGCCACAACCCATCTCTGGGAAACACATCCATACATTGTCATTCACACACATACACTACGGACAATTTAGCTTACCCAATTCACCTGTACCGCATGTCTTTGGACTGTGGGGGAAACCGGAGCATCCGGAGGAAACCCACGCAACCACGGGGAGAACATGCAAACTCCACACAGAAATGCCAACTGGCCCAGCTGGGGATCGAACCAGCGACCTTCTTGCTGTGAGGCGAACGTGCTAACCACTAGGCCACCGTGGCGCCTTGGTCATTTCCAAAAATCTAATTCATTTTATTAAACTTTTATAATTACCATATTCTATCCATCTACAAAAGACAAAAATAGTACTTTATTAGTCACATTTATCAACGTTTCAATATTTTTTGCATTGGATTGTGTCCCCTGCGGAGATTACATTACATTAAAGACACAGCAATAGGGTCAGATGCAGCAGACTGATTTTATGGCACCAGGTTAAACATTCTGACACCTTTACAGCACTCACATACATTAAAAATAAAGACAGGACAGGTCTCCAAGTTTCATTCTCTAAAATTAAGTCAAGAATAGATTTGGGCCTATTAGTGTTGCGCACCATTGCATGCAAGGTTTATATATCAATAATCAGCTCAAAGGACATGGTCATCACTTGCATTGTTATTTAGGGGTTTCCGAGCTGAAAAGTTTGGGAACCCCTGTTCTAGATGGCTTAGGTAAGTGCAAAAAAGGTTTAAACTACTTTCTAATTACTTTACATACCTAGAAACTGTCCCTAGAATGACAGCTTTGTTTTGATTTCATTTGGAATGGTTATAAAGTTTAAGGATATGACATGTGCATTAAACATTGATTCAGCAGTTGTCTGTTGCCTCACTACAAACATCCACATGGTTCTGTTGCCTCATTACAAAAGTGCACAACAAATTTCACAATATACACGTTACATATACACAAATGTATCATGGGCGACGAGGTTGTGCAGTGGGTAGCGATGTTGCCTCACAGCAAGAAGGTCACTGGTTCAAGCCTTGGCTGAGTCAGCTGGCATTTATGTGTGGAGTTTGCATGTTCTCTCCGTGTTCGTGTGGGTTCCCTCCAGGTGCTCTGTTTTCCCCCACAAGTTCAAAGACGTGGTATAGGTAAATTGGTAAAATAGTCCATAGTGTATGTGTGTGAATGAGTGCGTATGGATGTTTCCCAGTGATGGGTTGCAGCTGGAAGGGCATCCGCTGTGTAAAATATATGCTGGATAAGTTAACGGTTCATTCCACTGTGGCGACCCCAGATTAATAAAGGCACTAAGCCGAAAAGAAAATTAATGAATGAAATGTATCGTTCTGATGAAACGTAAACAGATGTATAACTGCATGGCCATGCATAATTGCCTGCTTCCTAATGTTCCTTTAGTCTGTCCAGTTTTTAAAATAAGAGTTCCACATATATATACAATTTAAAAAGCTGTGTTATACTTAGAAAACAACATGGAAATGATAAATGTTGTAATCTTAATATGAAACATTGTGGCAAATTAAATGCTGTCGGGGGTGTGCATATTGTGTGGAACATCACAGTCAGTGTTTTGTTCCAATCGGCTCGTTTTACCATGATTTTACACTTACAGGAGTTAAATGAGAACACGGAAACAATGGTATTTGAGACTCTGAACTGAAATCTTTACCTAGGCTTTACCTAGGTATATCCAAATTTTCAATAAATGGCACTTTTAATAGTCAGTGATTTGTTCCATCATTCAGGAACATTACCTCCACTACATTTCAACCTACTTTGGCTTTCTTTGAGGAGATATTCACTGAAAACCTACAAACTGACTAGATTTTGTGTAAAATTTAGGTGCCTCAAGATTTCTTTTATTATATGAAAGCTATGTATCATTCACAAACACTGTATGCCTGAATACTGATTAAAAATATTCTGTCTTGACAAAATACACTACTGCAGTTCCTTCCAGCAATGTAAAACAAGTGTAAATGGTGTTCCTTAAAAATGGCTTGATTAATTATCATGTGCATTAGACCTTAACTTTCAGTTAGCCTCATATACAGACCCCGATCCTCTCCCCGAGAGTCTGCTCTGCCCAAGGCACCTTATCCTGCCTGTCTCGGAGCATCTAGTCTCCAGCAGGCTTCAGACACTGATGCCCACCAGCTCCTAACACCATGCCCTAAGGCTGTAGATCCCAAGCCCCACCCCCTATGGAGGTGTAGATGAATGACTGATGGATTTGACACCTCAGATGAACTCCAGCTACTCCTTCCCAAGTCCTCCCCCTAGGTGTCCCGCCCCAGGGGCCTCGCTAGGGCAGAACCCAACCTGACTAGGTCTACCCTGCTTGTCTGTCAGCAAAAAAAAAAAAGCTCCTTTTCCTCTGTACCAGCTCTCGCTTTGGGAGCGGTGACTGGCAGCGTGGTAATGAAAGCACAAATAAAGCAGCGTGCTGAGATGATAGAAGCGTCCCCAGCACTCCAGACTCGCCTTCAAATAGGAGCCGCTCTAGAAAGGAGATATGAAGGGAGGAGGGGAGAATGAGGGGGAAACGGGAGGGAAAGAGAGAGAGAGAAGCCCTGGAGTGGAGCCAAGTTCCCAAGGTAGTGTACAAGTATCTTTAGAAGCCGGCGTCTTGTTAGCTAATACATTACACCAATCACGGCGAGCTATCTTAAGCTACAATTAATCTGCACCCTGGCACGCGCTGATAGGACAGCAACATGCTGTTTCTTAATTAAAAGCAAACGGATTAAAAATGATTAATAACGGTATTAAATATTCTCATGGACTACAAGCATGGGGAATCTGCCTTTCTTATGCGGGCTTAAAACGAAGAAGTCATTAACGCTCTCACAATCTTCATAAGCCAGAGCTTTACTTTGTTTGGGATCAAAAGTTGCTTACCTCATGCATATGCATTTCTCTATCACAGCGAGTCAAAAAGGCATCAGTGTGGCGTTTGGTGGCTGTGGAACTTGTTGACTTTTGATATGGACAATTTTTTTTCCCCCGTTTCTTTTATAACCCGTCTGCTTCATTAACCTGCTCCTCACCAGGTGCCCCGAACACCAGCGGGAGGGTGCAGGAGGGATGTGTGTATCTGTGCGTGTCTGTGTTGTCATGTGTTCACGTTGTGTCTGTGAATACTGGCGTACACAAAGATGTAACGTTCTGAAGACTGGGCTTAATAAAATGACACAGACATTAGGCATATACTGTGTGTATCAGTGATAGGCTTTAACGAATGTGTTTAATGAAATTGGACCACTGAAAATTGGCTTTGAAAAAGTATAATGACTGCAAACGGAATATTAATAAACTTGCATGACTCATAGGAAATCCACAAAATTGTGAAAATGTAATGATTTCACACTCTTTCACCCTTTCACTGCTGGAATGTGGTAGCTTATAATGGCAAATAACGTCTAATGTAGTTTGTCTGTGACAAGCATATACTATCTATTACAAATGTAATATTTGGGGTCTCAATAACTGTGTGAAATGTGAATTTAAGGAAAATTCTAAAAACCCATTGTGCAAGTTTGGATTGATTTTATATATAGTCCCCAAAAAGTTCTGTAATTTTATATATTTATTTTTTAAATTAGTTTATCTAACTTTTATGTCATTTAATTTACTAATAGTCACATTATTAATCAATTAAGTGTTTAGTTTTTATTAATGTTCATATGCTAACTAGCAGTGGTGTAAAGTAACTAATTACAAATATTCAAACTACTGTAATTGAGTATTTTTTCTCAGGAATTGTAGTTTACTGAGTAATTTTAAAAATGTGTACTTTTACTTTCCCTTGAGTTCATTTTTAGTGCAGTATCGGTACTTTTACTCCACTACTTTCTTTCAACCTGCAGTCACTACTTTATTTCTTTCTTGTCTATGGTCATTGTCTAAAGTAGAAAAATCAGTCCTGTGATTCCTGTCAAATTAAATCACACATAGAAAGTAAATTACATCATACTGAACAACCTCAAGACATGGGCGCTTTATAAATGCAGCAAACCTTTTGGAAACATTAAAAATGTCCAAGAAGATGTCAAAAATCTGTACACGCAATGATCCGGAGACTTTTTATAGACTGCATGTTAACCAAACAATGAAGGAAGGATTCAATCAAGGACCAAATAAACTAAGGAAGGAAAGTAGGAACAAACAAACGAATGAATGAACAAAGGACCTATATGAAGGAAGGAACAAAAATATGAAAGAAAGAATAAGTGAACAAATGAAGGAAGGAAGGAAGGAAGGAAGGAACGAACAAACAAATTAATGAACAAAAGAACCTAATGTAGGAAGGAACAAAAATATGAATGAACAAACGAGTGAACGAAAAAAGGAGGGAACAAATGAATGAACGAAGGAAGGAGAGAACAAACAAATAATTGAAGGAAGGTTGGAAGGAACGAACGAAAATAGGAAGATCCCTAAATACACCACATGTTGTAACATTCTGTAAACGCATCAACTTTTCACAGCGTAATATTCACTACTCACTACTCACTACTCTTGAGTACTTTTAATAGGTCTACTTTTTACTCATACTTTGAGTAATGTTTACAACAGATACTTTTACTCTTGCACTACATTTTTTGGGCAAGTAATGGTACTTTTACTTTGAGTATGATTTTTCAGTACTCTTTCCACCACTGCTAACTAGTAACATTTAAAGGTGTTTAATGGAATAAGATTATTATTTTAGCAACACTGAATTTGAATCAGATTTTAGGTTTACATTTTGTTTTCCTTTTTATTTTAGTTATTCCTTCATTCATTTTCTTTTCGGCTTAGTCCCTTTATTAATCTGGGGTCGCCACAGCGGAATAAACCGCCAACTTGTCCAGCATATGTCTTATGCAGCGGATGCCGCTCCAGCCACAAACCATCACTGGGAAACATCCATACACACTCATTCACACACATGCACTAGGGCCAGTTTAGCTTACCCAATTCACCTATACCAAATGTCTTTGGACTTGTGGGGGAAACCAGAGCACCCAGAGGAAACCCACACGAGCACAGGGAGAACATGTAAACTCCACACAGAAATGCCAACTGACCCAGCCAAGGCTTGAACCAGCGACCTTCTTGCTGTGAGGTGATAGCGCTACCCTATTGCTACCCTGTGTTGCTCTAATTTTAGTTAAAGTTTTAGTAATTCTGTTGCATTTTTCTTTTATGTATGATTTTTAAATTAAATGTTTATTTAGTTTTACAGTATTTGTAGTAAATGAAAATGGAAATCATTATCTTGGAACTAAAACTTGGTTTAAGTTTTATGAATATTATAGATGTTTTCTTTTAAACAACCATTTATTAAAATATTTGTGGTTTATGGTTTTAATTAATAAAAACCATGCTATATCATATAAAAAGTTGTGCTACGGCAGGCAAGAATATTACATACCATTACATAGCATGCAATTCTAAAATGTATTTCCTTTTACAGTTACCTGTATACGTAATTTTAATTCAACATTGTAAGTTTGAGGAAAATTAAATCAAAGTAAAAAGTAAGTTTTGAAATCACTGTTATTATATTCATCACTAACCCCAAACTTAATTTCCACAGAACATAACACTGAGTTTGCTTGCATCCTGTTGATTAAAAGCAAGCGAGCCTATGTGTGTGTTTATTTGTGTATACAGTATGAGGTGTGTATATGTGTGTAGACATGCAAATCACGCCCCTCCTCCCCCCAATGTAGTGCAGTTTGTTGTCTAAGAAGGCTGATTGGGGGAAAGGAGCAAAGAATTATGAACAAGCTGATTTTATTGTCATCTCCGTACCGGGAGTTATTTTCACTCGGGTGCCAAATAGAAACAGGTAGCAGACGGTCATGACAGAATTCTGTTTAGAAACCAATTACCCGAGTGCTTTTCAAATTGATTTCATTCTGTGGCACCCGTGTGCTGCGCCCGCCGTCCGTCCGTTCCAGGCTCTCTTCCCCTCCGGATTCCTCATCTAAGTGGCTGTGTTCCTTATCAGCCGCAATCTAGTGTGCGAGGAAAGTAAAGGTGAGAGCGGAGAGAAGAGGAGGCGATGAATTATGCGGAAGTTTGAAATCATAAGGAGGGGGGCGGGAGAGAAGGAGGCATTCATGCGTTCACTCCTTCACAGCTTGTTCTCTCTTCAATGCCAGTCATCAATCATCTGCAGATTAATGATGGACACACATAGATGGGGTGCTGCGGCTGGGATGCGTGTTCAGACGTGTGTGTGTGAGGAGATGGAGGGATTCTTAATGAAAGCCGCTTCATGCGTGGCCTGGCTGGAGCTCAGGGGTTGCATGCCCAAGCATGCCCAGTGTGGATCTGGAGTAGGATTTTTAGGTCCAGCAAGGGATGTTAGTGTCTGTGAGGACTCGGTAGTTTCTGTCTGGTCAGACTTGATCTCTATCTAATCTTGTTACTTTGCATCTCACACACTGAGCAAAGATAAGTAACTTTTTTCGATGCTCGGGTGGAACTGAGAACTTCAGTACAGGTGTTGATTGAGACTCTTCTAGTTTATTATGTGTTATGAGCTAGGGATTTTTTCATTGATTAAACATTTATTATTCATTCATTCATTCATTTTCTTGTTGGCTTAGTCCCTTTATTAATCCGGGGTCGCAACAGCGGAATGAACCGCCAACTTATCCAGCACGTTTTACGCAGCGGCTGCCCTTCTCTGGGAAACATCCATACACACATGCACTAGGGCCAGTTTAGCTTGCCCAATTCACCTCTACCGCATATCTTTGGACTTGTGGGGGAAACCGGAGCACCCGGAGGAAACCCACGCGAACGCAGGTAGAACATGCAAACTCCACACAGAAACGCCAACTGACCCAGCCGAGGCTTGAACCAGTGACCTTCTTGCTGTGAGGCGACAGCACTACCTACTGCTCCACTGCGACGCCCAAACATTTATTATTATTACATGTAAATATTATTTATTTTGGAAATATAAGCTATTCACTTTATTCTCCATATATGAGCAGGCACAGCCATTTGTATCTTTCTGGCTCAAGACGTCCGGTCTCAGTCACTTACTGTACATTCATGTTTAGATGATAAAAACAGCCTGTTTTGCTGTTAGATGTTGCAAACTGATTATATTATTCTACTTTGTCTGCATAGTCATGCAAACACTTGTTTGTAGAGCAAGTACTGACCGTTTTCTGCTGTTGTTATTCCTAGTCATTTGTCCCATTGGCGACTGAATCGGAACTTCTAAAACAATCACAAAAACGAGCACACTTCCTCACTGAAGAATAAGGTCAATATAACTGCAGGTTAACTATTTATATACTGCCAACCCCAAACACAACTCCTTAACTTTTCTGATTTTGACAGTAATGTAATGATGTTCACCGTTTGTGAAGCTAATTTGTAACAATAAATACTTGTTAAATACAAGTAAACTTGAACTGTACTGAACATGAGTTGATATTTTTTGCTACAATAATATTATATGTGGGCGCCACGGTGGCCTAGTGGGTAGCACGTTCGCCTCACAGCAAAAAGGTTGCTGGTTCGAGCCTCGGCTGGGTCAGTTGGCATTTCTGTGTGGAGTTTGCATGTTCTCCCCGTGGTTGCGTGGGTTTCCTCCGGGTGCTCCGGTTTCCCCCACAAATCCAAAGACATGCGGTATAGGTGAATTGGGTAGGCTGAATTGTCCATAGTGTATGAGTGTGAATGAGTGTGTGTGGATGTTTCCTGGAGATGGGTTGCGGCTGGAAGAGCATCCTCTGCGTAAAAAATATGCTGGATAAGTTGGCGGATCATTCCGCTGTGGCGACCCCGGATTGATGAAGGGACTAAGCCGACAAGAAAATGAATGAATGAATATTATATGTTACTGATTGAAAATGAGCAAAGCTACTCACTTTCCTTCAGCTTATTCCCTGATTATCAGGGGTATCCACAGTGGAATGAACCCCCAATTTCTCTGGCATATGTTTTACACAGCAGATGCCCTTCCAGCTACAATCAAGCACTGAGAGTACAACCCTCAGTGCTGGGAATTCAAACTCCGACCATGCTGATGGGCAATACCCCTGTTTGAAAGATTAGCTATGATCCTGAAATGTTTTGTTACAATTTTAAACATATTGATTAGGGGTGGGTTTCTTTTGAAATTCAATTACTTTTAGCAAAACTGACACTAATGCTGATTACATCTACAGTGCGCATTACATTTTTAAGAACCAACAAATGTATATTCTTGACTACGTTGTATTGCAGATTTTCTTTTCTTAAATCCACTAGTAGGCCCTGTGCCTGACTTGAACCCTGGTCTACTCTGCCTCCCAAGTTAAGAGGGGTCTGGATGCAGACTCAGTGCAGTTGCAGGCTGAGCTGCATGCAATGGTTTTACCCACACCTAACCCCACCCCTAACCCTACCCCTAACAGTGATGTCACTAGCTCCATTGACTGCATTGTGTCTGACATTGCAAATGTGAGATATGCGGTCTCAGCTTACAAATCCAAAACTGCATCCAGATACTTTTGCCCGAGTCTGGTCAAACTATAAAAAACATCTATACAGAGGAAAGCAGTCAGCAGTACGACCCCGTAACGTTTGTTTTACATATAAAATGCAGGCATAAGTCCTGCGAGCACATATTTCTTGGTTCTCAAAAATGTACACCAGGGCACATTTTCCTATTGAGCTTGTGTTGCTAAAATGGCTTTTTTTCTTCTTCAGTAAAATCACGTTCACATAACACAAACTGACCATTAATAGCAAAAGCTCTGCACACGTGTTCACTGTTGTGTGCGTGTGCGTTTGTGTGAGTTAAATGCAGTGCATACTCTTGTTTTTTTTTTAAACACTTTTTTCAATTTGTCTCATAATTCTCTGTGTTCCTTATTTTACTGATTATTAGTATTATTTACATTATTTATTTTTATGTCAACTTTTGTGTCTTATATGCGTATGATCCTAGACAATACTAAGCTTCTGGTTCCATCTCTTAAGTTGTAATACACCGTACTTCTGTTTTTCCTTTGGACAGTGTTCTTTGAATTGTATGTTGTTACAGTGGCCGAGAGAGCTAGCTTGCTGCAATTTAAGAAAACACATGGAATTACAAAAATGTCAGCAAACTGAGAAAAGATCTTCATTCGTTTGACAACACACGTTCTATAAATCCCCACAATACATTTTTTAAAAACACACAGCATTTTCTCACAACGCAAACAATTTCTGAAAACGCACTGCATTCTCTCACAACACTTTCAAATAGTACGGAACACAACAGAAACCCTAAAATATGACAAGCTTGGCTAATTACAGTACACTGAAAAAAATGTTGCCTGCAAAACTGTTGCAAACAATTTATTTGTGTTGAATTTAAACAAAAAAATTAAATATAATAGTATTCAACTTAATTTGTTTGTTTAAATTCAGCCCAAATAAATTGTTTACAGCCACTTAACGTAAAATAATTGAGTAAATCCAAGAAATCAGCTTTGAATGTTGTTTTTAGTGTAGGTTATGGTTATTTAGGCTAATAAAATTTAAAAGAAAAGGGAACAAGGATGTAAAAAAAAAAAAAAACACCTCACCTATCAAAGTTTACCTAAAACTTCACTGAGCAATAGTCATGGCACAGCAGAGTCTGTCATATTTTTGGGTCCCTTTGAAACATTTCTGTTGTGTTCCAATGTTTTTGCAAGAGTTGTAAGAAAGTTGTAAGAAAATGCAGCTTGTTTGCGTAAATTGTTTGAGCTGTGAGAAAATACAGCTAATTTTATTTATTGTTTGCATTGTGTAAAAACAGAACGTTTTTTAATGTCTATGAATTGGGAGGATTTGCAGTATGTGTGCTGTCAAATGGACGAAGATCTTTTCTTAATTTGCTGGTGTTTTTTGTAATTGCATGAGTTTTTAGAAATTGCAGCATGTTAAGCTCTCTCGGCCACCGTAGTATGTGCTTTATCGGAAAACTAAATAAAGTTATTAAAAGAAAGAAAGAAACACCGTGAGGGTCAACAAATAAAGTTCTTTGGCTGAACTGATCCATTAGCAATTACAGTTGTCAGAGTTGTCAACATATACCTGATACAAATAAGTATTTCACAGAAGCTCATGAGTAAGTTTGGCTCGCAGCATTGAAGGAAAATCACAAACTAGAAAGTTTATCACCAACTCACTCCACTGACCAATCTGCAGATGGGCGAGATAGAAACGATTGCATTTCACATCTATCAGAAAGTGCTCGGCTTTCAGAGTGCCGTTAGCGATCTAGACATCAATAAGTGCAGTGGATTGATCAGGGGTTGTGGATTGGGGGTTGAAGCGTGTGCATCTTCAGAAGGAGTGCTTAATTGATGATCAAACGCGGCAGGTGTAAATAGCTGTTGCATGCGCGCTTCAGAGCAAGCGGGAGTGTTTGCGTGCGCGTGTGAGCGGCGGTGAGAGCTATCAAAGCACAGAGAGGAACTTGAGAGGCCTCATTCAGGGCAAAGCCTTTCAAAATGACCCTGGGGTCAAAACTGGACAACTGTACACACACCCCGCAAAACAGACATGAAAGGGTGAAATCGCACGCACGCAGACCCCTCTCACCTCCCCACTCACCCTCATTCAACAAACAAGCACACAGAACACATTTGCACATGTTCAGATACCAAATTGTGCACCCAGATGAAACAAAATTGCCCTTCCACAAACACATTTTGTGGTTTGTTTAAATGTGCACATCACAATGGAGGAAAATTGCAGCTGAATTAGACGTCTCGGCTGTGTTGGACCAATCTTACAAGGCATGTTTTGTACTGTTCAGTTTCACGTCCAAATTTGTATTTTTCTTTCTGTTTAACATCACACGGATAGATCATCCAAAAATGAAAATTTACTGATTGTTTATTCACCCTTAAGTGGTTCCAAGCCTTTATGAGGTTCTTTATTCTGTTGAAGAAATTCTGTTTCTTTATTCTTTTGAAGAAAGCTGAAAATTTGTATCCATTGACTTTCATTGTACAGTGGGAAAAACAAATACAGGTTTCCAGCTTTCTTCAAAATATCTTCTTTTGTGTTCCAACAGAAGAAAGACCAGGTGTAGAACAAGTAAAGGTTGAGCAAATGCTTACAGAGGTTTCATTTTTGGGTCATTAGTCCTTTAGAAATATTATTTTCAAACAGCGTTGTAAAAAATGACCAAACACCAAAATCACTGATTAATTTATTTTATATTTTTCCTTGAATGTTTATTAAATTATTTCATATAGTATGTTCTCTTCATTTTATAGTGTTTCTCTAGCTTGTGCTGCTTCCTGTAGTGTATTTTTATATTAGAGCTTTTCACCAATCATATTTCAGCAACCACGTTGCTAGCATCAAAGACATCTGCCCGGAGGCCTTCAGAATCAGCAAGCGCTGGTGTCTGTTGCATAAAATAAATGTCAATGAACCTGTTGCTTTAACCAATCAGATTTTGAGCTGGCTACACCAGGACCATCTAGCAGGGACATGACAATGTCAGTTTTTGTCTTGTCCTTTGATTAGAGGGTCTGACTTATAGCAATCAATATCACTGTAAATAAGCTTTATTTCCACAGTAATTTGTACACTCTAAATAAAGATTTTGCTGCATGTTTAACTGATATTTCAAATGAGCTGAAACAACGCAATTCTTCAGCTTTTTTTGGGACAAATTCATTGTTTTATGTTCAATCCACTCAAATTTGTTAAGTTAACTTTAACAATTTGTGATGGGATAACATGAATGAATTGTGTGGAACCCTGTATTAGTTACAGTGCAGATTATCAGTGCATTCTGGAAAAACATTTGCCAACTTTATAATTTTTAAATAATTTTTCTTTATTATTTTTATGTAAGAACAACAATATTTTGGACTTAATTTCTGTCTTTCTGTTAGATGCTTCAGCTGTGGTGATAATGTGATGGCTTGGTGAATTATGTAACTAAGTTTCTTGTATTAGCATATATTCTTGCTTTATAAATTAGCTGTCTGTGATGCAATGCCACGTTAGGCTGGATTTTTGAGTAATATTTATGGTTTCTATTGTCCATGATATTAAAAGGTGAATTCATTAATGTAGGAAGATGGTATTAGTCTAAACTAATTATTATTTAGTATCGAGTTCCTCTGCTTTTTAATGTTCTCTTAATTTCTCTATTAAAATACTAGTTTTTTTTGTTTTGTTTTATTGCCCCAAACTTAACTCAAACCCAAATCTTAACAACTTTAAAAAGAAGATAACAATATTGACTTGGTTTTGATTAATTAATCAAGACAACTTCATTCTGAACGTTGCCTGGATTTGAAAATAACCCTTCATTTAATGTTTTAAAAATAGATTTGTGCATACAAATTATAATATCTTCTTAACTAAGCCCAAGCAAGAGTATTAGTTCAACATAGACGTCTTATGTGATGTATTTACAGTGAATACCTACCAAGTATAATAATTTGATATATAATTTGTAAATATTTAATATCAATATACAAATAAAAAAATATTTGCTAGGGAATTGATTCAATTTCTTCTAGCAGCTCATTTTATTCTAACAGTTTTAGTGCTTTTAGCCATCAATGCATCTCAATAATATGAATTTGAATTTAAAAAAGTGCCCATTTTGCTTTTTAAATACTGTTTTAAATGGATATACATGTTCTTTACCTGCGTCACGTTCACAAGCTGTACATTCAAAAAAAAAAAGTTGATAGAATTTGCAAGTTTTATGATGTAAAACGAGTAGTAAATATACATTTCATCCAGTGCTCTTTTGATTTTCTGCCACAAAATATCCATGTCAGCTGTCTGAATGAATATACATTAGCACATATAATAAATTCAGATATTTTTGCAGAGCCGTTTTGACTGATTAGATGAGAACAGAGATTCAGTGTGAATCTGGCGCTACTTTTGACTCTAAACAGCTGACAGGAAACAAAACACAATTGATTGTTGAACCAATGCCACAGAAAATGATTCTGCAGTTTATACGTCAATCCTGTTGACACAAGCATTTATCTGTTAAATTTAACCAGAGTATATCACCATTTCACAGTGTATAATGTGCATAGAAATCACCCTGCACCCCCAGTTATATTTGTATTTATTTTATCTCTCTGAAACTAAATCTTAATCGTAGCTGGAAATATGATTATTGATGCTGGTCACTGGCATCCTAGTTCACTCATCTGAGGTATAGTACACTTGTTCACTAATCTGCTTACTGATATTTCACAAATGGCTACATCTGCTATGCCACTGTACCATAACCGAATCAGATAATGCTAATTCAGTGCGAGGCTGATGAGACCTTTGTTTTGCCCTTTGTTTGGGGTGGTGTGAAGTACAGTACTTAGAGCGGTTAGTTAGATGATTTGTTCAACTGCAGTTGGCATTTTAGTGTGGAGTTGCATGTTCTCTCCGTGGTTATGTGGGTTTCCTCTGGGTGCTCCGGTTTACCCCATAAGTCCAAAGACATGGTATAGGTGAATTAGGCTAAATTGTCCGTAGTGTATGAGTGTGAATGAGTGTGTCTGGATGTTTCCCAGAGATGGGTTGCAGCTGGAAGGGCATCCGCTGTGTAAAACATATGGTGGATAAGTTGGCAGTTCATTCCACTGTGGCGACCCCAGATTAATAAAGGGACTGAGCCGAAAAGAAAATGAATAAAGGAATATATACATATTTGAAGTCAGAATTATTAGCCTCCCTGAATTATTAGCCCCCCTTTTTATGTTTTTCCCCAATTTCTGTTTAACAGAGAGCAGATTTTTTCAACACATTTCTAAACATAATAGTTTTAATAACTCATCTCTAATCACTGATTTATTTAATCTTTGCCATGATGACAGTGAATAACATTTTACTAGATATTGTTCAAGACACTTCTATACAGCTTAAAGTGACATTTAAAAGCTTAACTAGGTTTATTAAGTTAACTATGCAGGTTAGGGTAATTAGGCAAGTTACTGTATAATGATGGTTTGTTCTGTAGACTATGGAAAAAAAAAGCTAATATGGGCTAATAATTTTGACCTTAAAACGTTTTTTAAAAAAATTAAAACTGCTTTTATTCTAGCCAAAATAAAACAAATAACACTTTCTCCAGAAGAAAAAAATATTATCAGACATACTGTGAAAATTTCCTTAGACTGACTGACTGACTGACTGACTGACTGACTGACTGACTGACTGAC
>CAIGQQ010004837.1:17786463-17829813 GCA_903798035.1 Danio albolineatus | reverse complement strand
TGACTGACTGACTGACTGACTGACTGACTGACTGACTGACTGACTGATCGATCCCAGTGCTATTTAGGATTCAGCAAGTTATTGTTATTTGTTTTTAAAGGTTTGAATAGTCTGACACCTACTTACATTGGTGCGCTTCTTCACTAGCATACATCATATAGGCCTCTTCGGTGGGCACAACAGATCAGCTAGTTGTTCCCAAGTCTTGATTAAAATCAAAAGGTAACAGGTCTTTTTCTGTCTCAGCCCCTTGTCTGTGGAAGGGTTTGCCTTTATACTGTATATCTGCTCTTCCCTAAAGAAATCTACTTCTGTCTCTTGCATTTGATTGTGATTAATTTAATCTGACTGAATTGGAAGTTCTAAAACGAGCGCACTTCAGCACTGAAGAATAAGGTCAATATTTACAGATGACTTTTGATGCTTTTACCTGACTCTTGGACACTATTTGATTTTATACTTAACACAATGTGGATATTTGTTTTTGCATTCATTTATTTATTCATTCATTTGCTTTTCGGCTTAGGCCCTTTATTAATCTGGGGTTGCCACAGTGGAATGAACCACCAACTTATCCAGCATTTGTTTTATGCAGCGGATGCCCTTCCAGCCACAACCCATCTCTGGGAAACATCCATACATTCTCATTCACACACATACACTACGGACAATTTAGCTTACCCAATTTAGCTTACCCAATTTAGCTTACCCAATTCACCTGTACCGCATATCTTTGGACTTGGAGGAAACCAGAGCACCCAGAGGAAACCCACGCGAACACAGGGAGAACATGCAAACTCCACTCAGAAATGCCAACTGACCCAGCTGAGGCTCGAACCAGTGACCTTCTTGCTGTGAGGCGACAGCACTACCTACTGTGCCACAGTGTCCCCGTTTTTGCATTCACTTAACCATAATTTGCCGACAAATTTGTCTCCTGAAAATGCAGACAGACTGTGTTGTATACGGGATGTGTGAGTACATTGTTTCTCTGTTTTTGTTGTTTCTTGTATCTTGCACGTCTCTGATAAAAGACCATATTTTGTTTTGTGAACTCATTAGAGAGAATTCAGAGAGAAGAAACAAAGTAGATAGACTGCTGAGATATGTAATGCATGACCACTTCTGTATTATATTGCATCTTAGTGACCAATTTAGAAGAGTTTTGCCTTTTGAGTTATGTGTAAATAATAATTATGATTCCATTTGAATCCATATGACTGCATTTGCACTTCCGGCCACTTTAGCATGATTACCATTATCGGACTGCTATTTCATTCAAGTCGTTTAATATGCCATACAGGTTGTGTGCTGTGAAACGAGCATGCCAAGTGACATGGTATATCAGGAGCTTGTGTCCCGAGAGCTGCATAATCCTGCTTGGGCACTGCCTATACCTCCACACGTTAACAAAAAAAAAAGCTCCTGCCGCAATATTTCGGAAACCAGGCATACCCTGCTTATCTTCAAACCAGAGCCCTCAATGTTCTGTCCTCTAATGCCTGATGCTTCCCTCCTACAGCTGATCAAAGTACTATTTTCTAAATTTCAAGCTTTTTAACTTCAACGGTCTTAAGAGGGATGAGGCAGATCAAACTAAGACGATGAGAGAGGAGAAGGGAAAAAAAAGCAACGAGAGAATGAGAGAGAGAACATCTTTGTAGTCACTTCCCTTTGTTTTTCCTCTCTTACTTTTATACTGGGCCGCTAGATAGGTCAGCTCTATTACCAATCCGCCAGCCCACAAATATTTAAAACAAATTGAATCGCACACCCAATACCCATCACAATTACGGGAGGCACAATAACTAAATTAGCAATTCAACACAATAATTGGAAATGCGGCTTGCGCGGTGCCGGCAGCCTCCCTGGAGGGCCTTGCTGATCTACGGAGGCACGTCGCTGCCGCTAATTCCACAGCTAATTACAGACGCACCGCAGAATGAAGTTGTTTGTCTCCAAATACCATTTTCAGCGTTGAGAAGAACAGAGGCCATGCTGAGATAGACGGAAAAAAAGTGTGTGTGGTCACGTTTGTTTGGAGCTTTTGTGCAATTTCTTGTTTGTTATTGTCCTTTAAAAAGAAATTCGATAATGGTAATGACGGTTTGTAAAAGGGACAATGAGATCTACCTTTCTTTCTTTTTTTTTTTTTTTTTGGTCAAGTATGTTGTTCGGAAAGTGCTGACCATTTAAGGATTCCTATTATTATTATTATTATTATTATTATTATTATTATTATTATTATTATTATTATTATTATTATTATTAGGGCTACGTTTGGATTAGTATGCTTATATGTTTTTGTTCATATTTTAATTAATTGGAAAAGTAAGAAAGCAAATCATTTTGTGTGTTAACATTTGAGGCACTCCGAAAAGTCAACATCACAATATGTGTATACACACACATACATACATACATACATGCACCCACACATGTACAGTATGCAGTACGTGCAGTATGAAGGTGACTTTTGTCACTATATACACTATTACCAGTAGTTTTTGTTTAAATCTGTTTGCATAATACATGGAAATTATTATGATTTACTGGATCACTAATGCAGTTTTTATCCAGTTTAATCCAGTAAAAAAATTTATTTAGAAGAAATTTAGTCAGTTTCTAGAACAAAACAAAATTATGTTTTTCACAAACAAATATACAGAGGGATTCAAACAGAATACCACAACATTCGCGTTGATGTCACTTGAGTGTCTGGAGGGGGTCATGTTGAACAACTTTGAACTTGTTTTTTATTGAAAAACAACTTTGTTAGGTACTTTTCACATTGATTAATTACCCAAGGTTCCATCATGTTTCTTTGATTAAATGCAGATTTTCAAAGTTGTGGTTTTCTTTTTGAATCACCCTATCTATCAATTACACTATCAATTATAAATCCAAAGAAACTGTATTTTGTTGTAGCTGTACATACAGTATATATAGTGCTCAGCATTGAGTACACCCCATTTTGAAAATGCACTTTTTTATCCATTGCTCAGTGAATATAGGTAATATAATTCAGTGAATTTGAACAAAACTGAATTATTACACAGATAGATTTATTAAAATACAATTTTAGTCACAGAATCATTTTAGAAATAGAAAGATAATACATTTAAATGCAATCAAAACAATTATAAACTACAAAATTTCAACAAACTTGAATACATTTATACATATTCAATTTTATACATTCTTTTAAAAATGTTTTATTAATATTTACCCTAACATATAAATTTGTGTGTACTAATTTTGGACAGTTATCATAAGTTAGTTGGTTAGATTAGCTTCAGATTTGGTTTTTAATCTAATGTATAAGCACAAATATAGTATTGTAATGCTTCCTATGGAAAATTCTAACTTAAATAAGAGCTTTGTGAGAGATTTGTACTCTAACAAATGCTGAGCACACATATATTGGAATGAAATTGATGCTTTTATTCAGTAACTAAAGGTAAAAGTAAAGAACAGCACATGTATTAATGGTATATAAAACTTGTTAAATTTCAAATGAATAACTTTTATGTTTTTCAAAAGATTTATGTATTTGCAATAAACAAAATTAAAAAATAAATATGGTAGTGGTTGTAGTGTTTTAAAAAGATAACTTCTTTCTTTTCATAATCAAGCATGTTGAAATTTATTTTTTTACAGTTTTTAATTTTTACTTTCATTAGTTTTATATTAGATTGAATTGTGCACAAAAATAAATATTTAACTTATAGAACAGCAGAAAAGGGTTCAGTTTCAATATAATAAATTAATCAAAGAAAGCATTTTAATGATATCAAGACATGATATTTCAAATAATTAAAGCAAACTTCAAATCTAATAATAATAATAATAATAATAATAATAATAATAATAATAATAATAATAATAATAAATGTTTCCTGAGCAGCAAATAAGCATATTAGAATGATTTCCAAAGGATCATGTGACACTGAATACTGCAGTATTGTCTGAAAAACAAACAAGAATTTATTTATATGATAAATTTTGATATATATTATAAAATACAAGCAGTATTAAATCATTTTTAAAATAACTCTCCAAAAACAACCTCAAACTAAACATACATGGTGCTCTTTTAATCTGACATTTTAGAGGAGTGTCACATTATGTGACATTACAGTGACTGGCTGGTGGTCCCACTTAATTAGTGGGCAAATTGGCCAAGCGGCCCCATCACAACTCCTGCCCATCAGAGACATTATTAAAGAGTTCTGCTGCCCGCTTTAAATTACCAACATCAGATCAGTGCGCTCTGATTGAATGAGCATTAATATCATATTGATTTGTCACTATGTAATCTGCAGCTTTATAGGCCTACAGTATATACTTTCATATGTCATTGCAACAGAGGCACAGAGGAGCTTCAAAAAAGAATTTGGACAAGGATTTCTGAAATTGCATATGATGCAAAATATCAAACCAAGCTGCATTTACATAGAAATGATGTGCTTCTCGGAACTAACTTTTTTGAGCTGTTTTTATATCATTTCATATTTTGCAACAGAGGCCTTAAAAAAAGGCTTAAAGATTTCCAAATTTTTTAAAGAAATTCTGCTCTTCTTAGATCCAAATTTTGGTGTGAAAGATTTTGGTTGAAAAGTGTTGTACTGCATGCATATAAATGGTGTTTATGCGCTGTTTGTGGTGTACATATGCATTGTTTTAATCATTTGTTTCTAGAAAAATCTATTTTTTTAAAGAATTTTGTGTAATTTATTGTTTAAATTTTGACTTTTCCTACAAACCTATTTTTTCCCCAGACCAATTTATTATGTGCACAAAGAGAGAGAGAGAGAGAGAGAGACATATGAATCTACTTATCTATATATGAATGCATTTTATGTATGCATACAATTTATAAAATGGTAAGCAAAAAAGAAAAGTGGAGACCATTTTTCATATCAGAAATTAAATGTTATCATATGGATCAGAGAAAAATCTATTTTCTTTCCTCTTTTTTGCTGATTATTATTATTATTATTATTATTATTATTATTATTATTATTATTATATTACTATTATTATTATTATTATTAGTATTATTATTATTATTATTATTATTATTATTATTAACATATAGTAGGTATCAAATATTATTAATATGTAAACCAAGTAAACTCTAAAAATGTAATCTACTTTATATATAATGACATTGGTAAGTTTTCTGTGACAGATAAACATGTTTAAAATTAAGTATAAAACAAATTATTTAGAACTTTCTACTGTATATGCACTATTGCTGACTGCTTCTAAACATCAAACTCTGCTTTTCACATCAAACATTTAACATGGCTTAAACATGTATGCATGCTTATGTGAATGTGTTTTTGATTAGAGATAAAAAAAACACACACACACACACACACACACGCGATCCCCCTTATTCTGTAATCTGATTTCCCTATGAGACATAAGCTGAGAAAGGGCATAAACAAAACATGAGAAATCAAATCGGTGCACGTATTGAATCGTTAATTAAAATCAGACCCAGAAATAACAGTAAGAAGCTCCGTGATTTTTTTGTAGTGTGTTTTCGCTATGAACACTGGTGCACATGTGGACTACAGAGAGGGAAAAAAGCAATGGGGCCTTTTGGCAGCTGCCCTTCCCATCTCAGCCCTTCAGAATGGGGGACAGCAGATTGAATATTTTAATAGGATGGATGAGAGCACATCAGTGGTAGAGAGAGGATTCAATCAGGCGCCTCCGCCAGGGTATCATTTCAGTTTCATATGTTTCCCTCGACTTGACAGTACTTGAAAAACAATGACGGTGACCCAGTTGCAGGATTCTAATTAGTATTAGATATGCAACAGTTGAGATTAGAATGCAGGCTTTCTTTATGGCGGACGAGGCTCTCTGATTACCCGAGCTGCACAAGTGTCAGGCCATGATAAAAGCCGCATGCAGATAGGGCATCGGCAGGACCCGCCAGCACATCATTTCACTGGGGGGGGGAATTATTTCTAAATACTTCTACTCTTCCTTCCATGCACAGAGTTGTTTTAATCAGCAGAGCAGTTGTTCTTAAAGATGTAGGCGAGGGATATCTGTGTTTTCATGTGTTCATATGGGGGATTCTGGAACTGTGGGAACAGTTTGTGTCTCTAAGATAAACCTTCTATTATTTTTCAAACACAACAGTTTCGAATAATAACACAATTATATTAATTATTTAAGTGTATTTAGGGGCTTTTTGTCTCGAAAATATTAGCTTAAAGATAATACCTATTTTTGGCATACCTATTCCTCCTGAATCATATATTCAAGGTTAAATTATCAAGAAATAAATCACTATATTTTCCTTTTTGCATGTTCACTTAACCAATTTAAGTAGAGATTTGCAGGAAACATCTTATATATAGCTATATAAATCTTTTTTGTCTGTTTCTACGTTCTGGTCAACTCTGTTACATTGGTTATGAAAGGGCATAACAATCTTTAAACTACTGATAGATGGAGCATGTAACTTGCTCCAAGTGATGGCATTTCCTCTGGCAAGAAACTCTGGAAGGCACTGAGACATGTCATTATGGTTGTTGAAGTAATACAGCTGCAGACGGAAGTGAATGAGAATTATTTAGATTATTTATAAAATTACAAATTTATTGTATTTTATTAATGTCTACCCCTACCCCAACCCTAAACCTTCCCTCATAGTAATGTAAAAACAGTAGTTGTAACGAGAATTGTCTGGATTATTTATTAAATTATCCATTAATTGTATTTTATTAACGTCTACCCCTGCCAAGATCCTAAACCTACCCCTCACAGTAAAACAGTAATTATTGTTGTACAGTACAGGACAGCAGATGTATCCCTTCTAGACTTTACCTGTCATTATCCCCATAATAGATTAATTATGTGTCAACTCTGTTATTATGATATTTCAGTGATTTTTCATTCACTTAAAAAAATCAATAATATGAAGAAAATACATAAAAATTGGTTTCAGACATGCTATGGGGTGTCTAGTTTGAGGTTAGCATCTTGAGCTAAAGCACAACATCGCGAAAAATGTCATCTCTGTTAGTGGTTTGAAGGGTTTAACAATAAGTTAAACAACCATTATTAACAGAATCAAATGTGTGTTGGTTGAATTTGTTAAGCACTGGGCAACATTTGTTGTTTTTAAATATGCTATATAAATAAAGCAAGCAAACAAACAAACATGAAAGCAGTATAAAAAAATTAATAAAATAAAAATCACAGCTTCAATATATTTACAGATGACGTTTGATGCTTTTACCTGACTATTGGACAGTATTTGATGATCAAATGTTCTCGATCACATTTAAGCATTATTTTACATTAATAATAGATTCAATACTGTAAATTATATATTTTTAATATCATTCCAGTTTAAGGAAAATAAATGTAAAGTGCTTGAAATGTACCAGCAATTCTAGAATGAGTCATGTGTTTGAAGATCTGCTGATGGGTCTATGTTGTAACAGTCACGGGTCGTTGTTTGAGTTTTCTTTTCGAAGAACACTGAAGGAGTTATTAGAGATACACTGATGTATGTTTGCATCAAACCACTTAATATAATACCTACTGCATTGGTTTGAGGGTTAGGGTTACTCTTGGTAAAATGTTCATATACTTGCCAAAATAAAAGGCATTCTGTACAGCATGTAAATTGGCATCTCTTATAACTGTAATGAAGTCGGCCTGTTAAACCAGATGTGAATTTCTGCAGATTTTGTGTGACTCAAGCATCTAGAAATTAAACTAAAAAGACAGTTGTTGTTTGATTTTATTGTTGTTTCCTTATATGAAATGTAATCGTAAGCTTGGCAAGCAGAATTTCATGTTTTACCATTTAAGCAGAATGCCTGAGCATACTGCCTGAGAGGTGTTTCAAAGATGGCTGCTGAGTGAAATGACTTGCCTTAAAGCACGTGTCAGTTCCTGGAGGGCCGCAGCTCTGCAGTTTAGTTCCAATCCTAATTAAATACACCTGATCAAACTAATTGAGTCCTTCAGGCTTGTTTGAAACCTACAGGTAAAGTGTTGGAGGAGGGTTGAAAGTTCCTGGAGGGCCGCAGCCCTGCACAGAGTTTGACACCCCTGCCTTAAAGGGACTTTGGTTATATTCATAGACAACATGCAAGTAAAGTGGATTTTTCTTGAGAAAAAATAATGTCAAGATGAAATTATTTTCCATCAATCAATGTAACAGGTACAACAAACTTATTTAAAAATTAAACAAAACAATTGTTCCGACAGCAACACCGTGGCTCAGTGGTTAGCACTGTCGCCTCACAGCAAGAAGGTCGCTGTTTCGAGTCCCGGCTGGGTCAGCTGGCATTTCTCTCTGGAGTTTGCATGTTCCCTTTGTGTTCGTGTAGGTTTCCTCTAGGTGCTCCGGTTTCCCTCACAGTCCAAAGACATGCGCTATAAGTCAATTGAATAAAATAAATTGACCAGAGTGTATGTGTGTGCATCTGAGAGTGTATGGGTGCTTCACAGTACTGGGTTGCAGCTGGAAAGGCATCCGCTGTGTAAAACATGTGCTGGATAAGTTGGGAGTTCATACCGCTTTGGTGACACCGTATGAATAAAGGCACTATAAGCTGAAGGAAAAACAATATAGTGATTATACAAAATGAAATTATTTAAAAAAAAATAGAACTTTCTTGCTGACAAATAAGTAAAACCTACTGGTTCCAAGGATAGTGGATATTACTGTCTATCAAAATGACATCAATATAAATATACATTTTTAAAATTCTTTTATATTCCTGACAAGATTTGATAATATGTATACTATTATTAAAACATTTTATTGGATGTCTTCTACAAATTATGATGAGAATACACAAAATCATTTTAACATTCTAAGATCTGACTGTTGACTTAAAAAATGGTATGTGTATAATCTGTTACAATATTTAAAATAAGCCACTTTTTTCGTCACCTTGGAATTATACAGTAAGTTTCTATCTGAATTTTTTGTCAAAATTAAGTTATTGACATATTCTTATTAAATAACAACTTATTTACATTATGGGATTTTTTAATACATTGTTTACATTTTAAAACATTTTATTTTTAAAAACTCAATTATGACTGTAAATATTATGATATATGTGCAAAATGTACAATAAACCATACAAAATACTATATATACTGTATGTTGTTTTATACAGTTGTTTATATATAGTTTACATGCATGTATTTGTATTGTAAAAATAGTTAATGGCCTATTATAATATCATGTTATTATCATATGTTTTATTATGTTAATTATCCAAGAACAAATATAGATTTTTACATTGTTTATGTACACAAGCACACGCACACACATACTAATGTGTGTAAATACATACATATTTACATGTATGCATTTATATTATAATATACTGTATTGCTAATATTATATTATCATGTTTTTATTAATATATTAATATTTTTATTTTATTACAATAACATCACACTCATTATGTAACATCATTCTAACATTCTTTTTTGACTAAGATCTGAACATTTGTTAAAATTGAAATCTCAATTTTAACAAATGTTACACACATACTGTTTGCTACAGAATGTAAAAACTTTGAAGCTCAATATCTCAAAATCATTCAGAACACAGATAGAACCTTATAATTCCAAGGTGACGTTTTGTATTTGAAGCAAGAATACACTCACTGCGTATGACGGTGCCATAGTATGCATTGATAAATTATGTTTAAATTGTTGACTATATGTGGTCTATGTAAGTCTAATGAAATCTAAAGAATCCTTTACAAGCCAATGTAGAACCCTAGGATTTTCTAGGATTTTCAGAAAGCTCTATTTTTATCTGTCCATAACTGCTCCTGAGTTACAGAAGGTTTTGTAGATTTAATATTGGCTAAAGTACAGTATAATAATGCATGAAAAAAGGAAATAATATCAACATTAGTGGAAGATTAGTTTTATGAAATGTATTGACATCCTTTAACTAAAAAAAAGAAATCACAGTAAGAGCTGAGTGATATGACAGTGCATAAATATTCAATAAACACTTATTCAACAGTGAACTTGTGTCTGTTGCCTCATTACAAACATACACGTCTGTTGCCTTTTTACAAAAAAATAAAATAAATTTCCATAGCAGAAATGCGAACACAGTCGACCTGTCGAACTGCCCAACTGTTAAAGCAGCTAAAAGCGTATAACACAGTCTCAGCATGAGGTTATATAGTCGATGTTTTAGAAATGTTGAGCTTCCAGTGACAACAATAGCAAAAAAAAAAAAAACAAACAAACAAAAAAAAAAGTTCAGCCCGTATTTTTGCATCGCGAAAACACTTTGGTGGACACACACCCTTAAACCATTCTTTTGGGGTGGCACTAAATAAACCTATAATTCATATTTCGTATCCATATTTTTGTTTTGATGAGCTTTAAACATAGAAGATGCTGCTTGGATTCTGCCTACCCCTGTTTCCAAAATAAGGGTCCCACAAACATAGAAATCACCATAAGCCATAACAAAAGTTTTTTACACTTCATTTTTCACTTAATAATTTTAGATTTGAACCTGATTACCCCCATAGTCACACTAGACTTTGAGCATGCAAAATTAATCTGTACAGTGCTGTTAAAAGGTGTGGGCTAAAACTAGATGACACAAAACTGACAAAATGAGCAATTAGTGCATTTTTCAATTTTTTTGTACAGAAAGGTCATGTTTTGATTTACTCGTGAACTTCACACAGAGTTCACTAAAATCAGAGTGTACTAGAGGTCAGTGTTCACTAAAATTTACATTTTGCTACCAAGCGAAAAGAGAAATATCTTTGCACAGGCTTGCATTTCTAAATTAAATTCAGATTTTTTAAAAAGTGCTTATTTAATTGTTAGCTGTGTTCACAGGGTGGCTGTTAGGAAAGTCTGGAAACTGGGTTGATGCTGAAACATCCTCGTTCTGGATCCTCCACCAAATCCCATTAACTCTCTTTCTCTCTCTTTGCTCGGTATTAGTCACAAGTCAAAGATCACCGGCCTGGCCATTCTCTCTAATTAACCCAGCACACACACACGCACATACACAGACCGCAGGTAGCGGCAGTGCTGGGATGTTGGGTCAGTTGAAAGTCCACAGAGCGTTTAATTAAAACTTTCTGAGCATTTTGCCTAATGGTTGCAGCTGTGCCAGTAAAGTCCAGAAGCGGCTTGGTTTGGCTGTCTGATCCCAGGTCAGTGGCTCATGTTGTGACACTGCTTTAATCCACTGGACCTCCACTCGTCTCGGTGGGCTTGACATCCCTCACCTGCAGTTTGCCCATGGAAAGGTTAAGCTAAATGCTTCTTTAGATGGTACAGTTGTGCGGTCCTTACGAATGTCACACCAAAATGAGTCTGTTTGCATTTGTGGTATTTAAATATGCGACCAGTGACTGAGAACAAACGCAGGGCTGAAACTTTCTTTGAGTGTAGTGTGTGTAGTGTGCTTTTAGGTCTCATTGAAGTACTGTTGAACAAATGCGGTTTATTATTAGAACACTAGATGGCAGTGTTGCACACATGTGCTCTCATTGCTCCACTATCGCTCTCATGGGGTAAGTAATAAGTGTAAACAACTGTTTGTCAATAATAGGCATCACAAATTTAAGATTCACGTATTTTATGATATGTAAATATAATAAATAATTCTTTAGTAAATATACATTATAAAATACATGTGAAAAGTATAAAATGCTACGCACATAGTGTTTTTACCTTAAAAATACTCAATTATGACTGTAAATATTATTATATATGTGCACAATGTACAATAAACAATACAAAATACTATATATATATATATATGTTGTTTTATACAGTTGTTTATATATTGTTTACATGCATGCATTTCTATTGTAAAAATAGTTAATGGCCTATTATAATATGATGTTGTTATCATATGTTTTATTATGTTAATTATCCAAGAACCAATATAGTATTTTACATTGTTTATGTACACACAAGCACACACACATACTAATGTGTGTAAATACATACATATTTACATGTATGCATTTATATTATAATATATTGTATTGTTAATATTATATTATAATACGTTTTTATAAATATATTAATATTTTTATTTTATTACAATAACATCACACTCATAGCATTGATATTGATACAATTGTAAGGACAATCTAAACACTGAAAAAAAACGCTACTTTTATATACAGTATATTTGTTAATTAGCTGAGAGACATTTGCTGATATTGTTCAGAGTAATTTGTGTAGTGTATTTTATTTTAATGTAATTTAACATATCTTATTGCAAACGCCATGAATTATTAATTTTATCCAGACAAATGAAAACACTTTAAATGAAACCATTGAAAATATTTAATAAAATCTTTTGATGCCTAGTAAACCCTGGTCGAGTGTCAGCATGTGGGTCTCCTCCACATGGAGGATGCATGGCCACGGGGTTCTCCAAAATAAAAGAACCTGTAAATGGCTGGTGTTAATAGCTACAACATTCATTCTATGTGTTAAAGTATATTTCAGCCGCTCTCATTAACACCAGTGTGCCTTAAAGGCTCTTTTCACACTCATTTGTTTTTATGAGTGAGTTTTACTAAACTCCTGCTGTGACGTTGTTATAGCAAACGAAACAGTCATTGGAATTTTCATAATTTGAGTCATTAATGTCAAACAAATGGATAGAGAGAGAGAGGAGGAAGACAAATTAGAGAATGCTGTTATTAAACACTTAATTATTTCTTTGAAATACTGTGAAGTAATAAAATTACGTTTATAGTCGGTTTATTTATTTTTTTGGTAGTGCTACACTGCTGTCGTTTTTGGATTTGAATCAAATCCATGGATGTTTACACTACAATAGCAAGACCTTGGTTTTCTTCCAGGTGCCTTTGCTTTCCTCTCCCTGGCATGGCTCCCCTGATCTCTGTTTTTCTGTCCATCCCTCTGTCTTTGTTTTTTTGCTCTGTTGTCTCTGGCTCTCAGTGTGCACAGTAGAGGTCAGATGAAGGGCTTTCAGGCCTATTCAGCTTGCTCAGGCCTGAGGTTTAAATAACACCCTGAGCGCAGTGACCCTGCACAGACTGCAGCTCAGCAGCCGATGGCCAGTACATCTACCTGTAATACTCCAATACGAGCACAAGCCCACCCTTCCAGCCCTCTTTCACTGCCTCTTTTCGTATCCGTATTACCTTCTTGTCTTTTTTTATTTTTCATTTCATCTTGACACACATACACTAAGACTCTTTCAGCCTATTGCATGTTGTAGGTAGAAGCGTGCTACACTGTAAAAAAAGAAAGAAAAAAAGATTCTGTTAAATTTATGATAAAAAAAAAAACCTGGAAGCTGTGGTAGCCTGAATTTTACCTTTCAAAATAAAGTAGAAACTGTAAAAGGAATTTCAGTAAAAACGGTTTACGGTAAACTAAATAGATTTTTCTGACATCACCTAAAATCATCAAGTAACCATTTAAACAACCTATCAACCACCCACAGTATCCTGATGGTCAGTTCTTCTGCTAGAAATACTTAAAGATCCACTGAAGTGTCTTGGAATGCACTGCTAAATTCAATGTATGAGTAATTTCAACTCAAACATAAAGGCAGGGCAGGACATAATGTGTAGCTCCTCCCTCTTTTCATAAATAGCCAATAGCGTGTGGTTTATATCACACCTCTACCAGTCAGAGTTGTTGATCTAAAGTGCATCTGATTGATGACAGCCACAGTACTTTGTTACTTTAAATTTGATAGTTTGTCTAAACATTTCTCCACTTCATAATAATGAATACCTTCCATTTATATAGGGCATTCCAGATGTTGCGGGAATCTCCTCATCCACCAAGAGCATGCAGCATCCACCTGGATGATGTGACGGCAGCTATTTTTTGTGCACACCACAAAAATATGATATAGGGATGGTTAGCAGGCCATGATGGACGGAGGCCGATATAGCACTTAAACATGAAGACAGGGCAGGGCATACTTTGTAGCTCCTCCCTCTTTTTATAAATAGCCAATAGTGTTTTTTTTTTAATATATTTTTTATATATGGGCACCCCTACTCTTTTCAAAGGACATCATGGTATTTTTATTGACCACAGAGAGTCAGGACATCTAATCAGAAAGACGGTGCTCACTCAACAGTATGGAGTTCCCGTCAATATACTAAGTCATCAAAACCCACACAGACAACAGGTGAAGAGTACCCTCACTGGCCTCACTAACACCTCTTCTGACAGCAACCTAGTTTTCACATGTGGTTTCCCAACCAGGTACTGACCTGGCACAGCCCTGCTTAGCTTCAGTGGGCAAACATACATGTTTCAACATCTCAGATTATCTTCCTCCTAGCGTTTTTACAACCAATAAACATAGAGCCACATCTAGGATGCTTCACACTCTATACACAGCAAAAAGATCAGTGTACATTTAACTCAATTTGAGTTTAACTTAACACTCCTGTACATATGACTCCCTCCATTTAGGAGTTAAAAATAACACTTTCTGAAGTGTGATATTTGTACATCACTCACAGAGTTTATTTTAACACAGTAAGAGTTTATACTTATATCGAACTGGAGTGTGTGTTACTCTTCAAAGTGTTAAAATATTACCTTTTATCCTATATTATAAATTGGTGTGTGTGACATAAGAGAGATTAAACATGTTGAAAATAGTTTTAATTTATTAAATGTTCAATAATTTCACTACATTCAACTCTTTGCATTTTAAAATGCAACAAGACATGTTTCAAGTTTAAATAAAACATACTGGTTTGATCACTTTGTTCGAAAGAACCGGTTCGAGTGAAAAAACTGGACTTCCCATCTCTAGTGGGAAATACACTGCACATTGAGTTAAAAGTTTGATGCTGCTGGAAAAACAAAACAAAAAAAAAACTCTAAAATATACGCTCTTTCACACTTGTGGATTAAAATGTTCTCCGGTTTGAACACTGAACAACACCAAAAAATAAAACAAAATCACACTGTATATTTAACACTGAAATTTTTGCTGTGTAGTAAGCATGGGACGCAAAGACCTTATGAGAAGTGGAAGTCCACAGTGATGTTGACTGCAAATTTTAGCATTGTTTTGAAGCATATAATCTTAAAGGAATAGTTCATCAAAAAATCACTTTAGTGTGTGGAAATGGTTTTGGTGACATTTTTTCTTCTGTTGAACATGAAAAAAAAGCCAGTGACATCAATATAGTAGGAAAAAATTATATGAAAGTCAATGGAACAAGTGGAGGATGAGTAAATGATGACAGAATGAATTTTTGGGGTGAACTACGCTATTAAGATGAACATTTTGATACCAAGACCCCAAACCCCCTTTGCTGTGTTGGTGTCTAAACGATAAAAGTACCAACACTGGGGCACTTTAGAACCTAAAGAGTCCATAATAATTCATTAAGAGGTACCAAATATTACCTGATGTGTACATAGTACCCAAAGATTTTTGAAAACGTACCCTAGTGACAGTGTTCGTACGTTTATTTGCTGAAACCTAAACTGATTTGTATTTTATCATTCACCCTGTGCCATTTCAAAAGGGTACAGTGTGCTTTTTTATGCATTTATACTGCCTGTTTTCCCAAGCAGATGATAAAAACAAAACCCATAATATTCTTTTGACATTGACAGTGCCCTAGCAACCACTCAAACACCATAGCAACTGGACAGCAACACCGTGGCAACCACCCACAGCATCCTAGCTATATATCCTAAGATTATGTTTAAAGATATCTCCAGAATATTTGCAAATCGTGTAAAGCTTATTATCATTTTTATTAATTATTATTATTACTGAGACACGGTGGCGCAGTAGGTAGCGATATCGCCTCACAGCAAGAATGTTGAGCCTCGGCTGGGTCAGTTGGCATTTCTGTGTGGAGTTGGCATGTTCGATTCCAAAGACATGTGGTACAGGTGAATTGGGTGAGTTAAATTGTCCGTAGTGTATGTGTGTGAATGGGTGTGTATGGATGTTTCCCAGTGATGGGTTGCGGCTTAAAGGGCATCCGCTGCAAAAAAAATATATGCTGGATAAGTTGTCGGTTCATTCCACTGTGGTGATCCCCAGATTAATAAAGGGACTAAGCAGTAAAGAAAATGAACGAACGAATTATTATTATTTGTTTGTTTTTGGATCTCCATAGTATTAAAAGCAGTACAGTGATGCACTTCTGGTTCAAAACAACTACTTCAAGAATCCTGTCATAAAAAAAAGCTTTGAACTGAGATTTGCACAAGGTTGTAGAATGCATGGAAACATAAACACGTGAAAAACATATATGATATGTGACATGAAAAGCTCCCGGCGTCTAGTGTTTTTCCTCTTTAATACCGAGTATGCTATGGTCAGCTACTTCAAAGCAGATGAGAGCTGCCATCACATACATACACACACACACACCGGAGAGCTGCCCCGAGGAGACAGGAGTCAGGCTGTCAGGACCAGCCAGCATGCGTCTAATCCTCAATCCCTGTTTGAAATGCAGGGCCAGGGTCAAGGATTACAATAAACTCTGATTATCAAATAATTCATGCATTCTTATTCCAACAGAGTGCCCCATACCACCACCCCTGAATACAGAGCTGGAGGAAGAAGACGGGGAGGGCCACATCAAAGAGGACGGAGAAAGACTGAAGGAAGAAGAGAGACAAACAGATCAGGGCTTCTTTCCCCACTGACATCTTCCTCCAGGCCACATTGTGGTGCATCCCCAATCTCTCCCTGTATCTTGTCCTCAGATCCCAGAGCAACCACGACATGGAGAGTGCTATCTGTCAAATATCTGACACGTTCAGAAAAGAGCTGCTATGATAGAGGTATTTCATGCATGAGCGTCTATGTGTGTGTGTCAGTGTGCATGTTTGTGTATGCATGCGGCATCCAGGTGGAACATCACCTCCTCGCAGTGCAATCCCACAGGCTCCTCTGGGTGTCCTCGTCCCCTTGTCCCCTGGCTGGACATTAGCATTCATAGAGCCAGTAGGCCGTATCATTCTCCATGCCGCCTCCCATTGAGATGTGCTGAGAGGTTCCAGCTGCTACCCCGCGGGTCAGCCGCTCAGACAGTTCAATGACCGCCGCAATATTTACGCAATAGATCACAATTATTACTGTAGTGTATTGATCTTATGTAGATGCGGCTAACCTTGTGCATGGATCAGTGAGAGAGGTTAGCAAGCGCTCCGCACCCTCCCTGCATGCTGAACGTGGGTTATCGCCTCCCAGTTTAGCTCTGCAAACACAATGATGCTGAAATCTCGCATTTGTTCGCTCAAACGGCGATAAAGATCTTTTAGGTCAGGGCGTATTGTTTCTGCTTAATATTTATATTGCTCAGTATCTCTGAGATCATAATAGAGGGAGATTGTTATCTGTGGATGGCACCTCTGTTGCTCTTGTTGCTTTTAATAATTGTCTAGCATGCTTTCAAAGTTTGCCTTTAACAACTTCTGCATGAGAGGTGGAAGTACTAATACAGTGATGGTAAAACCATAGTTTGTTGACACATCAGGGTGTTTGCTTAGACTGGTTGACAGGAGAAACTTTTTGATTGTGTTTTTGAATCAATTATTTTTATGGCATAACATTTTTTTATATCACAATTCAGATTTTTATCACAGTTCTGCAAGAAGGTCACTGGTTCGAGTTTCAGCTGGACCAGTTGGCATTTCTGTGTGGAGTGTGCATGTTCTGCCCGTATTCGCGTGGGTTCCTCAGGGTGCTCTGGTTTCCCCCACAGTCAAAAGACATGCGGTATAGGTGAATTGGTTGAACTAAATTGGCCGTACTGTATGAGTGTGTGTGTGAATGCGAGTGTATGGGTGTTTCCCAGTACTAAGTTGAGGCTTCCGCTGTGTAAAACATATGCTGGAATAGTTGGCGCTTCATTCTGCTGTGGTAACCCCTGATAAATCAGGGAGTAAGCGGAAGGAAAATGAATGAATGAATAATTGTGTTTTTTATAATTTGTAATATATTGTGAGACATCATTTCAGAATTTCAATTTGAAATTGCAAAATAACTCAAAAATCAGAATTGCAAGATGTAAACTGAGGGGCACAGAACATGTTTTTCCATTCCAGTGCACTACTGTTGCATTGTTTTTCTATGCCAACATGTGCTTTAAGCACATGCATGACCATTGTGTTAGAGTTTTGCACCTTTTGAAGCACTTTGCACATGAGTGCCGCATTTCTAAGACACTGTCTTTTAAAGTATTCTACACAGAATTCTACACTCATCATCACTCAATGTCACTGACAAAGCATTGGACCAATAAGAAGAACTCAGGGTGGAGTTGCAGGCTTCTCTTTACATTAGCAAGTTGGCAGAACAACTGTTTTATTTGGCTGAGAAGGTGCTCACACAATTCTCTCACATCTTTAGACACAAAGATGCATTATGAGTGAAGAGCCCGTTAGAATGCTAGACTTTTGAATAACAGTAAATCACCTTTAGTGAAACTCAAACACCTATGAACACAAAGTTATGAATCTTAAGTCATTTATTTAGTCAAGTGTTACTAGGATTAAACACTTGGTTAATTTGTACATAAAGCTTCAGAAACCTAAATCAGTGGCTCGTTGGTTATTCATATGATAATGCTTTGTTAAAGATATCTTTATAAACTTAGGAATTTGCATAATATATTATGATACATATATACACTGACACAGTTGAAGTCAGAATTATTAGCCCCCCTGAATTATTAGCCCCCTGTTTATTTTTTTCCTCAATTTCTGTTTAACAGAGAGCAGATTTTTTTCAACACATTTCTAAACATAATAGTTTTAATAACTCATCTCTTAATCACTGATTTATTTAATCTTTGCCATGATGACAGTAAATATAATTTTACTAGATATTTTTCAGGACACTTCTATACAGCTTGTGACATTTAAAGGCTTAACTAGGCTAATTAGGTTAACTAGTCAGGATAGGGTAATAAGGCGAGTAATTGTTTAACGATGGTTTGTTCTGTAGACTATCTGAAATAAAAATAGCTCAAAGGGGCTAATAATTTTGACCTTAAAATGGTCTTTAAAAAATTAAAAACTGCTTTTATTCTAGCCGAAATAAAACAAATAAGGCTTTCTCCAGAAGAAAAAATATTATCAGACATACTGTAAAAATTTCCTTGCTCTGTTAAACATCATTCAGGAAATATTTAAAAAAGAAAAAAAATCAAAGGGGGCTAATAATTCTGACTTCAACTCTATATTTAATGTTATTAAAAGAAAATGTTTCTTTCTTTATTCATTTACTTTAGCCGCTGAACAGCCATTTGTTTGTAAATGAACTTCAGTGGTGTAGAATGTCTTCTGTGGCTCTGTGGAGTGTCCCAGTGGCAGCTCTGGCAGTGTGAGACAAGTTGATTTCCTGTCAGTGCTGTTCTCAGCAGATGCCCGGCTGAGAGGGCACAACACTCCATCTCCACTGCCATGGCACTGGGCACTGTCTGCCACCACTGCCCCCTGCTCGCTTCAATCAATCACCCACCCATTTGAAATTGTTCCCCTTTGTTTCGACTGGCCCACCATCTTGAAGTTAAGACTGTTCTGTCCTAGACCTCCGCTTCATTTGTCCTTTGTTCAAAAAGTATATATAACAGACTTTCTTAACTGCCACCATTGGCCGGAAGCTGGCTATAATGAATTCTGTGTGTAAGCTGCAGTGGCACCATAGACTTTAGTCAAAATAGATGACATATTTCATTTGACAAGAACCAAATCAAGGCTGTAAAACAGTGGTTCCATATGGAATTCCACAGCAAAGCTATAGAAGAACCAATTTTGTCTTTTTAAAAGGACCTTTCAGTAAAATGTTTCAAAAGGAAATTAAGTTTTTATAGAGCTCAGAACCTTCTTATTGTTAGGGGTTAGGAATGTTAATTGGTAATGGTATTTCACAAGATTACAAACTGCATCCTTTAATTTTGTAGGATATTCATCTTAATACTTTGGAATGGTGGGGGGGGTCTCTGCGAAATGAACTTTATGCGAATGAACTTTATGCGCAAAACTGGATTATCGAATAAAAGACGTGCGAATAAAGCAGCGTTTCCATCCAACCAGTCAAAGCGGACAAAATCGTCACTTCCTGATTAACTGGCGCCAAATATCAACAGTAAAAACTTAATTTGCTGCAGTAGGAGAAGCTGCGTCAATCTTTTTCTTCATTTATTAAATGACTTGTGCCTCGGAAGGCAATTCTGACACGCAGTGAAGATGCGGTGGCGTTTGGAGGTAAGGCGTTTTATAATGACCAAAACAACATTTCAGATGTTTTACGATGTGCTCAGCCTACTGGTTTGTCCATTTACACACATTTTTATCATCACATGATCTCTAATAACAAAGTCACATGACCTTTTTTAATGCGCATGCTGGAATTTATGCGATAAAAGTGTTTCCATCGCAGTTTATGCGCATCTTCTCTTATCGAATAAAAAGTTCATCCTACTCAGTTATGCATTTTCAAAATGCATGCGCATCATGGCGTTTCCATCAACCAATTTTTTATGCGCATATCCAAAATGCGAATAAAAATAGCTGGATGGAAATGTGGCTAGTAATAGAGCTAATTCAGTGGATGGGGATGATTGGAAGGCCATGATGGGTAATTGCCAATGAAGGGAATTAGGCCAGGACCCCGGGGTTACGCCATGGGATTTTTAATGACCTCAGAGAGTCAGGACTTTGGTTTATTGTCTCATCTGAAAGACAGCACTCACAGACAGTATGGTGTCCTCTTCAATCTACTGGGGCATTAGGACCCACACAGATCCCAGGTCCTCACTAACACCACTTCCAACAGCAACCTAGTTTTCCCATGTGGTCTCCCATCCAGGTACTAACCAGGCTCAGCCTTGCTTAGCTTCAGTGAGTAACTGGTCTTGGATTGCAGGGTGATATAGCCGTGGCTAAAGAATGTGGCTGGAATGCTAATGTACAGTACATAAAAGATCCTCTAAAGAATAATGATATCCATTAAACACAGCATTTAATGTTTACTTTTTAACAAAATCATTTTCAACAATATTTTTAAAGTAAAAACATGCAAACAATCTTTTATAAACGAAGGGGAAAAAGAACTGATCATTGAATTACTGATCACCATGTAAGCTACATGAAGCATCAAGAGCCAAGCGTGTTTTTAGTTGAATGATTAAGGTACAATTTCTTCCATTGTTAAAATGTTTTTCACACTAAGATAAACATGGTTTTCATGCAGGCACACATTTTTTTACAATTAAAATGTAAAAAAAAAAAAAAATTACAAATATAAAAATGTAAAATATTTTTTGCATTTAAACAATAAATACTTTTGCATTTCTACTCCATTATTGTAAGTCATAACTACCTTTTGTCAAGCAGGTTACTTTAGTAAAGTAAAAATCACTATTTTATCCTTTTGCTTTGATTATCTTGACAGCAAATGTGCAACATAACTCATCTGATGTGCACAAATAAAAACAGAGACTGGAACTGTTCCCTTTTTAGAGTATTTGTTTTTTAAAGACATATAGTCTTAAAAAGTATAAGATATACTGCCTCTGCAACATCAAGTGTCAGCCTTGCTGTAAAAGAAAAATGTGTCTCCAAAAACAAATCAGACTGTTCTGGCCATTGCAAGAAATTAACTGCTATCTTGGAGAGGTGAGGAAACATATTTCCTTTTCTTTACATGTTAAGTCAACACTAGCAAGCTTCATGTTCTTGTCTGCATTCAGGAACACAATAATGTTCCCTCGCACATGTGAAAAACACTTACAGTGCATTTTCTCTCTATAAATGCACACGGCTCGTGACGGATCCTTTAGATGTTAGAGTGGAATGAGTGCGATGATGCCACATCTGACACTGTTTTCAACAGACCTGAAAGACTGATGAGAGGTGCTTGTTTGAACAAAAGTCCACTTGAGAGAATTTCCTGTTTTGTGGAGCCGCCCACTCAAAAGCCTCCATTAAAGCAGCAAATATGTATCTGTTGTTCGGCTGAATGGCATGAAATACAAATTTATTAGCTTTCTGGAGCATCAACTTGAGGGAGGAATGTGTGCACATGAGCAAGCAACCGTCTTGTGAGGAGGTCCAGGTGTTTAGCGGAGCAGCACGTGTGTATCCAGGTGCAAACGTGTATTTGTTTGTCTATAAGGATGCTCAGAGAGCCATATCCATTAGCGTGATACCCTCATATCCTGTTGTATGATTTCCCTGGAAATCATCTGAACCACCCAAGACAAAAGGAGACCTCAAAACAGTGCTGCCTATCTTCAGCACATGTCACTATTAATCAAAGTGAATTAAAAGCCATGCCAACAGCTATGATTTATGAATATATTACAGGCCTAATTGGAATTCAGTAGATCATGTTTGTTATGAAACATCCCTGTGGAGAAGTAATTCTTCATGTTTTAAGAATTGTTCACTAAGAAAAGAAAACTGTAATCATTGACCACTAATCTGAGCATTTTTAGGTCCATATTTTCTATGAAATTTGTATTTTATTTTATTTATATTTTTTCTACCCATGTACCATTTTTAACCATGTAATTTATTATATTTCCCCTAGACTTCAACTAGCCTAAGTGATTTACTAACCTAGCCAGTGTAGTCAAACATTGCTTGAACTTTGCGAAAACATTGCAAAAATAGTTTAATGAAAAACATAAATACCTTGGTAAATAAGGTGGTGCTGCACAACTTTACACTTCTGTCACTTGCTTGTTGCACAGAAGAAGTCACCCACATGCCTTTTCCTTGTGTATTTATCACCGAAGCTTTTCCACTTATTTTGTTTGACCTCCACCACTACAGCACACAAAGATCAGTGGTCAAGAGTGTGCTGTAAAAAACGTACAAACCATGAAGGAAATCTGAAAGGAAACTCACCAATTACTCCTATTTGTTCTGCAGTTTCTCTGCCCTTTGTCAGCTAGACCGTTTTGTGCTTGAGCGCCACCAAGTGGTGTTTTACTATGACTTCAGCAGCACATGGCACGTGAACAAATGCACCAGTCTCATTGGTGGTTTTCTAAAGCAGCGCGTCATTAAAAAAAAAAAAGTTTTATGTAGTAGTGTGTGTCTGTACACTCACGTTAGCGCCCTCTGTTTAGTGACGAGGCATTAAACGTCTGCAAAAATTGTTCATGTGTGTTCGACTCTTACAAACCTTACAAACCTCGACAAACCTTACAAACTGCTCGCATTGATGGATTTGCTCTTCAGCGTTTGGAATTTCAGCAGTGAAAATTAAACCACACTGAACTAAACTGAACTGAACTAAATTGAACATCAACTATGAAAACTGGACTGACACAGTTTGAAACCTACTACAACGTCTATGTTTAGATGCTTTAACACAATCTATATTGTAAAAGCGCTATACGCACATAGAAAGAACCTATGTGAGGTTATATGCACATATATGAAACCTATATGCAGTATATATGCACATGATAATATATACGCTGCATATGCGTATATAATATATATATATATATATATATATATATATATATATGGTGTGCATATACAGGCCATATCTCCTGTATTGCTTCTTTATATCCACATATATGCCCTGTATGTACATACAAGATATGTCTCCTATATAGCTCATGTCTCACTTTGGCAACTGTCATACATGATGCCTAGCTCATATTTTCTATTATCAAGGCAATAACTGAGAACTAAAAAAATGTATGTATGTGCGAACACTTGAAATTGGTATCACACGTAATTGGCATGTTATAGAATTTGCTATGGCAAATAAGCGAGAGCCCACTCAGAAAGAACCTATATATATGGGCACCACGGTGGCGTAGTGGGTAGCATGTTCGCCTCACAGCAAGAAGGTCGCTGGTTCGAGCCTCGGCTGGGTCAGCTGGCATTTCTGTGTGGAGTTTGCATGTTCTCCCCGTGGTTGCGTGGGTTTCCTCCGGGTGCTCCGGTTTCCCCCACAAGTCCAAAGATATGCGGTACAGGTGAATTGGGTAAGCTAAATTGTCCATAGTGTGTGTGTGTGAATGAGAATGTATGAATGTTTCCCAGAGATGGGTTGTGGCTAGAAGGGCATCTGCTGCGTAAAACAAATGCTGGATAAGTTGGCGGATCATTCCGCTGTGGCGACCCCGGATTAACAAAGGGACTAAGCCGACAAGAAAATTAATGCATGAATGAAATATATATATTCAAAAATATATTCAAAAACGTTAAATATATACACCTCTGCAGTGTAACCTATAAACACTTTTGAAAGTGTAACCTGGACACTTGGCTGGTGGGACTCATATAGACACCAGTGTTAAATTCAACACCTGTGGTGTAAAATGTACACTGGCAAATTTGCTATGTATATTATATGTACGTATATGCAAATATATGTACATATGTGTACATATAATATAGGAAAACAGTCAATTTTATATATGTCACATATATTAAAAACCTATGTTCTCCCCGTGGTTGCGTGGGTTTCCTCCGGGTGCTCCGGTTTCCCCCACAGTCCAAAGACATGCGGTACAGGTGAATTGGGTAAGCTAAATTGTCCGTAGTGTATGTGTGTGAATGACAATGTATGGATGTGTTTCCCAGAGATGGGTTGTGGCTGGAAGGGCATCCGCTGCGTAAAACAAATGCTGGATAAGTTGGCGGTTCATTCCGCTGTGGCGACCCCGGATTAATAAAGGGACTAAGCCGAAAAGAAAATGAATGAATGAATGAATATTAAAACATATATATTTATATAGAGTCCATGTGGGTAGAAATAAAGATGAATTGAATTGAATGTTGTTTTATATTAACCTTCAAACAAGGAACATGACAAATTGAAGATAGCAAAAACGCTCCTCTATCTCCTTTAAAACAAATGGCCATATCTGAGAAATAGATTATTGGAAATTCAACTATGCTATTCAATAGATGCTATAACTTGCATCTTATACCTTTTCAATAATTAATGGAAAAGAGTCTAGTAGCAAAAAAGTTCGAACATCACAATATAAAGTCTATTAATACATTTTATAGATTAAATGTAAAAAATCCAGTGTCCTTCAATCAAGACTTTCTTTGTAACAAACATATAAAGACTTTCAACTCTGCCTACACTGTTATAGTTCCTGTAGTTTATATACTGTAGAAATACATTATCTATTGGCAAAATCAAATCACTACATACATGTCCTGATTGATCTGGATTTTTTTCTTCACTTGTGCAAAAACAAAATGCCCTGATTGTGATGTAGCACATTTTTATTTTCATCTCACTAAAGTATCAGTAGCAGGATTCAGAAGCAGCAAAGCAATCTGTATGTTGGATCCACACTGACTTCACGGCTAGTTACCAACATACATGTCCACTCTACGAATGGAGGAACCAGAGCAATGAGCGTACAGTATATAGAGAGACATCTTTTGGGGTATAAAAAATGACAGTGGAGCGAGGCAGTGACAGAGCACTGACGGCACTGAGGAATGGTGATCTGATAAGAGATGGAGGCCTGAGGAATGGGTCAGTGGAAGAGAGGGGCAGGTGGAGCGCCTGATGAACGGTATTAATCCCTTTCTCGCCGCCCGTTATCCTTCATGCTGCTCTGGTCAGCAAGTGCAGATGCATTCAGTCTGGAGGTGTTGGGGGAGTGTATATGCCATCTAGAGGTTTCTGTTTGAGCTGAAAAGAGAATAATGGACAGCATTCACGCAGCTATTGACTTTTTTTTTAGTGCTTTATATTTACACTTAAATGCATATAGCAATGGTGCAAACTGGGTCAGTACGGTTGTATTGGGAAACTTCAAGGACGCTTTGGGTTTTATCTGTGTGTATACACATCGGTGGTAGTAAAAACAGAGTTATAGCAATGACTGCAAACAGACTGTAAACAGATGGATAAAGAGGCTGTTTGTCCACCGTGTGACAATATTCATTTTATATAGTAGCACAGAATGAAGTTTTTGTCACAAAGAGCAAAGTGCATTTTATATATTTTCGATCCAGTGCTTGAATTTGATTGGCAAGCATATTTTCATTGTTTATCATTCTGCTTGTCTATGTTTTTTTGTTTGTTTTTATCTAGTAGTGGTGAGATCCAGTGATATTTTCTGCATATTGCATGGCTACACCAGTGGGAGTCATTGATTTATTTTTTCATCTGATTTATACACAACACTGATTCATTCAGAAAGGGAATAAGCAAACAACTTGTTATGAATGAGTGATGGAATTATTTGCTCACCTGAATCAATTCAGTTGCAAACTACACCAGTGGCTTAAAAGTATATGATTAAAAGATTTTGCTCAAACAATTCATTCAAAGCAGATATTGATTCAAGAAACTTGCATTTTTAACATTGTTTTGAATGTAACACATCTTCATAATTTTAATGACTACGTAGATAGTAAGACCTTGATTAGCTGGTTTAGGTACACAACTGTTCTAAATATATATACAGTTGAAGTCAGAATTATTAGCCCCCTCTTTCTATTTTTCCACCAATTTCTATTTAACAGAGAGAAGACAGTAATTACAGTAAATAATATTTTACTAGATATTTTTCAAGACACTAGTATTCCGCTTAAAGGGCAATTTAAAGGCTTAGCTAGTCTCATTAGGGAATTATAACAATGGTTTGTTCTGTAGACAATTGAAAAAAATAATAATTTTGACCTTAAAATGACTTAAACGAAAAAGTTTAAACTGCTTTTATTCTAGCTGAAATAAAACAAATGTGACTTTCTAATAATAAGAAAAAATATTATGGGAAATACTGTGAAAATTTCCTTGCTCTGTTACACATTATTTGTGAAATATTAAAAAGAGACTATCATGTAGCACCCCATTTGAAAACATAAAGATGTTCAGCTTCAAAAGATAAATTATTGTTAAATTATTATTTGATCATTGTCATCCCCAGATAGCATGCGAACGTGGGCCACTTTAGGCAGTTATGCAGCACTGGTGGTATTCCTTCGGCCCAAAGATTTAAATTAATATATGGGCCATTTAAGGCAAAGATTTGGCACTTATGGCAAAATGTAATCTGAATGTGAGCCTAATGTGGCCCATGTGGAAAATGTTCACTTTGGCCCAAATGATGGAGGACAAATGTCATAGTCATTTAAGGGTAATCTGGGTCTAAATCTAAAGTGGCTCAGACGTGTAAGTAAAAATGTGGCCCAGTTATCTTAAGACATACGGTGTGCCACTTTTGGCAAATAATTGGCACAGTAGGCACCACGGTGGCGTATTGAGTAGCACGTTCGCCTCACAGCAAGAAGGTCGCTGGTTCGATTCCTGTCTGGGCCAGTTGGCATTTCTGTGTGGAGTTTGCATGTTCTCCCCGTGGTTGCGTGGGTTTCCTCCGGGTGCTCCGGTTTCCCCCACAGTCCAAAGATATGCGGTACAGGTGAATTGGGTAAGCTAAATTGTCCATAGTGTATGTGTGTGATGAGACTGTATGGATGTGTTTCCCAGAGATGGGTTGTGGCTGGAAGGGCATCCGCTGCATAAAACAAATGCTGGATAAGTTGGCGGTTCATTCCGCTGTGGCAACCCCGGATTAATAAAGGGACTAAGCCGAAAAGAAAATGAATGAATGAATGAATGAATTGGCACAGTAAGCTCTGGCTAATATGGCTGTGAGCCTAATGTGGCCTAGAGAAAATATGGCAAATGTGGCCCGGTTATTTTAAAACATATGTGGGCCACTTTTGGCAAATATTTGGCACAGTTAGCTCTGGCTAATGTGGCTGTGAGCCTAAAGTAACTTTTAAGAACTTTGCTTGAAAAGTTTATTCATTCTAGCAAACAAGCCAAAAAAAAAAAAAAAGCAAAACAAAACAATAAAAATAAAAATAAGTGAGGCACAACCTGTGATGAAATAATAAGCTATATAATGTATTCATACTGCAATGCATGCTGGGATTTTTGTACTTTGCCACACCCAGCAAGTGTAAGGTCTGGCCCAGAATAGGGTCAGTTCTGGTTCATTTGCTTGAATTCTGGCTGATATGTGGTATTGCTTTGGCCTAATTGTGGCCCAGATCTGGCAAACAGGAACGGACCACCCAAGTGCCATCATTCCATGCGGTATGTGGGCTGGATGTAAGTGTCTGGTGTGGGCCAGATTTAAGCAACATGAATTTTGTTAGCTGGGTCAGGTCATATCTGTGCATGATGGTATAGCAAGAAATGAATGATAAATAATAACAGACTTAGTGGCAACAACAAATGGGCAGCCCTCTTGATTGCGGATGCAACCTTTAAGTATCTGTAAACAGTGTTTCTAAGGACCGGATATAGAGACATTTATAAGACCAAGTCTCGGATAAGATAAAAGCGTGTTTGCATATATAAGCAATGTTCCTGCTACATGACATTATTTATAAGGCAGCATGACGGCATAACAGCAATTAGTGATTGGTTCAACTTTTACCTTTGTGGTAAAGAGGGCTGATTCACAGCTGCTGAACTCTCCATCATTCACTGCGGTGCATTCTAAGAATCAATTAAGGAGGAAAACAAGAACACTGCCTGTGACCTTTCAGATGGGGAAATTAAAAGAGCAATTCTTGCTCATGGGAAAAGAATTTAAATGTTCTTTCTCACCTTGAGTGGCAATGCTTACCCTTTAATTATACGTACATAAAGTGTTAGCAGCTCGTGTTTATCTGGTGCTCCTAATAAATGAACAACTTCATTTTCTCTCTACCGCATGTGCGACTGACTGAACTGCGTGAGCTGTAATAAACTGTTTTCTCATTCTGTCATTCCTCTACGTAGATGGGAATAATCTGTTGAACATAATGAATGGCATTTTATGTATAATACACTGCACTGTAATATTGTTTGTATTTGTCAAATTAATGTCAAGCGTCTGTGGCCAGTCTTAGACTTCTGGTGTGATTCGTAAAGTAAAAATATTGAGTTTCCCATTTATCACAATCTTCATTTTAAAATGTGGGTTTCTTAGAATAAAATTTCTGCTGAGTTGTCCTCGCTAACTGTGCATGACCAGTGTAGTCCAATTCAATGACAAATTACTCTTATGAGTGTTGATTTTATTTGGAGTAAATCAAAAACCTTCAGCTATATAAATGTAATGATGTATGCAAATAAATGAGCAGTTATTTTTTAAGAAGCAGCAGCATAAAATTCAAATGTCCTCTATTGATTAAATACCTTTTAGATCAGGCTTTTAATGAATCATTCAAATATCAGAAGATCCCTCATTGAAGATTTTAAGGCTGAGATTGATTGAGCTGCTGAGCAAAATAATTCACAGTTTCACATGAGACATGAAAATTAGACTTCCAGTTGGTTCATGCAGTTTTTAAGGTGAAATGGTTTCTACAGGTGGTTTGTCAAGCCCACTCACTTGTGTGAGGCATGAGCCATGAGGAGAAAGGGGTTCTGCTTTTGTTCACAGGGGTTCAGGTGATTCTGGAAAAGGTTTTATTTGTCGTTTTAATGATACTAGTGAATCTGCAGATCAATCCCAGCAGGCACGGGATGTCAACATGACGTCAGATTGACATTGTACCCCAAAGTCATGGGGACGTTGGATTTTGGGTGGAAATGAAAATTGGGTTGATGTCAGAACCCAACATTGGACAGATTCCGGATACTTTCCAACGCAACCTAAAAACAACCAAATATCAACATCTAATGATGTTACAGCATGACGTTGTGTGGACGTTGTGAATTTTGGTTAGACGTCATCTTGACCTACATCTAACCTAATATTGACGTCTTGCTGGGTTCCACGAGAGAGGAGCATTGAATGAAAAGTTTTTGGAAAGGGGCCTTAACCTCTCTGTGATGGTGCCACAAGGCGGTGCTCACTTACTGACTGGAGGTTCCTGGAGGGCATATACAGTAGACCTTCAGGAGCAGGTGGGGGTAAGAGGGTGCAAGCAAGCAAGCAATTTGCACACTCAACATTGAGACTAATACTGGACTACAGAAGATTGGGAACATTTTTGCATGATCTGATTAGATTTGATTTGATGGATCCATCCTGCATTTATCTATGGTTATGGCTGATTTTGGTGTAATGGTGTGAGGGATTTTTATCTTTGGTACACTTCGGTCCATTTTGTACAAATTGAGCATTGTTTAAAACCCACAGCCTACTTTAGTATTGTTGCTGACCATGTCCATCTCTTTATGACCACAGTGAACCATCTTGTCATGGCTACTCCTAGCAGGATGACACACCATGTCAAAAATCATCTCAGATTCATATCATTGATGTGTAGCAACTGTGAGAATTGTTCCCAGTTCCTTGTTTAATCTCATCCTCTTAGAATTAAGGCAGTTCTGAAGCCAAAAGGAAGTGATATCAGCAAAGTGTACCCACATAACAAAATATCTCTGGCCCACACAATAAGCTTTTGCTTGGCCCACATGCCGCAGTGAATTACGGTTCATGACTGGACCAAGTCTAGCTTCCAGACAAGGGCCAAACTTGGACCATATCTGGGCCAAGACTTAGCCAAGTTAATCACCCATAATTGGGCCTGAACTGGGCCAGATATGTTGGTGTGTTACTACAGCAAGGAAATTGATAAATCCATGAATCATTGCACTTTAGGCGTGCTATGGCCGTGCTTTTTCTCAAAGTGACCTGATTGGTAAAATGTATTTTTTCTTTTCTTGAAAATAAAAAAATGTATTTTAAATGTGGGTCAAACTGGCCAAACTTACATGGCCCACATATCAGTTAATAACATCTGGCCCGAATACTACATTTTACATCTGGCCCAAGTATTGTGTGCCGCCTTAAAGACGGTGCCACCTCTGCCAAATCAGGGCCATGTTTGGCCCACATGCCGCATGCCAGTGCCGGATGAATGCCTGCTCTGCCAGATTCATGCCAAATCTGGGCCAGAATTCTTTGCTACTAGGGTACCTAGTGCAGTAAATGTATACTGGCCAAATGCATCAGAATAAAGTACAATTGAAAGCGTGGAATGTGATATGATGAAGACAAAATAATCCAATATAAACCAGGAAAGAACTGGAAGAGCCACTTCCCTTCCCTATCAGAGCTCTGATTTCATAGATTAACAGTCTGATGGATAGATAAGAACGTCACCACCTACTTTTCTTTCAAAATACAGAGCTGATTTCAAACACATCAGCCCTTTTCTCTCTCCTCAAATGCATAACCAGCTCCGCGACCTCTTCCTCCCTGGATTAGTTCTACTATCTTTGGGTGTTTAGCCTGCGATGCCGCTGGGTAGAGGCGGGAAGTGGGTGGAGGGGTGAAGTCGATATCTGTGGTTCTCTTCTCACTTTTGTTTAGGGAGCTCTCTGAGGAGAGGAAGGTGTGAACAAACACTTCTGTTTATTCTTACCGAGCATGCCATCGGAAATGCAGCCACACAGAGATTAGGGAGGATTCTTGCTCTCGTCTAAAGCATTAGCGATTTACTACGCATTCGGTGATGAATATCCAATCATGACAAAATGATGAGAATACAATGTGGCTGATATCCAACAGAAATCTTAGCGTTTCTCTTTTGCTTAGGGAATGGTGAATTAGCTGTTTCTCTGGAACACAGATTTCCTCTTTCATGCCATATATTTTGAAGGTAAGGGAGTTTCTCAAACATATCTACGCTATACAGTGACAACGGCTAATGATTTGCGAGCCAACAATCGGAAATCCCATCAGTCTACGGGGCTACCCTTAAAACCTAGTGTTGGCAGGCTGCTGTAATTCCAATCCGAGACGCTCTTTCATTTTCTCTCTTTCTCTATCTCAGCCCTTGCTTTTTTCAAAGGCTACTGTTTTTCCCTCCGTCTCTCAGCCTCTACCTCTTTCTTTCCCCTGTAATTTCTTCAGGTCTGGAATCTAATGCACCCGCAGAACGACAAGTTTATTATCACCGGAACACAGAGAGCTTTTCCTCTGCCATGTTTATCTGACCCATTCCCAAAATTTCAGTGGCAGCCAATCTATCAGTTTATCACTGCTACTTCATCACCGTCACTCCTGGCAGCTAAATACAAGCTCCAAATCCGCTGCTACACACATCTGCGCCATTGTAAAGCTGACGTGTGGCAGGCTCGGTAAACAGGGTTGCCTGGGGCCAAGCACAATAAAGCTGTGGTTTCTCACGGAGCCCGGCTCGCTGCTCTCTGCTGGGACCGCAGCTCAGCCGCCACACATGAGCGCAGGGACCCGGAGGTACACCTGCACACATGTACACACACATGGCAGCTACTCGCAGCTAATGCGTCAGCTTGAAATCACGCTGCAGATCTGTTTTGGTGGTGTTTTCGCTAATTGCATTTGCCACCTCAGTCACATCAGACTGCAGAGCCTCTGAAGTGATATCTGCAAAAAAAATAAAAAGAAGTAAGACTTGCTCGAAGTGTCTAGATGTATACAGATAAGTCTTCTATTACTAATTATATATCTAGTTAACTGTTCACGTGTTTTATGTTGGTCGGATTATTTTTCAAACTGTACTTCATGACCATGAAATTTGTATACAGAAGTTTTGCAAATTTTGTGGAAAATGCAAAAATTTCAAAAGTGATACAATTTTTTTTAAAGGATAAGATGATACAATGCTAAAAAAAAGTGAATCCTTATATATTATTATTAATAGGCTCAGTGCCACGCTTACTTGTATCGCCACTTTGTTTCTGACAACCAAGGGCCCAAAGTGACTGCTTACAGTAATATTTACGAATAATTTCTGTTTGCAAAACATTTACTTACCAATACTAAAACACATTAGCCTAAAAGACAAAACCTTTACTTGATTTAACAATATAAGCTGTCAAATGGTCATCGAGAGCTTGATCAGTAAGGGTAATCAATCGTTTAACTTTAAGAAATGAAAGTAAATAAAATGTTTGTGGCCTTTTACAGTATATTTAGTAAATATTTAATCACATGCTTTAAATTGATTTTAAATGACCTCTATTGACCTTATTCTTCAATACGGAAGTATAGCAGTTTTTGCAGCTGCCTATGGGAGAAATGACTAGGAATAATAAACGGCAGAAAACGGTCAAACTACAAGTGTTTGCATGACAATACAGACAAAGCAGAATCATATCATAAAAAAATATCAGTTCGCAACATCAAGCAGCGTAGCAAGCTGTTTTTAACATCTAAAAATGAATGGAAGTAAAAGAGACCGGAAGTCTCAAGCCAAAAACTGGCTACACCCGCATGAAAACTGGGGTAAAAATCCACTGGTTGTTTTTCAGTACTTTTAATGCTTTATTTTTTAATACTTATTAAAGTATTGACCCAAAGTTGTGACCCAAAGGTTGAGCATTTAAGTTTCAGTACGACCAAGTACAATTTCTGTCATAAAAACTCTATGAGCATGCACTCTGTACTTGCTCTGCAATAATAAGCAGCAGCATAGCAAATCTATACGGCCAAGATCAAACACATTAACGTTTCCATAAACATATTCATAACCATACAAAATCGAGAGAGTTGTCATGACAAAAGGATTGTAGTTAGGGGAGTGAATATACAGCATTCTCTTTAATTTACAATACCAGGACTGAGGTAAGACCCATGAGCAAGCCACTCCACTTGCTCCCTGGGTGCCACAGCAAAAAAATGACATCTCACTACTCCAGATGTATGTGTGTTTGTGTGTGTGAGTGTGTGTGTGTGTGTATGTATGTGTGTGTGTGTGTGATCACTACTTACTGCTGTGTTAGCACTTTAGGTAAAATGCAGAGCACAAATTCACAGTAGGGACACCAAACTCACCATGATGTCATTCATTTTCCTGCAAGACATACAGTAAAGCCAAAACATTTGAACAACCCAAGGAATCATTTTATTCATATTTTAACTTAGTCTAAACCATTGCACTGAATGACAATTTTAATTCAACCATATATTTTTTTTTACATTTTAGACCCTTGCAGTATCTGTTTTTAAGTACTGTAAAAAAATAATTCTCTAAGCTAATCTTGATGCAGACACCAAAATGGGACATCTCATCTTTGACCCATTAACCACCGAAGGCATGCTAATTTCCCATCCCAAACACTTCAAACTTTGAACAGAACACACGAAACCTTACCTCAGCCCAACTCACAAGCGTACAGACAGAAGACGCAGTAAAAGAGATGGAGCGAATGGCTGCCGGCGCCACAGATGTCTGTAGTTGAGTAAGAAGCAGTGGTGGCGGAGCTGCCAGACAGTAGCTAAGTGATTAGGGAGCTCTCCGTTAACCCCGCGCCATATTTAGCATCAGTGGGGTGCCGGGCCGGGTGCGCACCTCCAGGGCCCTGCCAGATGTTAGAGCTGCTGTGGCACGCATGGAGAAGCATGGAGAAGCATGGCAGCAGCAGTCGGCACAGCAAGCCTACGATCAGATAGGGATGAGAGCGTGTCCCCCCTGCAAACTCATCTAACACACACACATTATCGCTCTCTTTCTCTCTTTTCGGAGTTGCTAGCAGCAGATGCTACGCTAACAAGTGCCCCCTCCGTCGGTTCGACATTAGTCATCTCTTCCTCCTGCATCCACCTTGCTGGGACGCTCCGCCGGGGGGTGACCAAGATAAAGTTTTGACTGGCAGGACCATTTGTTTTAATCAGGTGTTTGCAGACACTTGCCTGACCTCCATTAGTTGAAATTTTAATTGAAATTAACCCCCACTACTACCCCAATTAACCCACTCCCCCAGCACACACATGCGTGCCACACTCCTGGCATCTGTTCTGGGAGAACCGGGGCAAAGGGAGAGAGAGAGCAGTGCGTGGCGGCGAGCACTGAGCGAACATGTCCATACACACTCAAACACACTTATTCTGTGTCTGTAAGAACTCAGTGTAGAAGCAAAGAGACACATCTTGTAGTTGTGTATTCTTTTATTTGAATTACTATAATTATTATAAAATGTTTAATATAATAACTTTAACATATTATTTGTTTACAAAATAGGCGATGCAGTGTGCAGTGGGTATAGTGCTGTCGCCTAACAGCATGAAGGTGGCTGGTTCAAGCTTCAGCTGGGTTTGTTTGCATTTTTGTCTTGAGTTTGCATGTTCTCCCTGTGTTCACGTGGGTTTCCTCCGGGTGCTCTGGTTTCCCCCACAAGCCCAAAGACATGTGGTACAGGTGAATTGGCTATGCTAAATTGTCCATATAGTGTATGTGTGTGAATGAGAGTGCATGGGTGTTTCCCAGTGATGGTTTTGCAGCTGGAAGGGCATCCGCTGCGTAAAACATATGCTGGATAAGTTGTCGGTTCATTCCGCTGTGGCGACCCCAGATTAATAAAGGGTCTAAGCCAGGGATGTCCACATTCGGTCCTGGAGGGCCGGTGTCCTGCAAAGTTTAGTTCCAACCCCAATCAGACACACCTGGGCTAGCTAATCAAGCACTTACGCTTTCTAGAAACATCCTTGCAGGTGTGTTGAGGCAAGCTGGAGCTAAAATCTGCAGGACACCGGCCCTCCAGGACCGAGATTGGACACTTCTGGTCTAAGCCGAAAAGAAAATGAATGAATAAATTTGTTTACAAAATACATCATTTGATTTAATATTTTTTTTGTATCAAAACCAAAACAAAACTAAAAAATTTGTTTGCAAGTATAAGATTAAAGATAAATATTTTTTAACAATGTTCTATATATTCTATAAAATAGCTTAAATATATTGTAATTAATAAATAAGTAAATATATATAAAATAAATGTAATTATATAATTAATATTGTTGTTATATTATAATTAAATGTTATTTTTATAATATAATTTACAAAATATATAATATAAAAGCATAAGTCTTATAGTAAAATGTGCTAGCTTTATATTTAACATCATATCACAGTGTAAAAAGTAAAGAAACTTGTATATCTGTGTGTGTGTATGGTGTGTATACCTGCATGTCTGTGTTTGTGTCACAAGCAGTGTGTCCTTGGCTGCTGAGGCTTGATTTATGACACACATGAGGACTTGCTGACTGAAATGTTCTCAAGAGTGGTGGCACAGCAGGTAGACCCACACACACACACACTCACATACACACACACACACACACAAGACAGCATATTTAGTTCACTCCCTTATACACGACTAACCCATCAGCCTTCAGCCGAAAGGAAATAAGCATATCTTGAGCGAGGGAATGTCACCCTGTGAAGGACAAAATTGCAGTGTCCTGAGCTCGTGCACCCAGACACTACAAAGCCATCTTTCATACAGACCCCCTTCCCTTCTTGAAGAGCACCTGAACATCCACCCAGTTCAGCTCTGGCTCAAAGGTCCTCTTTAAGGGGTGAGGGGTCCAGATCCTGGGGGTTTTACCCTTGAGCAAGGTGCTTATATCCAGATTTAAGCAGCATTACTCTGTTCAGTGAGTCCAAGTGCAGAATATTTTATATATAAGTGCAAATTGCAAAATTTGTTTCCACTTTTAAACATGTTTGTTTTTAAAATGGATCTCCTACATATTATGGACATATTTAGATACACTCAAAAATGACTTTTGCTGCTTGTACTACTTTTAAAATGATATTTTTGGGGGGCAACTTAATTGTTTTAGGTTCAATACACTTAAATTTGTAAAAAGGAATAAGTTATCTTTAAGTTTAACTTAAGTTAGATTTGTGTTTGGTCAACATGAAGGAATTGTGTAAAATCCAGCCTTTTTACAGTGTGTAAGTTGTGTCCCAAATGACGCAGTGTGCACTTGCACTATGCACTCAGTCATCAGCTGTATTACACTATATATTTAAAGCTGCAGCAGCTGAGAGCATGTAGTTTCCACCAATTTTTTTGGTTTTGGTTTGACTTGAATTTTGTTGTGAGAGAGAGTATGCATGCACTAAATGCAAACCACTATATTTTTGTATTAAACAATTTTTAAAAAAAATCATATATATTTATTAGGTGGTTCATTCTGCGGTGGCCACCCCTGATTAGGGACTAAGCTGAAAAGAAAATGAATGAATGAATGAATATATTTATTATTTAATACATTTTGTAGTCATTTTGCTTATCTACAAGGCTACAACTGTATATAATAGCATCAATGCACAAGTTAATCAAAGAAAACTGCACAAGTAGAAAAGACCAGAATGCATCCTACAGTGACGGAAGCCTATGTAGATGAGAAAAGATCCAAGTTCATACAAATTAGTCACTAAATCAAAAAGTTATGAACTGCCATGAGATAGCAGTGGAGTTTCTCAAAACTGCAAATAGATTGCTTGAGTACAATAATGTATCAAGTTGAAGTGGGGTTTATTTATAAACTAAATTTCGAGAGGATCACGTGCTTATGATTGAACACAGCTGGTACCACATCAGCTCAGCACAATACACCAATCAGTTGAATCCTAATACACAATAATTTACCAAAGCTTTCTACTCCAGTCATCTTCGTCTTGAAGAATTCCCCCTTCCACCCCAACGCCTCCCCTTCTCTGATAGGGCGGCACGGTAGCCCAGTGCTTAGCACTGTTGCCTCACAGCAAGAACGCCGATGGTTCAGCCTCTCCCCGAGCTAGTCGGCATTTCTGTGCGGAGTTTGCATGTTCTCCCCGTGTTCGCGTGGGTTTTGCCCGGGACCTCCGGTTTCCTCCCACCGTCCAAAAACATACAAAGTTTATCGACTAAATCGACGTTCACAAGCGGGGGGAGTTCTCGAGACTTACCTGAGCTCAAACTCTCCTCTCGCTCTTTAAACGGGAGGGAGCCCCTGGCTCAAGGATATTCTGAGCTCAGGGCTCTCTCCCGCGACAGCATGCCAAATACGCTGTATTATCAATCATCAGCTAAGTGTGAACTCTTGAAACGTTTCTCCATAAATATGACATAATCATGCTATATAAATTTATTTATTATTTCAGTAGTGCATAGTTACAACTACAGAAAATAAATAGAATTTTTATATTTTAGATTAGTGGTATGGGTTTTGCACTTTTAAAATACTTCCTAACTTTGCCGAAGTTGGATGACCACTTTGAGTTGTAAATATTTAATGACTAAAACGATTACAGCGTCTAATAATATTGCAATTGCATTTAAAATTATGCTTTGTTTTTGTTCACTGCCATGTGTTTCAGACACATCATTTATGTTGAAGAAAACAGTGAATATCTAACAAATATTTAACATTCAACAGCGATACTGCACTCAATACTCAATACCAAGCCCTTTTTTGGAAGACCAAATGCGCACTCTCTCCATGACATTGCTGCAGCAGCATTAATTTGATACTTAAAACCACATCTTCTTCTTTACATAGAATTTGTCTGGCATTTAGCAATTATTAACAAATATTGACATAGATATGTGAGGGAGAGTTGAGTCAAGACAGATTTTATTTTATTTTATTTTATTTTATTTTATTTTATTTTATTTTATTTTATTTTATTTTATTTTATTTTATTTTTTAGTCAGGAAAAATCCTTTTGTAGGCAACTTGTAACTTATATATTCACAAGCAGCTACATACACACCATATGACCTGTTTAGAAGCACTTTGGATTTTTCAGTGTAAACACACTACTTGCACTATTTATACTTAAAAAAAACAGTATGGAATCGTGCATGAGTACGTGAATTGGGACACACTTCTCTTAGCTCCAGCTCTGTTTATGGGAAGAAAATGATCAACATCCATACTCATCTTGTAATATATTAACCTACCTGCAAATACTTCCATCCTGAAACGAATCGGCAGCTTAAACCAAGCTGATACATCCAGCGGGAACGAATTATAGTTGGGATTAGGATTGGAACGAATAACCCAGTGTTTTATCAGTGGGCCCATGTTCCAGTGCCGAGCTGCTTATATTTCAGGTAAACATAATCCAGATGCTGTGCAGCAGGGATAGATTCAATTAAGATACCGGACAACTTTGTTAATACAGCCATATCTTAATACCCCTGCTGCAAGTGGTAATGAATCTGGCTCGGAGAGCAGACTGAAACAGGGCTCGGGACAGAAGCCACAGCTTGCTGAACAGTGAGGCAGCGCTGTCTCAGGTGGGCTTTGCTAGAGAGAAATGCTAACAGACTAGCGGTTAATTCGCTATGTAATGTGTCATTTGTGCTTGCTTTGTGTGTCATCACTGATGCTTTTCTTTGTCCTGCATTACTTGTTTTGGGCACCGTTTCAAGAAGTTGTCTCAGAGGAAGTTTACATGTTTTAACCATTTTGAATCTTTTATATTTGTTTTCGCAGTTGGTTTTAATTCTTCAGTAATAGTACCTGATTCTACAGTATTGTAATATAGCATCATTTATAAACACTTGACTTTTTCAGAAAAAAAAACAATCGAATTGAATCAAACATCATCCCTTAAATTTGTGGAACACACCGTGATCAAAATTAGAGAACAGCAGTGATCGTAGCGTGAAAATTTCAGAATGTTCATTCATTCTTTATCTTGTCGGCTTAGTCCCTTTATTAATCTGGGGTCGCCACAGTGGAATGAACCACCAACTTATCCAGCATTGTTTTAGGCAGCGGATGCCCTTCCAGCTGCTACCCATCTCTGGGACACATCCATACACACTCATACCCTACGGACAATTTAGCCTACCCAATTCACCTATACCACATGTCTTTGGACTTGTGGGGGAAACCGGAGCACCCGGAGGAAACCCACGCAACCACAGGGAGAACATGTAAACTCCACACAGAAATTCCAGCTGACCCAGCCGGGGCTCGAACCAGCGACCTTCTTGCTGTGAGGCGAATGTGCTACTCACTACGCCACCGTGGCGCCATTCAGAATGTTACAGTAGTAGATTAGTATGAAGGATTTTCCAGAGAACATTTCTGAAGTTTATATCAGGACTCTGACCATTTCATTACAACAATGTTTTCAGTTTTAAAGAACTTCTGCATCCACCTTTCACTGAATTCTTTACACACTTTGGGTTTTGTCTGATGATAAACATAATGTTTCCCATCGGTTCCAAATTAAATAAATGTGCTGATGAGTAGTTTGGTCACTACAGTTTGGGCTTTCACTCCAAATTCTCTCAAACTTCAACACTCACTGTATAGAGAAACAGATTTTTACCCAGTCCAGCACTGAACTGGTGATCAATTCCAGCTCCAGTGTTAAACCATTTGTCTATTAAAAGACCACTTCACTCTTTCACTTTCATTTAGGCTCATATTCCATCAGTCTTGGTACATAATGTAACTACAGAAGAGTCAAAACGATTTTTTTTTTTTTTTTGATTGAGATGCTAATGGTCTAATCTGATTGAACTTTCACCAGCATGGACCACACCACACTTTGAACTATACTTTATTGTAGGCATGTGATGAAAGGGATGGTAGGAGAATAGTGGGATGAAGGGGAAGGTAAGTAAGAGGATAAGCACTGAACAGGTAGATAGGTTGATCGGGCCTCCAACGATGATGCCCAGAGACTCAGAGTACGGGTACCATCTATGTAATATTTTGGTAGAGTGATTTGATGCCCTGATTCAACCTACAGGTAGGAGTTAAGAAAGGGTTATAGGATTGTAAGTGGGAAGTGAGGAAATAATAGAGGGAGAAAGGGTGGGTTCGAAAGAATGAGAAGAACAGTGCTAGAGGGCTGGTCTGCCTTAATAAGTTTAAGGGAGTAGGTTATTGGTTAAGGAGACAAAGTGAGGCATGGTTCCGCCGCGGAACGTTTGTTAACAAGTTAGTACTTCGCGTTTGTTAAAAAGTTAGTACAAGTTAGTACTACAAAGTACTCTCGCTGAACCCGAAAATAGGCTGAATGGATAAATTCACTCTCTCACTCACTCACTCACTCACTCATTCACTCTAACTTTCCTTAGGCTTAGTCCCTAAAAAATGGTAATACTCAACTCTTTCATTTGAGGGGAGTGTTCCTTTAAGATTCTCTGCATTATCCTGTCATTTTAGTGTATTTGTCTTTTGTAGAAGACTTTTTGGTGGGACTTGGATGAGACAGTGACACCAAAGATGCTGTGGTCTAGAATAAGCCTCTGTTGCTATGGCTGAAGGGTCATCCCTTTTGCCTTCTGCTAGATCATTAATCTACACTGCATTTCTAAATGGGCTCATTATATCCAGTGTTTTGATCTGTGCTAGGAATATCTATCTCACTGATGGTTGAAGATATCATAAGTAAGTAATTTATTCATTTAGTCCCTTTATTAATCCGAGGTCGCCACAGCGGAATAATCCGCCAACTTATCCAGCATCTGTTTTAGGCAGCGGATGCCCTTCCAGCCGCAACCCATCTCGAGAAACATTCTCAATACCCAATACCCAATACTCAATACATTCTCATACACTACAGACAATTTAGCTTACCCAATTCACCTGTACCCCATATCTTTGGACTGTGGGGGAAACCGGAGCACCCGAAGGAAACCCACGCAACCACAGGGAGAACATACAAACTCCACACAGAAATGCCAACTGACCCAGCCGAGGCTCGAACCAGCAACCTTCTTGCTGTGAGGCGAACGTGCTACTCACTACGCCACCGTGACACCCATCATAAGTAAGTCATAATACGTAAAATATCATAAATAATTTTTAACTGATGACAGGCTTTTAAATCATTAGAAAATAATGCACACCCAAGGCATTTAATGTGATATGATTTTTTGGATGTTGTAGGCTATAATTAAATAACACAAATCATGTCGTGATATAAAACTGTATTGCTGTCAATATCTGTCTGAAACTGCTGTAGCTGTGCTGTTTCTATAGATACAAAATGTCTCTGCTATATACAGTATAGTATATTTATCTGTATATAAACAATTTGTAAGAATTGATTGAGTCAAGTGAGCCAGATTTTCCAGTGACCGTGTTATTTTTTTTCACACATTGGTTGTATTTTAATGCGTGGCGGTTTAATGCGATCCACTACTTTAAATACACATTATTCATATCTACATGCAGAGAATGTTGCAGTCACAGCCGCAAAATGACATTGCCATGCCACTGCCTTTTCCCTCAGTCACAGTGAGAAAAGAGCTCAATTGATGTGGCTGCAGGACTGGATGTACTTGGTTCCAATATTAATATTTATCGACAAAAGTAGCCTGGTGTTAAAACAGGGCCTCGGGGGCATTTGGCTGGACTTAAGCCCCAGGAGGGCATGCTGACTCAAAGTCTTATTCAGATGATGTGCTGTAGATGCTTGTCCTTGAAGAAAAGGCATTAAAGCCCGCTGGAGTCAAAGAGTGAGAGAGTGAGAGGCAGAAAAGCTAGTGAAAGAGAGCAACAGAGGGAGGAAAGAGAGTGACTAGAAAGAGGCAAAGCCTGGGATTCTTCATAGGGTGGATGATGTACAGCACACTGACTCACACAAAAGTGTTTCCACGCAGTAGAGCACACAATCCCCTCTTCAGGAAACTGAGATCAAAGCAGAATTAAGTAGTCAGAGATGTTGCATGCAAATTTGCACTGGCCTCCAGCCGTATATCTTGCCTTGTTGATTTGGGCGTCAAGCAGCGGGGTGTCAAATGCTTGGCCAGTGGAGATCCACAGTGTCACTTGGCGGGGGAGAAAACGGGTATATTTTGTTTAACACTAGAGCCCATTGTAGATTTTTTTTTTTTATCCAGGAGGAGACTAGGTGTTTTTGATGTTGGATCACAGTTAAAGCCTAAAACAACATCAAATCCTAAAACGTCTCAAGGAAAAATGAACAGTGCAAATTCCTTTAGTTATTTTTCTGCTGTAGTTCTTGAGAATAAATAGCAGACAGGCTGTAATGTCATACTTAAAATGGGTTTTTGAAAACATAATTACTAATAATAAGGTTTAAAATATATTATGTATTGTATTTTCTTTTTTTAAATTTACACTTTACAATATGGTTTAATAGTTAATCAGTCCCTCCAGGATTGTGCAGGTACCATTTTGTGTGTGCATGTGTGTCCAAACAATGACAAACACAATGACAAAGCATGGCATTATTTGCTTCAGTTCTTGTTTTTCAGTGAAAAATACACAATAAAGTTTTTATTTTATATAATCTTTTGATTCCATGAATCACTGGACATGCAAAATCCTGGAGGGACAGTTTAATGCTTTAATTAACATTAACTCACAAGATTTAAGCTGCTCTCTGTTAGTTCATATTAGCTCAGTTATTAAATAATATTTACTAATACATTAAAGTCAGAAGTTGTTTTTATTAATGCTCAAATTAATGTCAACTAGGATTATTACATGTTTTAATGGTAAGTAATGTTAACAAATGGGGCTTTGCGGTAAAAAATCTTTTTTTTATTAATCGAAAGATTAAATATTGAAAATAATTCAATTAAAATTTATATTATATTATATTATATTATATTATATTATATTATATTATATT
>CAIGQQ010004837.1:17771078-17786453 GCA_903798035.1 Danio albolineatus | reverse complement strand
TTATATTATATTATATTATATTATATTATATTATATTATATTATATTATACTATTTGGTGGCGGGCCTCACGGTGGCACAGTGGGTAGCACAATCACCTCAGAGCAAGAAGGTCGCTGGTTTGCTGTGGTGACCCCTGATTACTAAAGGGACTAAGCCGAAAAGAAAATGAATGAATGAATATTATATTATTCATTAATTTTCCTTCAGCTTAGTCCCTTACTTATCAAGGGTCTCCACAGCAGAATGAACCAACAACTTATCCAGCATATGTTTTACACAGCGGATGCCCTTCCAGCTGCAACCCATCCCTGGGAAACATCCATACATTTTCATTCACACACATACACTGCGGACAATTTAGCTTACCCAATTCACATGTCTTTGAACTGTAGGGGAAACCAGAGCACCCGGAGGAAACCCATGCGAACACAAGAGAACATGCAAACTCCACACAGAAATGCCAACTGACCCAGCTGAGGCACTACCTACTGCGCCACTTATTTATAATGAGTCTATTGGTCAAGCTTCTTTCATAATTTGCAGATGCAGCACATCATGTGTGCATGTTTGGTGACTGCACTTTAATGTGCTATTTGGAATTCAGCAGATCCATTTCCACAACCACAACCCAATGTTTGGCCAAATTAGAGGAAAAAAAATGGTAACAGCAAATTCCAGTGCTGGATCAGGCCACTGTTCCCACAAAGATGCATCTCACCAGCTTGTACCTAATTCATAGTCTCTGTACAGTGACAGCGGGACAGCAGTCAGGGGGAGAAGGGGGAGGTGGAGGGATGGGGCAGAGCAGGCTTTCAGCAGAGATATCAGCAGACAGAGACACAGACTACAGCCAACTGTGACAGCCTGCAGATAGAGAGACCCGTATAGAGAAACAGGGAGAGATACAGAGATACGTAGATGGATGGAGAAAGCATGGAGGCAACAAACAGAAATGCAGCCCAGATATGCACATGGAATGGAAGGAGCTGAAGAGTGCGTCGTAACAATAATTCATTATTTGTCTTGTTTTACAAATGCCGCTCCTCGAGACATTCAATTTATTGTGGCGCGGAGGATTGTCAGCACCATGGAGTGCTTCGCCGTCTCTCTGCGTGACAGCACTCCAGATGCTGAGAGGGGGCCGACACATGGATGCCACTGTGGGGGTTTGTTGAAGGATGAACCAACCTGTGTCCAACGGGGGCCCACTTTCCGTTTCCAACTCCACCCTCCCCACTACACCCCCTCCCTCCTCTTCTCTAGTTAAGCCAGGAAAGGAATTCATTAAAATATAAGTCCTCCTGAACTGCACCCGTAATCCGACAGATTAATGGCAGAGCATGAAATCTGCAGTTTACGTTGACAAAAGTTACAAGTTGGGGGAGGGGCGGCAGGGCCCTGCAGTGGATTACGGGCGAGCGGTGCTTAATGCAGGAATAATTTGATGTAGCTGCCAATTTGCTGCGCACGCACTCACCGGCACAAATCCGACTTTGCTGCGCACTTCTGAGGAAGTTTTATGGGTGAGGAGAGCTCCTCCAGAGCACGTGGCCTGCAGATCTGATTCTCTGAACATGTACAATGACTTCATCAAGTTACTACATAAATGTGATGTGTGTTATCTATTGATAAGTCAGAAAAATATATTTTTTTGTTTTGTTTTTGAAGCACAGAGCACATGTGAAACAATCGTCTGTTCTGATTTACTATTAGTTGCAGCATAAAAAAGCATTAATGAATGTCAGAAAGTAAGTGGAAAGATCAAATACAACTTACTGAAATGTATAATCGCACATTCAGTCTTGAAATCAGGCTTTCAAATGGTGAAAGATGCTGATGAAACAAATTTCATCCAATGGTAATTATACCTCAGGAACGTCATTCATTTGTTTTCTAGAAATTGAAACACATGGATGGCTTTGTAAGTATGTTGTAGTTTAAACATGAATAAGCATAAGAAGATAAGTTCACATAGCTTAAAAGAATGTATAATCACCCATGTAATCACATATGCTAATTTAATTGTGGAAAAAAAAAATAGTAAAGCATATTGTCATCAAATATTAAGTGAAGTTTATTTATAAACAAATTTCGAGAGGATCACATGCTTATGATTGCCGGTCCCGCATTAATCAATTTATGATTTACCAATCAGACCATTCCTAAGTCACTATAAATACCCTAAGTTCCATATCACAGCCATCTTCGTTTTGAAGAATCCCCCCTTCCACCCCTACTCCTCCTCCTTTCCTAGATGGGTGGCACGGTGGCCCAGTGGTTAGCACTGTTGCCTCACAGCAAGAACATCACTGGGTCTAGTCCTTACCAAGCCAGCTGACGTTTCTGTGCGGAGTTTACACGTTCTCCCCGTGCTCACGTGGGTTTCCCCTGGGTTCCCTGGTTTCCTCCCACCATACAAAAACATGAAACTTAAGTTAATTGACTAATCCAAATCGGCACCATAGACATGCTCCTAGTAAGTAGGTATCTCTTAAGAGCAATCCCTATCTGTTCATTAGCTACTAGAGCAGGGCAGAACTCCAGATCTACCTGAGCTCAAACTCTCCTCTCGCCTTGCAAATGGGAGGGAGCCCCGGGCTTGAGGATCTTATGAGCTCAGGGCTCTCTCCCGGAACAGCATGCCAAACAAGCTTAATAATCAATCATCAGCTAAGTGTGAACTCTTGAAATGTACCTCAGGAAAGTCATTCACTGTAATTCATTCAATTGCTAAATAGAAAAACATTGCTTGAATTGTTTAAACATTGCTCAAACACTGTTTAAATAGTTCAAAAGGTACATCAAAATTCAAAAATACACTACTACTTTCTGAAATGTATAACCAAATAGACTTGCAATCAAATGTCAAAAACGTCAACGAAACAGCTTCACATCCAACATTACATTTACCTCAGAAAATTCATTCACTCTACAACTAGCTCATCTGGTAGAAATAGAAACACATTGCTAGAAGTGTAAATGTTTTGTTGTTCAAGTAGTTTAAACATGAATAAGAAGTCAAGTTCAGAGTTACTGTATAGCCTACTTACCGAAGTGAATAACCACTTATCCACACTTGCACCCACACACACTCGTCCAATGTGTTTCCAACTCTGAAAGATGTCAATAAAACAGCTTGTTAAATATACCTCAGCAAAGTAATTCACTCTTTATAACCTGTTTGTGTAGATAGAATCATTGGAGAAGAGAATATTGCTCCAATCATGAATATATTGTTGTTCAAGTTTTTTTTATATACATGAATGAGCACCAGGATGAAAGATGAGCTGAACTGTAAAATCTAAAACTGTGAAATCTAAAATATCTTATGGCTTTGCACAATTTTTAAAAAAGAATTGTGAAACAACTTATCAAGTGATGTTACATTTGCCTCAGGAAAGTCATTCAGTGTCTGTAGTTAATTGGTTTGCAAAAAGTAGAAGTGATGGAATAGCAAATAATTTTGTTGCTTGAGAAGATACTTGCTGAAAAGTATAATCACGCATGTACATGCACAATCAGTGTTTCAACAGTGAAAAGATAAAACCTTCCACCCAATGTTGCATTTACTTCTGGAAAATCCTTCATTCATTCATTCATTCATTTTCTTGTTGCCTTAGTCCCTTTATTAATCTGGGGTCACCACACCAGAATGAACTGCCAACTTATCCAGCATGTGTTTTACGCAGCGGATGCCCTTCCAGCTGCAACCCATCACTGGGAAACATCCATACACACTCATTCAGACACATACACTAGGGCCAATTTAGCTTTCCCAATTCACCTATAGTGCATGTTTTTGGACTTGTGGGGGAAACCGGAACACCCGGAGTAAACCCATGCCAACACGGGGAGAACATGCAAACCACACAGAAATGCCAACTGATCCAGCCAAGGCTCGAACCAGCGACCTTTTTGCTGTGAGGCAATTGTGCTACCCACTGCACCACTGTGAGGCCTGGAAAATCCTTCACTCCTTATAAATCATTACTTTGCTAGAAATAGATTCTTTAAAGAAGAATATATAGTTCTGGTACTGTACAACTTATTGCAAGTGTATAATCTCGCATATAACTGCACAATCAGAGTTTATACAAAGGAAAGAAATCAGCAAACTGATGTTACATTTACCTACATTTACATTAAGTAAAATCACTTAATGTCTGTCACTCATCCATTTACTATAGAAATATGAACTTTAGAAAAAAGCACATTGCTTAACCTAACATAATATCTAAGACATATTGTTATCTGTAGGCCATTTTCAAGTTTTAATAGCAGCCACTTTGCTGTGCATGATTTATAGTTTGGAGAAGAAACACAATAATTACACTATTAGAAAGCAGATATGAGACTTTCATTCGCTACAAAACATTCAGAATGATAGAGCGGGAAACAAATTATCACATCCAAAGAAACCTTTTACCATAGCCCTGGATCTATGAATTAATTTAGACAGTTTCGGCCCAATTAAAATAGTAAGAGTCTGTTTTAGCCATAGTCCCCGTTCTCCTCCACACAAACAGAACTCTATCAATAGGATGGAGATTGCGTGATGAACAGGGTTTAGCTCTTTAGCTACAATCATAGGACATTTCCAAATTATCACTCAAAATGACAGAGGGAATGTGCGCAGGTGACCCCCGAAACAATCGCCCTCATTCAAGCCCATCTCCCGCCTCCACCCACAATTAATCCCAGCAAACATGTTTGATTGAATCTTTTCAAGCAAATCCTTCGCTCGGGCTTTTGTTAGTTCACTTCTTGTCAACATCCATTAAAATATGCTTTTAATTCTTACGCCCGCCATCTCCGAAGATGTGAAAAAACGGGACAGGAAACAAAAAGGAGGGGGAAAAAAAGTAGCGGCAAGCGATCCCACCGTCTTCAACTTTAATCAACTGTACGCTGGCATTCCCCCCCTCCCCATAATAATATGCTGTTTGGGATTCAGTAGGCAGGCTCCACATCAATCATTCCCCAGAATTTTTTTTCCTGCACTGCAATAAATATGCAAATGAGGAGAAGCCAGTCACTGGTAATTTCAAGCTCAGCTCACTAGTGTTAAAAAAGGACACGAATTTATTAATTGCCATCGGCCAAAGGAATCCTATTTCTGTGGGCATTGATTACAAAGAGGCATGAGTGATTATCGGGAATGCTGTGGGCTCCGCGCCGCACCACAAGGGGGACGCTTTGGAGAAAAAAAGAGCAGATTATCACATCCGCCGCCACAATAGAAATCCTGACATTACGCTCCTCGGCATGAGGCAAAGGGCCTGCGTGAACGCTACGGTTAGGGTAGAGATTTAATTGTAAACTATTCTTGTGATAAATGACATAAAGATGTGGAAATGTGGGTATACATATGCTGTGCCCATTGACTCTGTGCCCATTGACTGGCTGTCATTCATTCTGCTGAATCCACAACTGGCTTAACTAATGTAAGATCATGCTGTTTTGAAATGTTGTTCCTATACCAGAGTTACCCAAACTTAGGCGCCTGGGCCAAAGCTGGCCGACCATCCCATTGAAGAAGCTAAAGAGATTGATGGGGAGGTGGTTGGGGTGAATATATTTGATCATTTTTAGTAGTTATTTTTAATTATATGAAATTGGAAACATTAATGTAAAACAGTTTGGTATGTTTACCTTCAGCTCACAGCCCTCAATCAGATGTGTTTTTTTGGCCCTTTATAAGATAAAGTTTGGGCACCCCTGGCCTATACCATTTCAGCAATAAAAACAAATTTGGAGTTGAGTTGCATTTCAAAATAACGTATATCAAATGTGTATATCTTAACTGATCCTACGATTGATTTAATACATCCTTGCTGATTCAACAAATTGATTCTTTTTGGCATGTCAAGTTAAAGGGATAGTTTGTGATTATTTACTCTCTTTTTACTTGTTCCAGTACTGCTTAAATGTCTTTCTTCTGCTGAACAAGAAAAACTGGAAACCTGTAACCATTGACTTCTATCATTCATTCATTCATTCATTCATTTTCTTTTCGGCTTAGTCCCTTTATTAATCTGGGGTCGCCACAGCGGAATGCACCGTCAAATTATCTAGCAAATATTTTACTGCAGCGGATGCCCTTCCAGCTGCAACCCATCTCTGGGAAACATCCATGTACCGCATGTGTTTGGACTTGTCGGGGAAACCAGAGCACCCGGAGGAAACCCACGCAACCACGGGGAGAACATGCAAACTCTACACAGAAATGCCAACTGACCCAGCTGAGGCTCGAACCAGCAACCTTCTTGCTGTGAGGCTAACGTGCCACCGTGGCGCCATTGACTTCCATATTCTTTGTTTTTTATATATATATATTAAATATATATAAAAACATTGGTTATAGCTTTTCATCTTTCTTCAAAATATCTTTTTTTTTTATTTATCAGAATGAAGAAACTCATAAAGATTTGGAACCGTTTGAGGAAGAGTAAATAGTGAGCAAACTTACATTTTGGAGTGAACTATCCCCTTGAATAGAGAAAATACAAGGAAATGAGAATGATGTAGAATACAATGAAATCCTTTTACATTATTTTTTCACATGTTTGTTAACAATATGCTGCATTAGATGCTGGTGTTCTGGATGTAAGGCATTTTAAACTGTCAAAGCATGTGCTACCATAAGTCTCTTATACTGACCAAGGCTGCTTTTGTTTGGGCAAAATACTGTAAAATTATAACATATTATTACAATAAAAAATATTTCTATTTGAAATGTAATTTATTACTGTGATGTAAAGCAGAATTTTTTTGATCAACACTAGTTTTCAGATGTTTCAGAAATCCTTATAAAACGTTTCTTCTTATTAAAAACAGCTGTTTAATATCTCTGTGGATACCATTTATCTGAATATGCATGTCTTTACTTTTACTTTCGATCTATTGTTAAATCGAAGTATTAATATAGGGAATATAGTAGGGAAATGAAACAGCATGTAGAACAGAGTTAAATCCTCTCACATTTTGCCGCCTGTGTGTTTACGACGCACTGCATTACACAGCGGTGTATGTCAGTATTTTAAGTCACCGTGCAGCAGTAATCACTGAGTCACTTTTATGGACACACCAGCATGAACCTGTCAGAGAAAACCTACAGCTGACAAAATCTAAATTGATGTTCTGAGACAAAAGTTTAAAAACAACCACAGCGCGGTGGGGGCAGGGGGGGGGGGGGGGGGGGGAGAAAATATGGAGGGCCAAAGAGAGGCTTATGTCCAAGGCATTTCATCTCCCATAAATAATGGCCGTAAACTTTTCCGGCAGCACCAGCTAATTAATTCCTGTGCTATACACAAAAGGAAATGCTGGGTGACAAATGGGAGCAGGGCTTGAAAGCTGCCAGGTCTGCAAAACAGTTTCTTCTTCAATTTACAAGCAATTTTGCTGTAAATCATCAACCAGAACTGGCTGCTTTAGGACACAGCCTCTACTGCCACAACATACTAAAACGATGTTTCAGTAATGTGAACATGAGAGAGAGAGAGAGACTGTGGTCAAATCTGTTAGAATCTAGATGCTAATCAATCGTGATTTATTATCTTATAGAACCAGAGGTGAAAGAGACCATGTGCTGCCCATGCTGTCGTAGGCTTGAGTACATGGTTTGTTGTACTTAAAGTGCAAAATACTTGAATATGATATTGTAGGGCTGCACAAGATTTGCAGAATCATTTCAGCATCGATATCGCAACGAGATTAGTTGAAATAGTCACATCGCAGGATATGCAATGCTGAGTCTGTATTATAATTTATCATTTGCATGTGTTTTTGAGGCCTGTGACTGTATTAGGATTTTAAAATCATTCAGACGTAAGAAATGGTACTATTTGTAACTAAAATTAATTTTACTGAATTATTTTTATTTTAATTATTTAATTACTCTACATGAATACTGTTGGACTCAGAATTTCTATCTTTTTCATTATTTTTGTTTTTTAATCTATGCTTTTGTTGGAATTTTTAATCAATTCCATGTGTGTTCAATAAAAAAGGTCAGGAGAGGTTTTTCTTCAATGTCAAACATCATAACAATTTATTGGATACAAATGAATAATTCGATTCACAGAATTCTGTTATCCTCAATGCAATGCAAAAGTTACATTCAGGAGGTGCGCAACAATGTTCATTTTCTGACTCCAACTTTTATAGGCAGCTGATATAAACAGGTGGAGTTTAGTGAAATTCGTCACTTGTCAATCATTCTCCAGTCCTCCTTTGGCCGCACCCAACCATACAGCCTCTTTTTGTATGAATTGTCTGCACAACATTAAAAGCCTAAGCCTTTCTCAACTGCAAATATTCTGTGCTCACAGGAAGTTTTGCTGCAGAGCTCAAGTTACTTTTAGACAAGCATTTATCTACTTCTGCAAAAATGCATCATTACTATGCAAACATATCAGACTCAACAGAAGAAGTTCAGTTAATATTTTACCTTAAGCATTATCACTACAATTGTGTAATGAACAAACAAGATAAAAAAATAATAAAAAATATATTACTTTTTTTCCAACACTTTTAATTAGTTTATTATAATTTATGCAGATGCAGTCCCCTACAGAATCATCCCAATCAATCTAAAATTATAAATTATTTCCAAATCAAGCTATTCAAGTCATCAAGTCATGCACACACACTCGCACATGCATTCACTAATTGAAATATTGCATTCATATTGCAATATAAATTTGCAGAATAACAATATATCGTAATGGGCTGGCATGACGGCTCAGTGGTTGGCACTGTCGTATTTGCTGGAGCGAATCCCTCTGTGCTGAGTGAGAGCTTCTTTGAAAATGGTACATCCACAGTGCTTTGTTTACTGTTTATATGTGTGCAGCACTAGTTCTGGTTTCCCTTTTTTGGAATGACAATAAAGACCTGCCACCTGCAGGTATGAAAAGATACATCCTCTCACACAGCTACAGAGCGTGTGTTTTCGTTTCAGTAAGCTATGGTCTGTTTGGTGTGTTCAACACATATATTTGGTCCAGACGAGATCAGACAATGCTGCTAGTTCTTTGACACCAACTTGGTGTGTCCCGAGTTTAACGCTAACCTACAGGTGAAAGTTCATCCCAAAATAAAATTTATTGTAAATTATTCACCTTCCAAGGCCATCCAAGATTTTTTATTTTTTTTACATCAATCTGCTCTCCAAACGCTCTCTATTGTCAGGAGCCACTATTTAGTTTTCCATGTATGTTTTTTTTTTTACACTAAAAATGCCAGTCGCCATTTGTGCAAACCTTTGGAATCATCAAGGGCGATGGTTTCAACAAATCAAGAAGAGTCACCTATCTTGAATGGTATGAGGGCAAATTTTCATTGGGTGAACGATCCCTTTAGGAATATAATTTTTTTCAGTTTTAATAATACAGATATTGAAGAACAGATTTGAAATCATACGGAAAAGCGTATGAAAATGGCTACCGTTTTTGAAAGAAGTCTCTAATTTTTCACCAAAGATGCATTTATTTGATCAAAATATTGTAAATCTTTGAAAAATTATTAGAGCTTAAAATAACAATTTTCTATTTCAATACATGATTAAAACGTAAGTTATTCCTGATTCAAAGGTGAATTATAAACAGTGAAGTTATTATTATTATCAATATTGAAAACAGCAGCTTAATATTTCTGTGAAAACAATATTTCTATTTCTATTTTACTATTTATTTTTACTTATTTAATAGAAAATGAAAAGAACAATATATTTTTTAACTTAATATTTTTCCTGCATATCTGTACTGTTGCTTCGAATCAATTGAATGCATCCTTGCTGAATCAAAGCATTAATTTTGTTCAAATAAATGAATATGCATCTTTCTACAACAGAGTTGATAACAAACGGCACTTTGATTAATGCTTTGTTCAATGTAAAATAATGTTTTGTTGCTCTGCACCTAAAACGCCTTGTATAAAAATCATTAGACAACAAGTCCCCGCACTCATTGCCTTGAAAGCCCATTACTGTTATCTCACACGGCGTAGTTACAGTTCAAATGTGTTTGTCAGATGCGTTTGCATCAGTCTTCGTTGCCATTTATCCATTTGCTTTGTCTGCCGTTTCATTTTTCATCCAGTTGGCACACTGACAAAGTGAAGCCATGAAGAACATCTGATTGAGGACAATATTGCAACAGAAAAACAACAACAACAATAACAACATTTAAACCACTACCCCAGAGTTGCTCTCATATCAAGGTCTGGATCCAAACACTTAAACATTTTGCTCAAGGTGACAACTAAACGTCTGTGTGAAAGCACCACATCACGCAAACAGGAAAAATCTTGTTTGTCTGTTACGCTGAGGTGAAAAGCCAGTAAAATGAAAGGCTGCCTGACATTATCCTTTTAAACGCAGCCCTTTCCTCTGCTCCACACACAAATCAAGAACATGCCGTTTTCCCCTACAGACCAATAGAAGCAACCAAGTGCTTCTCTCAGAGCTCTTTTCGGCCACTTGCAGCTAATCACAGCACAAACAGCAGCACACGAGTCTATACGATCACAACCTCAAGTGGCTCATCTCACACCTAATGTCTGTAATTGAAATAAACAAACACTACTATTAAAAAAAAACACTGCTTTACTACTGTATGAATTAAAACGAGTCACTTCAACTCAATTCCATCATCATTTGAAAACTTGTTTCAAACGTTTATTAGTGTATTTTTTCCTGCTGAACACAACTGAAGATATTTTGAAGAATGTGGGGAAACTAGCCATCGACTTCCATAATATACACTCAAACATGACTTTTGCTGCTTTTTTAAAGCTCTTAATTAAAATGAGCTGAAACAACACAAACAACAACTATTTTTGAGGCAACTTAATTGTTTTATGTTCAATCTACTTAAATTTGTAAAAACTGATTTGTGTTAGGGCAACATGATTTTTGGACAGTATGTTAGTTTTATGTTCATTCATTCATTCATTCATTTTCTTTTCGGCTTAGTCCCTTTATTAATCCGGGGTCGCCACAGCGGAATGAACCGCCAACTTATCCGGCATTTGTTTTACGCAGCGGATGCCCTTCCAGCCACAACCCATCTCTGGGAAACACATCCATACATACACATTCACACACATACACTATGGACAATTTAGCTTACCCAATTCACCTGTACCGCATGTCTTTGGACTGTGGGGGAAACCGGAGCACCCGGAGGAAACCCACGCAACCACGGGGAGAACATGCAAACTCCACACAGAAATGCCAACTGGCCTAGCCGGGGATCGAACCAGCGACCTTCTTGCTGTGAGGCGAACGTGCTACCCACTCGGCCACCGTGGCGCCTGTTTTATGTTCAATCTTTTTAAATTCATAATTAAATTTAAAATAACTTACAGTAATTATTTTGCGTTGGGACAACATGAAATAATTGTGTTGGTATAACTAACTGGGTTGGGGATGTGGCGTTCACAGCATGCTTTGTGTGGGGGAAAAGAAGTAGAAATGTTGGCAATAAATGTAATCTTACGTATTTAAACTTAAGAAAAAGACTGGGTAGGCTTTAATCTTCACATTTAGTTTTAAATACAGTTTTAAGTTTTGAGGTTTACCACCTCGCCAAAAACTAGAACTCATAATTAAGGCGTTGGCAGCTTTGTATTTGACATTAAAGAGATAGTTCACCCAAAACTGAAAAAATCTGTTATTATTTACTCTTTATGTACCAAACCAGAAGACTTAACTATAATAAACTACAAAGTCAAAATTAAGTGACTGTGATAAAATAGCTTCACAAGATCGCACTGTATTCCAGCCAAGTTTAATAGAATGTAATTCAATGTGACATGTTTAAAATGAATGTTACTATGGGGTCCCATTTGCTTAAAATAAGTCAGAATAACGCAATTCAAATGATTGGAAATATGTAAAATAATTCAAGTTACATCAATGATTTTTTGAGTGTACTTTTCTTTTCCTGCTACTGATGTCAATGGCTACTGGTTTCCAAAATTCCTCAAAGTATTTGTGGTCAGCAAAAGAAAAACATCAGGTAAATTTGAATAATAATCATTCATTTCTTTAAGACTGATTATAAACACATGTGGAAGCTTTATTCAGATTCTTGTGGATTCAGTAGCTTTGTTTATGTGCTGTGGTTTAACTCTGTATTGTTCTCTGAACTGAGGTGTGGACAGTGCCATTGTGTGGTGACCTTGGGTAACACACGCGGACACAACAGCTCAGGGCATGAACAGCTCAGCACTGAATGCCAAATCTTTTTTCCTCTTCTTCCTTTTTTTTTAGGAAATCGTCCGAGTAAAACTTAAAACATTCATCTTTCTGGCTTCTGCAGCCTCAGTGTTCATAAATTACATTTCATAGATCTCCCTTATCCAGTCGTCCTCATAATAAGGTCTATAAAAGAAGAGGGGATTCCAAGCTGATTAATTGTTTCCAGCTTTTGTTTTTTAATTAATTGCATGGCTACTTCGTCTACTGGAAGTTCAGTCAGAGACGAGGTGAAACGTGCGGATAGCTGTTGAGTTGCGTACAATTTTGAATTCAGTTATTCAACATTTAATTGTGAACATTTTTACCAAAATTTCAATCAAACCTTTGTGTTTGATCATGTTAAAGTCCTATAGGTGTTGTATGGATTGCACTGAAATGCATGCATGCACATTTCTTACCACATGCAGGTGAAATACAACAACAAAGACGCGCACGTTCAGCGTACACCACTCAATTTCCTCTGTAATCTGTCATCTTGCCTGTAGTTTTAATTCCTGTTAACTGCATGGTTGCATGCCACTGCTTCATTCATTTTAATGGAATTGAATAACAGCACCGCATGGCTGCACTTGCACAAGGCCGCTTTAATTGGAATGAATGTTTAAAAATGTGAAAAATATTCATGCTGGTGGTTTTCCAGGGAAAAGGCCACATTTGTTTTGGGTGACTTCTGCCCATTTTAAGAGCCCTTCGGGAAGGTTTTTATTGTTATTTTGTTGAATGAAATTTTGGTATGTGTCACTCATGCATTTGGTGTGTAATTGTGATCAAACATTTAATCATTAACATTAAGAAAAGTATTCATTTGCTGATCAACAATTAGCTGAGCAACTTTGGACATATGAGGAATTGGACTCATCAATTTTGAAGTAGCAAGTACAGCTAAAAATGATACAAAATAAACAAGGAAAATTACAGTGTGTTACTTGCCATTTGTTTACGATTATCTGTAAAGTGTACTAGACCGCATTTCTCTCTCACTCTACATCATGTTTGTGATAGTGATACAGTTACGGGGAAACTGTATGTTTCTTTAGATGTACTTTAAGATTCTCTTTATGCATTTTAGTAAAATGTTTTTATTGTATTTTTTTTTTAAATTACATTTATTGCAGGAAGCAATATACATTTCTAAACTCTAGTGGAAATAAAAATATTGGTTTGTGTTAGAGAAGTTTATTACTTTTTTTTAATTTGGACAAAATGTCATGAGTATTACTCAAACACCGTGATTATAAATTGTGAAACTGAGAATTTTCAAGTGGACTCTTACTTGTATTTTTCTTGGTATTTGGGATTTATTATGAAACTAGATTTACTCCTAGATTAAATGAGAATTTGATTGAGGCCTGATTGAGTACACTGTAAAAGTTACTGTTTACTATACCCTGCTTTTGGAATATAAAAAGTTTCCTAATGAAAATATATTTAGGGTTAAATGGAAACTATAATTAATTATCTCTGCAGTCTAACTTATCAGGCCTGGAATAACACAGCCTTGCAAATATGATTTGCCACACTACGACAAAATAAAATTACAAAATCTTTGTAATCTCATTAGTGTTTATCTTTTCTTCACTGATTTGATATGGAAAAATCACATTGCAAAAGGGCTAAAAGATGTCTGATTTATTCTGCATTCTGATTTTTATCTTTCAGATTCTGCTACATTTTGCTTGATAAGCAAAAATAAACAATTTAAATGAAACCGTTAATGAAGGATGCCATATGTGTATATGTTTGATTTTAGAATAAGTGATATCTATTTATCTAGTCTAATAGATTTGCTCAAAACAAATATTCACAAAACATTTACTTTACATCATGTTTAACTGATCTGAACCCCTGATTGTTCTGAGAAATTAATATTAATATTATTCAGTGAATTGCTTGAATAAGCAACCGAGTGAATACATAAGGCTTTTTTTTTTTGAATGAGCTAAAGTTAGTGAAATAATTCATTTGTGAGTGTGTGTGTGTGTGTGTGTGTGTGTGTGTGTGTGTGTGTGTGTGTGTATGTGGGGTGTTAGGGGTGAAATTTTAATATAATTTTAGTAATTATCTGCCGTGACATTATCCATTACTTTTATGGACATTTCCATTAACCCTAATGCAGTGTAAATTTAAAATATAGGTAAAATACCTGTAAAAAAAATAAAAATAAATTGGGCCCTGTTATTACAGATTTGTTTTGTATTATTTTAAAGTTCACCATAAATAAACTGTTAAAACCACAGAAAATATACTGACAGCTTGTTTTTGTTCTGTAATTTAAATGAACAACCTCAGTAATATATATATTCAAACTACTAATAGTGTCAATTAATAAAAGTCACTTTGTTAAACTGCAGACATCAAGGTCCCATAACACATTCCAAAAACATGAACGGGCAAAACACCCATCAATCACAAATTATGGAAAATGTATATTGTTATATTGTTAGTCACACTCTTAAAATAATGGTTCTTTATTGCCATTGATGGTTCCAAAGAAGAAAAAGAACCTTCACATTCCACAAAAGGTTCTTTATAGTGAAAAAAGGTTCTTCATCATTAGAATAAATGTTTTTTGGAAAACCAAAAATGGTTCTTCAATGGTGTATGTACCATATATATGTGTAATATATATATATATATATATATATATATATATATATATATTAGAACCTTCATTATAAGAGTGTATTTTTTACAGCTTTTTTTCAGATGTCTTCACTAGAAAGTAAATCCTTCTATTAACATTGATTAATAATAAGATTGAGAAGAGTGAAAGAAATATATATTTTTTATTATCGCTACCACTTTTTAGAAGACTTTAGATGATCGTTTTACAAAGAAAATGCTGCACTCAAAAAAATATTTTTGCTGCTTGTTCGAACTACTTCAAACAACACAATTCTTGAGATTTTTGGGACAACTTAATTGTTTTATGTTTAATTATATAATTATGTTAAATTTTTTATGTTATCTTAATCGATTTGTGTTGAGAAAACATGAATGAATTTTGTGGAACCCTGCATTTTTTTATTATTATTATTTTAATTTTATTTTTTTGCAGTGTGGGTTGATTTAATCCAAATATAGACAAACAATAGACAAACACAA
>CAIGQQ010004837.1:17757102-17769753 GCA_903798035.1 Danio albolineatus | reverse complement strand
TAAATAAATAAATAAATAAATAAATAAATAAATAAATAAATAAATAAGCAAATAAATAAATAAATAAATAAATAAATAAATAAATAAATAAATAAATAAATAAATAAATAAATAAATAAATAAACTTTGGTGACAAATTATTTTGTTTTATATTTATAAATGTTTTTTTAAGTAGAAAAGTGACTAATTAAGTTTTAAAATGTAAGTATAACAATTAAAATAACAATAATCATTACTTGTCTGGAAGGACAAGAAAATGTTTTGACAAATTATATTCTAATACTTATTTTATACCCAATTATTCTCATCGTTAGTTTTCTAAAACACAAAGGCAACAAATTAATTTGATGAATTACTTAGCATGTTTAAAAGTAAATATTTTTTTAAATATATTATTAATACTGTTTCTTAAAAAATAATGATTATTAATATTTTATAATTACTTTCCTAAAGCACAATTGATTTTATTTTGACCAAACAGTTATTTTTAAAAAAAGATTCTGGCTTATTTGGTTGTAATTAAACAATATTTATAGAGTATAATACAATTATTACAAATTAAATATAAATGGTAAAAAAAGCGCAATTAAATACATTTTTGTTATATAAAAGTAATGATTTAAATACTCTCATCAATAGGGACCTTGTCTCATACATTCTCATTCACAGTACATCTCAATGCGGAAAAGGTGATAATCGGCCATAATCACAGGACATGATTTTCAAATATTTGATTGAGCTGATCTGATCTCTGAGTAAATGATGCTGTGTGGAGAGTGAAATGCTGTATCATGAAAGCACATCTTCACAAGCGTATTTCACACACAGCAGACAAGACGACCTCGCGAGGGTCACGCTACGTCCTCCATAATGTCAAGTTCATCTGAGAGATGCTAATATCTTCATCTCCACCGGGGAATATCCTTCACAACCCGTATTTCAACCTCCAAACACTAAGACGAGCATCTCCAGACTGTGTTCAGATGCTCGGCTCAAGTCCAAGGAAAAGCACCTATCATCCGAATGTCATAGTTTCTAGTTTTATTAAAAACTCACAAATTTGTTCAACATGTCGTGTTTATACAGTGAATGGTCTAATATGCACTGGAGGTCACGTAAGCTTAGGTTTATTAGAACAATAAAAGACATACCATGAGAATTTGATATTTAAAGAAAGCAGCAGCTGCGTTTGCTGCACATTTGACCATCAATTTCAATAGTTTGGATTTTCCTTTAAAGACACAAAAATAAAACTTGTAGGTCTAAGTATGTTATATTAACAATTTATGAATGTGTTTTTTTTTTCTTCAGCAGACTAAAAAAATTAAGAAGTCAATACTCCTTATTGTTTTTTAAACACTTACACTTTGTTTCAACACGTTCTGCAGATAATGGTGCAAAGCACTTTTACAGTATTTGTGCTATGTTTTTATTTGGCAACTGTCTACTTGTATTTTTTTTTTCTTTTTTTTTCCAAGTTTTTTTTTTTGTAAACAACATTTTGTACAAACTAGCACAGTGAACCACAACCCCAGCAAACTCATTTTCATCGTACAATATAAATAAAATCAATACAAAAGTTTGGTTGGTTGCTTGGAACATTTTTTTCTGGATCAAGAGGTTCTAAATCATGGTTGATACTTTTTAACTCCTGAATTAAATATATTACGTAAACAGTTGACTGTTCTATGTCCCTTTCAGACCCTTGGTTAAAATAATTTTAGAAGGTAGACTTCATTTATCAACATTTCAAGTTCTCTTCCATTGAATAAAGGGTGCACAATCCATACGCATTTGAACGTTTTGCCTTTTGAAGGCTAACTTCTTCTTTAGATTTGGTGGAATTCTTGGGAAAGAAAAAACAAAACAAAAAAAAAACAGGATATGTCCAGAACGAGAAAAAAAAAGCTTTTCTCCCTGGCCTTCAGAAACGTATTTAGTGTCGAAAAGGTTGTTTAAGTGTCAGTATGGCAGAGCCTTGAAAGGCAAGGAGGTCTGAGGAGTTTTCAAATAAATAAATTAGTCTGACGGCTTAGATCTCTCCTGGAGTCAACATTGCAGGTTAGCGTTAGATCAGCCGCCTTGGGTGTTTCTCTGTAAAGCTGACAAGTCTTTGACGGTAGCTGACGCTGTTAATGTGTCGCAATCGCTGTTTTTAGAGCGCCGATTAAACCGATTTGTGGAGGGACGCCTCGTAGCGGAGTTCATACAGCGACCGGGTCAACAGTATCTCTTCTTGAGTTCGGATTTGGGATAAAGAAGGAAAGAAAGAAGGAAACAGAACATCAACACAACGAGTTCAAGAAGGTAAATGTCAATGCCCATGCTGCCCTCTGCTGCTCTCTCTCTGTGAGCTCTCCCAGCACACTTATGACATGGGGGGGTGAAAAAAGAGACAAAAATGAGAACCAGAATGTGCGGCCGGTCAGTGTGTCCCCGTTCCCACCCTCCCTCCTCCACCGGAATGTCCATTCACGGCAGCTACCAGACCGTGCCCTCGTTCATTTCTGATGGAGGATGGGAGAGGTGGTTGCTGTATCCGCTGCCGTTCAGCGAGAGGGACGTAAAGGATGGACTGGGCCCGAAAACATCTGAGGACATACTGTGCAGGGGTCCAGGAATGCCAGGCTCAGGACTAGGCGAGTCTCCCGGGTGGTGAGACATGATGTCTGAAAAGCGTTGTACTTCACTAGACGGATGGTGACCGGGGATGGGATGGTCCATGCCCCCTAGTGGGGTACCAGTGGGTCCTGATGAAGGAACAAAGGGGAGGTCTACGGGCGTCTGGGCCTGCGAGGATGGAGGGCCTTGGGGAAAGAAGTCATAATTCCCTCCTGGGCCGTAGTACTCGCTTTGATAATCTGCAGATGCACAGAACCATAAAAGAATTTCGCTTTAGATGCAAGGAGCAGGAGGAAATTCCTTGTTTAAAAATTCATAGAATATGTAGTCTGTCATTCTTTGGAACAAATCTCAATGTGCCACATTAGTCACAGTACATGTTACACTGAAATCACAAATGTAGGGTGGGGAGAACAAAGCTTTGCTAATTACATCAAGGAAGGTTTAGTCTTTATGAACAGCTGAAACCCTATAAAAACACTGTTATTGATATGATAGGAGGTGTATATGTGTATATAACAATAGCTGCCTTGTTTTATGCATATGCAAATTACAGACTAAACTATGGTTATGTTCATGTTTCTCAGCAAGTGTTTATATTTTGATGGACACTTGTTTACCTAACAAATAAAGCAGAAATATTATGTTTCTGGTATTTAGTTGGAATAAAAATATTTTATTTTATGTTAACTTAAAGGGTTTATATTGAGTTTTTGAAATTAAAATTAAAATACACTCATAGCGAATGCTTTACAGATTTAAGTAATAGATATTTTGTATGCCTACTATGCCCGTCTTTTCTACACCTTAATACTAATCAAAATTAGTCAAGAATAATCTATTTTTAAAAATACAAATTTGATAAAAATGTAAAATATAGTATTACATCAAACGACATCTATAGCTACATTGTCGGGATATTCACGTCATTATAGTTTTTTTTTTAAGTATAGCGACAAAAAGGTTTAAAAAACTTTCGAGAGGTTATTCAAAGAGCAACACAAATATATAAAAAAAACTGTTGATATAATATCAGAGCATTTACGCACGAAACACAGTCAATCAGCCAGTTGCTAGTTTCTTTTTCCAAAACCAGGATGCAAAATCTAATTACAAGACGTATATTTATAGAACATTTAAAACTAAAAACACAAACGGACGAATAACAAAAACAGTTTTCACTTCTGAGGCGTAGCTCTAACCAGACATATTTCACGCAAAGATTTAAGATGGGTGAATCTACAATAGGCCATTAATATATCTCACCTCCATAGTATGAAAATGGACCATTTGGAATTAATTCTCCAGGCTCGAGTCTGTCCACGAGCGTTCGCATTCTTCTCGGACTCCGGAAGAACGCGTGTCTTCTGGCGCCGAGCGCGCTCAGCTGTTTCATCCGCCGCTCTTTGGACCGCCGGTTCTGGAACCATACCTAATGCACAGAGACAAATAGCAGTGAAAATCACGTAAGTAATTTGCACTAAAATCGGTAACAATTCATAGAACATTGACACAGTGATAAACATTACAATAATTAATTACAATGATAAAAACAATAACAAGGCGCAGAATTACGAAATAATTAGGACTATTGGTCATTACGACTCATATGAATACATTAAAAAAACATCGTTATTACCCTATTGGCGTAAAATTAATTTGACTGATAAATTTTATTAGGCCTATCAGTATTATTTAAATACATTCTGCCATTTACGAGTTTTCAGAGAGTTAGCTCGATTTTCAACAATCGTGGTCAAGGTATTAGGTATATATACAAGGTATATTAGGTATGTAAGGCAGCAATTAATCATGTAATTTATTTTGCGGAGACTAAAATAAATAGGCTCCAGCAGACGTCCAAATCTAAGCGTCTGACACTATGGCCTAATGTTTACATGTCAGGTTTACCGTTTTTATTGGTCCAGAGCTGTCTTCACTACTGAGGTAGGCCTGTGAAGTGAATGAATACATTCGTATTGTGGTGACACGATTACTCGTAATTATCGTCACTGTTAGAGAGTCGGATCTAACCTCACTTTAATGATCTTTTAACCCTCCATTTACTCCGACTGAGGGGGCAGCAGCGGGGACTTCAAATCTCTAATTAATACTTAATAGGAGGGTGGTTACCGATATATTAACCGGCTCTAGTGCAGTTATTATTTCGTAATCTATATATCCACCCTTGAATTCCTCTTGCTAATTATAGTTTACTCTGACGGTCTTAAATATCCAACCTCGCCACTCTATTAATCTCAACCCTTTCCCTGCACTTGATCTTATGATGTTCAGTCTGATTTTAAAGCATTATCCCCACAACTATTACGGGGCTTTTAACGATGACAATGATGCTTTATCTGTGTTCTTATCTGATCTTTCATGCCGTAAAAATGACCAAGATGAGGGTCTTTAAAACGATGCTGACAAATCCCATATAGCGTGCGTAAATGAGGGCGCGCGTTCACCAATGCACTGCGCGCCTCGCTTGGACTCTCATTGTTCCGTCGTTCACTCGAGAAAAAAAAAACAAAGATCGATTCTCAATTTCTCACAGAAAACCACCTAGTATGAGGTACTTTGACAGACACAGGGACAGATTTCTGCGTTTCCACTTGACTGAGAACCGTCACAGCATGTCTAAATGTGGTCGCAAAACGTGATGGCGCTGCATTGCCAAGACTCCCATCGTTCTCACCAGTCTGATGCCAGCTGGCGTGCCTCTCCATCTCTCGAGTCAGGTATAAAAAGGCTAAGCATATAAATGTTACTTCCAAATATTTACAGGTGCCAGCAAAAAAAGTGTCCTCATTTTAATTCAAATGGGCTTGCCTCAAGGATTGGCAAGGAGAAGCACAATGAAGGCGCGCGTGTGCTTTTCACTATTTCATACCGAGAGAGAATTAATACCACAATATGCTTAAGAATCACATCCTATACGCTATAATATTCAACAAAAATATCTATAGTCCTTTTTTATTGTTTTGGTCATTGCAATTATTAGGACACAAACACATACACCAATTTTATGTAATATTATGCAAGTTTACCTGAATAACTCGCATGTTGAGTCCCGTCTCCTGCGCCAGTTGCTCCCTGATGTGTCTGGTTGGTTTGGGGGTCGCCGCGAACGCCGCTTTCAGCGTCTCCAGTTGCTTTGCTTTAATAGTTGTACGCGGTCCTCTCCGTTTGCCTCCGAGGTTCTGGTCATCGTTTTCATTGTTACCCGTTTCTTTGTCCGATAAATTAGCGATTTCCGCATCCTTGACGTCGTCCTGTAGCTGGTCTTGGGAATCTGGCGATAAACTAGGATCACTGCAAGCTGTAACTGAATATGGAAAGAAGGGCCGTCGGAAACAGGGAGTCGAAATAAAAAAATGTAAAAAAAAAACAACAACAACTACTCAGAACTAGACATGGTGACCTGAGTTAAGTGCTAAACACTAAACAATGGAAAAACAATAGAATGTAAAATAAATAAATAAACACAAATAAAACCGAGCACAAAAAACACGTTTCGATAGAATAAAAAAAGAAACAAATATACAAATAAAGAACAAAGAAATACTGGTATTTTCAGTTGAAAGAACTGTCACGATGCACTAGTCTTTGGCAGTGAATATATTATTAGAAAATAATCTGGCTAGCATTGCAATAGGCCACTAATTTAATGCACTTTATTTCACATGTAAATTGAAAAAAAAATCTAAACACGCTTTAGATGGCCGTGCCCCATCTAAAGATTTATTTTGCTATTTGAGAAAATGAAACACTACAATCTACAGCACTATTGTGAACAATATTTGTCTTTATTGTTTAAAAAAATTTGAACAAAAATATGCATTGCTAATTTAAATAATTAATCAATAGCAAAATAATCTGTGGGGGGAAATAAACCCGCTTGCAGCGTGCAATACATCTTTTCAATTCTAGCATCATTTACTCACCTGATAGGAGATTTGAGTCTTTTCCGTTCGTGTTGCTTAAATAATCGTCTTTACAGACAAATTTATTTTCGTCTATGATGTACAATTCCTCTCCCGTGGAAAGCTGTTTGTTACACATCATGCATGTGAAACAGTTCAGATGAAACACTTTGCTCCGAGCTCTCCGGACCAAGTCATTCGGCGAGATCCCCTGAGCACAACCTGCGCATTTTGTTCCAAAGCGCCTGCAAAATGAACAGACCAAGAAAAAAAGGTCAATATACAACAGTAAAACAGAAAGAAATGCGCACATAAATCTGCATAAGCTCAGGCGAGGCTTATCGAATAACATGACACTTATTTGAGTTCATTTAAAAATCGAATGCTCTTATATGTTAAACATTACCACCATTGTTATTTTGGGGGAAAAGATAAATATTTACCCGTTTAATTGTTATTGGTTATGTTATTTTAAAATACGTAAACAAAATAATATTTATATACGTGTTAGCATGTACCCTTTTTCCACTGAAGGCCTAAAGAAAAATTATACCAATGTTTATTGTGCATTTTCTTAATGTGCATTAAAGCATAATTAATAATCACCCGTAGCATCTTCATTCTTCCAATCCAAACACCATTGCAGTAAATACTCACCACTTAATTATGACCTATAATGTGTATTGCGGTTCTCTGTGCAGATTGTTGATTCTGAGTCTGTGATTACAGTGTCTGAGGGTTTCCATCTCAGAGTCGTTTATTATTCAAATCCACTTATCACATCTTAACTCGAACCACTGCAAACACACTCGGCGTTGTGCAGACAGCCTGCCACTGGGCCGCGTTACACTTTCAACTACCCTGGCAAAGCATTGATCCCTGCGGCTTCCCTGGCTGCCAGTCGTTGTAAACAAAGTGTGATTTCCTTAAAACCCTTGCTGCGGACGAGTACACAGACTATTAGTGTATCTGCTCGTCATTTTACATAACAATTCAAATTAACAAGCATTTAATTAATGGGCGTCCTAATCAAAGAATCAAACAAGTCGGTCTTGTTGACAGTACTTAGGATCACACTTCATGTTAGTGTGAACGTAACTCCTAAATCTAATGAAATCATGCAAAGCTCTGTGTAAAGCTGTTGAATCGCTGGAGAAATTTCATCCAATGTAGATATTTTTGAGTGACTTTAAAAAAGGTGATTTCACATTTTAAAGTGATGTTGTTTTAAGCTACTTCTCAACTGTGAAACCTCTTTAACATGTAAATGTGCAATTTTAAAATGAAATATTTTTGGGTCTCTTCTGGATTTATTTACGCGTCAGATATCAACGATAAATTATATATATATTACATAGAAAAGTTTCATAGATACACCATAGATGCAAAACAGGTTATATATGTATATCGGTGTTGTTGATACAATATTTTATTATTATTATGGTATACACCAGATTTTCCGGAGCAGGCCTACATAATAGTTACTATATAAACGATTAATTATCCATTTATCACAAAAATGGGTCCACCCCACAAATAAAATATATTTGGTCGATTTAACTCACCTAAAGAAGTCGTTTTTGCAATATAGTTTTCCTTCTCGAGAGAAGCATTTCTCTGTAAGGTTACATTTGCACTCGCAGCACTGTACGCACTTGATGTGCCATGCTCTGTCCAGAACATTAAGGAGAAACCTGTCCAATATAGGCCTCTCGCAGCCCGCACAGTGGACCATCGTCTTTGGATGTGCTCCCACAGTTACTGCCGTGGTGTCCACAACCTGAGGCTCTGCTCCTGATTTCTCTCTTTTAAAAGAGAGGAGGAAAAGTGTTGTAACGCCGAAGGATGCTCCAAGTCAGTCTTTGAGAACAGGGTTGAAAGGAAAAGATGAAGAAGTTTTAAATATATTCACCACTTCTGTGTTTGTGGATGGACCGGTAGGGGTCCAAAATGAAGACGATAAAAAGATTTTCTCATGAGGTAGTGCTTCAGTAGTCAGTCATTATTTCTCATCCTCTTCCTTCCCAAATTTTGAGATGCATAAATGAAGCCAGCATAGAGAAATCTTTCAAAACACCAACTGTTCGTTGGCTACAACGGCAAGAACATCATTGCGTGAAAAGCACGTCGCCGTTGTCAACAAGGTGATGCATTGGCGAGGATGTGCATTAAAGTCTTTCACAAGCAAGCATCTAATGCAACCGAGACATGCGAGCCCAGAGACACTAGAGTGCACTTTACCATGTCTACGTATCCACTGTTTACGTCCCTCTGAAAGATGCAATGACCAAACGCTTCGAAAAGTGCGTCTCCCTCTGTAACGTGTGCCGTTTCCTCGGTAAGACAGAAGAGGCGAAAGATGCTAGTGTGAACAGAATGCGCGTGACATCTCGTTGCAGGACTGATGATGACGATCCCCGAACAGCCTCCGGTGTTCTGCATGTTCCTGAAAGCACACGAGCCAGCCTTATTCACAGCCTCCTGACGTCACTCCGGGGCGAAGCCAATCAGCGGCTTTCCGTTCAAGTAACCATTAGCTATCCCCTCACTGCTTTACCGGCACACTCTGCGCTATTTATAGGGAACAGAAGACACCAATTGTCAAAAATCCCAGAAACTGTCATATCTCAGTTAATGTGGAGAGCCAGAAAACAGAGCGTTTTATTTATTTTTCCTCGTCCTTTTTTTCCCAATGATCTTCCATTCTCGTGGATCCGAGGAACGAGAGAAGGATTTGCTAAGGTACATGTCTGATAATTTACGCATTGTTTATTGGTACATGTGTCAGGTGCCTTAAGATATTTGAGATAAGTCATGCTGTGCAAACTGTTTTAGAACTAATTGCGTTATATATTTTTAAACGAATAATTTAAGAATGCTTAAGGATGTTTGTTTTGGAGTATGCATTTCCTACGTTATTAATTAATTGTATATCGTATAATTTATATTGGATTTTAAATGTTTCCGGAGTGCAACCACCAAGAAAATTATAGAATGCATCCTAAAAACTTCCTAGAGTATGTCATACAATAATGATGCATTTAGATTTATAGGAACATATAGGCTACGTTTGTGTCTATGGTTAAAAAAGTTCGCTGACATGAAATCTAATTAATAACCTCTTTCCTAAGACACAACCTATAATAATGGAGTTTTACACAGCTCTAAAACTAACCTTTAAAACTATTCCGTTTAAGGAATTTTACGCAGACAATTGGTTTAACCTTTAAACTACGTCAGTCATTCAATCAACGATAAGACACTTAAGAAATACATCTTCCTTTGGTCCTTTGTTAAAAGAGAGAAAGTGAAAGACAGGAGGGCTCTAAACTTTACAGGATGTTAGATCACCTCAGCAGCCTCTAATGGCCCAAACACCTTGTAGTGTTTTTAGTAGATCTGTTAAGTCCGTTCTTCTGATTTTAGGCTAAGCAATATACGTCGCGTCCTTAAACTTTATGAAGCTAATATTTACTACATTTGATTACAAATAAATAATCTGGACTGGAGTAATGCTAATATGTTTAGAAAGATTTCAGATTGTGTGGGATTCCTGGTTAGATGGATTATTTCCTTGGACAGACAATTTTCTTGTTAGCATTTAGTGTTTTCGACATTGTTTATTTTTATTAAATGTGTAATTCTAATTAGGCTGATTTATTTCTGTATAATAATAATTTATTAATATGGATTTTTTGTTTTGTTTTGCTGTGTGCACATTAACTTTATCATATTTTTCTTTACAGCGATTATCTGTATCATTGTAACAACTCAACATCATTAAAAGACACATCGAATTCTACTTTTATTTCCAACCTCTGGTATTATTTTCTTGTGTAACTCTTGACACCATTTACCACCATTTAGACTTTACCATTTTCTCTCTCTCTCTCTCTCTCTCTCTCTCTCTCTCTCTCTCTCTCTCTCTCTCTCTCTCTCTCCCTCTCTCTCTCTCTCTCTCTCTCTCTCACACACACACACACACACACACACACACACACACACACACACACACACACACACACACACACACACACACACACACACCTCAACCTTACAATCTCAGATATTTACATTCTGTCAGCGTAAATTGTGCAAACGTTCCAGTCTGGAATCTGGAATCAATACCACGCAACTTTGTGCATATGGGCCACTTCTCATGTAAAACGGCATGTTCGGGGCTGGTCCACGCCATGGCAGCAAAAGGCCTTACACAACACACAGAAACAGCTGCCGATGAGCGTCTAGGGAGTGCTCCTCTTTTGACTGTGGGACCCTTGGATGACATGTGTTGTTTCACGAAGAATAACAGATAAAAGATGAACACACTCCATCTTTTGCAGTCGCCAATGCGGCCACCACCCCTCCCCTTTCTCTCCTTTGAACTAGCCTTTTCTTCTCGTTTGGAAATCAACTGGATATTACGACTGCAAGCAGAGAAAACAGTCAACAATTTTGGTTGTTAAATGGGCAAAATATTTGGGATTTTCGTGGATTTTTATAATATTTTTGGTACACCGATCTATTTCTTTTTATTTCGACCCTAATTCAGCGTAAATTCTATCACATGCGGTGGAAAAATCTTTTTTTTTCTAAATAAAATAATATCATTGATAATGATGGGCGAATATTCTTACATTGTTTATAATATTTTATTAGTCAAAAACATTTGCAAATAGTTTTACTTCTTAAATTCATCAGAATTCCTTTGTGTGGAATTCATGTAATTTAACCTGAAATTAATCCTCGTTCGTTTGTGCATTTCCTTTTCACCCGTTCACCTAAAAAATGTCATTTTAATTTATCTGCCTCCACTTAGGATACAACTTCGGAAACAACTGAAGTACCATATTTTATGTCTGTCCTGGAACGTTTTATTTATACGGAAAAAATATTAGATTTACAAATAAAAAATATTCGTTGGCCGATTGTTAATCGAACATGCTGACTCATCTACGATGTGAATAAATTAGTGGCATCGTCATAAAGACTACTGACCAAAAAAACTGAGTTTGGAGATGGGGCAGTGCTAGAGGGAGCTATCGATCGAAAAATTCTCACCACTGGAAGAGCAATGCCTGTCAAACTACACGCGCTGCATTACGCATGCTCGTTGCGAGAATCTTTTCGAAAAAAAAAAAAACTAATCGAAAAATGCAAGAGTGAATCAAACTGATACAATGGTGATATGAAAAAAAGTTATACATTTTTATCACAACAAACTGTAGACCTAGCAACATATTCAAGAGATTAAGCGTATTTCTGCGGTTCACGTCATGATTAATGAATTCAGGAAAAAACACATTCATAATTCCATAACCTGCATGTAAAGCATATATATATATATATATATATATATATATATATATATATATATATAAAGAAAAGTTTTTAAACATAACAGAACTAATTATTTAGAAGCAGATTTAATTATTTTGTTCAACTTTCGATTTTACTTTTATTTCATTCGTATATAAGTTGAAGGACAACAGTTTTAAGTCGTAATTCATCGTTTTAAAATTAAACTTTCGCAAAGAGAACAGAGCGTAGTTAAATTCAATATAAGGGTGTGAACTTAAAGTAAATGTATTAATATAATATCAAAAGAGTAAGTATTTTGGCTGTTTGGTGTATTTTTCCTCGCTACAGTCATCCTATACGATATATTAACTGAGCTAGTGTGGGCAGAGCAGTGTGTGATCGCCTGGCCGTATACAGACACGCTGTGACTCCGGTAATAAAGTGAGAAATATTACCCCTTACTCGGGCTTTGATCAGCTGGTGCACCGGGACGACCAGGAGCCCGAGTAAAGGGGGGCTTTGTGCCTCGGGCCCCTCTCCATATCGCTCTGCACCGCTGCCTGTTTGTTTACGCGTTTTATTCATGATTTTTGGCATGAATGTTAGTAGTATATATATTTTTTAATCCTGCAAGGTATTGCATAGGTTTGCGAGAAAACAAAATGAAGTGCAGAAGTTTACATTATGGCATTATATATAGGGGAATTATAGGTATTATAGGAATTATAGGAATTATAGGTACGATTTTATTATACATTATCTGTTAATTTTTGCATTGCAATATATATATATATATATATAT
>CAIGQQ010004837.1:17717121-17756702 GCA_903798035.1 Danio albolineatus | reverse complement strand
ATATATAGTATCTGGGATTACATTTTTTGTTTTTCAAGCATTACTTTTATACCCGAAAATAAATATATTAGAATGTTGTTGTTCGATTTTTTTTTTTTTTTTACAAATTCCAACTTTTTTTCTCTTAGAACTTAACTTAAATAAGTAAAAGCCATTTAGAATAATTTCAATCAGTGAAAAACAGATCAAAAGGCTTGGCAGGGCAGTATGCATTGCCCTTCTGAGCAGTCAGGACCATATCCATACCCCAACCAAGTGGTGTGAGCGCACCCGCGTACGCGTGGGTGTGGTAAGGGTGGGGGTAATTTAAATATGACTGCAATGAAGCATGTGTCTTGCTTTGCTTTCAAGAGAATGTCTTTATTTTCGCAGTGTGGAAAATAGGCGTGTGGCGCTCCAGGACCGCGCTGTGTCAATCTTTTAGGCTCTGCAGTGCAGTGAGGTGCTGTGCAGCGACCAAACCCGGACCCACAGCATGTCCAAACCGATTAGGGGTCAGGGACGATTGAAGCAAGACCTCTGCAATTATATTCCTTACAGCAGTCTCCAACAATAACAAAAAAAAATCTTAACTCTAATCCCAGACGAACTCGACGATTTTAAACTTGACTTGCGGGTAAATAAAGTGAATAATTATCAGTCCATCAGAGAAACAGTGACTACGTCAAATGAGATGCTCATGTGAGCATAAAAGAGCAAACATGATCCAATAACTTCACTATTGACCAACAACTCTACATAAACATTTTCCTGACTTTCCAGCTCTGCCGTAGACAGACAAGGGAAATTCGATTGAGGTTATAGATCTCGTAGTCCCATCACTGGAACAGCTGTTATTTCTCCCTAAACCCGATAATCAAACACAGACACGAGGACCGCTTAGGCCTTGCATTCAGGACCAAGGATTAAAAGCCTTTTTTAATTTAAATTCTAAACAGACCACTAAGTCCTAGCCATTCAGCAACAGAACCGTCGTATATACGGTAATAAAGTAGCCTAGACTACAGCGTTATGTCTATTAAAATTATCATTAATCATAAACAGTAAATGTATATTAGGCCTATCTTGTTTAAAAATAACCGTTCCTGATACAGCTAAGCTATACAAATAAAACACATAAGAAAACCTACGTCATTATCTCATTAGGCACAGCCAACCAAAGAGCAGTAACAAGAAATTATTATATTATTCCCCGCTGGGCAGGAATGGAAACGAGCAGTCTTTGAGAGTGGTCGCTCTAGTTTAGATTAATGGTTCCCAGCGCTTATTCTGCAGTGCGGGTGAAAGGGCCAGGATCACTAATGATTATAATATAATGTGTGGTGATAACCACTCCCTTTGAGATATTATCGCGCAGTGGGCAATGCTCGGGGGACGGGCTGCTGGGCTGAAAACCAGCAGATAGCTACTAAACAGCAGCAGATTTCTGCACTGAAGCTCCGAAAGCATGCACGAGAGCAGTCCTGTCTGCTGCTGATATCAACAGCTAAGGGCTGAATTAAAGCATTTTTAATTTGTTTGACATTTTTCGTTGAAAACAGTCAATGTAGTCTGTTCAACATAGCTTGCAAAATGAAATATAGTGTCTATACATATAATAAACTTTGAAAAACATTTTATTTAAAAAAATTATGAATTAAGACAATTAGGCTTAGGCTACTCAATTGTTGCATAACACGAGTTGGCTTCTTTAAACAAACTCAAGATTACCTACTACCGTAGGCTACTGGCTCAGTTGTTTATATCATTGAAACATTTGAGCAGTGTCGCATTTTGAAACCCAAATGTAATTAACGATTGCAAATATGCTCAATATAAAATTACCGCGATTAGATGAAAAACATGAAGAAAAAATGATTTAAAATATTATATTTTGGCAATATTTTAATAAATATTTTAGTTTAGTTCCCTAACACAACCACAGATGCTTCTCATTGCAGGCCTTCAATAAATAAACTTGAAAGGATTTGAAAGAGAAATAGCATGGCTACTCAAATTAATGCTAAAGAGTAACTGACCCAAAATAAATATGTGAGTGCACCCTATGTGAATAATTCCTCTGTCTTTCTTCACCAAACAGATGCACACCGAAGTAGGCTATGAGTTAAAGCAAGTTTATATAATTTAAGTGTCCTGCCATTTGTTTAACAATGAAAGAAAAAGAAAAGATTCGTATTATAGAGATATGTGGATCTGCGCCTTGTCTGAAGCGCCAGCTAATCATAGAAGGTATTCAAATGCTAAGCATGACGATGTTTGCGAGTAACCCAGTCAAACTAACAGCCAAAAACTGAACATGGATATAAAATAACTTGAAAACATCATGAACCACAGGAATCATAAATACTATGCCCTCCACACTGACAAAAATGTAAACGAGGTTAATCGATGTAATCCCAAGTTTAGAAATATGAACAGACCGGACACATCCCTTCTCATGGCAATCGACTGCCTCGGATCAATAATAAAGCTGCCTGACTAACTTCTCCATGAGTCTAGAGTGAACAAACGAAAAGGGGGGTGATCCTAAAGGACCACGGGAGACAAGGCCTCGGCAATCCCTCCTCATTCATCTTCATTGCCTTTGTGTGCACAAAAAGCAAGCCCTGCATAAGGTAAAGCCACCATCAAAGCCATGGCTTTATTTTATATCCTATAGATCAGGAGGGAGACAAAGCTTTATTTTCGCCAGGAGAGAGATATTTTACCTCCGCCGTACGGTTTTATGTTGGAGAGGTGTCAGACAGACGAAATGAATGGCTAATGCATAGGCAAAACGCACTCACCCCAGCATGCCTCACGTCAGCAGGCGCTGTCGGGATTTAAGGCCGGTGAAAGCCGTGCGCGCGACTGAGCACGAGCATATAAATACGTGATGTTCTCGACTAGTCCAGATACATGTGCCTACAGTGCCATTTTTAAACCTATACGGCAACCGATAGTTATAGTAATTGTTAAGGAGATTTATAAAGGGATTCCTTGCCATACCCCAAATCTCCTCACTCTTAGTCATTACCGCCACAGCAAGGCTGGTTTTATATAGAAATATAAAGTAATTTATGGCTAGGACCTGATTATAAATAATGAGTATGTTTTGAGTTTTGTTAGGGACGCTTGGTGGGAATAAATTATAAAATGCACGGCCAATAATCTTATTTTGCACCAACCTCTTATCCTGTTTGGGATCCCCTCCAAATTATGCAGGATGCAAACAAGCGTTTTCAATTCGTTATATGGGCAACATTTTATTTTAATGGGACAGTTTATTTCAGGGAGTGGATTATCTGCATCGGCTGTGGCTATATCAGTTACAAACATTCAGCTGGTGATACATCCACCATCATTTCTGTGTCCATCTACACATGAGCTGTGAGTCTACAAATATTCACCACAACAAGGAGCTGCAAATCCAGCTTTCTGGATAGTTAGATATTCCAGCCTTAATACTTTATGAAGCAGTGCTTCATAACCAGGGGAAATCAAATCAAAATAAGATATAAATTAGATATATAAGTAAGTTTCATATTCTACTGCTGATTCACTCCCTCGACAACATCTCAACCTCTACTCTAAAAGTAGCTTAATTTAAAAAGGTGTAATTTTCATACTTGTGCATTTATGTATATCAATAAACATTTATAAAAGGTGTATTTCATATACATGTTATTAGTTATGCCAAGTTCTAAATAAAAGTATTAGGTAAAATGTATGCATAAAATATAAAAATCCTTATCTTGAATACTTTTTCAATAATTCAAAAAAGGAAAAGATGGGTAACACTGCTAATATGGAAACCAATTCTCTGTTTCTTAGAACATAAAACACATATTAATGTCTTATTCTGACTAAACTATATTTCATCTTATCATACCATACCTAAACCTATCTGCTATGACAAGTACTCTATTGCTATTAATAGTGCATTTGTTTTCCACCATGCTAAAGAGTGACCAAAACCCATAGGGACTACAAAAAGTCTGAGAACCACTGCTCTACAACAAACTAGCATGGCCCAAAAAAATTTAATCAAATACAATTCTTTTTTTAGAAATTGACAACCTAACTCCATGGGGAAAAAGTAACTGTTTAATGACACTGTTTTAGGTTTTGGTACATTGGTAATTCATATTATGATCTTGTTTGAAAAATGTGAAGCCCACCTCTAACCTCACCTAAACATCAATAAAGTATAAGCAGATTGTACTTATAAACTGCCAACAGATTTTGTTGGAAACAGCTTGTTAATTTTGTAATTGCAAAGAAATGGCTTGCACACTTATAAACAAATAGGATTCAGGGTTTTGTACAATGTAATACCATCCTGGTTGCCTTAAATTGTTAAGATGAATCAAATTAACCTAATAGTCCACTGACCTTATGTTATATTAAACTGACTTAAAACTGATTGCATAACTTATAAACTTAAGTCAGAACATGATTAACTCATGACTAATTGAGCATAAAAAACTTTCAGTATAGTGATGCCATAGAATATTTTTTTTTGGTTCCCTATCTATATAGTTATACAATCTATAGATATATTTTTATCTTAGTTTTAATAGCTTTTATAAATCTAAAGAATATTTTCTTCCACTATAAATAACCCTGCACTGAACTGAAAGTAAAGTGATGCCATAGAATAATTTTTTTTGGTTCCCTAACTATATAGTTATACAATCTATAGATATATTTTTATCTTAGTTTTAATAGCTTTTATAAATCGAAAGAATCTTTTTTTTCACTATAAATAACCCTGCACGGAACTGAAAGAATCTTTGAATTTAAAAGTTCTCCACAGAACCTTCAATGCTATAACACCTTTTATTTTTGGTGGAGCACACTGAATTAAACATTCAAAAGTTCTGATTTTAAAAAAAAACCTATTAAGCTGACAGATTAACTGATTAAGAGTATCGTGACATTCCTAATTGAATCAAGACTAAAAAAAAGTTCAGTGCCCATTTGATATTCCAAAAAAATGTACCTGCAAGGGAGAAAACTCCTCATACAAGTAGAAAAAAGGAAACACTGCACATGGCACTGAAAAAAAAATGCTCATTTTCAGGCAACAAAAGGTGAAGAAACCGGTTAGAATGCCAAATGCCAGACAAACCTATTTTTGCTGCCGGACCCCCTGTTGTTTCAGGGCCATTAGTTGAATGAGGTGCTGCTCCACTGTTCTCCAGCAGTTCCTCACTGCACGTGTGTTGAGATATCTCAGCTGCTTTACTCACAGACTACAGACTTTCATATTCCCCCTGCTGTGTTTCGAGAGTTGAAACAGAGGGTGGGCATGCAAATAGTTTTCTCTGCACGGTGAGCTCAGATGAGACTGTTACCTTGTTTGAGTTGTTTTTCCATTCGTGTGTTTGTGCCTGAGTGGGCCATCAGGTAAGCATGGCGGGAGGCAGGGCTACAGGACAGGGAACGGTGGGTTGAAAAGGTGAAGAGGTCATGACCTCTGGGTGTTTTATGAGAGACTGAGACTGATTTGTCTTCAGCGGAGCATGCTGTTGGCATCTTCACACCCTTGAGTTGCTGGCTGGCAAGGCAGGACAGGATAGAGGGGGTTGCTGGCTGTAAATTAGCACACTGGCAAAGTGACAGGCAGTCAGGGCCATGGGAATGGCACCCACCTTGACCTGTTTGCGGGTCTGCCGGGTCCAGATGGCAGGGACCGCTGGAACAGACCTTGGTTTGAAAATACCATCTAAAAGAGCACACACCTTAAGGCATCCTAATCACAGTGTGTCTGAACAGACTGCAGAGGAGGCCTCCCCATAGATGAAGCTGTACCTACATTTCATCTAACAGTAATACACATAATAGAAACAGATCTTCATAGATGTGGAGCATCACTCACACAAGCACGCACACATACCTCAGAATAAGCATAACGTAATTTATACTCTCAATGCTTTAAACTCTACACCGCGTATTATATTATTTAACACTTTTAACCTAACCCTCACAGGATCACAGGATTTTTTTTTAAATGACAATTTTATTTAATGAATGATTATTAATTTCTAAAATCAATCTTTTAATCCGGCATGAAAACCAAGGTTCTTTTATTGAACTTTTCAATATGCCGAAAATATCAGCCTAGCTCAGCATTTTCTCATTTACCTTGTAGAGATGCATGCTTCAGATCCTCAGAGTACATGGTGTCTTATTGACTGATCCTGTGGTGAAAAAGGTCCTAGATCTTTAATATGTATATGTTTCTTCTCAGGCTGTAGGTGGGAATTAATACACAAATGCTGCTGGAAGTGCCTAATACAACTGATGTAATATTTGTTACTGGAAGACAAACATGTCCTAGATCTTATCAGGCCTACAGGAAACCCCTATCAGAATATCACAGGTTCAGTGTCTCTCTCCGGCTTCCCGACCGGCCCCACAAAATGCCGATTAGACCTACCAGCAAGTGTGTGCATTAGCCTGAACATAAATCTCACCTACAAACTCAATTTCTAGATAACTACATATCTGTTGAAGATAGATACAGACAAAAGGCAGAGGTTCAATTAATCAAGCTCAATCCAGTTTACTGGGCAAATACAGTATCAACAGTCCTGCTGTGGTTTCTATACAATGATTTTCATGCATAAAACAGCATCTGTGTTGAATGAAATGGCTTGTTTAATCAAATGTAGCTTAGTACATTTAAACCTTATATTTTTCATTTTCTTGGTGTGATTAATATTCTGTGGGTCAAACTGACCCTAAAATTCCACCCCCCCAAAAAACTAATTTAATCCTAATTGGCACAATAGACTTTTGTGACGTAATGCCACTTTGGCAGTTGGAAGAAGTCTGCTCGTAGGTCAACTCATGTGGCCTTGTCAGAAGGGCCTCAAAGAGGGTGCTCTGGAGCATCTTTCTTAAATGATGAATAGCATACCCTATGTTCTTGTGGACTTGGGAAACACAGACATGCTGCAGCTACTGTAGTTCTGCAGAATCACACATGAAGTTATTCAAAAAAGAGAAAAAGTGGGCTTTGAGAGCAAAAAATAAATATATACAGAAAAAACAAAATCAATACCCGTATCTCACAATACACGGAAGTCTTATAAAATGATCGATCTGTGAAACAAATTTTGGTCATTAAGATCCCAAAGTGTCATTAGAAGTCACAGATATTAATTTCAGTCTTCCTGTATGTTTTAAGACCAAGGTTTTCTTCTACTTAAGGAAAGTCACATACATCTTGCATGGCACAGGGGTAAGTAAATACTTTTTTATTGAATGAACTATAACTTTCTGTGTTTTTAAAGAGCTTGAATAAATATTATTCATTTTCTTGTCGGCTTAGTCCCTTTATTAATCTGGGGTCGCCACAGCGGAATCAACCGCCAACTTATCCAGCATATTTTTTACGCAGCGGATGCCCTTCCAGCTGCAACCCATCTCTGGGAAACATCCACACACACACATTCACACTCATACACTATACGGACAATTTAGCCTACCCAATTCACCTATACCACATGTCTTTGGACTTGTGGGGGAAACCGGAGCACCCGGAGGAAACCCACGCAACCACGGGGAGAACATGCAGACTCCACACAGAAATGCCAACTGACCCAGCCGGGGCTCAAACCAGCGACCTTCTTGCTGTGAGGTGAACGTGCTAACCACTACGCCACCGTGGCGCCCTGAATAAATATTATATTAAATAATATTATAATATCCAGTTTTTTAACAGCTAACAAGCATTGAAAATGTCAATTCCAAGCTAATAGCCATTTCAGTTGAAAGCCTGAATTCCTACTTTGGTGACCTGACCATTTTTTTTTTGTTGTACAAATGGATAGCTTGGAACTGATTTTGTTAGGAAATATGGATCAAAGAATACAGGTTGGTAGGGAAAGAAGAGTGATACAGAGAGCGGGAGTGGTGGAGGACAAAGCAGAGGAAGACCAAAAGCGCTGATCTCTGACGAGAAATTGGCTACTTTTTTCTTGACCTTGTTGTAAACCATGGGTTGCCATTGACAGCCGAATGTAGAGTTACATCAATAGTACAAATTGTACAACAGAATAGGCAAGATCAGCATGCTTTGAAGATAATGAAACTATGTAGGCCTATATTGTACACAAATATGCATTGTCTATATTTTCAAATGTTTTGAAAATTTTTGGAGTTGTTTTGTTGTACGATCCAAAGCTTGCCTCTCTAACTTGCAGTTTTGCTAATGTTTTGAAATATTAAACAATTAAGTTGACATTTTAAGTTGAATGTTCTTCTCTAGTTCATCTACAGAAACAGACAGAGGACTGGGCTTGGCATTTAGAGTTTTTAGACCCGGGACAGAACATCGAGATACTCGCTGAAAGATTGATTGATTGATTGATTGGCGACAGAATGGCCAGAACTACCTTTAGCTCAAGATAATGTAATTGAGCTAGCTTCACAGCGATGAGAGAGCCAGACAAACGGCGCTCTCCAGTAGCTGCGCACAGACAAAAGCCAGCTTGATAGGATATTTCTTTTCATTGGTCATGTTCACAATGGGATGAAGTGGTCTTCCTGAGTCCCACAGGTGTGCTGTATGGTCCTGTCTGTTTGTCAGTCCCATGCTATTCACCTGAGCCCAATCCTCTGTGTAAAAGCTGATTGTGGTGGTGTTATCGACTTCTTCGTGTAATTCTCTACTGAAAAAAAAGAGGGAAGTGGAAAGTTTTATCTCTGTGCGGCAGCAGCGGGGAGGGGTGAGAGTTCACTCTCTGTAAGCTTGAGACACTGAAAATATTAGCGGCGGGACGGCTTTGCACACACAGAAAAGCCCCTGTAGACCTTCGCTGCTCTGAGTAAGAAGAGACGAAGAGCTGAATTAACGTAGTACAAAAAAGCACATGAGCACCAATCTGATATTGTACAGTGTTTCCAAGATTTTCCTCATTTAAACAGCTTAAATACTTCTCGATGGATCTTCTGGGGATCAGCGACGGAAATGGATTTGACTGTAAATAAACAGTGTGTGAGCGGATTGACTTGCATGGTCGTAATGATTATCAGAGCTGGCGAAATGCTATGGTGGAACTGAACAATGTAAAGAGAGATACATATATGCGCACAGATGCTATTACAAAGTAAAAAAAAAAAAAGTGATGAGCACACATGCATTTCAACTGAATTTTCTATAACTGTGAATTTTAATAAATGCAACATTTGACACAGAAAAGTGATTTAGTGTTTTTTTTTCCCCATAATGCTGTCCTGAGATCTAAATTAGGCAGCAGGTAATATTATTACCTTTAATTTTTCTTGTGAATAATAATTGAAAATCTTTGTTTCCCCCAATACCACTAGTTTTAATCTACTGGTCAGAAAGCTTTTAATAATTTATAATCAATTACAAAATACATGATATAAAGGAGCAATATCACATAAGTAGCAGTGCAAAATTGCTGTATATAGGCACTGGTGGGAGGTGTGCGTTGGCACGAGCTGCAGGCCGCGTGCCTTAGTGTCCCGCCAGTGACGATATACAGCCATATCGCACTGCTACGAGTGTGTTATTGCATTTATACAACAGTTTGATGGCATAATGTTGTATTTTAAAAATCTAAATCACACACAAGAGTCTAAAAACACTTTTGTATGAGGAACTACTTTCTTCCTCCATTCATTCACATCTGCACCTGACGTAAGTACAGCAGAAACCTTTGCTACTTCAGAAACGTCACTTTAGAGCTAGTATTTAAATGACTCTCCTGCATATTGTCTAAAGTGATGACAAAACAGGTGATTTTGCTGACATTTTAAGATTATAAGGCTGAACGGCATGAAATGCCATCAATCTACAGAGATTTCCCAGTATTTTTCTGTTGCAATCGGACACAAATCACAATAATTAACCCCAAAAAAGCCAGAGCAGCGCAAACACTGCTAGATTACTGTTGTGTTTGTGATATGGAAAACCGCTAAACACATGCGTGCATTCCTTTTTTCTTTCTTTTTACTGAACAAGTCTGCACTAACAAAAACAGGAGACAAACAAATAGCCAACCAAAAAGTACCTCAGGGTTACACAAAGTGTGGCTAACACTACAACATACAAAAGAGAGATCGGCATAATGATTTGATCAGCTGAAGTTAGAAATTGTGCTGTTTTTCTATTCTAAGGGCTTATTATGCGTTCTCTGTAGCCATCTTGTGGAAGGAGAACGTCAACTGTCTTTGCTCAATGACAGATCAATGACAGGCTAATGGCAGCCGATGCACTGTCTCTCAGAACTTATAAATATTTATGATTATACAATTATATATAAAATATAAACCGCCTAGAAGCAATCCAAACAACTACATTCTTGACTAAAAAAGCTTTAAAAGTACAGTATGTTGTCCAACAGCAGCAATCTTTGTCACACTGTAGGGTGTCCTCTGCTTGTCACTGTATGTGGGTGGAGTAATACACAAGGGTGAAGGGTGAAGAGGCTAGACGAGTGCTGTTATTTGCAGAATAATCGCATGACTATCAGCCAATCAGATTTAAGAACCAGACAAAACTGTTGTATAAATAAATATACAAAATGCTGGGTGATTTTAACCAAAATATTGAATAACAAACAAACAAACAACTGGGTACATTCTTCAAATATAATTCATAGCACAAATTTTACCCAGTTTGGGTAAAAAAATTGTTAAAAATTGTTGACCAGAATTTTGAGAGTTGACCAAATTTGAATTGAAATAACCAATCATTTTATTCAATGTTTGGATCACAAGTACAGGTCAGTGTGTTGGTTAATTTTTACCTGATTTTTATATGATCAAAAAACATAGCGATGGAGCATCATTTCACATATAGTCATTTTTACATTAAAAACAGTAAAGTAGGCATGGTAGCAGAGTGAGTAGCACTGTCACCTTACTGCAAGAAGGTAATTGGTTCGAGTCCCGGCTGGGTCAGTTGGCATTTTTGTGTGGCGTTAACATGTTCTCCCCGTGTTCGCGCGGGTTTCCTCAGGGTGCTATGGTTTCTCCCACAATTACCCAAATCTGTGAATTGGGTAAGCTAAATTGTCCGTAGTGTATGTAGTAAGTCCTGGTTCTCCAGGTTGGGGGTTGAGCGTTGGGTTAACGACCCACCCCATAAAAATTAGATGTTACAAAACACCAATATGGTGTGGCTAAACATCAACTTCGATATAAACGGCCCTAGGAGTAAGTATGTATGTAAGTAAGTAGAGACAACTTTGCAATTAATTAGTCCATTCTTCTATGAACAAATCAAATACAATTTAATTTGATTCAGGCACAAAAATGACATCTACTGGCTATAAAAGTGGCAGTGAGACTTAAATATAATAATTAACAACATTTTATGAATTGCTAGGTTGCTTTAACCCAGCTTTGAGTCAAACATTGGCAAACCCAACTGTCAATTTTTTTAAATTAATTTGTTCACCTGTTAGCTTAATTTGTTCACCTGTTAGGCTAAAACAAGCCAGCATTCTTAGTGCATGCATGAAGCCAGAGCAGCCTGTTCTTTGCATGAATTCAATGGAGAAGGTCAAAGGGACAGCGATGAAACCCCATAAGCTGTTCTATGTGCATGTACATAAGCTTCGATTTACAGTTGGACAATTTCCTCTCGTCCTTTGATTCTTGCTTTAGCCCTTTGCTTTTTTCTTGCCCGTCGTCCTACAAGACACACCTCCTTTACCCCCACCCTCAATGCCCTTCCACCCTTTGTGCTCCTCTCCAAATACAGCACGTCCCCAATATAAGAAACAGCAAATCCGCTCCCTCTTAACCACAGACGTGTTTACCATCCCATAATACTTGCTCCCAGATTTGTTCAGCCCTTTGGATTGCCTTTTCTGCCCATATTTCCCCTCCGCTCTTATCGCCAAACAAAGCGGCTTCTTCCCCCCCATCGCAAAGCTCAGAAACCCCCGATTGTTACAATGGTAAGTATCGAAGGCGTTCTCCATTTCCACTGTAAAACCTGGAGACTAATGCAACGCAACCACACCGTGCCGGGGGAGATTGCTGTCAACACTCTCCAAAAACTGCAAACTCAGATTAGAGGCTGCTCGCGACGTCGATTTCAAAAGGCCTGCGCGTTTATTCAAGCCCAACGTGAAATAATCTGCATCTATTCAGATATAGAGAGGCTGTATGGAAGTTATTGATGTCAACTTTGCATGCTTATTGCTACCTTGGTTCTGCTGCTGGTATAATTGAGCTGAAAAGAGCCATGAAAAATGGCTTCCCTTGAGTCTTAATACCCAGGTAAAGAATTGAGTGTTTGGTTTTTTAAAATATGTAATTTTCTAGAGTAAATGGTATGGCTGGCTAAAAGAGCCCGGTCTGGAATACCCACGACACATTTATTTTGCCATAAAAAGGATTTCTCTCTTTTATTTTTTGTAGAAGAGGTGGGATATTTTCATAATAAACAGCTACATAACTGCAGCTCTGTATTATGTTTACTTGGCTATCACTGCCTGTTTACACCGCATTAAAATACTAACATACTTCATACACTATTTCTCTTGTTGGTTTCTCTATTTAAACATCAACAAAAGTGCCATTGGTAATTTTTTACTGCTTTATGTCTATTATATGTAAATAAAAGTATACATTTTCACTAGTATGAGTGCTGATGACCAAAAATGTATTCATTTTAAGGATTTTAACCCATTAAATCACAGTTCGGCAACATAATACCACTGTTGTTTAATAATAACCATAAAATGTACTGTTTTACATATATTCAGTGCTATGCAGATCACTATATATATAATGTACTTGTACATTTTTTACATACACACACACACACATTTAAAACAATTTTCAACATCTATACCAATATACTCACTAGAGCAATTCTAGCGTTATGGTTGTGACATTTGCAGTACAAATTCAAAACATAAACTCACATAGAAAATCTATGTTAACATTATATTGAAACATCTGCTTATATTGTCCAGGACAACTGACCACAGAGTTAAATGATCAGAAAAATAACAATCTGTAAACATATTTTGTACTTGAGGAAAATAATAATAAATAAGGGAAATAAACATGCTTTAAGGATGTGACCAAAAAAGTATGCGAGTTTGCAGTATACAGCATACTTTGTCTGTCAATTAAACTGCACAATCCAAAAGAAATGATGCTAATCAAAAGGATAAGAGTTGGCTTTCTATAAAACAAACATGATTGACATTATGGATGTGACATCTCTCCGTTATGGATGTGACAGATGTGAAATTCCCACTTGTGTGACTTTAGTAAATCAAATGTAATAGTTTGAAAACATTGACAGAGACATTTTTGAGTATTTCTAAAGCACTGTAAAATACTAGCTTACACAAAACACTTAGAAATGGTTTCCATATTTTGGTGAATAATTTAGCAAGAAATTGCTCTATATTGAATGACCTAAAAGCTCAAAAGCTATATTTGCTCCATGGGCCCAGAAACATTGTTTTATATACACATGTAATATATAAAATATGAAGCCATGCCAACAAAATGAAGTCTGTTAACAAAGGTAAGTATTTTTGCTTAAATGGCACTGGGATTAACCACAGCAGTTTTTATTGCAATTATTTGTTATAAAACACTAATTACTGCAAAAGCGTATGCTGTTTGCATTGACCCAGTCACAAAAGAACTAAATTGAACATAACAAACATACCCATAAGGTCATACAAGGGTTATCAACCATAGAAACTTTCAACACTGTAAAAAAATGCTGGGTTCCATTATCGATTTGTGTTGGGACAACATGAAGACAACATGAAGTAATAAAGTTATCTTATTCGTTTTTACAAATGTAAGTGGACTGAACATAAAACAATTAAGTTGTCCCAAAAAGAATTAAAAATAATAAAAATGCAAGAATTTGAGTAAACAGTAAAGTAACCTTTTGAGTGTATTCCACAAAAGGTTTATAATAGTGCAAAAAAGAAAACAAATAAACCTTTTACACTTAGAAATAAACAGTTCTTCAAAGAATTGATGACTCAGTGGTTTGTTTGGAAATCCAAAACGTTCTTTCTATGCCATAAATGCCAAAAGCCCTCTTTTGGAACCTTAATTTTTAAGAGTGTTGTGCTGCTATATCAAATAAAAACAAAAATGCTGTCCGCTTAAAAGTGTCAGATGGCTAAGCTTGAAATCCTGGCCATGAACTTGCCAAATTGCCCAACAGAGCTTGTATATGTGTGTGTTCAACAGAGTTTGTGATGAGACACACACACACACACACACACATTACAGGTTAAACTGCATGGGAATCGCGCAGGCTACACACTGTTTGTTTTGGACTCAATAGCATCTCATTTACACGTGTTAATTGCAGCTAATTGGTTCTAATTGGATGAACAGGAAACCCTCTGGGACCATTCATACCTTTAATTTGAGGTAAATATAATTAATTAACATATGTTAATTGGAGCCAATTAACAATGATTAAGAGATGCCAGCCATGAGAAAAAGTACAACTATCAAAATTCGATCAAGTCGGATACGTGCTTCAGGACGAGACACGCACGGACGAAGCGGCATCTGGACCGGCGCTGTTTGGGTGGCTTTGGGTGACGAATTGGGACGCTCAGCCTGGCATGGCTGCGTGTTGTCTTGTGCCGCTCCTGCCCCGTGGCACACCTGCGCAGGAAGTGCTCCCATGGACAGAGGGCATCTGTAGGCCCATGAGGGGCCAGCGTGTGCTGCACCGCCGGAGCGCAAGAGATTAGAGGAGCTGCTGCTGAGTCCGGCAGAGAGGGAGGGGGCGCAGAGACAGAAAGAGAGAGAGAGATAGAGAGGGAGCGGTGAGCTACTATACTATACATACTACATCTACAGGAGATGCGGAGAGAGCAGAAATAAGTAGAATGTGTATCCTGTGTGATAGCAGTAGTGTTTTTAGGAAATCTTCAGTTTGAATATTTATTTAATTTTTGGTAAATATGTTAATGTGTGCATACAGTGTGCAAGACTTGAATTATAGCATCATGTAAAACATGAACAATTTCTAAACCAACACTTTTTAGTTGATTTTACGTTTACGATGTTACCTCAAGTATTTGCATACTGCATTTCAGTTTTGGAAAACCCTTGTTAAGGTGAACTGATTTGTATGAATGCTATTATATCAAACTTTTAGTTCCCATCATGTTTTGCTTCAAAATAAACATATAAACTAGGTGTTTTTTGTGTGTGTTTGTGCAAAATTTATATAAACAGAGGTCTCTGTTATGTTAGCATTTTGAGTATAGGTTAGATTCAGGATGGGTCTACAAATATCAAGACGATTTGTTGCTTGATTTCAATAGTAATAATGACTTTAGTTGTTAAAACAGTAGTTGTCTCTCTGCTAGTAATATTAACATGTGCATGTTTTTGTTACCTGGACACACTTATTAAAACTCTTCATCATTTAAAGGCAAATATTTTGCATATTTTAAACAAATAAATCAAGTTATTGTTGAAATAAATACAACTGAGAGGTTCTGAGATGCGGTAAATGTTACAGTCATGCTCAACTTAAATAAGCTGTTAAAACTAATAAAGTACTTTTTGACCTCTTTTTTAGCTTGCATGCTTTAAGTAGATGTAACCAATTTTATAATAAATGTGCACATATCCAGATTGTCTTAACTACGCACTTGACATAAAACATTCCAACAACTCTAGTTTAAAACAGTAAAAAGACCTTGCACTCATAACGTTTTTCATAGAGGATGAATCTTTCAACTTTGAACATGTGAAGCATAGTCTAAAACTGCTATAAAATCAAGTCAACTTTTTTTTCTTAGGGGGAAAAAACGCTGGAAATAACTGAGCAGTGGTATATCGTTAGCATAGGATGACCAGACATCCAGCTTTTTTGGAACAGTCCCATATTTAAGCTCTGTTTTAGTTTCCTGGCTTAAAAAATATTCACTGTGGTGAAATTGGCTAAGCGTGAAAAAACAGCTGTTAAGAGGGGTCTGATCATAGCAACATGTACGTGTTTGCACAAACTCTGCATTTCAGCACATTGTAAAGTCTGCATGGAATCAAATTTGCAATATTTATTTTGCTAGCTCACATTGTCATCCTTACATTATCATTTAATAATTAATTAAATGTTTCGGTGTTCTTCTGTTGATATCAACTCAATGGCTTCCAAAGCAATTTTCTTAACCACGCTCCACAATCCGAAGCACAATAGAAAGCCCCACCCCTACTCTATATTCAGTTTCAGTTGGAAGTACAACAACGTACTGAAAATAAAAGTCTCAGTACATTTTAAAGTCTGCTTGAACCGGAAGTTGCTATTTAATATTTTTTTAAAATTTGATTTGATTTAATTTATTTTCGAACAAAAAAATATCATACATAAAACATCTTTAACAAAAAAATACACTTCAACATGGTCGAAAATGGAGCGGGATGATGCACAAGCTTTTTATTTTCCCACCCCATTACCACACACATCATTCGTTTATTACTTAAACTTTTTTCTTTTTTACTTATCTTTTCTTTTTACATGAGACATAATTTATCCTTTTGGCATCTTTAATATACTATATGTTTGATTCCATTTGTACATTTACATTTTATAACAGACAAACAAATAATAAATACAAAGTACTGCAAATAGCCATTCATTTAAATTTCATCATACCTTCCTCATTTTATCCTTTTTCAATCACCTTCATCATTATATGCCTTTAATAATATTTATTTTTTACAACTTTTTTAATTGATTAATATCCTGATATTGTTTGAGACTCTAAACTGTTCCATAATTTCACACCACATAGAGACATACACAAACTTTTTAAAGTTGTCCTTGTTTTCAATCTCCTAAAATTTAGTTCTTCTCTCAGATTATATCCCCCTTGTCTTTCTTCAAAAAACTTTTGTATGCATCTTCTTCTATAAAGAAGCATCCAGAATGCAAACTTTACTCAAGTCTAACCTCAACAGACTAAGAGGGCAAATTTTGTCAAACAACATTGAGCCTTGGTGTTACACCAACCTACAGTATCAAACAAACGGTAGTGTTTACCAGTCCGAATGAACTTTTTTTTAGTATCACCAATCTCTGGCAAACAGTTTCAAACTCTCGTCTGATTTGGTTATAAATGACATCATACTGGTTCATTATTTGGTTTTACATGAATTGTAATAGTGCCTTAAGACAGCAAGGATGTAAGTTTCAGATATTTGCATCCCTGCTAACAGCTAAACAATCCCCAAAGTAGCTTATTCTGCTGCTTTCAAACTGAACGTTGGAGTTAATATGGGCATATGGACAGGCAGACTGTTGGAGGGTTTTAATACGTCAGTGATTTGGCTGGCGAGGGCAGGTGATTCCCAGTCGGGCGAGAGATCGAGCGAGAAGAGGCACTTGTCCTGCTGGGCCAGTAACCTGTGTCAGAGACCTGGAGTCCTGAGCTGACATTGACACAAACACATGAAAACAGGCGCCTGGCAGGTGTCTGGGCACACACACTGGCATCAGCAGAACTCTCCATTCCTTTCTCCTTCAGAGTCTAAATCGTCGGGCACATGACAAACAAGCACAAGCGATGCACAGTGCCGTCTTCTGAATAACTTTGCCTTTTGACAAGCACATGTAAATGTTCTGTCCTCAAGAAGACAGACAGCGACACGGTGGATGTGCTCAAACAGCGGCACTTGCGCTAGTAGCCTTGAGCGCTGAGGCATGGTGGCAGAGGCCGACAGTGCCCAGTAGGGAAAGGTGTGAATGTGTGTCAGATGGTACAGCGGGCAGGCTGGCATCGAGCAGAGTAGTACGGTTGGCACAGCTATAGTGGTCTGCTCAGGCAAGGAGAGCTGGGGCTTAGCCCGACCCACACGCTGCGCCACCCAGGTAACACCAAGACAGACAGCCAGCCACCCACCTGCCCCCTCAGCCTCCCCGCATGCCCTGGGGCAGCATCTTACATACCAGCCTGCCTGAATCACTGAGCCTGCTAATCATCTTAGCCCCAGACACACACATAGCCTTCTGTGTGCAACTAGCCTGAGTGGAACTAGCCGGGCTTGTAATGGGAAATAATGCGCTACTAACTTCTTGACCCAGTATTATATTATTAGTCATATATAGCACATTCAAATAGATAATTAAACATAGAATTGTGTCAATATTTTATAATTACAATACTAAAAATGTGAGATCTTTCTAAAATACAGTTAAATGAATTGGAAATATGTATGTGTGTTTAAACACTTTATAATAATAACGCACACACACACTATTCATACTGTATATACTGTATGAACAGAGCACGACCATAAATACAACATTCAATTATAATATGTTCATGCTTTAATATGAATTAAAAAATACATATAATAAATATAAAATATTACACAAGATAAATATTAATAGATAATCTGTTGCGTCAGAAATTGCAACCAATTAACACTATACAGTGCTTCCCACAGGTTTGAAATATACTTGCAGTAAACGAATTGAAACACACCATTTAACACACCATTTAGTTAACTATATGCAACAAACAATACATCATTTAATTGATTAAATTAAAAGAACATTTAACACAATCATTTTATTTATTATACACTATTATACACTGTTTGTTTTCAATGGGTTTAAAAAGTAAAAAAAAAAAGAGACATCTACAATTTCTTACTTTTATGCTATCCAGGAGCCATGTACACCTACTGACAGGTAAAATCTGTTTATCTCTTTCTTTCAAGTTCAAAGCAAACTTGAATGACAAAGCAGTTTAGATATTTATATAAAATAGACTATGTAATATATAAACATCAACAAATTAATAAAATAATCAGCAAATGAAAAATAAATTACAGACAAGGGAATAAAAATAGACAATATCTCTAACAATTATCATAATAACAAGATTAAAACCTGTAGATTATTTAAATAAGGCACATGCGACTAACCATTACTTATGGTATACATACATTTTCCAGCCAGTTTAGACCAGCCATTTTGTTGTTTAGATAAAAAAATAAAAAAATAAATTATTTAATGTTTTTCTCACTCTCTTAAGCCAGGACAAAGTAGGCTAAATTAAAAAGGTGATGCAAAGATTTAGAGCTTTAGAAAGTGAAAGCGGAAGTTGAATCTCAGACATTTTACACGATTTAGAACCCGGGCCAGACAAATTTTTTAAGCCCCAAAAAGGCGCGCCTCTGTTGATCTGCAGAGCGAGAGAGACTGTCTGTGGGAGTGTTGACAGGTCTCACGCACACAGAACGAAACCGGTAAAGGAGCGAAGATTTTCCACTATTTAATCGATCTCGGATGTTGGGTAATTAGGTGGATACAAAAAATGAAAAGGATTTAAATAACAGTAAAAAAAAAAAAAATGTCACCAAATATAACGGGTGGCAGTTAACATACCTTGGCGACCCGCCCAGGTAAAGTCTGTGTGTGGGAAGCACTGCTCTACATTTTACCCACTCTTAGGGGAAAAAAATTGGTCAAAACACACCTGGCTTTAATTATTATGTACTATCCTAATTAATGAGTTCAGGTGTGACTGAACAGGGTTGGACCTGAAATCTGCAGGAAGGTGGATCTCCAGGAACATGGTTGGGCACCACTGTTTAAGATTTAGACCTTCATCAGGCTTACACACTTGCATACAAAGAAATCAACTTCCACTGGTGGTGGATGAGGAGATTCCCCCAACATCTGTAAAGCAATTTGAGTGTCCAGAAAAGCACAATATTACTGTAAAGAATCATTATTATCTAGCCAGTTGCACTGCGCCTTGTTGCCATGCTTGTTTATTCTGTGGCCATTGTACTGCTTGGCCCCGATAATTGCTGCTTGCAGCTATATTTATCATTAATTATTATAATTTAAGTTCTCAATATGGCGCCACGGTGGCGTAGTGGGTAACACGATCACCTCACAGCAAGAAGGTTGCTGGTTTGAGCCTCGGCTGGGTCAGTTGGGATTTCTGTGTGGTTCTCCCTGTGGTTGCGTGGGTTTCCTCCGGGTGCTCCGGTTTCCCCCACAAGTCCAAAGACATGTGGTATACGTGAATTAAATGGGCTAAATTAGCCGTAGTGTATGCGTGTGAATGAGTGTATATGGATGGGATGTTTCCCAGAGATGGGTTGCAGCTGGAAGGGCATTCGCTGCATAAAACATTAGCTGGATAAGTTGGTGATTCATTCCACTGTGGCGACCCCAGATTAATAAAGGGAATAAATAAGCCGAAAAGAAAATGAATGAATCAATGAAGTTCTCAATATGAGAACATTTCTCAAAACAAAAATAAGAAAAAGAAAAAAAAAGTCCCAACTGGTCTGCCATCAAAATTAATCATGTAGGCTGCTCTAGGTTCTCACAATTAAAACAAGACAATTGCATTGAAGAGAAATTTAAATACAGACACAATATTCATAATATTTCTTTAAAAATAAACAGACACACAATGAGGCAAATGTTTGCAAGAATTGGAAGGCAATCTCGTTGAGGCAAATTACAAATTGATTTGTGTTCCTGACACCACCCTAAGCAACTTTCTCATTTTAATGATAACCTACACACAAAAGGTCAACCAGGCAGTCACAATGCGTATGCCAGAACAGCATAAGCAGGTATCTAGCCAGGTTTCTTCTCACATAGACCACTACACTGTGTTCCTGTTGCATTATAAGCAATTTGTGAAGGTGTTATGATGAAAGTGTAAACTTCATGTGTGTGTGTGTGTTTGCACATGCGCAGGGTTTATCATACAGAGTTGAACTAGTGCTCTGCTCTCCCTTCACTGCATACTTTAAAGACAACTGCTGAGGTCTAATAAATCCATCAAACACCGTCCGCCTGTCATCCCAGCCCTGCTTTTACTTTAAAGGCTGGACAGGAGGGCAGAAGTCCCAAAACAAAGGCTCGGGGAGACAGAGAGGGGGAGCAAACCCTCCTGTAGTCGCACATCATGAATATTTAACAGAACTTGTTGGAGTGAGCAGAAAATGCTGGGGTGGGTGAGCTCAGGGATTGTGTCTGCGTTCAGCGCACCCTTGTTCGGAGTGTGCGCCGGGGTTTGTTTGCGAGATTGGGGTTGGGTGGGCAGCATCAAAGGATCACCAAGGGACAGCAATTCCCATGGCAACAGTTCGTCAGGTAGGGGGTTCGGGGTTCAGCTGCCCCTGCCGGTCCCTCGAGATGGAGAGAGAGAGGAACGGAGAGAGGCAAGCATTTTGTCTCAGCACACTTGACAAAACAAAGACAACTCACTCCTCTGGTTTCATGCCACATTTTTTATTCATAAACAAGCTGCTGGCTGTAAAGACATGATAAAGCGGCGCGGGGCCTCTGCTGAGATGGCCACCCATTTGAATGCAAAGCCTCAGCTGCACAAAATCCTCCCGAGCCCCATTATTCTCTGGATTTCACCGCTATTTTCGTCAGCCGCTAAGCTGGCCATGGATCGAGACTGGAGATATGTCATCAAAATGGTCTCATTCAGCTACCAATGGCCATTAACATAAAAATTAAAGAATTATAAAACAAGCTTGAATGAATGAGGGATGAATAAAAACCTCCACCCGCCTTGACTCCAATCACTTTTGCCTCCTTTCTCATCCCACAAAGTGCGAGATTGGTGCATTCTTCCATTATTGGATTTACTGCCTTTATTTGCTGTAAACATGTATTTACTGCTAACATGTACAGCCAGGAGAAGAGAGCAAAAGATTGGTGTGGCACCTGAAATAAAGGTATTTATTTAATACATTTTAGAAAACTAAATGAATTTTTTTAAATAATTACATAAATTAAAATAATCAATGAATGAAATCATTTAGACTAACTGAATTTGTCTACAAATTTATTTAAAAAATTACTTTTACATATAATCTCCACTATTTTATTGGCCAAACAGAATTTAAACACACCCACATGGACAAGATTATGTTTAAATTTAAATAAATAAATAAATAAATATTTTGATAATGTTACAATGATATACTGAGTTAACATTGTACGTTGGTAGCCCAATCTTGTGTAATGTACAACTGATGACAAACTTAACAATTGCATCTCAGACGCTTCACAACATTCATAGAAAGTCTAGCATGCTTAATTTTACACCAACAAAAGCAGGCGATGCTTTTTTGAGCACAGAACAATCTAAATTTATGGTCATAGTCCTGCTTGACTTTCCAAAAAAGTAATATTGGTACAGACATGTGCACAAAAACATATTTTAATTGATTCCAAATTGTTGCCATCTTACTTCTGTTAAACTTAAAATAATTGTTTTGAATAAAATTTTGAATAATATTGTTACTTCTGTAGTATTTTTTCCTATTCCTACTTGTTTTTTCCTATTCCTATGTCTGGTTTTGAAGTATAGTACAGTACATATTTAATCACCTGGACAATTAGTTAAATACTGAATAAGAATTACTAATAGGAACAATAGGGGCACTCTTTCACACAAGCTTAAATAAAATAAGAAAATAAAAACAAGCCAATGGTATTATACTATATGAAATCCAAGGATGTGTCCACTGTCTGGTTTTCTTTCTTTTGGGGGAAAAAGCAAGACAATCAACATGCCACTTCAGTAGCCGTTGTTTGTTTCTGTCAGTTGCTAGTTCTTAATGATATCAATGATAAAGTATAGTTCACTCAAAACTGAAAAATCTGTCATCTTTTACTTAACTCACACTACTAGATACAAACAGGTTTGACTTTCTTTCTCCTGTTGATGACAAAAGATGATATTTTGAAGCTAAAAACCTGCAACCATTGAGTATTTGTTTTTCCTCTAAATGAAGTAAATGGTTACAGGTTTCAGCTTTCATCAGAATATCTTCTGGGTTCAAATGAAAAAACAAGTCCTAAAGGTTTGGAACAAGTTGAGGGTGAGCAAATGAGACTTGTCACTTGTCCGACTTGATAATAGAGTCCCTCGAAAGGGGATCATCACATTTGGGGGTCTTGGCTATCAAAAAAAAAAAAAGAAACCAAAACATAAACACCTTACATTAACACACAGACATAGAAGTAAATGATATTAGATACTCACACAACTCATTAAGAATGTTTTCTACTGTCAACACGTGGTGCCTGAAACCTGTGTCTGTTTTCTGAAGAGTCTTTCTCAACCCTTCTCAGCATCACACTTATGATTTATTTAGTCTGTTGTTTGTGTCAGACTGTCGTCTATCTGAAAGGTGTTTATTTTGTCAATGACTTGAGTGTTTGCCCAGCTGGCGCCGGCATGCCAAGGTTGTGCCAGCACAGTGCCTGGGGTGCAGGCTTTAGGGTTTAGGCAGGGGGGCGAGGGATGGCGTTCTGGGTGAGGTGGCAGCATGCCGGATCCTCCACGTCCCCCGTCCGGGCTTGCAGACCTGTGAGAGCCTATCAATGCCAGTCCAAACGCCGGCAAAGAAGAGAGGCTTAGCTGTAATCCGTATTGACTGCCTCGTGCTTTGTCTGCCAATTTATATCATGGATTTGTCCCACTCAATGATGTGCTTCTGTCAAGTTCTCCCACATTAATCCATAACATTATTAGTTTTCAGTACAGCCCTAATTATTCCAGCTCTGACCTAAATGGTGACGGAATGAATGGAAAGAAAGCAACAAACAAACATTTATAGCCAAACATGGCATGGTGACAATAGGGTTAATACTATAGACGTAATTGTCAAAACGTCGGTTTTGTCTTTGCAAAACGAGTGTGAAATGAAACATCAGACACACAGGGCTCTATATGCAGGGAAGAGGATGAGGCCCTATTTAAGCCAGAGGCAGAGGAACGTGTGGCACCCTGCTGCTAAATCTGTAGATTACAGTGAACTTCCCTCTGGCGCTTCTCTGCGAGTCTACCTGAGCCAGAGCCTAAGGGGAGACAAGCAGAGACTCATTTAAAGATCCGACGCAGCTCCAGGAGGACTTTATCAGGCCAGTTTGTCAGGACAGGACAGGGGGCAGTTCAGCTTAGCCCTATCCCAGCGTGAGCACCCTTACTCAGTGTGCTAATACCTCGCTGTCATGACTTTAAACACCTTTGCAAGCCCCAACAGCAAGTACAAAAGTCAAATTTAAGGAGAACAGACACAGAGCCTTTAGTGCTCCTTTCACTTTCACAAGTTTAAAGAGGTTATTTCATTCAAAAATTACTTTTTCAAGAGATGCAAGACATTAATGAAAACTGTTGACTATTTAAGTACACTGTCAACCATTATTTTTTAATATCTTTTTTAATTGGACACAGGGCTTGGCGATTAATCGAATTGTTATCAAAATCAACATTCAGAACCTATAATCGATCTAAGTTTCCAGTTACAATAACTTTCAATACCACGTGTGGAGTCACGTGACCCTGCTCTGTTAAGGCTGATTTATACTTCAGCATTGAACGGATACCCGCGCACCACTTGAAAAATGTAACTACATGTCGCACGTTTACATTACATTGACGATGATTGGAAGCTATGCCAGATATGCCTTGAGATTATATATTTTCTATTACAATTATTATTATTTACATTAAAATATTTGTTTATGGAAGATGCAAGAAATGCACTGTTTAAAATATTATTTACAGGATATACAAGAATTATTTTATTTAGAAGAGATACTGCTTATTTTCTACTTTTAAAAACATTGCAAATAATTATTTTGTTTCCAAAAGAACAAAAAAAACAGCAGTTCTTTTCACTTTTTTTATAAGGAAAAAGTGACTGTTGGTTTTAATTCAGTTGTTCAACGTTGATGTTTAATAAATAATCATAGATAGTAGATGGTGTGTTTCCTTCAATTATTTTAAAATGTTAATAACAGGACAATTTGTAAAAAGAAAAAAAAGATTTTTTCTATCACATGATACTGAAATAAAATTCTAGATTCCACTTGTCATCATATGTAAAAAAAATAAATAAATAAAATTGTAATATGTTGTAAAAATGTTTACTTATGTGTATGTATTATGAATATATGCTATAAATTTGTTAAATCTGAGTGCAGATAAGTGTAAACCATCCTCCAGATACTGGACCAACAAAAATAAAGGGGACAACAAAGTAATGTATTATTAGCCGTACCTGCAGTAGGCTATACGGCACCGCAAATTACATTCAACACAAATATTCAGAGATGGTCTTCTGAGAGAACTGTTATACCTGTGATTAAGTCTCACACCTGTACTGAAGTCATGATGCAGCTTGCCGCAATAGTCAAGCATAGATGCGAGCTCGCACACACACTCTCTCTCTCTCTCTCTCTCTCTCTCTCTCTCTCTCTCTCTCTCACTAACTCACTCACTCACTCCCCCATCCACATCAATTTGTTGTGCTGTGTGTTGTTTTTCCCCCCTTTGCCCGCGTCCCCTCTCCTGGGCCAACGCTCACATCAGCGGCGAGTTGATAACGCCACTGGAGGAACCCTGTTTGGAATTTAGATTAATGTGTGACTAGCAGCCAGATGGAACGATAAGAATAAAGGAAAATAAGCTAGGAGAGCACTTGAACGGGAACAAAACAACGGAGAAAAAAAAGCAGAGAGCCACAAAACAACCCTAGTTTCTCTCTCTCTTTTTTAGCGGCGCGAGTGAGACGGGTTTGAGGTCATAAGCGAGCACCCGAATGAGGGACTAGAGGTGTGTATTTGTGTGTTTGTGTGTAGGTGATCACACCCCTCACGGCTTATCAGATAACAGCACACCTTTAATGGGCCAGTGTGTAAGAGAGAGACGGCAAACAACCACTTTTGTCTTATCTGCCATTGTTAGCGAGGGAAGCTAACAGACATCCCGGCGGTTCTAGTCGTACTGTGGCCCAGTTCTAAACCAGGCCCCCCTGATCCGTAATAACCTCCTCCGCCCGAGCACAGCCCAAATCCCATTTCAGCATCACCGGAGGCGGATGGCCGCTTCTGGCTCTCCCACTGCCATTATCACTGAGCTGCACGCCTCCCAGGTGAGTGGCAGAGCGGGGACCAGCGGGAGGAAGACGAGACAGGAAGGAGGAGAGGAGGAGAAATGGAGGGAAAAAAGTGAAATAATTGGAAACTGTGCCAGCGTGTAACAAACATACAAACAAAGTAGAGAAATCAATTAAAAATGAGAGTGAGCAATAATGGGTGCAACATGCTGATGTTTTACAGATGTACTGAGACAGAGACGCTCTTTCAGCAGGTCAGTCTGAATTATCTTGACCATTTTTTGTCATTGCTTGATGTGCTAACTGGTAATAAAAACAGCCCAAATTTAAATTGACTCGAGGGCAAGAACTAAGATGAACATAGGTTTGAAATGACATGAGGGTGGGTAATTAATAACAGAACTTTCAATTTTGGGTTTGCTATCCCTTTAAAGTCATAACTTAGAGTCCCATCACTGTTCCAAACTTGTTTGAAAGAAGTCATTTTTGAAGAAAGCTGGAAACCTGTAACCATTGACTTCCATAGTATTTGTTTTTGTGGGCGAAATAAGAAATGCATCAACAGTTCAAAGCATGTACAGTACATTGCAGTTATAAAAATTTACTGTGAAATTGTTATGAAAAATCTGCATCACACTTCAATATTTGCACACCCTCACATTTGAGAAAAAAGTGGAGTATGGTTTGGGCTTTAAACCTAACCCGGTATTATATAATTTATAAGTATCCACTGAGAGACAAAACCTCCTGCATCTTTAGAGAAAAGCATTATTTTTCATATTTTTTTAAATAATGTTTTCAACCCTACACCTGGATGCCTACTATCCAACAGAGCTCAACCATAATCAAACAAACTCAAGCAGTTAATAAAGCTTTTTAGGATCATATCAAATACAGAAGCAGATGTGCTGAAGCAGGTTGGAAAGCAGGAGCAATGTTCAAGACCTTGGCAATAGAGTTGGGAGCACCATACACAAATGCTTACGTCAAAATCTCGATTATTTCTGTTCTTAAAGCCATCTTGGGTATTTTATAAGCATAAAGTATATTTAGAATGCTAATTGTCCTAGCCTTCATCACTGCATTGAATACAATAAAATAGTATGATTTCTTCCTCATTCTGTGATAAATAAAACAATGTGTCTATTCAAAATGGAGTGATTTTAAACACTCGACTGATGTTAAGAAATGAATTTAAAAAGGCTCCTATTTTACACTTTTAACAAGATGTAAGATAATTATTCAGTCTATAAGATGCAAGATAAGTGTCTTCAGAATGTCTATGTAAAGTTTTAGCTCAAAATACCCATCAGATCATTTATTAAAGGGTCACGAAACACAAAAACACATTTTTGCAATAAACACTATTAGGACACATATATTTTGCTAAAGAGTGAAAATTGGTTGTTTTTGCATTATTTCGAGCAAATTCGTTCTTCCGGTTTGAAACAAATTTTTGAAGCTGTGTCACGCCAATGAGACCCTTGTGTGTTTTCCAGCATGGAGAGTGGAGGTCTGTACTTGCGAGTGCATCGTGACATCTCTGAGTGTGCGGCATTAAGTTATGAGAAAGACTTTGTTAAAACCAATCAGCACGATCTATTGTGTATGCGGTGCAACTTCATTAATATGCATGATAGCTTTAAAGATTGTTTGTATCTGTTGCAGTGTCCAGACGGCAGAGAGACGCCTCGTTGTGTTGCCAAAACAAGTGGAAGAAGAAGAATTGTTTGGAGACACAGGTCGCCAGTGTTGTGTTTATGTGCTGCACCGAAGGTTTTGTTTACATTTTCCGCTATGAGAGCGCAGCTGGACTGCCACGCGCGCGCAGCAGAAAAGCGTTTGTAAGGAACTTTTTTTTTCACCCAAGAGCTTTCCGCATCTGGAAATGGTGAAATCCGGATTTGCCGCTTGTCTCCTTTTAAAACAGATACCGCTCCAGTTCATGTTGATTGTCCTGTCTCTACAGATTTTGTAAGTGATCAGTGCTCTTTGTTTGTTTATTCAGATGGTAATTCAGATGGTAAAGTTAGTTCGTATCAGCAGTACTCTTTCAGTGTTTAAAGACGGACCTTAGTCAAAAAGATTAGAACTGTTACTGAGTTTATAGTACGTTAATATCACTACAAAATTATAGACTGAAAGATCCGCTGTGATCCGAGTGTAAACCTGTAAACACCACAGTCACCGCAGTCAAACAACTACTTTCGTGTAGAATTTTCGCCGCATTTTGTGATGCATTTTTGCCGCATTTTTGTGGATAGTGTATACAAACATGGCTTTCTGACACTACCTACCTATAACTCACCTATACCTATAAAAGTAAAAGTGCCAAACTGCCATTAAAGTTGACAAATTTATATTTTGGCAAATAATTAGATTACTGATGTTAATGTAAACAGTCACAGTCATTCTCCCCCTGCGTCTGTGTTTGCGTGTTGCCTGTTTGAAAATCAGCGCGTGCCCAAATGGAAACTCCCATTTTTATGGAAAACCTTCCTTCTTTCTCTCCCCGACACTCCCACCTAAACAGTGCTGGACACACCCACTTTCCTGAGCTTTTCCAGACTGTAGGTGTGAAAACACCTGCTGAGACAGGGTTTTTTTTGGCCCTTTAAACCCTGCTAAAAAATTTACATTTTTGTGTCAGAGGAAATTGTAACTGTTTTTCAACCTGTGACTTTAAATGCAAATGAACTGGTTCTCCCCACCCACCATTCCGACATCCGTGTCTGCTTCTCCTGCATCACGTCAGATAAACAGCACAGTCAGTGACAGAGACAGACAAGAATGGGGCATAAATCCTGAGTCATCTGAGTAAACACCACAGTAAGGCTGATCCAGTAAGTTATCCAAATAGTTATTTGACGTATTTGTTGTGAAGTTTATTCAAGCCTTTCTACAATAAGTCATTGCCATTACAAAGTTTGCAGTACACACATACACACACGTTTAACCTTGCACTGTTTTTGTACGTCCACTCAAGTCAAATGTGACAGGAAACAAGTTATTACAAGTTATTACAAGTTATTACAAGTTACTCATGATAAAATGTAAAGTACATTTTGTCAGTTTAGTGGCTAATTCATACAAATTCGAACAAGTTCAATCGTACGAAAATGTACGATTTAAAAAAGGTAGCGTGGCACCCAACCCCACCCCTAAACCCAACCTTCATTAGGTGAGGAGCAAATCGTATTAAATTGTTTATTAGATAAACAATTCTCATTCTTGAGGTGCAGCCATTTACAGATAGCTAGAAAAGATCTCTTAATCCCAGTTTCTTTGCAAATCTTGTTTTCCGGACATGTTTGTACGTGTTACTATGAAAACATGTTAAAATGTGCCTGTCAATCAATTTGGTGGGCAGGGAAACCCGCACTGCTTCGTCACATTGTGGTGGGCCTCAAAATCGTTGGGACTTGGAAAGTATTTTAAAGGTCCAATAGGTGATTGTCTTTAAAAACATTTTTTGTTGTGCTGGTTGAAAGTCTCTTGACATTCCAATAGTAATGATTAAAGTAAATGATCTATATGTGTTTATATGTATTTTTATACTGTGGGTAAGGCATAAAACTAAAAAATGTTCATCCAAATAAATATTGTCAAGCTGACATTTCCCATAATTCTGAAAAGAAGCCCAAACTGTCTGTCAGCAAATGTATAATTGTGCCACTGCACATCTCTTCACACAGATCCGCCATTAGCCTGTGCACACCGCAAGTTCATGTGCAGACGAGACAATCACAGTCGCAGTAAAAAAAAAAAAAAAACTTTTGCACGCTGGAGGAAGGATGACATCATGGCTGAAGTATGTCTTTTAGACATGTAATGTTATGTTTTAAAACTATTTTAGTCACGTTAAGCTTTAACTTTAATTTAAGTAAATTTTGTTGTTTTACGGATAGGTTATATGCACAGAAGTGTTGTTCAGCTATTGAAATCTATCTGACTATTTTCAGTTTTTATAAGGGACCTTTTACAGCATAGATAAAATTGATTTTTATCTAGTTTAACAACAAAACATAAGTAACTAGCACTATTCCGCCTAGCCTGCTATACTGAGCTGAAGTTGGTTTTATATTCATATCACATTGCTTTATTTTTGAACGATGACAACCTGTGATGTGCTCTCTGTATTGTTTACCATGCTACTTTGAATATTCTGTCTGAAATAGCATGCAAGTACGGCTTAGTAATAATTCCCTTACAGTCATTGGTAATTCCTTCACGCCGCTGGCCAACTACAAAATACATTTCTAGCTGGCGTATGACATGAACTAGTGGGTTGTCTGCTGTCACCTTTACCATGCGCAATCATGTGTCGGGAGGCATGGCTTTGGATGGCAGGGAAGAGACCGTGTTTCAAAGATATTATGCTAACCGGTTAGCAGTTTTGCAGATTACCTACTGCACCTTTAACGTCAGGAAATCCTTAGTAAGAGACCTTTTGTGTTTGTAACACTTCAATAGGACAGTGGACACCCTATACACAAAGGCGGACTTAACCAATAAGCAAGGTAAGCAGCCGCTTAGGCCCCCGGGGAATTAATCATTTAGCTTTTTTATACACTTTCTATCATATATTGTAAAATCTGTCTATAACCGTTAAGATTTTAACGTTATTACTTGTTTTCAAAACTGGGAACCCCCATGAATAATGGAACATTCCTTCCGTACTGCACATGTGCGAGCTGTGAGCGTTTTAATCAAGGACACTGCCAGCCAGTATTTCCAACTTAGCAACTCCCTGTCGCCAAATTTTCAAAAAAAAAGTGACTAGCCAATTTATAGGTGTTACTGGACATTTTTAGTGACTCATGTGTCCGTGCTGTACTGTTCCTAACATTACTCATCGCAGCTGAGGGTGATGCTGTCGGTCTCTCCCCCGCCTCAGAGCACTCAAAGGCGGCACAGCGCCACACAGCTGCCTCTCACACCTGCAGCATTAAGAGTAGATCACTCTTCTGCATATCGACGGCAAGTGGTTTAGTACCGCGAGCTTGAGGCATTTCCCTGGTACAACCAAACCGATCTGCTTCTCCACTGTTTAAAATGTAATAATTTAAATGGACCGTTCACAATCACAGAAATTTTAGTGACACCAGTCTGCCAGCAGTCAGAGCAGAGGTAGGCAGAGTGTGCAAGAGTGAGAATTTCCTCCGCGATACTGCTGTCTGGCCGAAATACCTGTCAGATGATTAGCACTGTGAGCTTGTTAAAAGAGGGCCTGTTCAAATAGTATTTCCCAGTGAAACGACTGCCGATTCACAAACAGCAAGCACTCAATTCCTATGAAAAACGGTGAAAAGATCTGTTTGATGGATTGTGAACTAAATCTGTCTAAATGTTTTTAAAACAATTATTATTATTATTATCATTATTAAAACTCTAATAAAAAATGGCTAATTAACTGTACATCAGGGTGGCCAAACACTGCAAAGTGTCCTGCAAAGTTTAGTTCCAACCCCAATCAGACACACCTAGGCTAGCTAATGAAACTTTCACAAGGCTTTCTAGAAACATCTGTGCAGGAGTGTTACGACAAGTTGGACGACAGAGTTTGGACACCCCTGCTGTACGAAGTGAACTTGTTTTTTTAATAAATTAGTTTTTTATGAACTTGTTTTTTTTGTGAATTTATTGCTTTTAATTTTACATTAGGAAAATATAGGTTCCTTTAAAAAAAAAAAAGGAAAAAAAATAAATAAATACCTGGAATTGCTTAGGGACCCCAAATCACTAAGTCTGCCCCTGCCTATACCTAAACACTTGATTTTACATGATAGGTGCCCTTTAAAATAAAAGTATGTGAATAATTCTGTTTGTAAACACGCTCATAAACACAAAACAGTATTGCACAGGTGCCTCTGTAATAAATCATTACACAGACCAACTGTAGGTTTTATCGTTATAATAACAAGAAGTCTCATTTTTATTGCAGGCAGAATTTTTACACTTATACTGCAAACTATAAGATGGCACCCATCACCTATTTGAACTCATATTTTAAGAAACATTTTTTTGCTGCCTTATACAAAGGTCCAAACCCACTTTTTTGATGAAAATGACCGGGCATCGGCTACAGGACCATTTTAGTGAAAAAGGGGTATTTCTGATTTTGGGCCGCTACAGGCCGGGTCTCCTCTCTCCACCTGTGTCTCAGCCCCCCCCTTTCTCTCTCCCCCAGGGCAAGAGGGTGCTGTTAGGGGTATGTGCGGAATGGGGCGGAGGGAATGGGGGGAGGGGGGTTGTTGTCAGGGAGGCTGATCAGTGGGAGTCAAGGTGCAGCGGAGCAGATAGCTGAGGTCTATGCATACTAAACGGCCTGGCAAGGGGGGCCTGCTGCTCCCGGCTCGCCCTTATCACACCTCTCGGCTCACTTTATCAGATTAGAGCCCCCGGCAGTCGAGACGAGAAGAGAGAGAGAGAGAGAGAGAGAGAGAGAGAGAGAGAGAGAGAGAGAGAGAGAAAGAGAGAGAGAGAGAGAGAAAGTGGGTTTGGAGGGTGATGCGGGGGTTGGAGGAAAGTCAAAAAAAAAGAAACAAGGAAAAGAAGAGACAGGGGCCGAGAGAGAGCAGGAAAGAGAGACACACTATGTTCCATGTCAAGCGCGAGTACAGTTGAGATGTGTTACATGACCGGCAACACACTTCACTGCTCTGATTGTCTAGCAATCAGACGTTCACCTCATGCTGTTACTGAATTACTGTTACCAGTCAAAATGAAGGAGGAGTCACCCGGGTCGCCACGTTTCCATTTTTCATTTCATCTCAAGATAAAGGATACTGTCAGCTAATCATTTACACTACTCTGTGCTCCCATACCCAAACATAAGGGTATGTGTTTGCTAATCACAACTTGGAAATAATCTACACAGATTAGTTGTATAACCTAATTAGGCTGCATATCGGTGCTACACCCGTGCCAAGTTCCTTCCGCGTTTAGCTCACGTATCGAAAGACGCTTCATCCCATTTTTGCATATAATCTAATACTAAACCCTCGCTTTAGAGCTGCCGACTGGTACCGCCGTATGTTGTGTATGTACGCCTACAGATTCATCATGGATCATTTGATGTACTTAAAGAGATTTACATCCTTGGCTCTAACCCGACACCATTTTCATACGTGTTTGTTTTGGTGTCAGACGGAGACTCTTGTGTAATCGCTCTGCTTATGGGGTGGCAAAGACAATAATGCAATAACTGTGGATTGTTTCTCATTTATACTTGTCTCGTTTCATGAAATGTGCGAACGCTCCCATGGATCTTGTCAGACTACGTGTGTCTTTGTGATCTTGGCTGTGTTTGCTAACAGAAGTGTACACTCTCCAGTGTCCTAGATCAGTCATGCCCTGAGGCGTGTGCCCTCTGCCACTCCATCTGCCCTTTAAGAGCAGTGCGGCACCTCGTGTCTCCCTGAAACCCAGAGGCCACATTTTAAAGCATGAGGTAAAAGTACAGGTAAGTCTGCACAAATACAGTGCACTTTTTATTTATATTCATTAAGACTGTTAGACAATTAGAACCCTGCTGCTAAATCAATATAAATGAAAATCTACTCATTATAATACATTTTAACTATTGTTTATTTTAGTTTCCATTCTTACTTATTTGTACCCCCTCCCCCAAAATCAACATGCCACTATTATTGCTGGACAACACTAATCATTGCATGTACAGTAAAGCATGCAGCATTATGTTATTTTGTTATTTATTTTACTTGGATTTAACTTTCAGTCATAACCAGGTAGCAAGTTTTTAAACTAATATTGATTTAAATTTCGATCAGCACAACACAGATAAAAATATATGTATCATTAGTATATTGGGGGAAAATGTTAAATAACATTTTAATAAACAGGGAAAATCATAAGAAACATTAAAAATGAAATATTTCATTTCATTTAATTGCAATAACTTATTTGAATTCAAGTGTATGTCTTTCTAATCCTAAAGATATCAGTTGACCAAACAATCAACTAACTTATTTTAATGGGTATAACGGTTAAAAAAAACAAGTTTCTTTAAAACGCACCACAAATAATTGGCTATATTCATTGACAATATTTAATATTTAATATTCAATTTCAAAAGAGGGTGTACTCTTTTTATGCTGAGCACTTTATATGCACATATGAAGGCTAAAAATAAAAATAACAAACAATTATTTTTAAAATAACAGCATTCATGTTTGCAATGACATTAACCAGAGTAAGTAACTTCATTAAATTCTGATATTTGTGTAACTATTCCATAATAATGTGACCTTTTGGATGGTTTGTCCTTTATTTACCTCAAACTTGACATTTCCAGTCATGTACTAGCAACTGTGTGAGTCTGAATCTGAATGAATCAGCCGCACACACACATCTTGAACACAGTAAATCACCTGTCATGCCCTGCACTCTGGACATCCGCACTCTCTCCTCTACACCTGCACGATCTGAATCCACCGCTCTACAACACAGAGCGGCGCTGTGGGCAGCCGAGGCCGTGGAGCAGGACAGACACAGAGAAACAGAGCGAGCTCTGGGCTGCAGCAGGAGAGCAGACCCGAGGGAGCAGCCCCGCGCCTGCAGCCCCATGATGATGATTGATGCAGGCAGGACACACACGCCCCAGCCGCTCAGCAAAATTAAAAGCCTATTTTGTAAAGTTGTAAAGGAGCAGAATGGCACAGGGCTCAGGCAGAACCCCTCCTCCCCTCCCTCGCCTCACCGCCGGGGTCCCGTTTAGTGTCTTTAGTATCATCTACTCCTCAGGGAGCAGGCAGAGGGACTGTTACACGCCTTTCACTCAAGCACATGAATGCGCACAAACAGACACACGCACTCAACCTCCTGCATACGCCCTCAAGACTGGAGCGTGTCTGCTTGATGAATGTTTCTGTGTGTGTGTGTGCGCGTCTGGTTGATTCACAGATCTTGGAGATACAGGGTCACATGAAAATACATACAGTGCTAAAGCTTTATCTGTACAATTCAGGCTGGATGATTTTGAAAGGATTTGTTACTTTCTGTATAATTAATTAGTTTAATATAATATATAAATTAAAGTGTAAATATACATTTTATGATGAATATACTTTTATCCATAAGTGAGAATGTAAAACTAATTACAAAAACGTATTAAAAACTTAACATAAGACAATTTATTAAAATGAATGCAATGTATTTTAAATAACATTAAACAACTTAATATTAGATTAATACTGTCAAATATTCTCTCAAATTATATACAGAAAAATAAACAAATTTAAAAAGTAAATATAAATATACTCTATATAAAACAGTAAACAATAATTGCAATAACATAAAACATTAACATTTATAATAAATGTTTGTTGTACACACTCATACAGAAACACACCCACACATGCACACAAAAGAATTAGTGGTATTAATGCAAATATTATTTTGAATATACTGTACAATACAATCAACATACATTATAATCAAATGATATACATTACCGTTTTGTTTATTAATATAACAAAATAATTAATAAATGATATTTCATATCAATATCAACAGCAACCCAAATTTAGCAACTAAATTAAACAAATATGAGATTGGAGAAGGTCTACCTATTTATCTAGAGCAAAGACAATGCTCCTTTTAAGGATCCCTGACAGTCTGGTTTATCAGTGTCCTGTAAAGGTAAGTGTCAGTCTACTGCATATTGGCAGATGAGCCCCTGCTTTTAGCTCACTTGTTAGTAACCCATGTCGAAAAGAGCTCTCGAAGACACTTACTTGTTTGTATATCATTTGCAAATCATTTATCCACAATGTGAATTTAATTGACCGGGCAACCCCAGAGGCTCCCTCGAAAAAGTCCACCTTCCCATCCATCCCCGCTTCCTCTCCCAAACCTGGCAGTCTGTGTCCCGCCTCCTGCCTCCCCGTCCCGCCTCCTCCGCTGGCACAGGCACGGCGGGCAGTGGGAGTGACAGGCAGCCAGAAAGGGCCCAGCCGGGGCCACAGAGACACACACTGGAGAGGTCAGGCCCATGTCAAGTGGGGTGTGGAGGCCAGCTGAGGAGCCCTGCCTGAGCATTGTGCAAATTTGTGCAGCCAGTGTAGACAGAGAGGGCAGACCGAGAGGAGGAGGGCAGCGTGAGCCGGCATATGGAGCCCGGCTGAGGAGGAGAGCGCACTCCAGAGTTGCCAAGTCTGCTTATAATACACATTTATTTATATATTTATTTATTTTTGTTTTTTTAAAGTAAATGCATTGCCGTTTGTATTTTTGATGCTCATTTTTAATGGTCGTTCATTTCTGTTTCTGTTTCTTTAAATGTATTGCTTATCTTTCATCAATCCATTGATTCATACTGTTTAGTGTTAAAGGTCTGTTTAGTATCATTACATCTTAATTATTATGCTATATTCTATATCAGTATGAGTAATAATTGTATTTAGTAAAATAAACTTTCCGTACCTAATAGGTGCAATAATCTGTCCCTCCGGGATTTTGTGGGACATTTTTCAGATTTTTGCAACCTAAAATGACTTTGCAGCAGCTTTAATCAAAATATGTAGCAATATTTGAGACAAAAAAAAGACAAACATACAGCAAAATTAGTTTGTTGATTTGTATCTTTTTAACTATTGGGGTCTGTTATAAACGAAACACATCACCTCTCACACAATGGACTCTAATAGCTTCTTTCCACTATGGTGCAGTTCACTACAGTGCAGTGAACTACCCATTTATTTCCACTTCTACAGTCAAAAGTAACAAAACTGCAACATGTCCCACTTTATTGGAACCTTTTCCTAAAGGCACCTGGCACACTGGATGTACCTGGGTAACACAGGAGGATCACCATCAAAATAGTCACGACACGATCTAATCAATGATCGTTAGTAGATGTAAATTTACATACAGTATGAGAGGGATTACATACTTTCATAAGGCAAATGTGTATTTATTTAAAACGTGCAATGCACTAAACATTGCATCCTATAATTAGCTTTATATATATATATATATATATATATATATATATGGCTTTATGGTGAGGTGACTGCAGGAATGAGTGAAATGTAAACATCTGCTTTGTTACAATTAATAATTTGACAGTTTTTTTTTTCTTTTGATTGTTTCCCACGCTTTTGAACAGGCATTAAAATGACAAGTTCAAATTAAATGATTCACAATGCTTTGGTGTACAAATTTAAGCTTGGTCTCCTTTAAAAGGAAGACAAGTTAAGTACCTTTATGTTCATGAAAATAATAAAACAATGAATGTATATGTTAATGTAATACGTGAAAAATGTATTTTACAAATTTAAAGTTGATATCTCAAAAAATGAGCACTGTTTGGCCGTAGTACCAGACATGACCACCAGATGACATTCAGTTTCCATTAGCGAACATACAAGGGCGCCCTCTATTATTTGAAGAATAAGAACTGTATTTTTTTATATATGTTTGACAATTTTTGTAAAGTAAACATAAAATTCTAAAGTAGTATGGGAAGTCTGGTGGTGTTTGAGTTGAATTTAACCTCTAAAAAACATCTAAAAAAAAGTTACATGTGGATTGCTGTAGCAAAGTAATGCTTTACAACTAATGAGTATCATTGTTTCAAACTAGTAAATGACTGTTACTCATCAAAATCTATCAAAAAAAAAAGTCACCAGATACGGAAGTAGACATTTCAAGCCTTGAAATAATATATAGCTTGACGTGACTGCTTTATGGTCAGACTAAAATATTATGATGTAAATCTGTAACAGTAAATGGTCCCACAGATCCATTACTCTTCCTATAACAAAAACTGTAGTGAAATATTTATTCAGAAGTCTTGAACCTTCCTGACAAAATGTAGTTTGTCATGATTGGATTAGGATTTAATTGCAAAAAGTTACATACATTTTTGTGTCCTGGTGGCTGGACAGCGACAGTTATAACTTTGAAGCTTTTCAAACTCAAAGCTGTTTCAGTTTAATACATTGCCAGATCATTTATTGTTAAAACATAACTGATAACAGATAAAACTGATAATAATAAATATTCTAATGATTTTAGGTGTTTTTGAATGCTGTGGTCACATTTGTCTTGCGAGAGCTGGCAATGCCACACTCACTCTAGCAGACTTTCAACACTTTGTATGGAGGTACCCAGACACACACATACACACACTGTGACAGCCACCCAGCCCCTCCATCTGCAAGGCAATCCATGCCAGTGCATCTCAAAAGGAAAAGCACCATACTAACCTTTTGTAACCTTTTCAGCACAGCCCTCAGTGTACTTGGCAGTAAGCTGTGACTAACTATCAGCAGTCTGTGGTAAGAGTGCTTTGCCTTGAGGGAATGTGTAAACATGAGTATGAGACTTGCCAGTGTAAACATCATCGTACTGATTGATGTACAGATCTACTGTGTTCAGGACTTCACACACCATGAGCATATACACACTCTCTTCACAAACTTTATGGTTCTGGACTGATTAGATTTTTTTTTTTTCAGTATGGTGCATAAATTAAATGTTTTTGCTTTATAATAAGAAGAAATGCTTGCATGAATTCTTTATTTATGAATTGAACTATATTGTAATGTTTCCAGAATATTATGGTTTTAAATTATTTTTGTTCAAATAAAACCAATATTGAGATTTCTTTCAAAAACATGAACTTTTTAAAAGTTGGTCCTGATTAATTTAACCACATCCCAAAGGTGCTCTATTGGATTGAGCTCTGGTGACCGTGGAGGCCATTGGGATACAGTGAACTCTTTGTCATGTTCAAGAAACCAGTCTGAGATCATTTGCGCTATATGACATGGCGCGTTATCCTGCTGGAAGTAGCCATCAGAAGATACAAAACTCAGGTAGGCTGTGGTGTTGACATGATGGTCAATTACTAGTACTATAATGGGCCCAAAGTGTGCCAAGAAAATGTCCCCTACACCATTATACAACCACCACCAGCCTGAACCAGTGATAGGATGGACGTTGTAGGCAGGATGGATCCATGCTTTCATGTTGTTCATGTCAAATTCTGACACTACAATACGACTGCTGCAGCAGAAATCGAGACTCATCAAACCAGGCAACGTTTTCCCAATCTTCTATTGTCCAATTTTGGTGAGCCTGTGCCAATTTTAGCCTCAGTTTCCTGTTCTTAGCTGACAGGAGTGGCACCCAGTGTGGTCTTCTGTGGCTGTAGCCCATCTGCCTCAAGGTTCGACGTGTTGTGCATACAAAACTGCTCTTCTGCATACCTCGGTTGTAACATGTGGTTATTTGAGTTACTGTTGCCTTTCTATCAGCTCGAACCAGTCTGCCCATTCTCCTCTGACCTCTGGCATCAACAAGGCATTCGCGCCTACAGAACTGCCGCTCACTGGACTTTTTCTTTTTTTTTTTCATTTTTGAACCATTCTCTGTAAACCCTAGAGATGGCTGTGCATGAAAATAACAGTTGATCAGCAGTTTTGGAAATATTCAGATCAGCCTGTCTGGCATCAACAACCATGCCACGTTCAAAGTCACTTAAATCCTCTTTCTTTCCCATTCTGATGCTCCGTTTGAGCTGCAGCAGATCATCTTGACCATGTCTACATGCCTAAATGCATTGAGCTGTTGACGTGATTGGTTAATTAGAAAACTGCGTTAACGTGCAGTTGGACAGGTGTACCTATTAAAGTGGCCGGTGAGTGTGTGTAGATTATATA
>CAIGQQ010004837.1:17700645-17717021 GCA_903798035.1 Danio albolineatus | reverse complement strand
TGTATTGCTAAATTATTTGCATCATAGATCAATTTAGATAAATAAAGATTACTTGTTTCCCAGTGATCGGTTGCAGCTGGGAGGGCATCTGCTGCGTAGAACATATGCTGGATAAGTTGGCAGTTCATTCCGCTGTGGTGACCCCAGATTAATAAAGGGACTAAGCCGAAAAGAAAATGAATGAATTAATGAAATAAGAATAGAAACAGCAGTAGATAATTATAATAATGCAGTAGATAATTAATTCCAACTTGCATTTATTTTAGCTTTTATTGTTTAACTAATAAAACATTAACTCCAAATATAAAAAGATATCTATTTAATATATGTATAAAGATGCTAACCTAAATCTAAATGCCAAAATCCAAAAAATATTGTTAAACACTGTTTTGTCATCATTCACCTTTAAACTTAAAACACCAAAATCCTGCCAACCAAACCTCACTGCCAAGTTAAAAAAAAAATCAAAATACACCACTGAAAATCACATTAGTATTAATAAAGTGTCCGGTGTCTCCATATGGGAGCGCGTGTCAACAGCCTGTAATGTCATTTGTTTGGGCTGCAGCAGTGCTCTTCCAGTCTTACGCTCCAAGCACAGTGATCAGCTACACCTGCTGAGCCAGGACAGGTTCTCACTGCGGGATGCCCTGCTCGCCACTACCTCACTGAAAAAAAAAGCACTAACATTCTCAGAAAGAGAGACGAGACGGTGTCCTCCATAGCTGATGAGTTCGCCCCAAAATCAGGAATCAGCAGTGGCCCCTTCCAGGCTCTTTACAGTGGGGTCGTGACCTCAGCTGAGTGATGGGACAGAAGAATTGGAGCCAACCTAAACGGCCCCCCCATTCATTCAGGGCCCCATCCACAGGCAGGGCAGGGGCCAGCACCACTGTCACAATCAATTGCAACTGAAGGGACAAATAAAGCAGCCCTCCCCAACTGGCCTGTAATAGCCGTCACTGCAATATCTACATCCCCGACCCAATGAGCTGCCATGTGAAAATATTAGGCAGAGAGCCAGTTGAGAAAAAGAGAGAGAAAGATAGATAGATAGAGGGGGGCGGGGTGGGAAACAGGCAATACACAAATTATACAAAAGAGATTCTTGTTGGCTGTTTGCCTTGTGAGAGAAATAAAAACTAGCCAGGATTATTTAAAAAATGAGGCTCTTCCAATATTTTACCAAAACTCCAAATAAATCTAGCAATATGTACAAATTGGTGCAGTTTTCAGCTGAAATGAAACAAATCAACAACAGCTTTTATACATTTCTATGTGAATTATTATTACGAGGCAAATTATCAGTGACTCAGTGGTTAATCTATAGGTATTTCTTCTTATGATTTCCTCGATGCTGAAATTCAATCATAAAAATGAAATTAGTATAACATGGCACGTCATGGTAGCCTATTTGAATAAATAGAAAGGTGCTGTACACCTAATCAAATCATCATGTGGACTACTGTCTGTGAACATTAAACTACAAGAAAGGAGTATTTAATTATGAAGTCTGTAAGTTCTGCTTGTTTATGTGAATGAATGTTGACATTTCATTTACTGCACACACGTGTGGTTTCTGAGAAAAATCAAAGTGTTTCTGAGAAAACTGATGCTTTTTAGCAGCTCTCACTCGGCATTTTACTTTCAAACTGCCATGAAACCTGCAGTACAAACACATACATACACACAATAATTTATAGTAATAAAAAATTAAGCCCTGTGTGTGTTGTGCATCGGTTAAGACAAAGATAGCAACTGTCAGCTTTAATTGTGGGAAAAAAATTTGAGCTTTTGTCAGCTAATTTCATCTTCCAGATTTAAAGCTATTTTTGGGCCGGGATCAAAATCGGTCACGTAGCACAAAACTACACAGGGTTCAACGCTAAGGATTTTTTCTACTGTCCCGATGGGACCAGTGGTTCAGATTTTTACCTGCCCTGCTAAAATTTTCACTGGCCCCACCAAAAAAAAAAAAAAAAGGAAAGTTAACAGCTATTTCTCAGCCACCTATTTTAAATAATGTCAAAAAAATCCACATTCAAAAAATCCACATTCTAGCCATATAGACCCTTCTTCATCCCACTTAATTCACAATAATGCATGTCCGGCTAACCGCATAGAAACTGTGTCTGTTCCTCGTATTATTAGACCAAGAAATAAGCGTACTGTGTGCTCTAGAAGACATCTATTAAGAATCAAACCAGAAAAAATACCAAAAAATGAAAATATAAATATCGTAAAGCTAGGTCTCCTGAACATCAGGTCACTAGCACCTAAAGCACTTATCATAAATGACATTATAACAGATAACAATCTTAATGCACTCTGTCTCACTGAAACCTGGCTGAAACAAAATGACTATATTAGTTTAAATGAAGCAACTCCTCCAGGATTCTCTTATAAGCATGAGGCTCGTCAAACTGGTCGTGGTGGTGGAGTTGCATCAATCTTTAGTGGTATTCTTAATGTTAATCAGAGAAACGGACTTATGTTTACCTCCTTTGAAGTATTGGCGCTTAATGTTATGCTTTCGGATACTATGAATAAAATGCTATCTCTTGCTTTAATCACCATATATAGACCCCCAGGACCCTATGTCAATTTTCTAAAAGAGTTTTCTGATTTTATTTCTGACTTACTAGTTAAAACTGATAAAATACTAATTGTAGGAGACTTTAACATCCACATAGATAACGCCAACGATACATTAGGGCTCGCATTTATGGATCTACTACATGCCCTTGGGATAAAGCAAAATGTTGTTGGTCCCACCCATCGTCTAAAGCATACTTTAGATCTAATTCTCTCTTATGGAATTGAGGTCATGGATGTAGAGATTATACCACAAAGCGACGATATTACGGACCACTACCTCTTACTTTACAAGCTATGTTTACCTGACATTAGCAGATCCGCACCAATACATCGCCTTAGTAGATCTATCGTTCCGTCTACCAAAGAGGAATTCGCAAATAACTTGCCTGATCTTTCTTTATTTCGAAATGCACCTGCAAATGCAAATGACCTCGATGTAATAACTAGCAGCATGGATGCCATCTTTACTAGCACACTAAATACTGTGGCACCCATCAAATTAAAAAAGACTAGAGAAGATAAAACTACATCATGGTATAACAGTCACACGCGCGCTCTCAAAACAGCAACCCGTGCCTTGGAACGTAAATGGAAAAAAACAAATTTAGAGGTCTTTAGAATTGCGTACAAAGACAGTATGTCCAGCTATAGGAGGGCCCTCAAATCCGCCAGGGCTGAGCACCTCCGTAAACTGATAGAAAATAACCATAACAATCCTAGATTTCTATTCAACACCATTACTAAATTAACAAACAATCGGTCATCGCTGGAACAAAATATCACACCGCAAATGAGTAGCGAAGACTTTATGAATTTTTTCAGTGATAAAATAGAAGGCTTTAGACAAAAAATAGATGTTAAAATCTCTGTACAGCCTTATACTTCAGATCCAGTAAACATTCCACTGAACCAAATTAGCCTACAGTGCTTCGAGAACATAGAACAGGAAGAGCTAGACAAAATTATAAATAGTTCTAAACCAGCTACGAGTATGCTAGACCCAATTCCAACAAAATTACTGAAAGAATTGCTACCTGTAATAGGAGAACCTCTTCTTAACGTTATCAACTCTTCTTTGTCATTAGGACATGTTCCAAACTCTTTCAAGCTCGCTGTTCTTAAGCCTATTATTAAGAAACCACAACTGGACCCCTGCAACTTAGCTAATTATAGGCCTATTTCAAATCTTCCATTTATGTCTAAAATACTAGAAAAAGTTGTTTCTGCCCAATTATGCTCCTTTCTGCAGATGAACAATGCTTTTGAGGTGTTCCAGTCAGGTTTCAGGCCTCATCACAGTACAGAAACTGCATTAGTGAAAATAACCAACGATTTATTATTAGCTGCTGACCAAGGGTGCATCTCGCTGTTAGTCCTGCTAGATCTTAGTGCCGCATTTGACACAATTGACCACAATATCCTCATAAATCGCTTAAACTCTACAGGTGTCCAGGGAACGGCTTTACAATGGTTCAAGTCATACTTAACTAATCGTTACCAGTTTGTGAATATTAATGGACAACCTTCACAAGTCAGGCCAGTTAAGTATGGGGTGCCTCAAGGATCAGTTTTAGGACCTTTGCTGTTTACAATATACATGCTGCCCCTGGGAGACATTATTAGAAGACACGGGATCAGCTTTCACTGTTATGCTGATGATACTCAATTATATATTTCTACTAAACCTGACGAGACGTCTAAACTATCAAAACTAACTGAGTGTATTAAAGATGTTAAAAACTGGATGACCAACAACTTCCTTCTCTTAAACTCAGACAAAACTGAACTTTTACTTATAGGACCTAAATCCTGTACACAGCAGATCGCACAACTCGACCTGCAACTAGAGGGATGCAGAGTTAGCATTAGCTCTACTGTTAAAGATCTGGGTGTCATATTAGACAGCAATTTAACTTTTGAAAGCCATATCTCCCATATCACAAAAACTGCATTCTTTCATCTGAGAAATATTGCTAAGCTACGAAGTATGCTATCCATCTCAGATGCAGAAAAGCTAGTTCATGCTTTTATGACTTCCAGGCTGGATTACTGTAATGCTCTGCTCGCTGGTTGCCCAGCCTCCTCTATTAACAAACTTCAGCTAGTACAAAATGCAGCCGCCAGAGTTCTTACCAGGTCTAGAAAATATGATCATATCACCCCAATTTTATCCTCGTTACACTGGCTGCCTGTTAAGTTTCGTATTGAGTTCAAAATATTACTTCTTACATATAAAGCATTAAATAATCTAGCTCCTGTTTATCTAACCAACCTTCTGTCTCGCTACAATCCAACCCGCTCTCTAAGATCTCAAAACTCAGGGCTTCTAGTAGTACCCAGAATAGCAAAATCAAATAAAGGTGGTCGAGCCTTCTCATTTATGGCTCCTAAACTCTGGAATAGCCTTCCTGACAATGTCCGGGGCTCAGACTCACTCTCACAGTTCAAAACTAGATTAAAGACCTATCTTTTTAGTAAAGCATACACTCAATACATCACTTAGCGGTATGATGCACGAATGTGCTCCACGCATCCCCTTTATATACACTATGAACTGCAGCTACGCTAATTATTTTCTTTGTTCTCTATTCCAACTGGGGATACTCTTCCCGAGGCCCCCAGAGACTATGCAGCGCCACGGATGCGATCCAAGACCCGTGACGAGACGATCCCAAGGCTCCTTAACCCTGGACCAGGCTGTATCCTGAGCAGCTGCTTGGCGGAGTAGCAAGCAAGAGACGGATTCCCGTGACCCTCCAAGGACAGACGAGTCTCGAGTTCTCCAGCCTCCAGCGACTAGACTGCAGCTAGAGCTGCGCACCGATGGATTACTCTTCAGTGTTTGGACTCTAAGTAGTGAATATTAAACAACACTGAACTGACCTGAACTCAGCTATATACTAGCTAATAATTTAATAGCTAATAACTAAACTGACATTTTCAATTTACTATAACCTTCTATGTGAAGCTGCTTTGACACAATCCACATTGTAAAAGCGCTATACAAATAAAGGTGAATTGAATTGAATTGAATTATTTTAAATAATGTGTCAAAAATGTTTGTGAATCTATAATTTAAATATTTTTTAAAAAATGTCAATATATATATTGAGCGAAATTCAATGTGTTACGCAAAAAAAAGTAGCAGCATGGAAAATGTGCAGGTATTTTATTGCAAAACAAAAGGTGGCTGACCTGTCAAACTGACGTCAAACTGTGCAAAACATCACTTCATTTTTTCTGTCATATTGTACCGACGTAAATGTCTGCGTCCAAGACAATAGAAACAGTTGCTTTCTTTCAGCATCATAATTTGATGTTGCCGCCATTGCCTTCTCTTCGTTGTACTTATTGTTACGGAAAAAAATAACATGCTCACAACTTTCAAGCAATATGGTGTTTACGACACAGAGAAGGTAGCATTTAAGGCCTTAAAAGCACAAAACTGTTTCTCGTTTCTAAGACTGTATTTGCATGGAATTGACAAATAGTCGCAGGCAAATTAAACTTTAAAACTGATCGGGCCAGTAGAGATCTGGTCTAGTGTCCCGAGCGTCTCACATGCTGGCCCTGGGCCATCAGGCAGTTCTTATTGTTGAGCCCTGCTACAAGTGGAGTGATGACGCGTCGGTTTCTCCTTATTATTTAAAGTGAGTTATTATTAAAAGTGAGTTAATTTTTAATGAGAGCACTTGCTTTCCGAAGGCTAAGCAGACCAGCCAAGCTGAGAGACCTAATGACTGGGTGAGATCGCGTCTGCCCGGCACGGGTCGTATGTGTTTGTTTCCATGATCCACGGGGTTTGCACATGAGCTCCAGATTTATTTAGATTTTGTGTCAAAATAAAAGAATTTAAACTTTTACACAGAGTTCCACTCATCAATGTCAGTTCCAAAGCAGTGGACCAATGAAAAGAAATCAGAGGTGGAGCAAGTGTTGACCTGACAACTGTTTTATTTGACGGCAACATGGTGCAGGAAACATTATTCCATAAACATTCCTGAGAGGACCATCTTACATTTTCAGAAGCAAAGACGCATTGTGTCTCCTATGTTGTTGCACTGCCATTGACATTTTTGTAGTTGGCACATCTGGACTGACTGTATTTTTCATTGAGTACATGAACCGCTTCAGGACGAATACATGTGCCATTACAGCTGTAATATGATGGGCAGCTATACACAAATTACGCAATCAAACTTTTGAACTACGAGTATCACACTAAGGCTATGTCAACATGGAGTTTTCTCCACCTTCATTTAAAAAAAAAATCTCTGTCCACATGAAAACGCACTGTGATGCACTGTTAAGGGCATGCTAAGCCAACTGACACAATAAAAGACTTTAATACTGTGTTAAGACCAAATTCAAGGGTTCACACTTAGCTGATGATTTAATATAAGCTAGTTTGGCATGCTGTCCCGGGAGAGAGACCTGAGCTCAAGGGATCCTCGAGCCCAGGGCTCCCTCCCGTTCGTAGAGCGAGAGGGGAGCTTGAGCTTAGGTAGCTCTCAAACTCCCCCTCTGTAGCAGCTAAGGGAACCGTCAGAGGAGGAAGGGAGTTAGACCAGAGCCTGAATTGTTTAATCTGTAATGAATTGTGTATATCTTTGGATGGTGGGAGGAAACCGGAGGCCCCGGGGGAAACCCACGCGGACACGGGGAGAATATACAAACTCCGCACAGAAACACCCACCAGCCTGGCGAGGACCAGGACTGACGGTGTTCTTGCTGTGGGGCGACAGTGCTAGCCACTGAGCCGCCGTGCCGCCCGATCTAAGAAAAGGAGGAGAAGGGGGAGGAAAGGAGGGTTTTCTTCCATACGAAGATAGCTGTGGACTGGAACTGTGGTTATTTATAGTAGAAGGGGAATCATATGATTGGGAGATCGTGATAAGATAATTTGCAGCCAGCCGTGGTAAATCATAAGCACGTGATCCTCTCGAAATTAGCTTGTAAACAAACTTCACTTAACACCAAATGCGGAATTAAGTATTTGCACAAGTAAGTTACAAACAAATTCATTGCAAATCCATAAAGAGAGGCAAATTACCAGCATCCGGCCATCTTGCAGTGCTACAAGTGTGATCCTGCTTATACTGAATACTGTATACGAAGAGTTCAGATGCAAAAGCCTCTAAAAGCAATCTGAAATTTTCTTCTTTTCAATCTGATTTTTTTCAACCTCCTATGTTTATGTCATTTACAGGTTTTTATATCTGAACTCTTCATATATCTGTGTGTGTGTGCGCGTGTGTGTGTGCGTGTGTGTGTGTTTGTTCTGTTGTCTGTCTTGGCGGCACCCTTTGGGTCCCAACTGGGCCTTGTGTCACAAACAGATGGGCGCCACACAAAGGACCCCCTCACCTCACCAAGCTGGTCCCCGGCATGCCTGATTAAACCCTAATACCAAAGTTAGAATTGATACAGTGACTCGGTGGTGATTCAATTAGAGCAGTGGGCATGAGTGAAGCTGTACAAAAGAGATTGGGTAGTTACAAAGTCATTCTAGTTTGATTATTATTGCATCCTGCACGTGGAAGCAGAAAATTACAGACTCGTGTGTTGGAGACTTGATATCCTCAGGGGCCGTATCAGACTTGCATTCGTGCTGGATGTCACAGTTGACAAAAATCACAGAGCCTCTACTGATTTGGGCATTGCCAAGTTACTCCCTAATGGTGGAAGAGCTCACTAGGCAAAATTAAAGCAGTGTATTAGGAAAAACTTTAGGTAAAGGGTAAACATCCTTTAACTGTTAAAAACAACATGGGTGATTATTTGTCTGACAAATCAACAATAGGAAAAACGTATAATAAAAATACATAAAAGTAGAATAAAATGTCATAAAAATAAGGAGTCTAATGAATTCTAATATTTTGTTAAATCTACTTTTGACTTTTCATATTACTACAGAAGTCACAATTTTTTTTATAATTGTTACAGTTGTATATATATATAGCAAAATGCATTAAATGAATAAGCTTATTATATTTTCTTAATTTATTTGATTCAATCACACTTGTAAAACACTTGTTTGTTTGTTTTACTCAACTTTTTTTTCTTTTTTCCTTTTTTTTTTTTTTTGCTATGTAACCCTAACTCATAAAACATATGGTAAATGACAACATTTTAAAAAGATCAATAAATAAAATAAAAATTACAGAGTAAAAATGTTTTATTAATTTACCCTATTCTAAGCACAAAAAAAGTAAAAAAAAATAAATAAATAAATTTGAATAATAAACAAACAATAAACACAAAAATATCCTATAAAGAATATTTCCACACACAGATCCAGACCACCTACAAGCAGATAAGTGTTGCTAACATCTCTCATATGATAATCAATACAGCAATGCAACTGGCAATGATGTATGCACTAAGCAGAAGTGCATTAGTCAGGACGACACCGCACGGTGGGTATCGACAGCAGGGAGCCAATACGACACGTGTGAGGACAGATAGACGTATTACTATACACAGAACAACATGGAGATACAGAGATCTCAGATGCCCAGCTCAGACAGTCAGCACTTTATCTACAAGTCCCTTTGAATGACAAGAGCCGAACTGCAACCTGCACTCCTGCAGTTTTTTTTTTTACTGCATTAACAAAGGCAGCCATCTCTGTAGCATTAGATGTTTAGCCTGCAGCTAGTTCAGTGACGGCTTTAGACATATTTGACAGAATTACTTTTTTCATTAACTTTCATTAACTATATATTAGTTTTGTAATGTGTGGAATGTTCAAAAAATATATTGAAAATAAAATAAGATAAAATAAATCAAATATAAAATAAAATGAAATAAAATAAAATAAAATAAAATACAACAAAATAGGTATTGTATACTGTATGCAAACAAAATAGGTATTGTATATGCATTTATTCTTGATAGGGTAGGTGGCATGTACCCCCCAAAATCACAGCTCTTGATCTACATTTGGGGTTTGTGTGTTCGTGTATGTGTGTGAGTGTGTGTGTGTGTGTGTGTGTCTCTGTGTGTGTGTGTGTGTGTGTGTGTGTCCATGTGGAAGAACTGGGGAAGCCTCTTATCTCTCAATGTTCCCCTATTCATTTCTCACTCACTACCTCTCTATCTTTGTCTGGTCTTGCTGATATGCTAATCGGTGTGTAAGTATATCCTGTCAAATAATTATGCCACATTAATACTATCCTCATCTCTGTATAATTTGTGCATAGGCATAATCGTATTTAGTTTTTTCCTCCAAATGTGAGAACTAGAAAAGATAGTCTTACCTTGGGCAATTTAATCTGCAATGATTGAATATCAAACACTTCTGAATATGATAAAATCCGGTGTGGAGGAAACTTTCAGATTGGCTTTGATGGCTTGTCATGTTTGTTTGTTTGCTTGCTTGCTTGATTTCTTGTATATAATATTAGTTTTTGACATAACTTTTTTCAAATGTAATGTTTGAAATAAAAAAAAAAAAATAAAAAAGGCAAATGCTCTATCCAACAAAGTAACTGAAACAAAATTAGCTAATCGCATTTATTCCATTTGTATGAGTGCATTACATAATGAAATATGCCACAATGACATTTAGAAATATAATAAAGGGCATGACTATGATGGCAACAGAGTGTAAAACCATAAAAATTAACAACAAGATCAATTGAAAGTTCAACTGAAAGAATATTATTTCCTATGAAACCTTTAGAACTAACAATTAACATTTACAGAAAATAAATAAAAGGAGCACAAACACAAACAATTATAGGAACTATAGACACCAGTTCTGTTGTACAAAAACAGATTTGCTGAAGCCATCTATTTGCTTTAATTCAACTTTTAATTCAATCTCACTCATGATTATTGAAAATGACACCAGAGTTGTATTGAGAAGGACACAAAAGAGACCATTACCTCCATTACAATGACAATTAAAAAAGTCAAAATCAAAAAAATTCAATTGGAAAATTATATTGTAAAAAAAAAAACATTACAGATTGATCAACCTTGATTTCCAAGGCAGCGGTTACCAACAAGCATATTGTGGACATAAGTTTGTCTTTTATTTCGCAATGCAATGCACAATGTATATGAAAAAAAATATATAATTTGTGAATCATCTGATCTCTCAGCGATGCAATGTCAGACACAATGCACTCAATGGAGCTAGTGACGCCATGTTTCCATCCACCTATTTTTCTGCGCATTTTGGATATGCAGATTAGACGCAGATCACATCAACTGTGAATATGTGCATAAACAATGTATGCACATAACTTAGTAGGATAAACTTTTTATTTGATAAGAAAAGATATGCATAAACTACGACACAAACACTTTTATCGAACAAACTCCAGTATAAGAATTAGAAAAAAAACATGTGATTTTGTTATAGGAAATATTCATGCAGCTTCTCCTAACGATTTTGAAGACGATTTTAATCTCTTTGACGTGTTGGATAGAAACGCTGCTTTATTTACATGTCTTTTATGCGATATTCCAGTTTTGCGCATAAATTTAATCCACATCTTTGGATGGAAACATAGCTACAGGGGTGGGGTTTGGTGAGCCCATTAAAAAAACATTGCATGCAGCTCAGGCTGCATCTGCACTAGGTCTTCATCCAGACCCCTCTTCCGGTTTTGTATGTACTACATAAGCACAAGAATACATGACATCTGAAACGTTAAGAATTGGCAGAACACTTTTTTCCCCCTGTGAAATCATGGTAGCTTCTTAAGGTCAACCTAAATATTCCCACCTCAGACTACATCTTGAATGTGACGTTAGATCCTACTCTGAAACAGGAGCTAATTTAATCCCAGCAAAGTGTAAAGTAAAATCATTCCCATTGCCTGAGGTGCAAACTCACTGAAAAGGGGCACTTTTGCCAACAGTTATAGAAACTATGAAAACACCCCTAATGAATCCATTTTCATCATGAATTTGAAACAGGATGCAGTTCCGAGAAACTGTTTAACACACTTGATGAACTTAGACCCCTCAATCCCCCCAGAAATCCAAGCTTGACTTCATTCCAGAAAGGGGTTTATATATGTGGACATTATGCACAAAGAAAAACGTCAGACCTGACTCATTGCAGGTCACATTAGGATGAGCCACTCAAGGAAATGACAAGTGTGGAAGATAATGGTGCGAGCGGCTCACCAAATAGGCATTCATCTTTGTTGCTTTTGTAAGGCAGGGCAAGCCAAGGTCAGCAGCTGAGTGAAGCTTCTTTGCGAGTAGGCGGATTCACAAAACAGGAGACTGGACAAGAGGCCACGTGTCGCTGGCAGGATTAACAATGGTCATTTCACAGAGGAACAGCCCTTTCTCTTCTCCGTTTGTCTCGAACCCCCACAACACCCTCTAGCCACTTAGGGCCTGCCCTCTCCTTGACATTTGACCCCTGACTGCTCACAGGTGCTGGCCCCGCACGTACATACAACGCGCACATATTCAGGTCTCTGACACCAGAAAGAATGAGGTGCAGAAACCTTTCGCCGTGGCCCCAAACACCCTCAAGTCTCTACCCATGACCTACCTCTTTCACCTTCTCGAAGGCTAGGAGAAAAATGAGAGCAGCTCATGTTAGGAAACACTTTCAATTTGTCTCTGGGTAATATGCGAGGTATTGCATTAAAGACAAATAGCATCCCCTTCCGTTTCCTTTATCACTGTCATGGCAATTAATAGGCCAAGGACCCTTTTACTGGGTTAGCAGACAGAGGGCAAGGCGAGAAGCTCTCATGGAGAAGGCCAACACGTCCTACAGTTTCTCATCAACACCATCAGAATGCATAGAGGTGAGGGGATTCATTTTTTTAGACATGATTTATTGATCATCTATTTATGTACAGATGGTCATTATGGGTTCATACTGTACTAAATGAGAGTTATACGCAGGTCAAGACAACATCTGTGAATCAATCTATTTTTTACGGAAACATTGTATGTGGAAACTAGGACTGCACAATATATAGTTTCAGCATAGATATTGCAATCTGCGAATCTGTGATAAGGAATGTCGAGTTGGGATTATATTTAAACAGGAACCACAGTTCATTCACTCATTCATTCATTCATTCGTTCGTTTTCCTTCAGCTTGATCCCTTTATTCATCATTGGTCGCCACAGCAGTTTGAAACATCAACTTATTCAGCATATGTTTTAAACAGTGGATGCCCTTCCAGCTACAATCCAGTACTGGGAAACATCCATACACTCTTATTCACACACATACACTATGGCCAATTTAGTTTATTCAATTGCCCAATTCCGACTGTCTTTGGACTGTGGGAGAAACCAGAGCACCCGGAGGAAACTAGGGGTGTCAAAATTAATTGTTTCTTCGCTGCAAATTCAGTATCGGTTCAGTAATAGATCATGACCGGTCATTATGTACTGACGTCATTTATCTCATTTGCGCTATGTCTCTGTAGCTTACTATGGCTAGGGAGGCGAGAGCGAGTATTTACAATCCTCCAATTACTTAAAAACTCAGAAACTGTGCACAATTTTACAGCGTGTGTGTTTGCTGGACTTTCACTGACACTTACAGCAGAAGTCCCTATTTCACTGCGATTAAGAAAATGAAAGTACTCCTTTTCTCTCTCTCATTGTGGCCCATCTGACCTGCTGGTGTGACTTTTCCTCTCCTCTCGGCGGTTACAGCAATACTTATGGATACAGACATGAGTGCGTGTCTGCAGAGTTTTCTCCTCCACGTCTCTCATAAATCAGCTTTGATCGCCGCTGCCATTTATCAGTGTTTATCGTCAGTGAACAGCGTCAGAGCGTTAGAGCGAATCGCAGCCCTTCCTGTTGAGCGCGTGACCAATCATAGGGGTGTAAGAACAAACTTACTAGACAACGCTCAGAGAGCGAGCGGGATATTTATATTTCTTTATTTGCTATAAATGCTGTTATGTTGTTCTGTGCATGCACTTGAGTTTTTAAAGGTACAGTTTATATATCTGACTGTTTGTATTAAAGGACAAAATTGTGTTACAAATAGTACATAAATATATTTATACATTTTAATACAAGAATTATTGTGATGTGAAGAAAATATAAAACTGTGTATGGAAAGTATCATCAATGCACCGTGATGCACCGAGATGTCGAATTGAACCGAATCGATGGCATGATAATCGTAACCGAATCGAACCGTGAGACCAGTGTAGGTTCACACCTCTAGAGGAAACCCACGTTAACACAGGGAGAACATATGAACTCCACACAGAAATGCCAACTAACTCAGTCGGGACTCGCACCAGTGACCTTCTTGCTGTGCTAATCACTGAGGCCCTGTTTACACTAGTGCGTTTTAGTTTTAAAACGGCGTTTTAGCATGGAAATGATCCGCGTCCATACTAGCGTTTTCACCCAGTGTCTCAACAGATATCCGTCTTCACTACTCCACCAGAAACGTATATCATGTGACCATTCGCGCACTCTGGGCATGCGCGTTCAAGTGTAACAGGACGCATGCGTCTCGCTCGGCATTTGGTTATTGTTAGTCAACAAACGCTGGTTGAACGATGAACGTGATGGCAAAGAAAGCAAGAGAGGTCTTTTTGTGGACAGACGACGAGGTTGAGTTGTTACTTCAAGTAACAAATGAATATAAAACATCCATGGCTATCGAAAATACAGTGTTTACAGTGAAGGCTGGTCTTGCCGTCTTCCGGTGGCGTCATAGCCATGTGCGCTTGACGAATAAGGGAAGGATACGCAATGACCCAAAGCCCCAATCACGTAGCGGATCTCAGCAGCCACGCCTCCGTTTTCAAATGTCTCCGTTTTCCCACGTCCACACTGAGACGCAGCAGCAGCATTTTAGAATGAAAACGGCCTCTCCAGCGTTTCTAAAACGCTCCGTTTTCGCGGCTCAAAAACTCCGGCGTAGTGTGGACGGATGGCGTAACCGTAGCAAAACTTATGCATTTTAAAACGAAAACGCACTAGTGTAAACGGGGCCTGAGCCACCATGTCCCCCAAACCACAGTTCAGAACAAGTGATTTGTCATTGCAAAGTTTAATCCTAATAGAATGAAAGATTTTTCATTAGGATGTGTTTTTAAGGCCTGCCCAATTTCAAGTGAATTTAAGTCAGAGGCACAAAAATTTGTGGCTTTATCAAAGATTAACTGTTTCTGATTATTTACAATGTTTTTTTTTACATCTGATTATTAAGTTTTTGTACCTCAATACTATTTCAATCCATGGAAAGCACTGTATTGTTCACTCTTATCTTTGTTCAATTGTGTACATCTATGATTGTAACTTATTTATTATATATTAGGTAGATGCACCTCTAAAAAATTCATCTCACCCAATGTAAAATTATGAATTCCTTCTAAACAGTGTTATATAAATCATCTTGTGAAATTATATTCATATCGAAATACATCTTGCAGTAAAAAACAAAATATTGCCATGTCAATTTTTTACAATATTGTGCAAGAAACCAACTAATTTTCAGGAAACGAGAAAATTGTAAGAATTGGTGGTGTTGCTTCACACATGGTCACAAGCTTGCATGTGAATTTGTTTGACTAGTATTTTAACAAAATCAAGCTGAAATGAAATTACAAGCTTATATTTATTAAGTTTTATGTGTGTGATATTGTTCCCAATCCCAACTGTGGCACTGAGTCTTTGGATTCTTTAACATACATATAATGATTACACAATGGACATGAAAACGTCACAATTTTCTAAAAATGTTATCAAGCATTTTATCAAACAAAGTAGTAATTTTTCAATTTGATGTTCAATATTATATTTATTCCTCACTGTGTTCTTACTCCTTATCTTATATGAAGCAAACTTTATAAAAACACTTCAATTTTAAATTCAGTGTCATAGTGGACACAATGAAAAGATGTTAAAAAAGAAGCCCTGTCAGTGTAAAAATGTGTTTTATTCATACCAAGGGACATTATTCAGTGTCAGCTATGGACAAAATATTACCTATTTTTCATTAGCGGAGTTAGTCAAGGACATCGTCAAACCTGTATTCATTTCTCTGTATCACTGTCCATAAGGCATTATTATATCATGACAACTAAACAAAAGCACTGCCGCGCTTGTCTCCGTGATGCTTTTCAGTGCTTTGTAACTGCTTATGTGGGGAAAAATACATGAACAGTTGTCAGGATCTTCCTTTTTTTTTGCACAAATTTGATTTCGAGGAAGTGGACGTTTGCGTGAAAGTGTGTGTAACAAAACGATAAGAGAGGCTGGATCTGATACAGGATGATAAAACACTTTGCTGATGTCGGGGTGGATTTTTGCATTTCACAGGGGAGGAATTGGATGTTATCTGTGTCAGGGGAACATTTTTCCCCCGGAGGCTGCCCTGGGGCCAGAGCCTTTCCCTGCTCACCCACAGACACAATGCTAATCTCTCTGTATTACTCAACAACATGCAGACAGATTTGTGAAAAATAAACAAATGGCATAGCAACATAGATTTCACTGCATATATAATAAGCCATTTTAAATTAGAATTACATTCCTTTTTATCCACTTCTCAACATAGACATTATATTTTGGTGCATTTAAACAAAACAGTATTAAAATACTGTACATCTAACAGATTTAGGAATAGAAACATAATACATGTAAATTGAAACTAGTTTACTTAAAAAAATACAAATACAAAATTTGAACAAAATGTGTTTCTCTTGTTTTTTTTCTGTTTATGACCCCAACATATTAATTCCCAACATATTAATTTTAGTGTAATAAAAATATACATTACATTATTTATATATATATATATATAT
>CAIGQQ010004837.1:17672169-17686791 GCA_903798035.1 Danio albolineatus | reverse complement strand
TATAATATAATATAATATAATATAATATAATATAATATAATATAATAATTTACACTAACGTATTTCTGTGTATCTTGAGATTACTGTGGTATTTCAGTGACTACTGTTCTTGTTTATAGATTTTTCTTATCATTTAAATGCAGAAAAAAATAAGTTGATAGGTTTTATTTTATGATTGGTTATTTATCTAATCACTGTTATTGTGTCATTGTGTAGTTTTTTTTTCTTTGTCCAGGAAATGAAGAAAATATTTATAATCTGAATTGGGCATTCCTGACAAAATGAATCCTATTTCTATGTGTTTCATGTTCTCCCCATGTTGGTGTGGGTTTTCTTTGGGTGCTCCGGTTTCCCTCACAAGTCCAAAGACATGCGCTACAGGTGAATTGGGTAAGCTAAATTGGCCCTAGTGTATGTGTGTGTATGGATGTTTCCAGTGATGGGTTGCAGCTGGAAGGGCATCCATAGCGTAAAACACATGCTGGATAAGTTGGTGGTTCATTCCACTGTGGCAACCCCAGATTTTATAAAGGGACTAAGCCAATAATATGCTCCTTGATAAATAGCTTTTAGATTAGCGTAAAGCTAAATGATTATGACCATTAGGCCTATTTCTGTTACTTAAAACTGATTTAACAATGCACTAAATGTGATCATTGATAAATTCGTAATTCTTTGACGATTATTTTTACACACAAAAAGATATACAGTGTGTTTATAAGCCAGACTATAGCTTTTACCTTAGCATAATGCAAAATGTTTACTGTACATTACAAACAGCACTATAGCTATGTTCCGCTCCACTTTTAGACACACACAGGGGCATCCCCGCCACCATCTTAAAGTGCGCTCCACTTCGTCAAGTAAAGGAGGTAAGATTACATGGACATACCCTCGATTTTGACTGAAGGAGCAAGTCGACTTCATATATCCACTCTAGCACCTATGTCCCAGAATGCAATGTGAATGTGACATCACAATAGTGTAGTTTCCAAGTGCTCAATGGTTTAGGGCATTCCAATTAAACCCATGCAAGAGTCAAGTCAAGTCAAACTTTATTAAAAAACAGAAGGGGGCCAAAGTGCTGTACAGAAAATATACAACAAAATAAGCCTAATAGTATTTAAAACAAAAGGTAAAATATAGCTAAACTACCAAAAAAGGCATTTAAGGTAAAAAAAAAAAACAGTTAGTAAAATCAGGTGTCAAGGGCCAGCGAAAAAAAAAAGAGTTTTAAGGGCTGATTTAAATGAAAACAAAGAAGAGGCAGAGGCAAATCATTGAGATGTTCTGCCAGTAGTTCACACTTGTGTAATGTAATCAATTACGTACATCCAAGGGAACAAGAATGAACTGGAGAACTGGAATGCCAACGCTATCTCATGGCAATTCGTAGCTTTTGATTTAGTGGCTAATTCATATGAATTTGTACGATCTAATTTGTACAATTTAGTACGATTTGCTCATCACCCAGTGACGGTTGGGTTTAGGGGTGGGGTTGGGTGCCACGCCTCCTTTTTTTAAATCGTACATTTTCGTACGACTGAACTCATACGAATTAGCCACTAAACTGGCAAAACGTAAAATGCTCACGTTTTCTCATGAGATCAGGCTGGGAATGCAGCCTCTTTCCATAAAATGCTAAAACCTAAAATGTTATCACATTATTCTGTGTTTACATATCCTCAGTCTTCAGTTTTAAGATCAGTTGCTACAAGAATTCAATATACAGTATCAAATACTTATATACACAGATTTAAAAATGTAATCATCAGGGATGTCCTGATCAGGTTCTTTTGCCCTCGAGTCCGAGTCCAAGTCACTTTATTTTGAGTATCTACTGATACCGAAACCTGATACTTCTATAATACATAAAAAAGAATAAAGAAGAGCAAAGAAACAGATCCAGGATGTTCCTTATGTTTTATTTAATTCACCTCATTTTAGCATTCAACAACTCTGTTAACAAACAGAGCACTTCTGTGAGGTATAGCTTGAACAATCAAGTATTAAATAACATAAATTCTTTACTTTTGGACCAAATAAAAACAAATAGCACCTCAACTTAAAATTCCCTGCAGACAATCTCAAGTTTACATATCTCACAGTATGCTACGACAATGTTGTCATTATCAACTTTACAATACCTCCAGACAGCAGACATACAGTAATTACACTTTCTGCTTCAAGCTGCTTCCATGTTCTATTTTGCAGGCATTTAACCAGTACCGTCTCTGCAACAGTGGCCACCGCATATCTATAGATGTGTTCAAAATAATATTTATTTATATATTAAAGCCCTGATCAGGAGGTAACGTCCGATTCCGAGTCTGAAATCGCGTGATCAGGCCCGATTTCCAATCTGGACATCCCTAGTAGTCATAACAGTAGTAAACATTACAAGTAGTAAACATTTTCTTCTCTCTGGTCATAGTGCCTTGATAAGATATGACGACAGACTCACAAGGAAACGTAACTATTTCATGTTTTGTCAATTTAGCGGCTAAATCAGTCCCTTAAGTTCAGTCGTTCAAAAAATGTACAGTTTTTAAAAGGAGGCATGGCACCAAAACCCACCCCTAAACACAGCCATCATTGGTGGATGAGCAAATCAGTACCTATGAGATCTACAAATTCATACGATTTAGCCACTAAATCAAAATGTTATGAATTGCTGTGGTATAGCATTGGATATGACAGTGAATCATTTGAGTGATGTGCACAAAATACACTCATAGATATATGAGTGTTTGATGTTGGGCCACCCTCACCTATGCCAGATCTGTGGAGATGGAAGGGACACCAACAACAGAGCTCTCACTAGTGCCAATACAAACCCCTCTGACCTAGAGAGTAAATTACCCAATCGATCGCATTACTGTGAGACCAAATCTGTGACAAATTCCTCTTCTAAATGTTCCCATTTAATCAAACGCAGCACCCAGCTCACAATGCCAAGTCACTGTGCATCCTATAAAACGTATGTCACACATTTATGGGCTACAAAAAGATGTAATGTAAAACAGTTGAATGTGAATGTGCATTATCAATCTCTTTAAAAAATAAATAAATAAGCACGTAATCTGAAGATCTAAATTGAATACAGTGTGTAACTGCATGAAAAATCACATTAAAAGAGCAGGCTTATCTTATCATTGCCATCTCCTATATCAGGAGATATTGCGTTATAAACAAGCGCATGCTGAGCCACCACTGTTCAGGAATGTTCCCCGTGAAAATCAAGGCTCTTCAGGAAGACGCCAATCACATTCTCAGCATCAACAATAAACTTTTAAAGGCCCAGCTGCTCCTGGTGTTAATTGGCATTTATAAAGTTAACAGATCCTTTTTATTAAGTGACCAATTATCTGATTAGAGGATTCGTTAATTACCAAAATGTGAAAGAGTTGATGAAAAATGTGTTTAAAAATTGTTTAAAAATTACTGATTGGGTCGCTTATAATATGATTTAACAGAAAAAAGATAATTACAAGTAAATTATCTTTATAAGGAGACGTCTTATTAAAAGTTAACTAGTTCTAGATGACAATTGTTAAGATCTTAATTAAATATAAATGATTGTTTGGCAACTGAACCCATCTCAGGATATCAGAGTTTTAGATTTGTATTCTGAACACGGACAGTGGGACTATGATTTTACAAGTTTAATATAAATGCAATGGGACTTTGCTGGTATATTAAAATAATGAAATATAATAAAGAGCACAATGTTGCAAATTCATTCATTCATTCATTTTCTTTTCAGCTTAGTCCCTTTATTAATCCGGGGTCGCCACAGCATGAACCGCCAACTTATCCAGCATATGTTTTATGCAACGGATCCCCTTCCAGCTGCAACCCATTTTTTGGGAAACATCCATACACACTCATACTCTATACAGACAATTTAGCCTACCTAATTCACCCATGTCTTTGGACTTGTGGGGGAAAACAGAGCTCCCAGAGGAAACCCACGCGACCACAGGGAGAACATGCAAACTCTACACAGAAATGCCAACTGACCCAGCAGAGGCTCGAACCAGCGACCTTCTTGCTGTGAGGCGAACGTGCTACTCACTATGCCACTGTGGCGCCCAAACGTTGCAAATATGCCTTGTTATTTTACAAGCCACTTTAACTCCAATAATTTACAAGGTACAAACTATATCCAGAGTTCAGAAGAGTTCTAAAAATGTCTTCTAAAATGTGCATTTTCTCAGCCTCCCATGATTATGTCCAGCTATTTTACGTTAAAAGCAATATATATGTGTGCGTGTGTGTGTGCGTGTGTGTGCATGTGTGTGTGCATGTGTGTGTGTGTGTGTGTGTGTGTGTTTGCGCATATATATATTTCCATAAAAGTGGAATTACTGAACATATACATAGAAGACTGAGAAAATTCTCATTTTTGAGGAAAACTTCATCTGTGCAACTACAAAGTTTTCATCCGAACCCTTCATTTCCTTACAGCTAAAGTGCATTAATGTAGCTGGTAAATACTAGTTAAAGAGTTAAAACAAGAGCTAAATGTAAACAAAGAACATTGTATTATACAGTACATGTATTATTCAGCATCTATTATTATGTATTATACGGCATGTATTATTACTTAGTTTTAACATTACAAGTGATTAGTTATTTCATTTAATATTATACCGCAAACAATTTTTGTATGTTTTGTTTGTTTGTTTCTCTTTATAAGAAAAGGTTTTCGGGCCTCCAAAATGGTATGCAAATAAAAATAAAATAAAAAATAAATAAATAAATAAATAAAACAGCCAAGAGACATAAAAAGTTTCATTTTTGCTGAAAAGTAGTGTACAGTAAATGCTCCCTTACAATATCTAAAAAGACTAAAACATGCACAAGATTATTTTCACTTCATAACTGATGTAAACATTAAATTTAATCTTTGAATTAAAATGTTATGCAATCCATTTCCTAAAGTAAAAACAAAAAAACGAATAAAATTTGCTGAAATTTCTGAAAACCCGTGTAAAGTAAAATCTGTCTCAATGACAATACAATATTCATCCTTAAAAGTTTCATATCATTAATTACAAGTCTTGTTATTCACTGAAACTTTTACATCCATGTTTGTGTTTGTGTGTTTCGTGTCAGTGAGTTCACACCGAGGGACACAGGTGGCTCAATCTCCACTGGGCTGAGGAGACAATTTGTCAAGACCCCTTTCCATGATTAACCTCCCTCCACATCAGAGCAGAGAAAAGTGGAAGAAGAGGAGGAAAGCAAGATGGAAGTGACAGAGAAGGAAGATGAGAAAAAGGTGAAGAGAGAGGAAGAGCGACAAGCAAGAAGAGGAAGATTTAGGGAGGGGTGAGGGAAACGGGAGGACACGCTGCTGATGCCCCAGTGAGCGGGTCGTCTCACACTCACATTTATCCCTCAGAGTCCTTCATCCGGATCCTTTCCCAGGACACATCCCACAGCTCACCAACCGGGAGAAGTCTATGAGCACGTCCGAAGCAACCTCCCGACTATGAAGTTCCCAGAAACGGCCCTCTTTATCAGGTGAAAACACATTCATCAAAGCCTTCGTCGAGCGTTTGAACGAGCAGTTATCCGAGCGTTGCCTTACCAAAGTCCTTTAAACCACTGGTCTGTTTGTTTATTTTTCCAAGATAGGGGTCCCTCATTGATCTAGATGGACCCTCCCTGCCTCAAAGAGCAATAACCAGCAATAAAACAAGCTTCAAAATGTATATAAGCCAAGTAATGGAGAGGGGGGAGGGAAGGTTCTTGGCTTGTTCAAATTCACAGAGGCTTATAAAAAAGGATAAACCATGTGGCACTGGCAGTGTTTGGAGAGTTTAACAAATATCTTTGCCCCTCCGCCCTTGTCTTCCCTCCTCCCTCTTCCCAGGATGTACATGGAGAGTGAGCAGCGTGGATTAGAGTGTCAGTGCACTAGAGCAGAGATGTGGAGGTGGAGGGGGGAGAACGGGAGGTGGAAATAGAAAGGACACTGGCCCGGGCCCCGTCAGTCCATTAAGCAGGGTGTCTAACATCCCATTTCCCTTGCACTTCCTCCCTCCTAATCCCTTTATGCGAAACTCACTCAAGAGTAAGCATGTGTGAAATTGAGGACTTTCTAATACACATTGCGTGGCCTAGCTTGGCCCCTGCGGCTAGAAGGGCATTGCTGGGGTGGCTTTATAAAACTGTGGCAAGCAGAATTATATCATAATCAACAGTGACTTCTCCCGCTATGACTTTCAATGGCATTGACATCCACACCGGGGCATATCGGCCACTGTGCATTAAGACATGGAGAGCTGAGCATAAGGGGGACGGGTCACATTTACTGAAGCCTGTCCCCAAACCTTTAGAACTCGCTATCTCGTGAATGATGTGTACTGACCAAACCAATTGCATGAACTCATTGTTCTTTAATCAGAATTATTCACAGACATCAGCCATGCGTGCTCCACCTTTTCTGGACATGTTAGCTTACTCACTAGAGTTGAGCACCACCCAGAAATGGACTGAGAATAAAAAAATACCTGTTTGAAGAATTTTGAAAGAAGTTTATAGGTCAGTAGTCAGGTAAAAGCAAAAAGGAGCAAATATAGTGAAGAGAAAACAACATAGACTTATTCTGAAAACAAAGCCCGATTTACATTTTTGGAGATCTTGAATTATGTAGCCAGAAGTACGTATGGCTGCATTGCGACTTTTAAACGAACGCTACAGGGCAGCATGACATCATTTGATTTTGCGCTTATCAGCTGACCGCTTACTTACTGTGTGAACAGTTGCCGCTTTTACCAGTTCATCCAATTAGCTCGCTATGTACGTCGCTATGTACGACGGGCTTGGGGCGCAGAGAGGAGTTGACCACAATGACAGGGTTTGAGTCCAGTGAAAAATGGTTCCAGAAAGCGGGTAAGACAAGAACAGAAGTCAAAAATAAAAATAAAAATAAAAAATAAGCAAGTAAATAACAGGATGAGAATGTGGTAAAATCTCAAAACGTACTAAAAATCAAGCGAGGACTTTTCTTTTTCTGGATTGCTTTTTAATACTGTCGGTTGGGTTTAGGAAAGTGGGTGGGAGGGTCAATCGGTGCTTTTGAAAAGACTATTGGTTGGGTTTAGGGAAGGAGGAGGGTTGGTCACAGTTGGTGGATTTCTGTGAGAACAGCTGGCGCGAATGACACTCGTGAGAGAAATTTGAGATGTCAAACAGCATACACAACGGCCTCTGGTGAATTTGCCAAAAACAACTGCAAAAAATGTAGCACCTAGGATGTATTTGGCACTCTCTAGAAATGTACATAGAGGTATGTTTTCAGAATGAGCCTGGGTTGAGAGAAAATATTTGATGGATGCATGGATGGATGGATGGATATAATGATTGACAGAACAATAGATAGTTAGAAAAACAGAAGGATGGATAAATGGATAGTTGTTCAGAATGGTAAATAGAACAATGATGGATGGATAGTTGGACAGAATGATAGAATGATGGACAGAATGACAGATAAATGATGGATGGATTAAATAACTGACTGATGGAACAGTATACAGAACCACAGACAGGTTTTGCCTAAACCTCCACCTCAGAACATTCACAGAACTACTCAGTGCTCCATTGTGATTTACTCTGCCATGGAACCATCCTGGCACAAGCTTCATTTATAATATCTGTCTTTACTTGACCAGTTCCACTCCCTCATAATGGTTCTTTGCATGGCCACTCGACGACAGCAGAGTCCTCCATTGATATTTGTTCTTCAATTTGTGTCACGAGTGCATATTATTACTGGATCTCTGCTTTTCACATCTCCAAGTGTTCATAATGCATGTGCCTCTCCACATGAGGACCATTGCGAACACTCTCCATTGTTTGCGGAATACAACATGACTCCCCCCACTGTGTGGTAATATGGCTATTTGCTCAGTCAATTTGCTGTTCCCAGCATCCAAGCACATGCAAATACATTGGCTGATGTGTGCCGGGCGACAACAGTTTGTGTTACAACAGCTTGCAAACTATTCCAAACAGTGCCATTTTGAGGGGCTACAATAAAAAGCAGATTCTGGAAAGCTTGTCTGGAGTGTGACCTAATGACTCTGCGAAGGCATGAGGTATAAATGAGGATCTATGCCACCTGGAGGTGTTTTGAAATTGCCTGTCATTGCCCATGCTATTACATGTAACATGCAGAGCATCATGATCACAAATGCTCAATCAACACAGAGGACTTTATTCACCCAGGTTCACATTCCCATAATCTAAATTATATGATGACTTTTTACAAGACTCATGGCACATCTTAGTTTCACTCTCCCTTTCTTTCCCTTTTTCTCTATGTCTAGGTGTCGCTCCTGGGCCATAGCGGAAATGTGGGCAGGTAGTGGACCGAAGCAGAAAGACATGAAGGAAATAAAGGCCAGTGGCCTGGAGTCAACCTTCCTGTCAGGACTGCGTGGCGTGAGCAACACAGCACTCATCTCCTGTGCCAATTACAGTTGTCCAAGACAACGCCACAGGACAACAGTATGAACAACTACACCATAGCCATAAAGGAATAGAGTGGACAACTACAAGCTACAGTACGTTCATACATTTATACATAAGGTTCTAAACATTCACTGTAGAAAAAAAAAATTCAAACGCATGAAAAAATTGCACTTTAACTTTAGAAGATGCAAAAGTAAGAAAATATCAGTAAATACTTGAATACTACTTTCATTATTACTTTCTGTAAGGGAACAGTATTGATTTATAATGTGTAATGCAGTATTATTATGAGTAATATTCCACAACACTGCACATAAGGGGTGAGCCAGTCTGTGGCAGAGTTTTCCTTCAGTTAAAATCAATCACACCAGAACAAGGTAATCAGATGATCAGGAACACTAGATGCAGGTGAGTTTTTAATCAAGGTTGGATCAAAACTGTGATGACAGTGGGTGTCTTGGTCCAGAGTAAGAGTAGGACCTGACACCCCTGACCTAGATTTTAAAAAGTGCTTTAAAAATTACAGCCAGGCGTGTTTGATTAAAGATGGAGCTAAACTCTGAAAAATATTGGCCCTTCGGGACTGGAGTTCCCACCTCTGCTGTACATGATAATAGAAACATAAAAGGTGATGTGATAACATATATGATCATTTATTGCAGAAGTCCATCAGTCAGAATGCCTCTTGGCAATGGAGGTCACTGTCTGGAAATCACTGTTTTTCTCTTCAGAAACCTGGGAAGGTTTGATCAGTTCTAGACCAGGCAGTCCCCTGGGACTCAACATTCATAGTCAGAGCCTCCGATAGTATCAATTCCCCCTGTCCCTTTCCCCACACATTGCACATATTGCACATTCACACTGATACTGCTCCCAGGAGATGAGGGGATAACAGTGTCGGACCCGTGTCAGGGCTGGGGCTATAGTCCCCTTTGGCCCTGACCTGAGTGCCTTGAGAAGAGGTGGGGCTCCAGCCGTGAGCTCTGTCTGTCTGTCTGCTACCACTCAACCATGGCTGTCCAAGATAAGCTTTCCTCCCCCCATGCTCCCTAAGTCCAAGTCTGACTCCTATATCTCAGCCTCTCAGACATGTCCACAATGGAGGCTTTACCCCGTCCCCTGCTTCTTCTTCATGCTGCCCCCTGCTGCACAGGTGCCAGGCCTTGCTCTATGACAGTTGCTAAGCAACATGCTTTGAGGACACCCACCTGCCTTCAGGCTTCAGTGGTCTAAATTTTGTCTTAATTGCAAATTGAGTGGGAGACGAGCGAACGCCCCCTGAATGTGAAATAGATGCTGGTGAATGTTGACGGGCTAATCAAGAGACAGTGATGGGAGGCAGCCACCGTGATCAGGGTAACACATACTGTGATGTCATAACCATTACAAAGTCATATCATTTACTCCATCATTCCTGACTAATACAGAACAGAACTAAAAAATAAATAAAAAATCAAGGCTATTAAGGCTAAATATGATGGGGGAAGAGAATAAATCCTCTTTGTTGGAGGGAAGCACATTTCCCTTTCTCTGGCCAAAAACTCTCACACCAAATGCATGAGCCCATTTGCTGGATTCAATTACCAGCTCCTGTACCAAATCCGCAAGAGACTATGTTCCAAAGGATGCTCATTTCAACTCCTCTCTTGCCAAATCCCAAAAGAAATCTCTTTCATTTGAACAATGCACTTTTTCCTATTTAAAAAAAAAGAAAGAAAATCAATATCTGGTTTCAATATGAGGGGACAAGAATCAATATTGCCAGCCTTTGGGTTTTTTCACCGCTTGCTTTCCCTCTCCTGGCCTGTAAACAGAAACAATGGAATATGGTTATGACAGGGTCAGGGATGGCTCAGCCGATAGAGCCTATGATTAGGTTCTTGTGTTACAATCACCCCAGCGCTTTACTCTACTGATGCCTTTAACCTTTTCATGCCATGTGCAGCTCAAACAAACTCAATAGTGCTCCTTTTCTTCCCGGTCCGACCCCACCACCCCCTGCTTCAGTGTCTATGTCCAATGTGGTGGAAGCAGGATCATCAGACAGAGAATGAGGCTTGGATTTGTCACTTTCTTCTCTCTGTAATCCTTTATGAGCATGGAGCACAATGGGGCCGCTCAATGTCCTCCGGTTCTCAAGCCTCATTGGAAAGGGTTGTTTACCAGAGACATGAAATTGGAAGAGTTGCTGTACAGATAAAAAAAAGGTGGCTTAGGTGGTGCAAATTCCCATCTTCTTCATTTTTGTTGAATCTGATTACTGGCTAATATGAAAAACGCTGAGTCTTAAAATCCAATTTAGAGATAATGTAATGAAATTTTCCTAGATTCATACACTTTTTAGGTAACCTAAAACATAGTGGAAATCTGTAAGTGAGTTTGTCTTATTCTGAGTAACAGAATAAGGATCTTGACAATCCCATTGCCTTTTTCTGATCATAATATACATAAAACTCTCAAAGCACAGTGGCACACCTGAAGACATTTTGGACCCCATGGTGTCAATGTCTTGAAGAAAGGAATTACTAACAAATTGCTGTGGGCCTGCACATAATTTAGTGGCTGGTGGCAATTTTATGACTTGGTAATGTTCCTAATTACATGCCCGTGAAAGGCTTAATTAATTGAGGGAGGTAGGAAGAGAGAAGAACCCGGATCGAGAGCAACGAAGGAAAAAAAGAAACTGGTGAGAGAGGAAAAGTGGCTGGTGTGTTTGTTATCGTGGTTCCACTGCATTGGGTTTTACTGCCTAAGGAGAATTTAGTGGCTCTTTATTTGCTCAAAGAAAATGCAAGTCTCCTGAAAATACGACCATCACGATCAACCCCTTGCTGATACCTAATATTCGTTCTCCCACCCTCTCTGACTTTTTCCAAAGTGGCTGTAATCATATTATTGTAAATGTTGGTGCAGTTAATTGCATCGGGAGGAAAATAGGTTCCGCTTGGTGGGTTATGGAGAATTTTATAAAGTTTGTTTTCCCATAGGAAGATTGAGTCAGTAATAGTGTTTTTGGGGGGTAGCGGGTGGGGAGACAAAGAGGGTGTGGAGACATTCAAATACAAATGTATGATTCCACCTTCAAGCTCGACAAAAGAGGCGCATGCTCGAGTCACAAACCAACTTTTAAACACAAATGCATACACAACGCTGCTACTAGCTAAAAAAGAGATCGACATGTGGACCACAAATTAAGGCCAGGATGACCAAGGAGATCCTGCTTTCGGTTTTTAGAAGTTCAAACACTGAATAAGAAATTCTCTTCCTCCTTACGGAGAGTAATCTTTCATTTTCCACGCCATTGCTGTGTGCTTCATTTATAGATGTTGTTCCCAGACACCCACCAGTATTGCCTGAAATAGGGATCTGAGCAATTTACGCTAATGGTGCAGGGGTATTTTTGTTTGATGCACTAAATATTTTCATAAAGATAGACAAACTTAAAAAGGCTCACATTCTAGGTACCTATTTTGACCTTTCTATAAAGTAAACAGCTTCATCAAAAGGACGACAAAATGGTTTTATATATAGAAATATCAAAAATGTAAAAAGTGCACTGCATGGTAGCTTCTAAAAACATGGACAGCTGACTTGTTAACCTATCAGGCAGTGTCAGTGACTTTGAAGGCAAAGTCTGTGTGAACAGAGGCACCTCACAATCTCGATTTTGACAAACTTCAGCAACAGCAAATCTACAACAGCAGTTAGAGAGCTTTGGTGAAACCCGAGGGAATATTTAATTACTAGAATATTAACTTCTTGCTAGAATTTTCAAGCGGTCGAATGCAACCTACTGCTGCATTCAAGGCCTCCTGGGAGATTCATACTTTTGAGTCAGAGTCAGATGTGTTTTGTATTTTTTATTATTTTAAAAATACTTTTAAAAGTTTCACATACAACCTTTACAATTTTTATAATACAATCCTGTCACATTTAAAAAGTATTTATTATTATTATTATTAATATTATTGTTGTTATTACTGGTGGTAGTAGTAGTAGTAGTAGTATTTTTGTAAATACAAAGTCACTGCTTTAGTTGCATGCATCGATTTATCATTTCTCACTGACAAGCCCCCAACTCAGAATCTCTGGGAAATAGTTTACCACTTATAACAATACTTTGAGGTGCCACTCATCTGCATCCAACTCATTACGATTTATGACACTCTAACTTTAACGCACCATATGTTTTTTTTAGGTGTACCACGGTCAAGTGGTGTGGATGTACTGTAGCACTATACAAAAACAGTTCTTCGTTACAATGTTCTTATTCCATGTCAAAATTATTCCAAATAATGTAAGCAGCATTTTAGCAGATGCTAATGTAATCACAACATGGTGGATCCTGACATAAGTTTATATATGTGACCCTGGAAATGGTTTTATCAGAGTCAAAAAAATTTATGATAACAAAAATATGATTTTAATAATCAAAAGTAAAGATAATGTTCCATCTAGGATATTTATTACAGTGCCTATAGGAATCATAATACACCTTTTTCAACCTTTCAAATGTTTTTGTAGCCTTCTCCTAACCCATGCCTTTCTGCAAATTTATCCTGCAAAGTCTTTTGAAAGCAGGGTGCAATGTGAGTAAAGGTATGTTCACAGGTTAAGACGATTTTCTATAGGCACAGTAAATGTCCAACAGTAAATATATCAAAAGTGCATTTCTGATTAGTAATGTATATTGCAAAGCACTTCATTTAGACAACTTTAAAGTTTTTTTTTTTCAATATTCAGATTATTTTGGAACCTTCAGATTTAGATTATTTTCAAATAATTGTATTTTTTTACCAAATATTGTTGTATCCTAAAACACCATACATCAATAGAAAGCTTATTTATTTCCATAAATTGACACCTATGCATAAATTAATTTACTGTATATAAATTAGAAATGTATCCATAAAAAGTCTAACCCTCTCAAATGTTCTCAATTCAAATGCTTGTCTCCTCACAATTTATCACCAAAAAAAAAGAAAAAAAAAGAAAAAGCATCGGACAGGAATGGAAGAGGGGGCAACATTCATCCTGTCTGTCAAAGCGTCTATCACACTCACTTCTAATGGCGTCTAGTGCAATCTGGTTCCAGCCCGTTATCTTATAAATTCAACACATGTTCCACATAATTCACACTAAGTGTGACAATCAAGGAAACAGGCAAGTGCGGGCTCCTTACGGCGAGATCAATGGCTCTCATTCTGCATGGTATTCATTTTTAATTCATTCTTATTTATGGCAGGTGGTTAAAGACTAAGACTGCAAGAAGGAAAACAGGGACAGCGGGATGAGACATAATGTTTTTCCAAGTTGCTCTTCATGGTCTGGCTTTAAGGAGATGATTTAGTAGAGTTCTGTTATTTATATATTTATTTTGTACAAATTTGTGATGTGATAAGTCTGCAATACAAACAGAGAAATGAAATGCTCTCCGATATGGCATATTTTTCTATCAAAATAAAGCTGAACTTTAATTTTAAATGTGTTTTAATGATATAACAGTGAGCTATTGTAGAGATACTGTAGAAAATTTTATTGCATATACTGTTATATACAGATCACTACAGCAGCTGTGGATGAAAGGCCTAAATTCACAGTTTTCTAATCTATTAAATTATTTTAAACAGATATATTTACAGGATCACTTTTTACACAATTACACAATTGAAAAAAGATCAAGAAGGTTTTTTGTAAATTTTGTATAATTCAATGTGTTACTTGGCATGTACAATGAAAATAAGCAAAAATGCAATATTTATACTCTTACAAGCAATATTTATCCTCTGTCTATCTGAGCATTATGGAATCGCACAGCAGCATCAGTGCCCTCTGTTCAGAAGAGATGTTGTTGAATGTCCTACATTTGGTCAAGGGGTGGAGCGAGAGGTGTGTGTTTCACAGCAGGAGTGTCAGAGAGGGATCACTGTACCCCCACCCTGTGGAGAGGGGCACCTTCCACACCGGAGCAAAATGCTGACAGAGGAACTGACTCTATATGCCTCCAACCCCTCAACTTATCATCCCCTGTCTTACCCAAACCTTACAGCATTTTAATAAGCATATCCCAAAATAAAAAAAATAAAATAAAAATAAAATAAAATAAAATAAAATAAAATAAAATAAAATAAAATA
>CAIGQQ010004837.1:17655354-17667925 GCA_903798035.1 Danio albolineatus | reverse complement strand
AAGAAAGAAAGAAAGAAAGAAAGAAAGAAAGAAAGAAAGAAAGAAATACTGTATAGGTGGATATGGTGAAAACATCTGGCTGCATGCTATTGTAAACAGGATCTTAGCTCAGAGGTCATACTGAGTCATGAGCACTGCACTCCTGATGACTGTACATATTTAATATTCAAGTCATCATGTAAAAGCCTCTGTTAACACCTAATCAAAACCACAGGAGCATGTTTACACAATCTCGCATTCTCACCAAATAAAAGTACTCCTGGGTCACTGTGCTGTTGCAATGTTGTGAGTCAGTCCAGTGGGGAAGGCTGTGAAATAAAGCAACCATCACCTTCAACAGAGGTGACCCTCCACAAGTGCCCTCTCCTGGCTTTTATCTGCAGGGAAGGTTCATATAAAAGGCCTGGGCACAAAGAGCGATAGCCAAGACATCACGCGCCTCTTCTCACTCCAGTCCCGTCCTTTATGCAATGATTTGCATATTGCATAGGCACTGCTGTTTTTATTGAGGTCATTTTTTTTATTTTTTTTATCAGTCCTCCATTGCTCAGACTGCACACAATGAATCCAGCTTACTTCAGGACATAACTGACCTTTTTCCCTCTCAGTCTCTATCAAGCTGCCCAGCGTTCCTCCTCTAAGCTGCCTTGATCCCTCCAGCCTCCACTCTTTTAGTCCTCTTATTTCTTGAATCCTCAAAGTTTGCATTAAACACTGGAAACATCAGCCTGAAAGATTCATTCTGGTAAGTTAAAGAGAACATGCAGATCATTTGTTTTCTATCTATAACATAAATCAAACATCTTTTTTCGGCATTGCTAAATTAAATCAGAGCATCAAGGTCTTGCCAGTTGATATGACTCTACTGGTAGTTGCTTTAACTACACCTTAAAGAGATCACCTTTAACACCAAAATTAAAATTATTTACTTGAGTTTCTTTCTTCTGTTGAACACAAAAGAAGATATTTTGAACAATGCTCAGAACCAGCAACCACGGAAACTCATAGTAGAATTGTAAAAAAGTACTACAAATGTTTATGATTTCCAAAAGGCTTTAAAATATCTTACTATGTTCCAGAGGCAAAGAAACGTATACATTTTGGAACCACCTGAGGGTGAGAAAATGATGAGTAACTTTTGAACCTTTGTTAATGATCAGACATCAACTTTCAAGCCAGTTAAGCAAAAGCAAAGAGTTCAACATGGATAGAAAGAATAAAAAAATATTGGTTCTTAGATATAGAAAATATGACCATATCACCCCAATTTTACCCCCTTACACTGGTTGCCTGTTAAGTTCCTTATTGATTATAAAATATTGCTTCTTACTTCATTCATTCATTTTCTTTTCAGCGTGGTCCCTTTATTAATCTGGGGTCGCCACAGCAGAATGAACCGCCAACTAATCCAGCGTAAGTTTTACACAGCGGATGCCCTTCCAGGTGCAACCCATCACTGGAGACATCCATACACACTCATTTACACACATACACTACGGACAATTTAGCTTACCCAATTCACCTGTACTGCATGTCTTTGGACTGTAGGGGAAACCGGAGCACCTGGAGGAAACCCACGCAACCACGGAGAGAACATGCAAACTCTACACAGAAATGCCAACTGACCTAGCCGAGGCTCGATTCAGTGACCTTCTTGCACTGCACTACCGTGGCACCTGCTTCTGACCTATAAAGCTTTAAATAATCTAGCTCCTGTTTATCTAAACAACCTTCTGTCTCGCTACAATCCAACCAACTCTTTAAGATCTCAAAACTCAGGGCTTCTGGTGGCACCCAGAAGAGCAAAGTCTACTAAAGGAGGTTGAGCTTTCTCATTTATGGCTCTTAAACTCTGGAATAGCCTTCCTGATAAGTCTTCCTATTTTCTTTGATGACACTTCATTTTTACATCTCATTTAAGTACATTATGAACAGCAGCTACGCTAATTATTTCCTTTATTCTTTATTTCCACCTGGGTATACTCCTGTGACCCCTAGAGTGCCAATGATGCCATCCAAGACCTGTGAAGAAATGATGCCAAGGTATCCATAATCCTGGACCAGGCCATATCCTGGGCAGATGCTCTGGCGGTCATGGAGGAGCGGAGAGCAAGACACTGATTCCTGAAAGACCACAGTGACAGACGAGTCTTCGCATTGATCTCATGGCCAGCCTGATCACATGCCAGTGACCTACTCACACCTGCACTTCTCCACGATGGATGTCCAGTGCTCTCCAGCCTCCGGCGCCAAGACTGAAGCTCTGCACAAGAAGTATGGCCAGAGAAAAAATAGTCATGGCAAACTAAGCCTGGTTTCTCTCAAGGTTTTTTTTTCTCCTTTGCTTTCGTCAATTGGCGAAGCTTGTTCCTCACCACTGTCACCAGTTGCTTGATTGGTTTGGGACTTGTGGAGCTGTGCATCGATGGATTTGCTCTTCAGTGTTTGGACTTTCAGCAGTTAAATTTAAACCACGTTGAACTGAGTTAAACTGGACTTCAACTGTGAAAACTGGCCTGGCACAGTTTCAGTTTACTAAAATGTCTATGCTAAGCTGCTTTAACACAATCTACATTATAAAAGTGCTATAGAACCTTTTTTGCAGATTTTTTGGTGCCAATACACAGAAAAAAGTGCTATGTAAATGCATGAACCATTCAGTTATTATTACTGGCATGGTTTCAAATTCCTCAGAGATTTTGGTCCATATTGACATGATAGCATCATGCAGTTGCTGCAGACTTGTCGGCTGCAGATTCATGATGTGAATCTCCCTTTTCCCCACATCCCAAAGGTGTTCTATGGATTGAGACTATATATTTATATAAATATAAACCCCACAAACAGGGAAAAAATGTGATTGTAGTTTTTTCTATATATATTTATGTTGTTTTGTGAACTCCAGAAAAACTCTGAATCACTCTGTGGTTGCTAATGGGGATCCAAATAATAAACAAAGTATATGGTCCTGTGGTATCAGAGCAAGTCAAAATCAACAGGAATGATAGCAGGTGTAATTCCCAGACATACTGTAGACTCTAGAAATCCTCATTCATGTTGATTTGGGCATGCACACATGCACACGCGTATTTGCAGAGACCACATGCAACCCAGACATGCACCTGCAGCTGTCTCTGGTCTCCTGCACCACTGATCTGAGTCCTAATCTAGGACAGCTGTTCAGGGGGATTTAGCCTTTTAAAACAAACTATTCCCCAATCTGCCCCACAAAGACCGAGGGCTGAGATCCAACCCCAAAGCCCCAGCAGTATCTCAGGTCTCCCGGAGGAAACGTTCCCCTGAGACGGCCTAACAGAGACGGAGCTGAAACGTGTCCCTGTCGATATAAATCAGCATCCGGATGACTGAAGTGCACTGATAGGCTGAGCGTGCGATCCTGGCTCATAATGTTGTGTTCATTTTATTTACGGGTTAATGGTGGCAAAAAGAGGTGAGGTTTTGTTCTCTTTGTAAAGGGACTACACATTTTCTTCCTCTATTCCCAATCACAGCCGACAGGGTCATCGCTGCAGATTAACTCAGAATACCAGATTCCAACCAAGCTGCCACAGACGCATCTATCAAGCTGAGACACCAGCATGCTAAATGTGTCTATTTGCATCCCCCTTTTAAATAGGAAAGCGAAATCCATCTCTCTTGTGTTTGACAGTCCACATTAAAAAGCCGCATGCGAGGAGAGCACGGCGGAGAGGGGAAACTTGTTTCTCACACTGTTGTGACAGCCAATGCAAATAGCCTCGGTTTCCCTTGAGAGAGAGAGAATGGAGGGAACAAGAGAGAAAAAGACATAACTAGTCGACGAGAAATCATACGAGAAAGCGATCGCTACCTTTGCTCCTCTAAAGCTGAAAAAACTCTGCTCTATACCCGCACGATGTTATATCAATAATTGCTGGAAAAAATTAAACAAGTAAAACAATGAGCTTGCCTGAGGCCTCCATCCCTTCAAATCATTCTGTGCATTTTAAAAGAAGGTCACTTTTTTTCTCCCCCTTTGGATTGGTGACACGCGCATGAAACGAGCAGCTGACCTGGGTTTGAATTTAGAGTGTTCATTAATAGGATATTATGCCATATGCTTCCCTGCACTGTCTTATTTTAATGCTTGGCACTGACTTGAGAATTTGTAATTAGCGGGGGTATAATGAGGGTATCGGAGAGGCTAATACAGGGTTGTAAGGAAGGAATAGATTTGTTCACTGTACGATAAAGCTTTAAAAGAGTCACATTTGGGCTATCGATACACGTCAAAAAAATTACACTGCACATAAACGGACACAGCTGAGCAAACCCACCATCTCTAAACCCAGAGGTCTGCTGCGAAACCATGACTGGAGCCCAACCCCTTCTCCTGTACTTCACAGCACAGCACTCCAAACCAGCAAACAAACACATTTCTCAAGACACAGCGGTAAATAACAACACACCATGTACCAACACAGACGTATTATCCTCTAGGATGGCGTCAGTCAGGAGCGTCGCAGAAACCAGACAATGAAAATGGAATTATGGAGACGGCGACGACTATAATAGACTGCAACCGTTCGGAACACCCCGTGCAGAACTGTGAATCATCTCAACCCAATCATACGCTGGCACCGCTCTGTAATTCATTGAGTGGAATGGTGACACAGCGAGAGACACGTGAATATGTTTGAGAGCAGCTTTCCACGCCGAGAGGAAAGCCAATGCACGTCCCTGTATCCCATTATCATTATGCATCTTTCCCCTTCTTTAAAAAAAAAGCGCGATTAGTTAGAAAAGTTCTCAAGCAGAGAGGCAAGCGGGCGAAATAAATTCCACTCGCGCCCCACACATGACATTGCACATAAATATTCAATAAATTAGCCGCAGCCGTTTTATAGATTGATCAGTCATCTCTGGCATTCACTGACAGGCAATGGTGGGGTTGAAATATTAATGCTGACAAATTAGGGATTTCTGAGTAAATGATGTCACATCGCATGGCTTCACTCAGATTTACTCCTTGGCATGGGGCAAATTCAGCAGCACAAGTAATGCACTAAAAACAGACCCCCACACCCCACCCCGCTCCTGCCTTAAAATGACATTCATTATTTTATCGTTAAGCAGGAGTCATTTTTTCGCTCTGCCTAGCAAATAGAGAAGGGGGGAAAGTAGAGAGTAAAATTAAGCTAATGAAGGCCAAATCTACTGTTGTCCAACAATAACATAGAAAATTTCAATTCTTACTTCAATTCTTGTGCTTTGCGGTGAAAATACAAAAAAAAACTTCCTTTTTTGATGGCAAGAACTATTGGGATCGCAAAATAATGGTGGGACTGACTACATGACCCCTACAGTATATTGGGGAATAAAGCAGAATACAATGTTTTTCATTGTTATTTCAATTGTTTGGTTGTTTTTAAAGCCTTTTTCAGAAAGAAAGAAAGAAAGAAAGAAAGAAAGAAAGAAAGAAAGAAAGAAATTCTTAAATTGCAGTTCTACAAATTCTGTCTGGTGTATGGATGTTTGTGAGCGGTGGGAGACTCATGTGACTCCATGCACAAAATGGTTACGTGTGCTATAGTTTCTAATAGCATTCCAGACGATATATACCTTTGAACCCAGCGGTCAGGGCTCTAGGGAGAGGATTTTACTATGCCTGCACCATGAGGAATGCATGAGAGGGTGATGATGACCTGACTAAAAGTCAAAACCTACAAAAATTACATATGGCATGAATATTCATTATTTTCAATCTCAAAAATGCATTATTTTTACTGAGCAATAAATTTAGCTGCACAAAATGTATAATATACTAGTATATAATGCCAAATTTCAGTACAAGAATGTTCTAAATTCTATGCAAAAGGATTGCGATCCTTCTCTGACTACACTCATCAATACAGATTCAATCAGTCCTTTCGAAAGCTGCCAAATGCTCATTTACAGCCACACAAGAAATCTGTATTACATAATGGTGATGAGGCAGACATAGAGGGCTTTTAAAGATGCAGAGGGCCTGAAATTGACCTGGAGTGGCACTACAAGTAAAGAATGCCTCTGCTCAGCAATAAAGCCCAGTTGATCTGACCTTAGTCAGCCTGTAATAGATGAGCTCCCTGCCAAGAATCAATAATATTGGTGAGGAATCGCCCCATCGTGGGACAGCGAAAGATGAGGCTTCTCTACTCCATCAATAGCTGATTGCGAATCCCTCAGTTACTTTCAGATTCGGAGCCTAGATCAGCATTCGGCCCTCTTGAGAACCTCCAACAATAATCATCAGTTGCTTTCTGACAGTCTGATGTTGGGATATTTGGAGTTTGCAGCTAATACAATCTTTATGAAATGCTCATTTTGTGAGATTAAATGTCTAGAATGGAGTTTTGTGGCCTCGGCTGCCATTGGTTTAACAGATGAGGTGTATCCATGTCCCCGCCCTTGATGCCTGCTAAAAACTTGTAGGAAAATACCAAATGTCATTCGGCCCTGACTGTCAGTGGTGTTGATGAGTGGAAATAGACCACTCAACTCCGCTCTTAATGCAATCACTTCCCCACGACCCTGCTGCCATCTTTGATGCCAGGCGTTTTGTAAATTCGGAGCAAATTACTCCGTCAGAACCCGGCGGCGGCTGTCTGTCAACTCTGAAGGCGAGGGTGATGTCGCCAAGACAGGTGACTGACAAGCAGGCACCAGGGAAAAACAAGACGAAGAGGAAGCGCAGAAAGAGAAGGGTTAGAAAGAAAAGAGTGGGACGTGTTGGGGGGAGGGTAGAGGCAAGCTTTTTTACCCAGCGTCCCCTGGGCGTTGCAGTATCAGTCAATCTGAGGGCTAATTCGTGTCAGAGCTTGTATCGTATCTCCTTGAGAGACGAGCAGAAGGTTGCTAAAAATTGAAGTGGAAATGAAGTTGGATGCACAAGAGGATAGGCACAACAATAGTGTGGAGAAATGGGCTTGTATTTCTGATGCACTTTCCCTCATTGAGAGGACACCCCTGACCTTGTCTCTGTCCTTGCCGCACACAACTTTGCCTTACGTCTCTGCCTGTCACACCAGATCCATGCAGCCTTTCAGCTCTGACTTCTCCCTCCACTCAGCAAGTTTTACTTCAGTGCTTCTGTTTCTTACTTTCACCCTCACACACTTTCAGTACTTTGAAAAGACTTAAAGTAAAAAAATGAAGTAAATTTGTTAATAGCTTAGCCACACTTACTATTACTAATACTTACAATATCGTTCTTTGAATATGGACACTCACAAGCAACTCAATTAGGTAAACCCTGTAACAAATGGTTTGGGCCATCAGAACTGCTTTGTGACATACTGATATAACAATGTCCTGAAACATTCTTCTGATCCATAGATGACAGAATCATACACATGCTGAACATTTGTCAACTACACATCTGATGTGATCTTTATGAATTTTCGGTTCCACCACATTCCAAAGACACTCTACAGGACAGAGATCTGGTGACTACAGGGGCCATTTTAGAATAGTGAACTCTTTGTCAAAGTTAAGAGATAAGATTGAGATGATTGAGTATTTACACATGGTGCGATATCCTGCTGAAAGTTGTCATCCTAAGATGAGTACACTGGTCTTAGGCCCCTTTACACTAGTGCGTTTTCGTTTTAAAACGCAAAAGTTTTGCTACGGTTACGCCATCCGTCCACACTACGCCGGAGTTTTTGAGCCGCGAAAACAGAGCGTTTTGGAAACGCTGGAGGGGCCGTTTTCATTCTAAAATGCTGCTGCTCCGTCTCAGTGTGGATGGGGCAAAACGCACACATCGGAAAATGGAGGCGTGGCTGCTGGACACAGAAATGGGAGCGTTGGGAGAACCAATGTCCGTTTTAGGCGCTATTGTGCAGTTAAACTCTGCCTTTTTTACTACAACAGCTGCATATATTCGCAAGAGGCAAGCTACTGTTCCAGCACTCGCTGATCGCTCGCGTTTCCAGCCGCTTAAGCCCCATTTAGACCGCCGGTTTTGGGTTACACCGGGAAGAACCAGCGAGACGCATGCTTCCTGTTTATACTTGAACGCGCATGCCCAGAGTGCTCGAATGATCACGTGATATAAATTTCGCTGGAGTAGTGTGGAGGGACATCTGTTAAAGGACGCTGGGTGAAACGCTAGTGTGGACGCAGATCGTTTTCATGCTAAAACGCCGTTTTAAAACTAAAATGCACTAGTGTAAACGTGGCCTTAGATAGACTGGTACTTAATGCAGAGTTTGTACGAAGGGGCCACATTTCTGACCTTGCGATCCGAATGGTAATGGAAATCTTTCATTGTCTTGATTGTAGCCTCAGTTTGCTGTTCTTAGCTGACTCCTAGATCTCTATCTCAGCTGTAGCTCAACTGCTTCGACGTTTGATGTGTTGAGTGTGTAGAGATGCTCTTCTGCTAAACTTGGTTGTAGCTAATGGTTACTTCAGATGCTGTTGTCTTTCAATCCACTTGAATCAGTTGTTCTTCTCCAACCTTCAGCACTAACAAGACATTTTTGTCCACAAAAGAGACACTTACTGGACATTTCTCATTTTTGGAGCAATCTCAATTAACTGTAGGTATTGTTGAGCGTGAAGATACAGCAGTTTCTGGCATACTCATACTAGTGGTGCAACAGTTCAATCTACTCACAGTTCGGTTTGTATCACAGTTTTAGGGTCACCGTTTCGGTACAGGCTTTATATATGTGACTATAGATATGCATGTTCTTTCCTCAATTGAGGAAAAAGTAGGGCTTCTTGAAAATTTTGTTCAAATAAAATGCTTAAGAAAAATAACGAGAAAAGGCTTAAACTTTTCTTTTTCTGTTTTACATCTTGACTCAACAGTCTCAACCACGTATGCACATATATATAATAATAATATAAATTAGATAATAATTGTCAAGAGGTCTTAGGCCTAATAACTGAGCACATTTAGAGAATTGATTTGTTCTGTTTACATTACGCTTACATTACCAAGACAACAACTCATGTCTATTAACATTCATTCCAGAGAGCCTCGTTATTATCAGCACCATCATAGTGAATGAAACTTCAGCAAAGAGAGAGCAGTCGGCTCTTCTCTATCAATTCAGTGGGAACAGTCAGTCAAGAAGAATTTTTTTTTGCTGCGATCGGGTGCAGAAGAACACCCAGCAGAAGCGCAGCTGTAGTATCAGACCTGCACAGAGATCTACAGGCTGTATGTTCGGGTCCATATGGGACGCTTCTGGGTCTGGATGCAGAACCCGATCCGCTTGTTAGTGGCCACTGATCTACGCTATATTGCAGCAACAATTTTTAAAAATAATTTTGTTATTTTTTGCGTCTGTCTGAATTGACATTGAGTGCCTGTTGAAACACTGATGGCAATCTGCTGTGTTTGGGCCTCACCTGCGCTTTTGGCTTTATCTCCTTCATTTGCCATGCTGAACTCTCAGAAACTCAACACACACACCACCACGTGATGTCAACAACTGATTTACATACTAAGTGGTGATCGGACAGGTCCTCGCACGTGTAATGCGAGTGAAAGGTATCAGACGCACAAAGGCGGAACTTTCTGCAGTTGTTTCTATCACCAAACCAACCATAATAATGCATATTCTCAACTGGAGATCACAGCGCACCAAACCATGGGAAGACAACGAGACGATACGATTTTTTACCAAGAAACGTTGTATCCCTAACTTTTACTAGCCCATCACCACCAATCACTCATATCTACTCTCACTCTATCATCTAATCACTTTTGTTTCCCATTCTGATGCTTGGTTCAAACTTGACCACATCTACATGCCTAAAAATACTGAGCTGCTGCCATGTCATTGGCCGATTAGATATTTGCCTTAGCAAGCAGTTGAACAGGCAATTCTAATAACCGCCTCACAACTGAGCTGCGTACGGCAAAATCATTGCTATTTTTTTTACCTCAAAATTTGGGTCAAATAACAGTTCCCTTCTTAAACTACTCAATCTATTAAATGTTTACTTTTTAGATGCTAAACAATACAACAAATACACATGTAATTGGCATTTAAAGAGTTACAGTACAAGCATATACGCACATAGGGAAATAAAAGATGACAGCTTACACACTCTTACACGGTTAGAAAAGTCAATGCAGGTGCGTGACTTTGTTTGACTGATGAGTAAATTAAATGACTTAGCAGTAAATCCACGACACGAGTTGAATTAGACCTGCCTCTCTCTGCTAATGACATCAATTAAGCAACAGATTTGTCCTCATTTTGAGGCTGGCTCTCCTCTGTTTTGTTTCTATCCCCGCTTTTGTGGCAGTCTTTGTGAACTGGAAAGCAGCAGCAGATATTTCCCGAGCTCCTCCTCTGCTTTTTTTCCAGCGTGTGCTCAGAGTTAATGAGATGCTAGTGTATGTGTTATCACGAAGACACCAGCAGCTGCCAACAGGTACGTTTTCGGGCTTTACACAAAACAGGCAGGTGGCGGTTCAACGGCTGCTTGCAGGAAGCTTAATATCTCTCTCTATCCCGAGCGGCATTAACATGGAATGCAACCACCAAATTGTAGAGGGAACGGCAGAAAATTAAACACTTGAATTTGGATTGTGCCATGTGGCCAACACAAAGACCTTCAAGCTGAGAGGAAGTCGATGTTTTGAAGAATATTCCAGCAGCTTTTATTTAGCAAAACAAAGCTTTTCTTGGTGTTAATGACATTTTTAAGAGAATATCGAAGGAATGCCAAGATTTCCGATGACTGTACATAATGTCGGTAGCCTGAAGTGTTAAAAAAAGAGCAAACAAAAAAATGGAGAGGCCAAGTAAACAGCCGGGCGATTGATCAAGGACAGTTCAGTTACAGAGGGTAGCCGTGACCTTTGTTTGCTCCACTATGGATAATGCCAATTAATCTGTCAATTTGAATCCTCAAATAGACTTTTTAAAATAAACCTTTGCCCCAGACACTGGTCACAATTAACGCTGTCTGGCTTCCCCTCTAAATACAGCAACAAGCTTGTCTCTAGCACTTAAAACTGTGCTGACTGCTGGTCAGTGAGACTGAAGTAATTAGCACCCATCTGTCTATCTGTTCTAATAGTTGCTGTTTGATCGCCTGATTAATCTGCTCAACTGGATATAACATAAACTGTACATTTTAAAGATATTAAGAAGAATAAAAATTACATACAGAAAATTACAATGTACAGAATTACAGAATATTAAAATGTAAAAATATAATATAAAAAATGTAATTAAAAATACCAATACACTTAAATTGGCTAAAACCTTTTTTATCTTATTAAAATAACAATATCTTTTATACAAATTATTTATTAAATAATTTAAAATAAATGTAAATACATTATTTATGTTTTTGTATTTATGTTTAATCAATGTATAATTAATCTGAGATACCTTGTTTACAGTCTATGATTAATTTAAAGTTAATGCAAAATGATCTATTTTATTTAAAATTATTTATAATATTAATAATGTAAATAATTACCAAAAAAAAGATATTTTTCAATAAATATTAATTTAATTCTAAGAATTTGATTTTAAATATTATTCAACCATTCAAACATAATACAATACAATAAATAACATTAATTAAAATAATATTAAATTAATAAAAAAACATTTATTAAATTAATTTTTAATCAATAAAAACAAAACAAAAAATAAAAAGCTGAACCCTAATCTACATTGATTACCTAATACATTTAATCAGACCCAACCTGATTGCAATCTATGGTTAATTTTCTGATGATAAAGAGCAGAAGTGGACATGTAAGAGTCATTCATGTTTTTCTAATAATAATAATGATGGATCAAGAGCCTTCACCTTCCTTTTCTCACTCCCACAACTGTAAAACCAGGCCTGGGGAATCGCCTGTTCCCCCTCCTCTGTCCCACATGGAGACCCGGCAGCCCCTCACATCATGAATAAAGAGTTGTGGCAAGGCATATTTTAGACCTTCACACTGCTTTTAGTGTCAAGAGACCAAACAAGACCAGAATACATTAGGGAGATGAGTATCAGGCTATTGTTGAACCTTCAAATACATTTTACATTGGGTGTCTGTAAAACGTCTCGGAAATGTTTGTATTGTATAAAAAGCACAGATTCTCTGATACAACATTTAAATATTTTTACATATCCGTGTCAGTATGGCATGATAATGTCAGTAATCACACTGAACAACATGACGGAGGCCATTTCCATCCACATCTTACAAGTTTAAGCAAATTTAAATGTGTGCAATTTCTTTATTTTCTCTTAGACGGACAGACGGACGGGCGGACCGACCGATAGATTATTGAATAGATTATTGCATATTATTATTGCATATATATTATTATTTAATCTTCAGATTTATTATCTTTATTTATTTGAAATTTAATTGAGTTAAGTGTTTTAAGAAACAAACTTAGGAGAAAAATCAAACAATAGATCATAGAAAGATCATAGTCATTTTTCACACATCATTCCGTTCGAAATAATATTAGCTAAAATTGTTGTTATTATGATTAATACATATTATTATCAATACATATTATTATTATTATTATTATTATTATTATTATTATTATTA
>CAIGQQ010004837.1:17644700-17654954 GCA_903798035.1 Danio albolineatus | reverse complement strand
TAAATTTTATTTTATTTTATTTTATTTTATTTTTTTTAAGGGGCTAATAATATTGACTTTCATTTATTTTATTTTATTTTTCATTAAAAAGTACTTTTGATCCAGCTAAACTAAAAGAAATAAGTCTTTCCCCAGAAGAAAAGAGCATTATAGGAAATATTGTGAAAATGTATTCGCTCTGTTAAACAGCCCTTGGAAGCTAATTAAAAAAGGATACAAATTTTACAGGAGGGCAAATATGTATCCAGTATGTAAATAAATATATATACCTGCAAATATATACCTGCAGGTAATCATCGCAATGGTAAAATGCAACAGTTTCTATGAACTATGACCTACTGAAGTATGAAATCAAAATCTGCAGAACAACAGAAATGACAACACTGGCAAGGAGGAGGACTATGTTATTTGATTAAGATTAGTTTTTATCTAACCATTTACCATTCATATACTGCAGCCAATATTATTGCACAGTTCTTAACAACCCCCAGAGCTCAGAGATTTTCATGCCGGTGAGGACGAGGCCAGGAGGACACAACTCCCCCATCCGGCTGATGGCTGTCATTTGTCTGGACACAGAATGGTTTTAATGTCTTGGCTTAAAACAGCAGAGGATCCTGCCAAGATTAAGTATCAGATCTCAAGGCATTTGCAGAGCATGTGAAATCACTCTCGATGGCCTCATTCTCCCCTAATTGAATTAGGAGCTTTCCCAGCAAAAAGCCTGATGTGATTTTTTTTTTTTTCCTGGAGTAGTAAGGCTACGTGCCCGAGGTGTCAGGGCCAAATCCTTCAGCTAAAGCCCCTCGTCTCTGCACGCAAACACCCTGATAGACATCTGACGTGAGGAGGGTCAGCCAGGATCCCATGACATCATTGATAATAACACACAGCAGCTCTCAGCCAATCAGAGACTCAGAAATGGGGTCTGCTCTGTCATTTTCATGAGGTCATGTCTATGGAGCTTGGGACAGACAGGACCAAGTGGCCAGGCTATGTTGCTGGTATATGGGTAATAATTTTTCCTCAAGGTCTTCTAGTTTTCCATCAATAACAATAGAACAAAGTCTGAATGTAAACAAATTGTCACACACAAAAAAAATAATACGAAAAATTTAAAAAATTCATCCTACAACACATCTTCAAAAAGAGATTTTAATGAAGAATATGTTACCTGTTAATAAAAGAGCATGTTTTTTTAAAACTGACAATGCTAAATGTACAATGTTTAATAATGTGGTTCCTAGTTATTTGGTGAACTATTTTCAATCGGTGAGGCAACAGCGTTCATATAGTGTTAGGGGTTGGGATTTTAAAATTTGTTTATTTAAATTTAGAAGTGTAGTGGGGGAAAATATTTTTTTACATACAAGTGCAATCATGTGGAACAAATTACCAAAAAGCGATCAAAAGATGGTTGCTTGATGTGGATAGTTTGTTTGCATGGTGGAGGATGATGGTTGTTCTTGTTTTAAAATGTGTGAGGTACTGTTTGCTTTATGCATTAACTGTATTTTGCAGCCATACTTCCATACTTTGTTTTTTAACAGCGAGGACCACAATGCAAACAAGCCAAGGCTTTGTTGTGTTTTTAATCTTGATAGTTTTATTGAAAAAATGTATGAGATATTTGTTTTTTTGTAGAGTTTGTCTAAAATCTGTCAAATAAAAACTCAATTCAATTCATTTTAATTCAACCAATAAAAAAGAGAAGATGATGATAATCATCGTCATCATGTTTAAATCTAAAGGAGAAATACATACTTGTTTTTTCATAAAAATTAATTAGGACAGTATAAGAAATAACCATTATACGTTTTTTTAAATATAAATAATATATTATTTAATCATAATAATTATATTATATTATATTATATTATATTATATTATATTATATTATATTATATTATATTATATTATATTATATTATATTATATTAAAGATGAAGATTAAAATAATGATAATACAAATAATAATAATAATAATAATAATAATAATAATAATAATAATAATTTTGGTTAAAAAATGTAGAATGTGAAAAATGATTATTATCTATCACAATTGTTTGTTATTTAAAACATTTGAATATTTTATAATAATGAACAGGTTTAGAGGGTGAGTAAATGATGACAGAACTTTCATTTGATGACAGAACTTTCAGTTTCATTAATATGAAACCTCTCAGAAATAGAGGTACAAAATTTGTCACTTGGATGGTACCTTTTCAGAACTGTGAGGTACACTTTTGTACTTTTTAGTTATTTAAAAGGTACAACACCAGTGATAGATTTTGTATTTTTTTTTCTGAGAGTGCACGTCTTTATTTGATTTTCAGGCATTTACTTCATCATTCATTCATTTTCCTTCAGTCTTTATTTCAGAGGTCGCCACAAGGGAATGAACTATTTCACACAGATGCTTCCAGCTGCAACCCAGTACAGGAAAACACCCATACATGCTCACATTTACACACACTCATACACTAAACACACTCATACACATACGACTACAGTTCCCCTATAGCACAAGAATTTGGACTGTGGGGGAAACCAGAGTACCTGGAGGAAACCCACATGAACACAGGGAGAACATGTGAACTCCACACAGAAATGCCAACTGGCCCTGCCGGGACTCAAACCAGTGACCTTCTTGCTGTGAGACCACTGAGCCACCATGTCATTCTGTTACTACAACTTTATGTAAATAAATATTTAGGTAAAATATGCAGTGACTTCTGTCAGACTTCTATTGTGGTTTCTGCTCTGTGTCAGCATAAGTCCATCCATATCTCCAGGAATAAGAGCAGTGACACCCTCTCTGCTTTAATCCTGACCTTGGGGCCAAAAAAAAGTGTCAGAACTTCTCCTTCCCTGAGGACACAGAAAGAGAAAGAGAGAGATGTCTAAGGTGCAGGAGGACACAGACGCACAGCTGCTTTCTCTATTAACCGCTTGCCCATATTTACATGGGGCTTATAAACAGGTCTCAGCGTTTGGCTGCTGCTGCTTGGAAATACAATCTGTCTGCCACTTATCTGAGAGGATTACTGCACCCGGGCCAGCTCCCGCAGATTAAAGACAAAGCAGAAATTAAAGAGGGAGCTATCAACAAACAGAGCGACAACATGACAGGGAAGTGATCCAATTTCAGTGATAGCCCAGTGACCCTCTGAGCTGGAGAAGATACTGAGCTAACAGGTATAAACCAGTGAGGGATGAGCGCTCCGGGTTAGGTTTTCATGTATTAATCGTTTTTTTTTTTTCTCTTTTTTTTTGCAATAATATGTGAACAGCTTGGATCCAAACTTAAAGGGCACCTATTATGTGAACTCGATTTTTATATTGGATATAAATGTGTGTCAGCAGTATGTGAACACTGAACGCAACCATCTCACATTGAAAATTCTTTATCTAAAATCTTGAAAATCACCAATAATTAATGTTGTCTCATTAGGCATGAGGTTTTACTTCTGTAAGCAGTGTGAGGTCACACTGTTTAGGCCCCACCCATTGTCAATGACTGGCAGTGTGCATTAACATAGATTACATGACTGTAAAAAAATAAATCCGTAAAGTTTACGGTAAGAAAACAGCAGCTGTGGTTTCCAGTATTTCACCTTTAAAAATACGGTACAAATCGTAAACGCAATTTCTCATTTTTACAGTAAACTAATGCATTTCATTAATTTATAGAGGTAATAAGTACGGTGGCCAGGAAGTGCAAAACAACATTACAAAGTGTGAAACAGTTTTACGAAGCTCGAGACAAATTTACATTTTGGAAAACATTTTTACAGATCATAATTCACAGTTACATAGGAAAAACGATTTTACCAAGGACAAAACAAGTTTACATTTTAGAAAACAAATTAACAAGATGCAAAAAACTTTTACCAGTCCCGAAACAAATTTACAAAGACAGATTCTTTACGGAAAGGGAATGTACCAAACACCGGAAGTGACGCGACGAAAGGGGTGTTGTTGTTGTCGCTGGTGGTGAGCACGGTAAATTCGTGTTGTTGAGTAAATGGCGTAAATAAAGTTTATGGTGACCGAGCATGGACTGCGGCCGAGGGATGTTTTGTGGCAAACACATGAGCAGCTTGACGTGGTTTTGCTTTACGTGTGGTCGGTGTTTGGGGCTTCTAAAAGGCGCGGACCAGACGTAAACACCAGGCGTACTGAAACAATGTGTTTAATATTTTAACAAGGGCCACTCGTACGCTGTATTCGTGGACATGATGTCAAGTCTACACGGTGTAAACATCTGCTTGAGGACTCTTAAAAGTAAACTGAATGAAGTCCGTGTTTAACTGGTGACCATCTTAACTGGTGTCCCTTTCCAGATGAAAGCTAATATTGTTTTGCACTTCCGGGCCACCGTAAATATGTCTGCATGTTGAAGTACCAAGATCTACACATCTTTTGTTACACAGATAGACACATTAACACAGTCATATGCAGGTGGTGATAAGAAAGTTACATAATGAACCAATGCTCATCACATACAACTTTTCCCACAAGCAGAAAAGTATCAGCGTAAGGTCCTCAGTGTCAGCTACTAAACACCAGTCTGGTAACACACATTAAATTAAAGTCATGAAATAAACATTGTTTATCAATATTAGATGTAACATAAATCTCTAATGTAAATAACTGATGGGGAAAGAACTAAAAAGATCCATAGTAATGTCAACAAAAAGCATAAAAAGTGATGTGCCATGCAGGGAACTCTGGGAAAGTCAATTTACGGTTATTTGCTATGTATATTAAGCAAACATACCACTAACCAGGTTACAGATTTTTACTGTATTTTAAGTTTTTTACAGTTGAAATCACGGCCATTTTTTACAGTGTAGATTACTTTGTTTACATTAGATGAATGAAATGTGAATGAAAACTACTACAATAATCATTATTTTAATTAATTATTAAAAATGAATTATACTTATTAATTATGCATTGATTATGTTAACAATTAAGGTCTTACATTATCGTATCGTATCGTATCGTATCGTATCGTATCGTATCGTATCATTTCATATCATATCATATCATATCATATCATATCATATCATATCATATCATATCATATCATATTATATTATATTAAAGTGTTACATCAATATTTTTAGAAAGATGTGTTCTGAGAAAAATTTGCCAACTAAGAATAAAAAAAAAACACCCCAGAAGGACTTTAAAGCTTTGGGTACATAATACAAACGTCTGGCAGCTTAAATATAAGTCAGCTATACAAAGCCACGATGACTGGAGAAATGAAAAATCAGCCTGGCCCTAAAAATGCCCTTAACGCTCGCAGGCATACAGACTCGAACCTCAACTTTACTTTGTCAAATCCTCCCCGAGCTCATTACTGCCCTGTCCCCATTGTGTTAATTGAAGCCACAGAAACGATGCTCCTCGTCTGCTCTATAAAAGCGGAAGTCTTGTCATTTTCTCTCCCTCCAGCAACACAGGTAATTGAATTGTGGCAGGGATCTCTGTAAGATGGCTTGTTTTAATAACTTCACTAGATTATGTTTAATAAGTGTGCCTTAAATGGTCTTTAGTGTGGTCAGGGAGGATGAGGAAGGGCAAATGTTATAATAAAGCTTCGAAATAGACGTTGCAGACTGCTTTTGGGACAGATTTAAATCGCAGACATGTTCTTGGAAAGCAGTTCAACTCTGTGGGATAAGAAGTCTACATGATTATGAGATTATTTAGGTTTTTATATTTTATGTATAATGCCTTGTGTTTGAAAGAATGAACACAATTAATTCTATAAACTTTACATTATTGCCATACTTTAGTTTAAAACTTCATATTAAATACTACAATTTTGAATCGTTTACAAAATAATTTATATTAGCAAAGATTAATAAATACTTTTTTATTCAGAGAATAGTATGTTCAGCTTAACGCATTAATAAAAGTTAACAAACAGGAATTATGTGTGATTAAAGGTCATATTTTTATTACAACTTTAAATATATAAAAATATAATACAAAAACTATATCATATCATATATCATATCATATCATATATCATATCATATCATATCATATCATATCATATCATATATTATATTATATTATATTATATTATATTATATTATATTATATTATATTATATTATATTATATTATATTATATTATATTATATTATATTATATTATATTATATTATACACAAGGGCTTATTCACACCTGTTCATGGTTCTGAGTGATATTGACTGATATTTGTTTTAGAAAAGCAGGCCTGAGCGCAGCAGGAGAGGGGTGAGTGTGTTATGTTAGCTTTAGCTAGTTTGAGTGTGTTTACTGTCAGCTGTTCTCTCAGAGTCAGAGGTGAGACTCTGGCGTTTCGTTCATGTCAGCACCTTTGAGAGTCCACAGCGGTCAGGTGTCAGAAAACCTCATCTGCCCTGCCGCACACAACAGACAAGCACACAAACTGACATACACGTAAACTTGAATATGTGCTTTATGAGGACTCTCCACAAGCATAATGTATACAAGCAATTGTACAGTAAAAAAAACTCTTATCATTTTGCCTTACCCTAACCCAAACCCAACCCTGCTGCAAATTTTGAATGTTAAAAGACCCAGTTAAGTATGATTTTTAAGCACTTTGAATTGAGGACACAAGGCATGTCCTAATAAACCACCTCGGTCCAACTTTATAGTGTGGCATTAACTAATATGTACTTATGCTGCCATTAATAATTTGTTACAGTGTAGTTATTGTGCAAATAAATGCTTTTACATTGTACTTATGATTGATTAAATACATGCATGTAATTAATGTACATCTGATATGAATTTCTGTAATTACATCTTTAATTACACTGTTGATCATCCCTTATACCATGGTCTTTTGAAATTCTTGATTCTGATTGGCTGGAGGGTGTGGTATATTTCGTTGAAACGCACAGGTAGTTTCAGTCAGTTTTGATCACAGTTCAAAATAAATGCGCTTCTCCCAAACGTTTACAGTTACTATAGCAACTCGCATGTGCTGCGCATGAAACCGATGAGGGCTATTAATGGCAGACGGGAAATCCGCAAAATTAGGAAAATACTCATAAACTATCCTATAAAATCAAGTTTTAAGAGTTTTTCAAGCAAGAATATAGTTATTTTAAAATCAAATCGGCAGTTTGTGTGTATGGATAGCGCGTCTTTAAAAATGTTGGAAGCTCCAGGCGGTCAGCGGCAGCTCCCCAAATGGCTCCCCCCGAGGGAAGCTTTATGTCGGCCAGACCATCTCAAGACCTGCGACTGGATCTAATCTGTTGCATCTCTGTTGTTAAAACGGGATATATAATTAATCTTTGCTGTATCTAACGTTCAGTCTCTGGACATTTGAACCTATAATTTGTTCTCAGGTGTTTTTGACCGATCGCAAGTAAGTTTCATAATTAATTTATGACCTGCCTATCAGTCTGTCACAGCTGATTCAGTGGAGGGACTAGAAAATCGATCATGTAAAACTGACAACAATTCGGACAAATATTGCGCTGCAAAGAGCAAAACTATTTTAAACTTAGGCCTACCTTGGCAAATGACCATGGAATAAGCGGGATAATCAACGGCTTGCCGTGCGTTAAAGGATTTTAATGCACTTCCGCCGCGCGTCGTGTGGTCTTTTGCCGTTGATTATCCCATACTTACACTTTAACCTTTCCTTAAACCTAGCTATTTCATCAAACCTGTCCCTAAACCTAGCTGTATCTCACCTTAATAGCCCCAGAAGGGATCTGCAACACATTATGAACAAAGTAAGAACATTGTATTTATTTTTTGATGCAGGTACATAACAGTTAAGGCCACTTAATAAAAAGTGGGACTGCCACCTCAACGTTGCAATACCTAGTTCATACTCATGTCATAATACAAAACTGCATTTATCGTAAGCCACATAAACCAGTACACACGCACACACACGCACTCAAAAATGGCTTTTGCTGCTTGTTCAAACTACCACTTTTAAAAATTAAAAAGTTGAAAGAAAACAATTCTTAAGTTTTTTTGGCACAACTTAAATGTTTTATGTTCAATCCATTTAAATTTCTAAAAACAATTCAGTTAACTTAATCAATTTGTGTTGGGACAACATAAAGGAATTGTGTGGAACCCAGCATTTTTTACAGGACACACACAAATCAAATGTCTCATAATCACAGGCCAATTCTTATTTTTAACCCTTTATTGGGCAGCAAACCATTGATAGTAACTTTATTGACATTATTTTTTTTTAGTCATAAAAGTTCAAATTATTTTGTAATAATCCCTAGTTACTCTGCAGGGGTTTATTTGGAAATGTGTTTTGCAATAAGTACTAAGGCTACACTTAATTACTTAATTTTATTACACTTAAAAATATATTAATTAGAGAATAACATCAAATCATAATGAATATTACACTTGTGTGTATTAATATTTTCTGTATTAATCTTTATTATTGTGATCTAACAAAAGAAAAGCAACATTAATTTAAGCTAAACTACATTATCAATCATGAGCTGATGCAATATTTGAATTAAAAAACATTTAAACAAGTAATATTAGAATTACGTATATTTAACATGTACAGTATGCTTAAATTTCATGATTAATATAGCAATCAATAATAAAGCAATCAAAACTCCCTTTGTCTATGATGTCTATGATAACAAATATATATATATATATATATATATATATTGCGAATTAGGTTGATCTTGATCTTATGTACATTACAAACGAACACACCAGTAAGAACATGAGCACATCAGTAAGAACATGAGCACATCTGCTATCTAAAACAAAATTTTAAAAAGTGACAGAATGTGAAACAAAAAAGTAAACAAGACAAGTTGATCAGTAAGCAGAAGGGATGTGGTCGTGACACTGAGGTACAGGCTGCCATCATGCAGACAAGCATTTGCATAATATTGTGTGTTGTCATGAGCATGACGGCCGGCTCAGGCATTTATCTGAGGGCCACTTGTTTCGCTCACGTCCGGCTCGCCTGTGCTCATCACAGCGCCGGACAGGTGGCATTGCCCAGCCCTGTGATTACTGTGTCAACGTCTTTACATGTCACCCCGCGCATGCCATACGCATCTACATATACATATAAATGTAAATGCGTCCGCCTGCTCACACGCACCTGGGTCGACAGCACTGACAGCTGGGATTGATTCGGGACCGTCCCCCCACGAGACACCCGAGAAATTAGTGTAATGTCCACCTCTGACACCAGGTCTGACTTTCTGAACTGGGTGGCAAGACGAGGAGAAAGCTAACTTTTGATATCCATGTGTTTTGATGTTTTCTTCCAGAGAATTATTGACTCTGTCATTGCTGTTTAGTTGTTTTGTTTTTCTTCAGACACGCTGTCATTAAAATGCCCAATTTTAATATGAAAAAAAACAGTCTCCAATACTTCAAGCCCTTCTGAATGATTGATTTGGAGATGAAGTGACAAGCATTCTGCGAACATGCTCTACATCGACAAACCAGTAATTGATGTTTTGTTTGTAAGTATAGTCTGTAGTCTGGAGAGAACATTGTGTATCTCTGTTCTAATCGCTTCGTGAGAGCATTTACTGAGCTCTTTTTGAAGTTCGGGCCTGCCAGGACGCCCTGTAGTTTTGCTGTTTTCTCTGTGGTTGGGTGTGTGTCACACTTGCCATGTTGTGATTGGCTTGGACGACAGTGAGGAAGTGATGTTGGCGCCTGCTCTGCTAAGCTGGTGGTGATGACGACCTTCGGGCAGCACCTTCAGTGTGATCTCAAACAGCTCCTTCTTCTAAACCTCTGACACCTCCACCTACTGAACCAAGCACCAGTCGAGATGTGACGTCAACATTCTCTACTCACTAAGGTAATAATGAGGAATTGATAGTCAGTTCTGAAAACGGATGTCATGACGCAACTGTCCATTTCCGTGATTTTTTTCTATCTTTAGACTATAGACAGACTGGGAGGTAAAATAAAAGAAATTCATGTTTAGATGAATGTTTTAAAAATATTGTTGAATAGAGTTCAAATTTAAAGACTTTAGCTAATGGTGTAAGTCAAGAATATTGTTTTAACACAAAAGTTAGATCTAATTTTAAAAAATAATTTGAATGTGGAAAATTTGAGATAAAACAAAAATTGTATGGTTGACTGAATGGATGAAAGGAAGGAAACGTAAATACAAATATACTGTGTGTTAGATGGATGGATGGATGGATGGATGGATGGATGGATGGATGGATGGA
>CAIGQQ010004837.1:17619277-17638742 GCA_903798035.1 Danio albolineatus | reverse complement strand
AACAAAACAAAACAAAACAAAACAAAACAAAACAAAACAAAACAAAATAAAATAAAATAAAATAAAATGCATATACTAAAATAACAACAGAGTATATTTTCCACCCCATTATTAAATCAAAACCAGAATGTGAATGTGTGATACAACACCATACGGCATCAAAAAGAGCTTGTGCGTCTTGACAGCAGATGGGAGCTGTCATTTGCGTCACTCCCAGCAACATTCACTAGGGATGTTTAATCGGCCCAGAACCGGCAGAGAACAGTGTAAATTCATACCCCTAACCATCTTTGATATTCAAGAGGATTACACCTTGTGTTCAAATAGAGGCAGGACAGAATGGGCGACACAAAATGGAATTAGAGTCTGCTTAAAGAGTCCGCTTCATTTATTGTTAACTTCTTCCAGTTCATTAAGCCTAATCCTTATTAGGGTGTAAGGAACGCAGGTCTGAATGGGTTGGTCCTGGCCGAGAGGACATGTGCATCTATTGTGGCTCCGCAGGATTAATCCGGCCCCTGAAGCAGGGGTCCAGGGGCTCACCAAAGGCCTGTGGTCCCTTAGGGTCCTGGGCAGGTTGGGGCCCCCAGAGTCCTGACAGCCGAATCACACAGTGAAAAGCACAGAGCGGCGTCCTTTGTTAATCAATCTGCCAGACCGGACACACGCAGGGTCATGTGTGCCTCTGTTAATACAGATGTAAATGCCAATAACGCCTCGTAATCAGGACACAAGAGGGAAAGATTGACTTTTGTTGGGAGGCATACAGGACCGTTGCTCCCAAAGAGCAAGTCCCTCAAGAGTTCGATGAAACAGCTTGTCTATATCAAATACAGATACAGGTCTAGTTCTCCGAGTCTCCTCCACAAGGCTCTGAAAAACTGCTAGAGTCAGAGAGGATGGATACAGCTGACTGAAATGAATGCCAAAGAGCATTGATGTTTAGCCTGAGAGGTCAGGAGGTGAAATAAACACAGGCACATTCTATTGGGTCACACAATGTGTGTCAATAACAGCCAAGGATTAAAAATGTGAGAAACTGATCTAGTGCAAATTGATCTAGAGTTTAGATTTATAATTTAGAGTGTAAAGGTCTATTCAAACTGTGCCAAACAATGCCAAACAAAGTGTTTGTGTCAGTTTGTGCAGCGTCAACTGGCCTTGAATAACCTACAGTTAGAGTTTATATGTACTACTATATTAACTGATCTGTGCTTTGTTTTTGACACAAAAGAAATTCATAAAAAATTGTAATTAAAAACATAGTAAGGGAACAAAACTTGCAAATGTTTAAGCCCCTTTTTTTCAAGATAAAACTACACTGGAAAAAAAGCTTTTAAAAAAATTAGGGTAATTGTTCACATCAAAATTTTATCACTTAAGCCAATGAAAAATACAACATTTTCCTTAAACAATATTTTCTATCTCCACGAGAACAATTTTATATAACGTGATAAAAAACATATTTGTCTTGTAGATGAAAGTCAATTTAAATTGGCTTTTGTTCTAAACAAGAAGATATAGCTTTAATAATAAAAAAACAAATCCCATAAAATGTTCATTCATCCAATTAAAACAAATTTAGGGTAATCTAAATTTGATCACTTGAGCCAATAAAAAATAAAACATTTGCCTAAATATTTTTAAGTCCATGAAAGTATAGCATATTGAGCATAATGGGCTTCTGTTTAATATGCATGGCCTGTGTGAATAACCTTAAAATCTTAGACTGGTCAAAACAAATATTTCTTAGTTGAGCTCTTAATCAAAAACTTTGTATTTAAGTTTTGAACTTAAAATACTTGAAAAATAAAACAAATATTATTAAACTGAAACATACAGTAAGATAAATGTTTAACTGAACGAAGTACTGCTAAAAAGCCTTTTTCAATGTATATTTTTTTAGTTACTTTTTTGTACTTTTAATTATTGTATATATTTTTGTTGTGCATCCATTTGAAGTTGATGTGCAAGCAATTGTGCAAATGTTTTCTCTTTTTTATGTTTTTTTATGTGTGTGATTGAAAATCATGATTATTGCACCAAATATTGCTTTCTTCAGTAGTTCTGGAATTAGTATTGTGTTGTCCAAATATGTGTGTGATTTCACTCATTCACTCATTAGTGAGAAGCTGCTGATAGAAAGGACAAAAATATTTTGTTATGGCTGTTGTAATGAATCTTTCTATTCAAAGAGGCCCTGAAAGCAAAACTATAATACATTTAATGAATTATGAAGTTAAAAAAAATAAAAAATCTTTTAACAGCTAATTCATGTCATTCTAAACAGGAGACAGGCTTGAGCAATGAGGTCCTGTAAATGGAGAGGTATCAACAAGCCAACAAGAACAATGGCCTCAGATTAGCAGCCATTAGTCTACTGCATTACTGCCTCGTGCATATTAAGACCATCGTTTAGCACCATTTAACAAGACAGAAATCCCAAGTTCTAAATTGGAAATTCATTCCCCCAGGTAATTTTAATATGAGAAACTTGAAATGCATTTGATCTGCCCTAATTTCAATTAATTAGACGGGACGACTGTTTGGGGAGACCCAGAGGGTCGTTAATGTGGGCTGAGGGGCCAAAAGGAACACATTGGAAAAGTATGAAAGAGCCATCAATAAACTGTTAGAGACTAATTATTCCACAAATCGGTTTCCCAAAGTCTTGACTCTTTAACACCAGCCTGTACCCTAATTACTGGTCACAGCATCCATTACTACTGGCCAGCCCACGGTGCTCATGCCACACCGAGTATTAATGACTGTTCTGTGTGCCATTATTAGAACCTGCAAGTGTGTGTGTGTGTGTGCGTGTGTGTGTGCCCTGAATGTGGCCTAAATAATACCTCTGAGATAATACAGTCAAATATGCCACAAAGCAAACATGAACTGCTTTCATACTTTAATAAACATTTGCCTCATTGACTGACCTGACTGGTTTAATTAAAAAGATGGTTAATCCACCCTAATTAGTAAATAAATACATTTAAATGTATTTCTGTCATCATTATTTACCATGTTGTTCCAAATCCATATGATTTTATTCATGATATTATATTTCAAGTCTGTATTTAGGTTATTTAGTTTGTATTTCACAGCATAGACCATGAACACAGAGACACTTCAAATATCAACCTCAGTGCAGAAGAAGCTCATATTGAACATTATGATGACTCTTTGTTTTCAGGAGAATTACTCTGTATCACTTTGAAGGAACAATATACAGAACTTGAGAATTTAAAATGCATTCATTCATTGCACGTCTTTTCAGCTTAGTCCCTTTATTAATCTAGGGTCACCACAGCGGAATGAACCGCCAACTTATCCAGCACGTTTTATGCAGCGGATGCCCTTCCAGCTGCAACCCATCACTGGGAAATACACACTCATTCACACACATACACTACAGACAATTTAGCTTTACCCAATTCACCTATACCACATGTCTTTGGACTTGTGGGGGACACCGGAGCACCCAGAGGAAACCCACGGGAACGTGGAGAACATGCAAACTCCACACAGAAATGCCAACTGACCCAGCAGAGGCTCGAACCAGTGACCTTCTTGCTGTGACCTTCTTGCTGTGCTACTCACTGTGCAACAGTGACGCCCAATTTGAAATTCATTCATTGACTCATTAATTTATTGAGCATCAACATGGCTTAATATAATATAAATTTTTAAGAGTGTCAATAATAGTGGCACTAATATTTAGGTAACACTTTAGTTTAAGAACCAATTCTCACTATTTACTGCTGGCTTATTACATGTCTATTATTAAAATATTGGTTGCCGATTAGTACTTTTAAAGTACATATTCTGCATGATCTTATTCTTCATCCCTAATCCTACCTACCTCCTACCTTAATAAGTAATAATAAACAGGAAATTAGGAACTTTCTGAGGCAAAAGTCAGTTAATGGTTTATTAACAGCAAGAATTCTACGTCAAAATAAAGTATGACCTGTCTTTTGTTATTTGATAATATTTTGCACATAAGACCAAATTGTTAAACAATAAAGAGATTTTATTACACCCTTCTTTGCTCATATTTACCAAGGCTGCTAATATAAGTACCCTAGACCCATAAGTACTATACGCTCAAAAAAAGATTTTTTGCTACTTGTTCAAACAACTTATTTAAAATGAGTTGAATCAATTTACAGCTTAAATGTTTCATGTTCAGTCCACTTAAATTTTTAAAAACAATTAAGCTAACTTGTGTGGGACCCAGCAATGAGACACCAATAGTCAAGTGGCAGCCTATATAACACTAGGTTATCGGTAGGCCCACACGGAATCTGCACGTGCACAGAATTCCCGATTTCTGCAGATTTTTAGCCCATCATTGATTCTGTTGTGTAAATATGTGTGAATTTACATTTATTCCATTTTTAAATTAATTTCAGTAATATTACTGACCAATATGAAAATAGTCATATGATTTATTTACAATACAGTTTGTAGAGTGATATTTTCTGTCTTTTAGTAGAGATTTTAGTAGAGAGAGGCTTGCATTGTTTACCAATTAAAGTGGATCTAATTGAATTCACATTGTAATCATTCAATAACAGTTAAAAAGGTATTACTTTTTATTTCATATATTAAGGTTTTAGTTATGATACTCCCAAAATCATTCAGCATAAATCCGCAGATTTTTAACAAAATTCTGCGCAGAAATCCCAAAAAAAATGTCTGCAGATTCCGTCTAGCCCTAGTTATCGGCATTAATGTTATGCTACTTTGAAACAATCTACTGTACATTCTAAAATAAAGGTGAATTGAACTGAATTGAATACAAGCTCAAAGAATTATATTTGCTTCTTATTCTAAATACTTATTTAAAATAAGCTGAATCAACACAATTTGGGGTTTTTTGGTCAGGGTTTTTTGGGACAACTTATTAGTTTTATGTTGAATCAACTTAAATATGTAAAAGCAATTAAGTTAAATTAATTGCTTTGTGTCTGAACAACATAAAGAAATTAAGTGGAACCCAGCATTTTCTACAGTGTAGCACAACTGTTTTACTAGTATCCCCAGTTCGAATCCTGACCAGCAGACCTTACACAATCCCATCTCTCCTTTCTCTCTCCAACTTCCTGTCAATATCAACTTTCCTATCATAATAGACACAAAAATGTCAAAAAATTATTCAACTTAAATAAATAAATCACAAGTTCCACCACCTAGGACCGAACGATCAAACCCTCCACTATGGACTGAACAGGAGTCTGAATCTGAAAGAGCCAGCGGGAATATTACAGGAAAGATTTATCTGAGCAGCATGGCCACTCCGAAGTAAACTCCCACTAAGTCATTTTCACACCAGCAGCAGGTAAGGAGGAAAAAGGCTAGCGAGAGTGAGTCAAAAAGAACGAGGAGAGGAGAAAAGAGAAATTATGAGAGGATATGAGATGAGAAGGGAGAAGGAGAGATGATCAAGTCTCTGATTACCTCCGGCTGGGTGTCTCTCCAGCGCCCCTGCTGAATGTGCTTAATTGGCAGGGTTGTGTGAATAGACAGCTGCCCCGTCCGCGGAGCTCTGAGAGGAAGAGGCAAAGCTGAGCACTGCGCCCTATTCTTCTCCACTGAAAGCCTCTCTCCTCCAGCCTCTCCGGGACCAGGCCACATCTAATCACTGCAGATTATCTGCCTTTAATGGTAACCCACGAGTACGCTTCTTTGCCTCGATGAGCCGAGAGGGAGGGAGAGAAATACAGATCAACAAATAAAGCTGATGGCTTAGCGCAGTAGGAGGTCTGGCAGTGGCGACTCTTTGGAAATGAATCCATGTGTCTGACTCCCAGAGATCAGGGCAAAGTGTAAAAGAGCTCCAGGCGCACGATTAAAGCCAACTAGAGTGAAAAAAGGAGATGTTTCTCAAAACATAGATTACACATAGTATTTATGCTCTGACAGATGACAGTAGATTTTCGGTGTCGTAGTTAATTATGGGAGAAAAACGATGATAGGGAAACATCAATCATCAATTTTGCAGCAAAAAACAACACGTTTAATCTATAGCACGCATTTATAAACAAGCAGCCCGGCGGCTGGGATCTCGGTTTTGTCATTCATCCTCTCTAATGCCTGGCCCGGGGTCTCATCGCAGGGCAGGGGAGAAGCAGCACTCTTTACCTCCCGGGGTTTCCATTATTCCTTCACCATTCTCTAAAATGGAGGTCATATCAGGTGCCATTTTCACAACCTGCTTCTCCAGATGCACCATTTTCTCTCAAAATGACACACGCATTATGCTTTAACGGAAAAGCAAATCTGAGAACGCCGCTCGCACCCTCCGCTGGGACTTGAAAAGGCAAAAAACAAACAATAAAACATAGAAGCCATCACGATACACAGGAATCGTTTCCCTTCCACACGATATAACCCATAAAGTGAGGGAATTTTCCAAAGTGGCAGCACCCTGTTGACAAAGGCATTGCCTAAAAAAAAGAGGATTCCTGGAGTTGAGGTTTATTAGAGGGGAATTGTAATGCAATATAGGTTATAGACTAGACAGAAATAAACTTAAATGCTATCACATCATTTGTCTCCACAGCTTATTTAAACCATATGTGCAAAAATCTATTCCCAGATCTCAATTATGGGAGAAGTTATATTTTAATTATGTCACTAATAACTGATACACTGCAAAAAAAAAAAAAAAAACATGTAGTATACACACTATCGGTCAAAAGTTTGAGAATTAAACGATTTTTAAATGTTTTAAAATAAACTTATCATGTTCACCAAGGCTGCATTTATTTAATTAAAAATACAGTGCAAATTGTAAAATTGTTCAATGTTATTACACTAAAAAATTACTTTAATTTCATGATTTATTCCAGGGGGCGATGCTGTGGCGCAGCGGGTAGTGCTGTCTCCTTAAAGCAAGAAGGTCGCTGGTTCGAGCCTCGGCTGGGTCAGTTTGCATTACTGTGTGGAGTATGCATGTTCTCCCTGTGTTCGCATGGTTTTCCTCTGGGTCCTCTGGTTTCCCCAACAGTTCAAAGTTAAATTGGGTAAGCTAAATTGTCCGTAGTGTATTTGTGTGAATGAGAGTGTATAGGTGTTTCCCAGAGATGGGTTGCAGCTGAAAGGGCATCCGCTGCGTAAAACATAGGCTGGATAAGTTTATTTTATTCCAGTGATTTTAATGATGAATTTTCAGCTTCATTATTCCAGTCTTCAGAGTCACATGGTCCTTCAGAAACTACTCTAATATTAATTATTATTATTATTATTATTATTATGATTATTATTATTATTATTATTATTATTATTAATGATAATAATAATAATAATAATAAAAGCAATGACAGGAGTAATCATTTCATTTGAAACTACATACAATAAATATTTAAGAAATAAGTATTTAACAATTTTTAAAAAATGGCCTTGATGAACAGGAACATTTTATTTAAATTAACAAATAAAATAATTTAAAAAAAAAAACTAACCCCAAACTTTTGTCCAGTAGTATATAAATATATAAATATAACTGCACTACCTACTGTGCCAATAATATAGTATAAAAATATTTTTTTAAAAGTATTAAAAAAAGTATAAAAACATATTAAATATTAATATCATTATATTAAGTAAACTAAAACTAAAGCCTAAAAAATTTATTGTATGAAAAATTTATTGCAATTTTCAAAAATGTATTTTTACGGTGTTATTAAATTATTAGTATTTTAAAGATTTCTTTTAACTGACATTTAAATAATGGCAAAGAAGAGATGCTGCAACATTGCAAAAAAATTCTCAAATGTTATATTTGACTTCCTTTTGTAATGAAATGTCTTAATATTCTTATATTTTATATTACTGAATTTGAAAATACTACAGATTTTTTATACTACTGAAATTGCTCAATTTTATTTTCTGGACAATTAATCAAAAATGAGTGGCTGTATGTTAAAAACAAGTGATAAAAAAAAACTTAATTAAAAGAGGAAACAACACTATATTGAATGCACCACTCCCATATACTGATGTCTTTCATTTCAGTTTTTTAAAACAAGAATTAATTTGTGAAGTCATTTTACTTCTGAAGAAAATGCTTTTTGATTTGAGAAAGCTTATATATGTGCACTTGGAGAAAAAAAAAACTATGTATTAATCAAAAATAATTCATTAAAATGGGAAACTAGACTATTTTACATGCACTACTGCCAGATACTGGTTTCTGAAGTATAAACTCATTTCATTTTTCATACAATAATTAATATATGAAGTAATTTTGCTTCTTAAAAATGTTTACATTTGTCCACTTGGAATAATGGACACAAATAATAAATAAGGAAATCATGTGTTATAGTGTATTGGTTTCAAATAAATGTGTTTCAGACTGCAATATTTTTTTCATGATCGTTTAGCAACTGTATCAGAAAAACTGATTAAATGACTTTCATAAATAAATTCCAAATCATTCCAACAAGTCTAATTTCATGAGCACAACCTCACTGTTAAAAAGTAAGCATTATCTCGAATATGATCAGCACAGAAAGCTTTATTTGAAAATAAAACTCTGACAATGAGCATAAGGGTGATGGTGGTTTTTCACCCACAGCCACATATTCACACCAACCATGCTGCTATTCTTGCTACGTTCCAACATCATGACCATAAAAACAAATGCCCTGATGAGACAGAATGATCGAAGCACATCAAGCGCATCAGTTCTTCATATTCCCGGACTTTTCCTTTATTGCCAAGTTAACAGCAACCTGCCAGCAGTGAATCCCTCCTGCTCAAACACCACGGCAGATGCCAGTCTCAGCTGGTCAGGGAACTGTGGTGCTGTGGAATACCTGCCTTTGAAAGCAAAAACAAATCCAACATCTGTTTATGGCAGCTATGATAGCAATAGAATAAGAAAAAAACAACAACAATGCAAAGCATTGGTGCCGTGATGCTCCCTCTATCAGCCATCTGGATAACTGATCGTTGGATATCATAAAAAGAAGGCGAATGTCTCATAACGACCTGCTTCTTAAAAACTCGTTCATCGGTTTATTCCTTCCCTGGCTCGCTTTTTTATTCACGTGCATTCCTGCAGACCTGTCATGATGATTATGAGAGGGATTATGCATCATTTGTGGTGGGAGATGATCAATGGCTTGCTTTAATCTGCTATTATGGCTTCATTTACCAGATTTATTCATTTACCATTTACCTGCCTATAAGCACACTATGCATGTTGCGTAGGGGCCTGAACCACCATGAGCACACTTGCTGTCAAAAATGATATAAAGACTATAGGGCTTCGGGAGAGACTTTTTATTTCTATTTTTTTCTCAACAGATTTTATCCATGGAGACTTTTAATTTTACTTAAGCCCGCCCGGTTGCTTCTGAAGTGTTATGCCATAACAAACTCTCAGGCTTTAAGTTGTGGTTTGTTCAATATCAGTGATTTACAATGCCTGATTGAGATTTAACACAAAGTGGGTCTTACACCGGACAAGAAGCACTTAAATAAATTCCTTTGTTCCATGCCATGTCTAATAAAAACATTTGATCAACACAGAATTTTCATTTGATATTCAGCACTTAGCTGCTTACTTTTAAATGGCCATTCAAGCAATAATTTTAAGTTTAAAGCTTGAACAACTACATGAATACTCTATTTAGCAGACTATATTTAGATAAAATTACATTATTGAAGCTGTAAAAGGAACCATATGTTACTGAAGATCACATCGACCATTCACCAGAAGTTTTTTGATGGGTGAAAAACACTTCCGTGCTTTAAAATCATTGTGACAATACTACACTAAAACTGCTGGGTTGTTTTAACCCAATTGGTTCAAATATTAATAAAATAAACAATTTATTTTATTTAACAAAAAAAATGTAAAGGAACAGTTGGGTTTATATATTTTTAGATTTGGGGTATTAATGGGTTCAGATCACCCCAACATTAAAACAACCTCAACATTTACTCTCTCTTATGTGGTTTCTTTCTTCTGTTGAACGCAAAAGAAGATATTTTGAAAAATGCTGGTTGCTTAAACCCATCGACTTCCAAAAAAAATACTGTGTAAACTAATACGTTCCAGCAAACAGCATTTTTCAAAATATCTTCTTTTGAGTTCAACAGAAAAAAACTCAAATCGATTTTGAACTAGTGAGAGGTGAGTAAATGATGACAGAATATTAAATTAAGTTAACTAAACTTTATTGTTAATCATAAAACAAACAAGAGAATCACTCACTGCTCTTCACTGAATAGCTACAAACTTTAATAAGAGTCAGAGTATATTAATGAAAAGTGTTAAGCAAAAGAGATGGGGTTTGATTAGTATAGAATTCATGTTGTTTTCTTTGTATTATTGACTGTTTTAACTCACTGTTTTTGCTTACAGTAAAAACCACTCTAAAATAACAAATTATTGGGTTGGGGATATGTATTTGACACTACAAAAGACTTTTTACTATGGTAAAAAATAACTAAATGATATTAACATTTTCCCCCAACTGTTTGTTTAAATTGTTGAACACATATTTTGTATTGCAGGTTATGTAAAATGTTCCATTTAAATATGTCAATGATGAAATAGTTAATTAATTAAACGTACACAGTTAGCAAAATATATAGCAAAAGATCAGGTTTAACATTCTTGTTTAATTAAAAAAATAAAAAATAAAAAATTTCCCAGTACTGGGTTGCGGCTAGAAGGGCATCCGCTACATAAAACATATGCTGGAATAGTTGGCGGTTCATTCCGCTGTGGCAACCCCTGATAAATAAGGGACTTAGCCAAAGGAAAATGAATGAATAAATAAAATTATAGTCAAAGGTTAAAGAGGTAATTTTGGAAATCTTTTATGAACACTCGAATTTGTATGTAAAATCAAACACTATAATCAGTCAAACCATTTAGGAAAATATCCCTCTGTTAAATCCTTAGGAATGAAGATATGTATAAAACTTAAATTTGCTTAAAGTAATTGGTGCTGAAGTGGATATTTATGTCTCATTTTGAGAAATCTATTTCCTTAAATCTACATAAGCAAACAGAAAATGTGTTATAAAAACACACACACTTAAGTGTAAACAATCTGTTTTTATATTGTTTAATTGCTTAACATTGGTCTGGAAAGAAAAACACCTTCTATAAAGCCCAACATTTTTGCCATAATGCCCCTCACAAAGTTTTGCATCTATAAGGACCAACTCTGCTCGGTCTTTCTGTGACAAACACATTCATGCGCGGTTGTCAATCAGCAGATGTCGAGTCACACACCCGGGTCACCTGCGTTGTATGCGCTCTGAATCATTTACTGTCACCTCAAAGGCATTTCCAGTCATACAACGGCCGTCATTGTCTACAGGAAAGGTCTGATTGCTCCACACTATCTCTCTGATGGCTTTCTCAGCCTCTCCCCCTGCATTATGTAGATAACCTGTGACGATATATATTGCGTAGGGGTCAGCCAGAGGATGCAATCACACACTGTGACAGAGATAACCAATGCCAGCATGTCAGCGACGGTGGGGGGTGGAGAAGGCCCCCTGTAGGGCGTCCTCGGCTGTGCCTGTTAGACATTCATGTCGACTGGAGGGTGGAAGAGGTGCACTTGAGAGGGCACCGGGAGGAGGCCTTTGATCACTGATAAGGAAGGGGAAATACAAGCCAAATATGTGGTGAAAACAGATGCATAGATAATGATGTGCATAAATCAAGTTAGAGTTACTGACAGTAGAAAAATATTTACTCTTTATATGTAAAATTACTACAATTTTAGCATACATTATATTAAAATTACTGAATGATCTTTAAATATACCATGTAACAGACTTTTTTTATTAGTAGTAGTAGTAGTAGTTGTTATTGTTGTAGTAGTAGTAATAGTAATATTAGTATTATCATATTTATCATATTAGTATTATATGTATTATGTTTATTTATTATTAATATTAACTATATTTAATGCATATAAATATAATTATATGAATATAGTTTTAAAATAATTCACACACAATATTACATAGTAATGTACAAATTTCTTACTGACCCAGTATATAGAGGTATATTTACATATGCTATACACTATATATGTATATTATTATGTATTATTACAGAAAACAACAAAAATATACAAAATAATAAGAGAAAATATTACATGTTAGTAATAAATAGAAGTCTCTTTATATATATATATATATATATATATATATATATATATATATATATATATATATATATACACATACATACATATACATATATATATATATATACATATATATACATATATATATATATATATACATATATATATACGTATATATATACGTATATATATATATACATTTTTCCTCCGGGCGCTCCGGCTTCCCCCACAAGTCCAAAGATGTGGTATAGGTAAATTTTGTAAGCTAAACTGGCCACAGTGTATGTGTGTGAATGAGAGTGTATGGTTGTTTTCCAGTGATGGGTTGTAGCTGGAAGGGCATCCGCTGCATAAAACATATACTGGATAAATTGGCGGTTCATTCCGCTGTGGCGACCCCTGATTAATAAAGGCACTTTACAAAATGAAGGAATGAATGAATGAATACTGTATACTATATATATTTATTACTAACATGTATTTATCTCTCTTATTATTTTGTATATTTTTGTTGTTTTCTGTAATATTACATAATAATATACATGTAAACTGTAGTGTATAGCATATGTAAATATATCTCTATATACTGGGTCAGTAGGAAATTTGTACATTACTATGTAATATTGTGAGTTAATTATTTTAATACTATATTCATATAATTATAGTAATTATATGATTAGGTTTTATTCTTTATTTATAAAAAATATACACATATCCAATTTCATAGTTGAATAAAACATAAATAAAACAGAAGATAATATTTTTTTAACTGCTGTTGAATCTATCTATAAAATAAAAACTATTTTGAATTTCTACTTTGATATGTTTTCTGAGATTAAGATTAGCCAGTAGAGAGCATGTGTATACTAAGCAAGCATGTCTGTATGTGTGTGTTGGTGTATGTGTGTTTATGTTGTTGGTAAATTAAATTTCAATTCAGTATAGTGCTGTTGCTGTACTTTGCTGTTGTAACTTAAACATGTTCATTTACGCTCTTCAAGAGTGATGAGTAATAATGCTTGGTGGACATGAACACAAGACAGCAATTAGCCAGTATAATTGTGAAGATTAGATTGAAGCAGCGGTTCAGGAAGACCTCTCGACCGTTCACTTCCACCCCCCGCCGCTCGTCCCACCATGAGACGACCTTCCACATTCAGCACAATCTCTGATGTCTGATAGATGGAGCTCAGAGCGACCACATCTACATGCCATCACCTCCCAACCACAGAAGCTCAAGGACAACGCAAGAGACTGGGAGTGCAGACGGTGCTTCCCCAAGGAAAAGTCAATTAGAGCAGCTTAGATGCAACTGCATTCAATTATGAGTAGCTAAACACTCTATTATGAGTATTTTGTTACCGTTTCAATGTGGCTCCCCCAACACACTGACTGATAGCCGCACAAGCTTGCCTATTAGACCCTGTTTACACCCACTGTAAAGCTGTCTTTACATCAGTCTGATCACAAGTGAATGACATTAATACAGGTGTGCAGTAAAAGAGGTGTAAAAGCTTTTCAGTTGGTCATCAGATACTGAAAGAACTGCTCCAATGTCATCGAATGCTTCCAACAGCCAAGAAAAAAAGACCACTTTTCTGCCTACTTATGCGCATCTGTGTGAATCGAAATGTACAATGTTTACTTTGCTAGCTCACATTGTTAGTCCTCCGGTGAACAATTAAACCATGCAAGTTTATCCACTGAAAACAGAAATGTTGGTTTGGTAATCTTCAATCAAAGTTCTGTCTTCTGTTATTGTGAGTATTCAAGCACAATAGTCTTTACCATGACCCTCTTACTGTTGGTTTGCTTTGAGGGAATGATGTGCAAAAAAAAAAAGCCCCATTCTCTACTCAACATCCCATGTCCATTGGAAGTGCATCAACACTGAAATAAAAGCCTCAGTAATTTCCGGTTTATGTGGTCTATAAAACCCAAATTAGCACAATTTAATTTGTAGGCTTTCAATGTAATGCATAGTGACACTTTTCAATACCTTACCTGGCCTACAGGGGTCCATTTGTGCATCTTTCCCCACAAATTACCAATTTAATGGGCATCTTTGTATTATTTTATGCTCTTAGTTTAACCTCCTAGGGCTTAGTGAGCACATACATGGACGGCACATTTTAGCTCTTATGTCCACAATTGTATACTTTAAGTGTTTGATATTTTGTTAAAGACATACAGTGTCATCCTGAAACTTTTTTGCAGCATATGAGATGTCCCAAACACTATTTTTAAAGGTCCAAAATGGGCAAAAAATATTGTTTTTACTCTCTGATAGTCAAAACATGTTAAAAAAATATGTGTGTATGTGTTATTAACCACGGGTCCACATTTATGGACATCAATTTTCTCTAAAAGTACATCATATCAAAAGATGATATGATGGTTTTATTCTAATTAGGTTTCAATAAGCCTAAATAGCAAAGAGAAATAAAAAAGGCATGTAAAAAAGAGCTTGGGCCTTACAAGGGTTAAATGAGGGTAGTTTCTAATGTTTTTGCACAGTCTCCAGTCTACCTAGACATCGTTTGTTGCCATAGATGAACACATTTGACTGCTTGTGAAAGGCTTGCTACATTATGGATAAACGAATGAATGCAAGATTTAAAAAAAATTGACATGCACATGTGTGACAAAAAAATCTGGCAGTGCATATAGAGACTGTACATACTATTCTGATGATGATATTCACATCACATGGTATGTTGAACACCACATACTTTAAGTGGAAAGAAATAATTGGCAAAAATAAACTTGCAATTCTGACATTTACTAGCAAATCTGACTTCTTTTCTCAAAATGAACACATGAACCTGGACCAGAAATCTGTTACATAGGTATATTATTGAAAATGCTTTCATTGGGTCAACATTATTTTTCTTCATTCATTCATTTATTTTATTTTCGGCTTAGTCCCTTTATTAATAAGGGGTCGCCACATTGAATAAACCGCCAACTTATCCAGCATATGTTTTACGCAGCAGATGCACTTCCAGCTGCAACCCATCACTAGGAAACATCCATAAACACTCATCCACACACATACACTACAGACAATTTTAAATCTTAATTTGGACAACTTTAAAGGAGATTTTCTCAAACTTTTGATTTTTTTGAACCCTCAGATTTTGTCTAGTCACATTTAAAATTGAGACAAAGCAATTCTGATAGAAAAAAGGCAAACTGCAAGTTGATATCTCACATTCCTGATTATATAATGCACTTTGAGAACGTTATTATCTTTCTTGTTAACTTTTTTCAGTGGCGACTGCCATACAGCACGTCTTGCCTGTCAAGATTGTAACACAAACCCACAGCATTTAGTGTACTTTTACGGCTATAAGGAACAAAAATTTACAAAAGCAAAGTCACAATATTCATTTAAAAGATCAGAAAAGGATCAGGTGTAGACAGAAATGTGTCTCCATCCTCTAATTCTCACATAATCAACCAATCCAATAAATCTTAACACTAGCAGCAAATATATTCTTACATAATTGAGAGAAAAGAATAAGAGTTCTTTCAAAACAAGCCCAAGAGACACCTGGACAGCAGGTACATGAGCTCCAGCGAGAGCCACGGGGAGCGATATCTGATCTGGTGCTTTCAATAAACACCCCAGATTCACAGGGAGCATCAGGAGACCCAATTACTTCCAGGAGCTCTAAATGACGGCGTTGTGCAGCAGGAGCATGGTGAGAGAAAGTCGGATGTGTGAGATTAAGGGAAGACAGAGAGAACCGTGTCAGCGACTTCCTCGCGCTCTCATTTCTGCCCAGGGTTTGGAGAGAGAAACAGGAGCAGCGTGGCAGAGAACAGCAGGTGGTGTTTAATAAGGAACTGACAGTGACTGTATACTGAACAAATGTACCCGTTAATCTGCCGGAAGTCTGAGGGGAATTGCTGGGAAGAAGTAGGGTTTCTGGATGGGTGACAGAACGGTCCACTTGAATTCAGGCTCGAACCCAAGACTCCCAAGCATTCAAATGAGAGTGAATGGAGGATGTCTTAATCATCTGCACTAGAAGGGTGCTAGATTTCCAAATGCCATGTACTTTGCTGCCTCTTGTGGCCAAAGATGGCATGTCAGATTTGTTGACAACCTGTTCAGAGCCGCTGCTGCTGCTGCCGAGGTTTTTCCAGGAGAACATTTAGACTTTCTCTCTCAGTTTCAGCCGGAGCAGGGGCCTCTTATTACTTTCCCGATAATTACATTCATTTGCAAAACAGCGAGACAATGGCATAGAAAGGACACAGTGCTGCTGCCTAGGAGGAGGGGGTGAAAATTGACAGCGGTAAAGGGCATGTTCAAGTGCAGGAGGGGAGGAAGTGAGTAGAGAGGGGAAAGTTTAGAGAAAGAAAGACTTTTTGAGACTATAACTTAAATGTGTTTTTGAGTTTTTTTTTCCTTTGAACTCAATTCATCTTTCTCGTACATATAAAGGCGTAAAGTTGAAATCTGCATTTCTTTCTTTTTTGTGCTTTTTTCTTTGTGAAGAAACAAGATGTGTAAATAAACAGAATTTGTGGACAATTGAATAGATTCGATTGAGAAATGTGCTAGTAACAATCAGGCATGGTTTTTCCCTTATTGTTTACAAACAAAAAGCAAAAGCCATTTGATTTGCTATGTGAACTTGACATGGTGACCTGCTCTTTTGTTTTTATTAAGCTGCTGAGATGAAATACAGACAAAACCTAAACTATTGCATTATTTAAATTCATTCATTCATTCAATTAATTTCCTTAGCTTAGTTATTTTTATTCATCAGGGGTTGCCACAAAGAAATGAACCACCAAACTAGTCAACATATGTTTCACACAGCACATGTCATTCCAGCTGCAACCCAGTAATAGGAACTACGGCCAATTTAGTTTATTTAACTCACATAAAGTGCATGTCTTTGGACTGTGGGAAAAAAGGAGCATCCAGAGGAAACCCACACGACCACAGGGAGAACATGCAAACTCCAAACAAAAAAAAGCCAACTGACCCAGTGACCTTCCAGCTGTGAGGCGACAGTGCTAACCACTGAGACACTTTTTTGCCTTTCAACAAACTAATTAAGATATTTAAAATATATATTATTGTTATTGTAGAAACATGAAATGTATATTTTAAGTACAGTATATACGTACAGTACATTTGTGTATTTTAAATAAAATTATATGTAAGAACAATAAAATTATATCTCTATTGCATATAGTTCACTTAGCAATAGAAGCATTAGCTTAAATACATTTGTTTTGCTTGGGGAAAAAAACAGTTAAATTAAATGGATAGTTCACCCAAAACACTCTAAAACTCACTAACTTATCCTTTAATTGTTCCAAACTTGGCTGACTTACTTTCTTCTGTTGAAAAAAAAAAGATTTTTTTATAGCTGTAACTATTGTTTTCCATAGTGTTTGTTTTTCCTGGATGTCAGTGCATGGTTAAACTTCTTTGTGTTCAAGATATATATATTTATATATTTTTATATTTTTAAAAAAATATTTTTTTTAAACTAAAATAAATAACTAAAAACAAATATACAGATAAATAATACTGAGATATTTAAAAATAGATAGTAATAAAAATGCCAAAAAAACATAAATATATTACTTAAGCTTTTAAATTTAATAAAAAATTAAGTATAACAAAACTGAACACACAGAAATAAAAGGACAAAGACTCAGATGAAGCCTTTTTAAAAGACGCATGGTTGTACCTAATAGCTCTGCAACTGTACCTAAATACACATTATATTAGATACATATTATATCCTTAATTACAAACATGTTCCTTGTAGGCACTACAGTAGGTAGACACCAGTTTGGACTCGTTTGGACTCCTAAGTGACTATAATTTTTTAGTTATTACAAATCAAATCCATTTATAATTAATCACATTTTAGCTATAAAAACTATTACTTCAAAACACTTGAAAAACTCTTTCTCTTTTTTTTTTAAAAAAAAGTGAGGTAAATACTAGCTTCAAAAAATCAGGTCAGCTGAGCACCCCTCTGACCCAGAATGAACTCTTAGAAACGCTGCTTCACCCATATGACTACATCCAACCTGATCCGGAGCAGTAATGAGAAGAGAGTGTGAAGGCCTAATCCAGAACTGGGCTAGATTTACAGTGGTGAGGAGCACACAGAGTGCCTTGTAATTAGGAAGAGAATTTGTCATGCTCTTCGGAAAGGCACGTGGATGAGAGTCGCTGAATAGCAATCTTCCCAATGTTTACCCAGAGAGGGGCGGTCGGTGCTGTAGCCACACTGAGATTAATATTTGATGCAGAGCGAGGGAATGTGTGCTTGGCTCCTGTTTATTTAGGATATTGTGAAAATATGGGGAAATTTGCAATTTTATTGGCTTTTCTGCACATCTGTTTTGGGAGGAGGGGCAACGGAGAGTGATGGTGACCTTTGACCTCTGCGCTGATCCTCAGCGGGACAGGAGACATGAAGGTGCACTGATATTCGGCTAAGCTCAGCTACAATCCTATTGGCGCTTTCCAAAGTGCTCTAACAGCAGGACTGATGGAGAATTTAAGCAGCAGAGTTTCTCTGACAGACTAACAGGCTTATGTTCACACTGTATGTGTGCAGTCCAGTGCTATAAGCCAGTGGCTACTAATTTCAGTGAAGTACTGTCAGACATAAAAGAGGAAAAGGAAAATATTATTCTATAACAGAATATTCGTCTTCATGTAAAATAAATAAGAAATAAATAACTCTATGTTATATATTCATTAATTTTCTTGTCGGCTTAGTCCCTTTATTAATCCGGGGTCGCCACAGCGGAATGCACCGCCAACTTATCCAGCATTTGTTTTACGCAGCGGATGCCCTTCCAGCCGCAACCCATCTCTGGGAAACATCCATACTCACTCATTCACAAACATACACTATGGACAATTTAGCCTATAATTCACCTATACTGCATGTCTTTGGACTCATGGTGGGGACTGGTGACCTTCTTGCTGTGAGGCGATCGTGCTACCCACTAGGACACCGTGGCGACCTATATTATATATTAAAAATATTCAATGAGTTACAAGAAAAAACTATTTTAGTATTTTTCCCATTTCTTCGTAGTTATTTAAGAAATTTGTGGGCAACTTTTGATTGAAGATAGTTTTAAAGTAAACACTACACCATTTTATTTACTGGCCATAAATCGTTTTACTCATCAAGAAACTTCATAATTTTATTAAATATAAGCATAAAAAATGCAATATGTTTTTGATTCCCTCAAATATATAATACTTAATATGTCTGTATAAATATAATATAATATAATATAATATAATATAATATAATATAATATAA
>CAIGQQ010004837.1:17594421-17611312 GCA_903798035.1 Danio albolineatus | reverse complement strand
TTGACAGATGGATGTCGGAAAAACAAATGTATAGGTAGAGCCATACATAATATTAGATGGATAGACTAAATGATGGATGGATGGATGGATGGAGAGGGATAGATGGATGGGTGGAAAATGTAATAATATATAAAATGACAGACATTTGAATATAAAACAACAGCTATAATGGTAGAAAAAGGGTGGATGGATAGATCTAATGATAAACACATACTGTAAATGGATGGACAGACTGTAAGACAGAAAAACAAAAAGACAACATGTAGAAACACATCTTTGTCTTTGCAGTGTAAAAATCTAATGTTGCTTCTCGATAAAGAACAAAGAGTGGGCGGGCTCCCATCCTTTTTATTTATTTCCATACAACAGTAAAAAAAAGCCTATCATGCAGGCCTCTAATTAATGAATGTTTAAATGTCAAGATATCGGGGGTTGAAGGGAACTTGACAGGGAAGCAGAACTACAGCACAGCAGAACTGAAATCGAACTGTCTTTCTCTCTGTAGAGCCCAGACACCCCAGGGTTCAAACTTAATTCACTATGTAAGGTACTCAATCCTCGCTCTTAACAACCTCTCTGCCAGCCTGGCCCATCTGGAGGCCACGGTGGGAGGCTCCACCCAGACGGACGACCTCCCCCCTTATCCTGCCCCCTCTACTCAGCAGCCCAAATATTAAATTAAAAATTAGGGCCTTTTGTCGCCTTGTTAGGGGTCTGCTGAAGGATGGTAATTGAGCCTTTACCTGCTGCGTGGATCTGGGCCCATGCTGAACGAAGGGGCAGGTCTTTTTGGAGACCACCCTACCAACCTTGAAACGCTCACACTGAGAAACTGGATAAAGAAGGGGTTTTTTAATCTTTTAAAGCAATGGACCACTAAACTTGATATAATGAATACAAGCATGATACTGTAGTATGATATTATATTAAAAATATTAATTAGTTTGTAAAAATGTGAACAGTTAACAGGATGTATTTATAGTACAATGACCTCTTCTATATAATGAAACATGATGGGAAATTTAATTTTACTGTATTTGACTAATGTTGTCACAGCCGACTGATAAGCAGTGACAAAAAGGGGGCTCGTCCGGGATACGAATCTGGGATCTCTCGCACCACAAAAAAGAAACATACTTTTTAGACACTCGTTCCCCCTATTTGTACATATTTTTGATGAAAGCCTACAACTTTCTATAAATCCTTTGACTTTTAACCATACTTTAGAAAGCAAAATATAAGTAATGGCGGTTCATTCCGCTGTGGCGACCCCAGATTAATAAAGGGACTAAGCCGAAAAGAAAATAAATGAATGACTAAAAGTAAGTAAACATTAAAAGGATAGTTTATGCAAATATTTAAAGTTACTCACAATTGACTCACCCTAAATGGTTGCAAACCTTCATGAGTGTCTTTTTTCTGTTCAACAGAAAATAAGATATTTTGATGAATATTAGAAACCTGTAACAATTGACATCCACACAAGACAACAGTCGCAGGATTCCAACATTAATCAAAACAACTTCTTTGTTCTTTGTTAAAAAACTCAAATTGATTTGTGACAAGAAGGGGGGACTTTCTGTTTTAGGTGAACTCTTCCTTTAAACCAAATTCTTCTCCAACACCAAATTGGAGCAAAATCATATTTAAAATGACATAAGTCAGCTAATGACCCATTATAAATGTGCTGTTATAATAAAAATGTGTAATTGTAATGGCAAAATTGCTGTGCACTGCAAAACAAGAATTAACACAAAGATACCCTCAAAACCACATACTGTACCTGGACCACATCAATAGATCCATGTTTGGATATGTAAATAAACACCCAGAAGCGAATATATTATAATTCCTAATGCTAGTGTGAACATGTCAGGCGAGCACGAGGGACTGGCCCTTTAAAGCGGTCGCCGGTATTCAAAGCAGGCCGATTTTACTCGGCTCCCAGATAAGAGGTTTGAAAAACAGGAGCCCAATTCCCATTATCTGCTTCCCTTATTGTCTGCATTAACCTTCCCCATGGTAACTTGTTCTTCGTAATGCTACACTTGTCTAGCCGCAACACATCAGCACGGCAAGCCAATTGTGTCATGCAAATGAATCCGGGCCCTATTGTACAGCCTGCGAGAGAGCAGCGGTTTATCAGAAACATGTCTGCCTGAGCAGCGCAGGATTGTCTCCTTTTACTGGCAGGCTGGGGGGCTTCTGCTTTATTTACAGCTCAGTGGTCATTCTTTGAGCTCAAGACAGACACACATACACGTACAGGCTCCAAGATAATGCCTACTACTTCTGCTGTCCAATTTGGTCATTTTCTTTCTTAATTGTTACTGTGCTGTGGCTTCTGTGGGAGGGGGGTGGTTGGTGGGGGAGTGCATATTCGCTGTTTTGTTTTGCTCCTTTCATGGTTCTTTCTCTTTTTTTAAACTCTGGTGTAACTGTTGAAAGGCTTTTCAAAAAAAAAAAAAAAAAAAGACAGCTCCATGCATTTCAGAAATGGCTCTAATCCGCCAGCACTGTCGACAGAGATTGTGTGTGTCTGTGTGTGTGTGTGTGTGGTACAGAAAAGCTCCACCAGACTTAACCTTCTCCCCTCCACTGCCAGTGCTTGAAGGGGAATGGCCTGTCTCAGGTGCAAAGCTGTCCTCTGGAAAATAATACAACTTTTTGGTATGTATCTGGAAACTGACCTGCAAAAAATAATATTTTATACAGTTCGTTCGTTTATTTTTTTTTTTTGTTTACCTTTTTGATGATTCTATTTGTTTTTCAATTTCAATAGTGATCGAAAAGTAAAAAGTTCTATTGTGTACAACAGAATTTTTTACATGTACTTTAAATTCAGTAACAAACTACAATTAACTGCAAGTAATCCTACTTACTGTATATTATATTTCATTATATTATATTATATCATATCATATCATATCATATCATATCATATCATATCATATCATATCATATTATATTATATTATATTATATTATATTATTCACTCATTTTCTTTTCGGCTTAGTTCCTTTTTTTAATCTGGGGTCACCACAGCAGAATGAACCGTCAATTTATCCAGCATATGTTTTACGCAGCGGATGCCCTTCCAGCTGCAACCCATCACTGGTAAACATCCATACACTACCGACAATTTAGCCAACCCAATTCAACCCACACGAACATGGGGAGAACATGCAAACTCCACACAGAAATGCCAACTGGTCCAGCCAAGACTCGAACTAGTGACCTTCTTGCTGTGAGGCGAACGTGCTAACCACAGAGCCACTGTGCCGCTCCTGTTATGTTATATGTTATGTTATGTTGTGTTGTGTTGTGTTGTGTTGTGTTGTGTTGTGTTGTGTTGTGTTGTGTTGTGTTGTTGTGTTGTGTTGTGTTGTGTTGTGTTGTGTTGTGTTGTGTTGTGTTGTGTTGTGTTGTATTGTATTGTATTGTATTGTATTGGTGAATTGGGTAGCTTTCCCAGAAATGGGTTGCGACTGGAAGGGCAACCGCTGCGTAAAACTAATGCTGGATAAGTTGGCGGTTCATTCTGCTGTGGCGACCCCAGATTAATGAAGGGACTAAGCCGAAAAGAAAATTAATGAATGAATGAATTGGGTAGCCTAAGCTAAATTGTCTGTAGTTTATGTGTGAGAATGAGTGTGTGTGGATGTTTCCCAGTGATGGGTTGCAGCTGAAAAGGCATCCGCTGCGTAAAACATATGCTGGAGAAGTTGGTGGTTCATTCCACTGTGGCTACCACAGGTTAATAAAGGGACAAAGCTGAAAAGAAAATGAATGAATGAATGAATATTATTGTGAAAAACATCTATTTCTGAGTAGCTCTTGAATAAATCAAAACTTCCCCACTACCCTCAGGATAAAATAAATAAATAAAGAATAAGACAGAAAAAAAAGATGCTGGAGCAGATCTATCTGATTTTACGATGAATGATGCTCTTGTGTCCTTTATATCTCTCCTTCCTGAGGGATATGCAGATGTTAAGCAGCCAACACAAGCAAACAAGAACATGCATAATAAGGCTCATAAACTTCTTTTCTCAGGTCTTAGCATCATCTCTATAGGAAAAAAACTATAAGCCTTTGTTTGTGCATGTTTGCATCTCAGTGTGCGTCCACGTCTCATATTCCATACACTCCGTCCCTCCTGCTACAACAACCACCCCTCTCTCTCTCTCATTCATTTCAGTTTTATTCCTCTTTTTTAATTTATGCCCAGCATACTAAGCACTCAATACTGGCAGTGTCTGCAGTGGCTGAGATAGCTGTTAATGAGAAGAGGTCCCCCTTTATCTTCTTTATTCTGCCACTATTATCTGCATGCAGTCTATAAGCGCGCAGTTACCTTACTGGCCGATAACACCCAAGAGGCAAACGCCGCTGATGAGCTTTCTATACAGCGGAGCTCGCACAATACCTCTATCGGAGGAGCAGACCTCAGGAAAAAAGGGAAGGGGAGAGGGTAGAGCAAAGAGAGAGATGGAAAAAAAAGCCCGAACCCCAGTGACAGACATGCAGGGCCGGCTCACGCTGAACATCCAGTGAATTTACAACCCAGGCCCCCTTGAAACACGGCTCCTCGCACGCCTGATTCTCTCCCAGCTGCTGCAGTTTCTTATCTCTCCTTTTCCTCTTCTGCCTCGGAGATAACAGTAATTCTCCTCTATGCTGTATTTTCAGCCCTCCGGACGAGCCCCCCATGCTCCTTACGTTCTTCCCCCCCCCCCCCTTCCTTTAGTACCAACAATCTCGCTCCTCAACCGAACCCCGTCAAACGCGGACGCAGCCACTCACACGCCAGCAGAGAAACCTCAGCGCGGGATGCAGCAAACGTCTTTCTGCTCAGTCTAGATAAAGGGTTAAAGACTACAGTCGGCCTGCCGCTTTGTGAGATGAGGGGAACGCCGAAAAAGAAAAAAGGGGGACGGAGAAATCAAGTATTCAAGTAGAGATTTTTTTATCAGTTGTACGCCGTATAAAACAGTCATTTTTGCCTCTTTCACTTACTTTTTTTTTCATGAATGTGGCTGCAGCCTGGAGTGTTGAAGCTAGATAAAAGAATTAGCGGTTGCACAGAGGGGCCGGGGCGCTAAGTACAGCCACGAATTAGAATGTCTATCTCTGTCGCTCTTGGCTCATCCTCTCTAGCCAGCCTGGCTCCGAGCTCGTAAACAATTTAATCTTTTCACTACAGTTTGGGGGGAAAAAGGAGAACGCTGAGAAGAAGGGAAGAAGAAGAAAAAAAAAACAAGACGTGGACATTACTTCTCGGGCTCTCTGTGTTTCTCTCTCTTACCTCTTCCTCTCAGTAGCTTCTGCTTTAAACAAGAAAACTGACGCAAACATTTGTAAGGCGCTTGAAGATTGAATCTTATTTCTTTCTTTTTTCCGTCGTCTCCCTCCCGCTCTCGTTCTCACCCAGTGTCCTGAAATTTAAGATGTAGTGCTGCTTCAGCTCTGGGGCCCATTTTAGAGATGTAATGTAATTCATAGCCTATCATATACCAGGAGCCACTCACAGACAGGCTGTTCTGCGGCTCCCTCAGCGCAAGTTTCGGTGCTATGAGAGCGCAGGCTCCTATATATCTCCAACGGTAATAACCATCTATGGAACACCAAACTTCTGAAGTCCATTCAGGTCACCTGATGGTGTCATTTTCTCACTTTAAAGCTGTAATGTATGGGGTGGGATGTGTGTGGTTGCACTGCGGTCCTCATGTTACAGGTGAAAATTTATTATGGTGATGAAATAATAACAACTTATTAGATAGCTATTGTCCTAATAACTATATTTGAGACATTGCACACAATAGAGACAAATGAGCAAGAAACTATTAACCATAATTGTTATTTAATGTAACATTACTATCCTTAAGGGTCCCACTTTATATTAAGTGGCCTTAACTAATATGTACTTACACTGCAATTAATAATTTTTTACAATGAACTTGTTGTGTAAATACATGTTTTTACATTGTACTTATGATTGATTAAATACATGCATGTAATTACATCTGTAATTGATTTCTGTAATTACATCTTTAATTATACTGTTAACCATCCTTTACACTTTAACTTATCCTTAAACCTAGCTCTACCATCAAACCAGTTCCTTAACCTACCTGTATCACACCTCAAGAGCACCTGTAGTGATGTGAATACGTTATGAAGACAGTAAGTACATTGTATTAATTTTTTGATGCAGGTAGTAAGGCCACTTAATATAAAGTGGGACCTTTACTTTTGGCTTAGTTCCTAATTTATCAGGTCACCACAGCAGAATGAACCGCCAACTATTCCAGCATATGTTTTAAGCAGCGGAAGCCTTTCCAGTCACAACCCAGTACTGAGAAACACCCATACACTCTCACACACATACACTATGACCAATTTAGTTCATTCAATTGGAGCACCCAGAGAGAACCCACCTGAACCCAGGAAGAACATAAAAACTCAGAAATGCCAACTGTTCCAGCTAGGACTCGAAACAGCGTCCTTTTTGCTGTGAGGTAACAGTGCTAACCACCCTTTTGAATATTCATTCAGTCATTTTCTTTTCGGCTTAGTCCCTTCAGTAATCTGGGGTCGCCACATCAGAATGAACAGCCAACTTATCCAACACCCACGTGAACACAGGAAGAACATGCAAACTCCACACAGAAATGCCAACTGACCCATTCGGGGCTCGAACCAGCAACCTTCTTGCTGTGAGGTGATTGTGCTACCCACTGAGCCACTGTGTTGCCTCCCATTGTAATGTTGTAATTTATTATTTATAAAATGTGATATAAGAGACGTAAAAGAGATGTACATTAACATATACTCCAATGGACTGTATCAATATAAAATAATTTTCCAAAATATATTTTTTTTTGGTTTTGGAAGATGTCCATGTGAAAATAAGGTGTTAGATTGACCACTTTTCCCCCACATAAAAATGTTTCAAAGCCACACATTTTGTGTTACAAGCTTGAAGCCAGTTTGACCCTCATGGTTTTTTTCTGTAAGAAAAGAGTTACAGCTTTAACAAAACAAATCAAACTCTTCCTAAATACACATGTGACCCTGCTGGTCTATTGCTTTATCCTGTAACCTTGCAATATAACTTTAATGGCATTGTAAAATTAGTATCCTTTGTAGAACAACAACATCCATTAATGTGCTTTCATCTTGAATAAAATAAAAACTCATTCTCAAGAGTCAACTTGTGCTCAGCAATTAACCATACAAAAGAAAAAAACATATACAAATGAATGAAGACGTGTGTATAGAGGTTTATGCCAATATAAGCCGAATGAATGGTGGAAGAAGATTAAATTGATCCAAAGCCCATACAGCATGTTCCAGGTCTCTAAAGGATTCATCACCTCCTGTCATTTCCATAACTATGATAAAGCCAATTTCATTAGATGATAAATAAAACGGCATCTTTAGATTCCTCCACACAACAGGCTACAGGATGGGAAAGAAAAATCAGGCAGGACCACTGAAAGCTCTATACGCTGTTATGGGAGAGAGTCATGGGAGGTCAGACTCTCCCAGCAGGCTCTGGACTATAGACATGGTCATGGAGGCATGAGGGCAGGATAAAGTGGCAGACTGAGTGGAAGAACAGCACTGAAGCTGCAAGAGCTTCCACACACTGTCTAACTAATACCATCACACTCCTTTCCACAATCACGTCGCCTTCCTGCCCTCTAGGCAAATCAGTAATGTTCATGTCCTTGTCTGTTTTTCTGCTTTATTTTTCCTCCTCGTCTCTATTTGTGCTTTCCTAAAGCTGTTATTGGTGAGAGCAGGCGTATTCAGGTCAGTGACGGAAAGCGCAGAGAATGTGATTTTACCTCCCCTGCTGGCTGGACATGTTTGTGGATGACAATCTGGGAAGGGCAGGAGGGTGCTGTGGGGATGAGGGGAGCAGAAAAGAGCAGAAAGAACCCAATATTTTTTTTTTTAAATAGATTTAAATTGTGAGAACAAGCACACTCATCCTCAAATTAGAGAAAGTCATTTCTGAACAACAAGTGTCATAAATTATATTTTCCAAATACGATCATCTTTCATTGGTTACACACAGAAAAAAGATCTGCCGCCAAACTCACACCATTGATTGAGTTAGCTGCTGTTTAAGGCCGGCCAGGTTTTTGGAAGCAGTTTTGATCCTGACAAAGAACAGCATGTTAAAGGAGACTAAAGCAAATAGTTTTTTTGTATGGATCAGCAATCTTAATGCGCAGATTTAATCTTTTGAACTTTTTTAGATTTTAAAATACTCACTATGCAATGTTTAAATTTGTGATCTGTGTTTACAGTAAATTAAAATTAATTACAGTTATTTGCTTAGTGATTACTGTACTATGTTGAGAGGTTGCACACAAACAATCAGAAACTTGCTTTCAGCCTTTTCCCTGTGAATTATATACAGTAAATAAAACTTGATAGTGATAGGTTAATTTAATTTGATTTGAGACCAAATTTGATTTGAATTTGTTTTTGTGCTAAAAACAAGGGTCAATGCTGATTATCTGCCCCTGCAAATTTAAAAGATTTGAAATCAAAAACAAGGAACCTTTATTTAGATAGAATCACATATTTAGATTTTTCAATTAAACTATGTGATTATTTGACCTGTAAATTTGCTAAAATATTATTTTTTTTTATAATTTATTTTAAAGGTTTTAGACAAAACTGCAGAAAACAATGATTTTAAAGAGGTTTCCACATCATCTCATGGTTACCTAAACAATTAACCCAACTCAACTCACAACATTGGTTGAGCCAGTGGTTCTGTGTCAGATTTTTCTTAATAAACTTTCTGATAGTGTCACAGAACAGCAGCATTTATTTATTTATTTATTTATTTATTTATTTATTTATTTATTTATTTATTTATTTGGAGATAATAGCTGCTGCAGTCTGGAACATTTGTAGCAGGAAAGAGAAATAATAAAAGTTCACTGTAAAAACATGGTCTGTACTATATATTTGGTCTGTAAATAAATTTTATGGTTTTGGACAATTGTAAAAATCCTATTAAGCCACTGTTGTCATGTCAGGCTGATCAGATTCCCATAGCCCCACAGAACAACACTGTTTGCACTTTTGATGGGAATCAGTACAAAAAATGGTGGCAACACTTTCAAATAATGGTCCATTAGTTAATGTTAGCTAACATATTTACTAACATGATCAAACTATTAGTAATACTTTTATTATGGTATTTATTAATGTTTGTTAATGTATTTAAGTTAAATAACATTAGATCATGTTAGTTCATTTTAACTCAATGTGCATCTCAACTAATGTCAACAAGTGCAACTTTGGATTTTAATAACGCATTAGTTCATGTTGAACTATGATTAATAAATACTTTACAAGATTAATCATAGTAAATACATTACCAAACATTAATAATTAAGTTCTATAATACAAAACAACTGGTAAAACATAAAACTATAGGTGTTGTAAACTAAATGATTAAAGCATTTTTAATAAACATTTGGTAAGCATTTTCTGATACATTTTCATTATTGATATCCACACCTTTTGGCGTTTGCTTTCCACTACGCACACAAGCTGGCAAAAGTCCTGCATATGCAAAGTGCTCATGGAGACATTTAAGTATTGTAAAACTATTAAAACACTGTGCATAACTCATTACTTTTGCAAAATCCTATTACAAAGGTACAAAGATTACAAGGTATTGTGTAAAAAATGTTTTATATTGTACATGGAAGAAAGTATTTCTGTAACATTTTTGTGAAGTGTTTTGAAACGTTTAGTAAAAAATTTATCTGTTGATTTATGTTAAAGTATTTTCTATTCTTTATTGTTAATGGGAAAAGGTGCATTTAATCAAAAAGAACCTTTGTTTTTTATTTACTGAAAATAAATTGGCGGATTTTAGATAAAGCAAAATGCCTTTAAATAGTTCTTGAAAAACACATTTGACGCTGTTAAGGTACAAAGAGTCTTGTCACTGTAGTGGTAACTTCATGGATCAGATTTGTACCTTTGATGAAGGTACAATATTGTATCTGCAGGTTTTAAAAACCAAAGGTACATTTTGGTTTCCCATGGTGCAAATCATGTCCTTAAAAGTACAAACTGTAATGGTACAAATTTGTTTCTTTGTCTTAAGGTACAATTCTGTTCCAAAAAAGGTACTGACCCAATGACAAGAGTTTGCACCTTCTTTGGTACAACATTGTATCATTTTTTCTGAGAGTGTAGACTGACGTTTCTCCAGCGGAGAAGCTCAGACCAGACATAAGAAATATATCCACATAAGCTTAATTCTCTACTTATAAATGAAACAAGTGCACTTGAAAACAAAAGTTGTTTGGTTTTGTAATCTGTATGAAATGAACGCGAGGTACAGTCTGTCTGGTCAAACAAACATCACATGACAGCAACTAATCAAATGCCCACAAACTTGTGTGCCCTTTCATTTCTGGAGGAGTCACTTCCATTTCTGCAGGAGATTCACCATCAAAACTAAGTTGTGAATTATTTCAGAAGAGCAGCGCAATCAGACAATCTTTACCTAGGGGATGATAATGTGTAGAATGGCCATAATGAGGTTGGTGTTGTGATCTCCTTCATTTCGAGTGCGCATGCGGATTAGCTTAGGCAATCTGAAAATAGGCTGGTTTTATTTGATTCGAACGTTTAAAATGAAACTTACACGGTTGTTGTTTAATTTTATAGGTGATCACTAGGGCCAGACGGAATCTGCGGACATTTTTTGCTATTTCTGCAGAGTATTTTGTTAAAAATCTGCAAACTTATGTGGAATGATTTTAGGAGTATCACAACTAAACTTTAATATATGAAATAAAAAGTAATACCTTTTAAACTTTTATTTCATGTTTACAATATGAGTCCTATTAGATCTACTTTATTTGGTAAACAAAGCAAGTCTCTCATATAAAATCTCTACTAAAAGACAGAAAATATTACTTTACTAACTGTATTATAAATAAATCATATGAATATTTTCATATTAGATAATATTATTACTAAAATTAATTTAAAAACTGAATAATTGATCAATTTAAATGTGTACATTTTTATAAATTTACACATATTTTCACCAGTAAATAAACAGAATCAATGATGGGCTAAAAATCTGCAGAAATCTGCGGAATTCTGCGCGCGCAGATTCCGTCTGGCCCTAGTGATCACAAATATGTATATGTAATCGTAAGTTGGGTAAACAGTTTTGAAGAAATTGATGTTTCCATATTCAAACAGAATGTCCTAGCACACAATCTTTTATCGAACCCAAAGAACCCAAATATTTTTTCAATTTTTTTTCTGCATTTTTGTGAATACTTTTAAAGTCAATGCTGTGTGAACAATAAATATTTTCTTTTGCTATTCTCTACAAAGTCAGTCATGCAGGTTTGCGACTACATGAGAGTTAAAAAGCAATAAGAGAATTTGAATGTGAGTGAACTACCTCTTTAACAATCAGAGCTCACCCACAAATGTCGCAAGTCAGGTTGTTGTGGGTGTCTGGAGTCAAAAGCCTTCAGAGGAATCAAAGAGCGTTAAAAAAATGAGGCCAAATCAGAAGAGCCCTTCTCATGTGCCGCTCTGGTGCTCTGGAGGTGAGAGGTTAACCATGGCATTGGACTGGCGGCTCATCACCAGGATAATGAAGCTGGCCAAGCAGGCTGACTGACTGTTGGGACAGGTGGTGTTAAACCTGCTAAGATCCCATCTCCAAGGTCAGCCCTTTCCACCCAATCTCACTGGTTGCTGATGAAAGCATGATTTAAGGAAAAGAGAGGTGGGTGAGGAGGGGGCACTTCGTCGCCACAGTGGATAAGACTCAATTTGAGAAGCCTGTAGAGGGAAATGACTGTTTTTGGCCCCCATCATGTTATACAGCGAGGGCAGTTTACTGTGCTGTTTGCTAGGGGGGTGCAATTTTACAGCCTTTTCTGCGGTGGGATTTACTGGATGTGCAGTTAATAGTTTATATAGTTGACTCGGAGCAGCAGGGATTAAAGATAGAGGGTTGTTGGGTGCAGTGGCACGGGGAAGACATTTATCCACAGTGAGTCCAGGACTCTTAGTGCACTGTCTGGCCCACTGACCTTGGACCAGGCCACTACTGGAACCCCACAGCTGGTTGTGTAAAAGTTTTGATGGTTATATAGGTCTCGTATGCAGTCATATCTGGCAATCTCTGATTTCTAACCTATTTTGCTGTCCTGCTTTTAAGCACAAAGTACTTTGTGATGCATGACACATATTTCATCATCAGATCACACAACGAATAAACGCATAACACACACATTATTATTTTTGCACAACTTAGCTTGCCCACAAACTGGAAATACTGAAACTAGCCATTGTTTCACAGCTGTAAAATAAATGGAGGAGGTGAAAAAGAAAAACAACAAACTACGAAAGATGTGCGTGTAATAAATTATATCTGCAACTGTATTTTAATTAAGCAATTCTTTTTTTTTTTTTGCTTAAAACTTTAGAAAATAATATGCACAGATACTGGACAAGGTGGATTATTTTGGTTGTCATATTAAACCAAATATGCTGCAAATATGCTGCATATATTGGTATGCTACTTCATACAGCATACCAATATACACATAAAAAAGGAACGCTTGGGCTTAAGTGCTGAAAACAAACAACAATCAGCAAATGTGTTGCCTATCAAATGTTAATTTGTTTATTTTTCTGCAAAAATTCCAATAGGGATCTTTTTTTGGGGCGGTTTAGAAAGGAGAAAAGGGGGAGGGACAGAATTTTTAAGCACATGTTTATCAATTAATTCTTATAAAAAACATTAGTTGAGCTATGCAGTTTGCTCTTACTGTACAACAATTTAGGATATTTTTTTGAATTGATTGAATCAAATTTAAAAGACTAGTAAGTGATTCAATTTTAGATTAAAATCGTGTTTATCTATTTACTGTTTATGTCTTTTGATTCTACTTCCAAAAAAAACAACATGACCATAATGATCAGTTTGTTCAGAATTATGGATTTTTTTAGCTACACTGTAAAAAAATGTTGCTCACTTAAATGTTTTAAGTTGAACCCATTAAGCTTTTCAAGTCATTTTATCTTACATCAATTAAGCTGACATAAAAGATCAAGTCATAATTGTTCATTTAAAAATGAGTTTTTAAAGTTTATTAAACTTTTTTTTTAAAGCCTGATTGGTACAGTATTCTAAATTAAGTTGATGGAATTAATGTTCGTTATTATTTGATTATTTAGAATGTACTACTACGTTCTCCTTCTCACATTATCCTTTTTTTTGTGGAAAAAACATGAAAATAAAGCAAAAAAAAAAATACAAACAATGCAAGAATTTCTTTAATATAAACAGTTTGTTTGCTAGATATTGCTACTCCCCCTCTCCGGTTAACATTTTTGGTTTTTGAAAAATTGTTAGAAGCAAACAAAAGCTGCAGCAAATAATGCCCTTTTCTTGATTTCACATTAAATTTCCTTTCTAAATGTGAAATCTTCACTATGAGTAATTTCTTTGTTTGTTTTGGTGGTGATCAACATTATGCTGTCAGTTCATCTTACCTGGATTATTCCTTCAACATGAGCCCTCTTGTCTTTGATTCTGCCCTCCTCTGCATGTGGCCTATGATAAAGATGAAAAAAGTGAGTGCTTGTTCACTATAGTGATACCTGGGTGTCACTGACCCCTGGCAAAGCTGTTTAACTTCACGGCTAGGCTGAAAATTAAACCGAGCGTCCCTTCCCATCTGAGGCCAGCCTGTTCGTGCGCTCTCTGTGTGCTTTTGTGTGTGAACAGCCTCCTCACACCCAATCGTTATACCTTCAACATCGCCCCACCAGCTGGACCAAACACAGGCCAGCTCTCCTGCCCTCGCAGTCCAGACGCACAACCCTCCCAAAAGCCCAGAGCTGCAGAGCCTCGCCACCGCCGACAACTAAGAGGGACTTCTCAGTTGGACAATGAAAATCCCACCAACGTGACAAGAATGTGCCGACACAATGCTTGTTTATGGCAAGTGGCTGATGGGGTAAACAGACCTACAGGAGGCACATTTGTGAAGGGAGCTGATTACGGCTCGCCAGGCTTCAAGACACACTTCACACCATTGTTCCATTCTGTTTATTGAGAAGAACCGCACCATATCAAAGGAGAAGGAACATAAACAACATCTGTGCCATGGTAAATAGAAAAACATAAAACATATGTTTATCCTGGAGAGTAGTTGAGGTGTTTGTTTTTGGAGCTTGTGAGGGCGACGGACGGATCTGAGCACTTGAATGGACAGTTCAAAGGAAGAAGCGGATTCTGTTTTCTGGCATTAGCCTCACAGCTAATGTTTACCAAGCGCTCGCAGATATATATAAAGGAATATAGTGTTTTAAACTCATATACTGTATAGTCAAATATATGTAATCATATAATTACTAAAAAAAATGTTTTTGTATATTTTTTATTACGCCAAAGTTAATAAACGCTGAACATTTTAAAAAATATTTTGTACTTCTGGCAGAAAGTATACAACACAAAATGTACAATATTTTTGCACTAATAATGTAATTTTAAGCAATAACAATATGCAAAGGCACCACGGTGGCCTAGTGGGTAGTACGTTCGCCTCACAGCAAGAAGGTCGCTGGTTCGATCCCCGGCTGGGCCAGTTGGCATTTCTGTGTGGAGTTTGCATGTTCTCCCCGTGGTTGCGTGGGTTTCCTCTGGGTGCTCCGGTTTCCCCCACAGTCCAAAGACATGCGGTACAGGTGAATTGGGTAAGCTAAATTGTCCGTAGTGTATGTGTGTGAATGAGAATGTATGGATGTGTTTCCCAGAGATTGGTTGTGGCTGGAAGGGCATCCGCTGCGTAAAACAAATGCTGGATAAGTTGGCGGTTCATTCCGCTGTGGCGACCCCGGATTAATAAAGGGACTAAGCCGAAAGGAAAATGAATGAATGAATGAACAATATGCAAAGAACATTTTTAAATAATCCAGTAGAGCATAATATAAAATAATAATGTGCCCAAGTGAACTTGAACTCCAATATTTCTCAAAATATTAATACACTTAGTTTTTGTTTAATGTTTATGCAATTCCAAATGAATATAACGTTTCAACTCATTCATTTTCTTTTTGGCTCAGTCCCTTTATTAATCAGGGGCTGCCACAGTGGAATGAACCGCCAACTTATCAAGCATATGTTTTACACAGGGGATGCCCTTCCAGCTACAACCCATCACTGGGAAACATCCATACACACACTACGGACAATTTAGCTTAGCCAATTCACCTATACCACGTCTTTGGACTTGTGGGGAAAACCGGAGCACCCCGAGGAAACCCACATGAACACAAGGGAAAACATGTAAACTCCACACAGAAATGTCATCTGACCTAGCCAAGGTTTGAACCAGCGTCCTTCTTGCTGCGCTACTGTGTTGCCACGTTTCAACTCATCTAGTAAAATTTTAACTAACTAAATATATGCTGTTTTAGAGTAAACTGGCATAAATTATGCCATTACGACATACTGAATTCAGTTGAACCTAAATCTGCACTTAAATTTGCATTAAAATTTTAAGGAGGCCAATGATATTGACCTTAAAATGGTTTTAAAAAATGGAAACTGTTTGTTCATGGCAAAATAAAATAAATAAGACTTCCTCCATAAAACAAAAACAACAAAAAAATGGAATTACTGTCATAAATTCCTTGCTCTGTTAAACATCATTTATAGAAATATTTGAATAAGAAATTATAAGGAATTTAAACACATATCACACATATTAGCACACACACACGCACGCATGCACGCACGCACTCACACTCACACATATTTTTATATATACATATTGAGATATATATATATTTTATTTATTTATTTATTTATTTATTTATTTATTTATTTATTTATTTATTTTGGACAAAACAAAACTTAACTAAACTAAACCAATTTCTTTAAAATAAAAATAAAAAACTAACTAACAAAATTAAGCTGTCAGGATTACATCTGTAGGGCCCTGTGAAATCAGGTGTATTTTACTAAAATGCTTGTGAGGTGAGCATAAACTACACCATAATTTTGGACATTCTTATCATACAGACATATTTGAATACCCTTTCAGTGGCTTAATATTAATAGATTCAATTATCAAAATTTGTATCATTTTTAATTATTTCTAAACATTCTGTGTTGTTTCTGTGATGCGTGATTACTGTATCATGGAAATGATAGAGCCCTGCATCAGGCAGAAACAGCTTGAGATAACAAGCGCATATTCATTTTTTATAGTGCCAGTCAAAAAATAAGTTCTTACATCAGGATGAAAAATGATCTGCGCTAAGGACCTTTCATAATTTATCTTCTCCGTTCACAGGTGGTGCATTAAAACCTAAGTATGGCTATAAGAACACATTCAAGGAACTTGAAGGACTTCTTTAGCCATCCAAGAGAGCAAAAACAACCCAAACAAACTGACCAGAAGGACAAATGAAAAACAGAGAATCCACTAATTCAATAATTTATCTTCTTAACAGTCTGAATTGAGTGTACTGCATATCAATTTAGCACTTTTTGACGCTTTTAATGCTTCCACACTGTACATGTTTTTTGCATTCATAAGCCTCCATGTCTTTTTTTTAAATACTTTATTAATTGATCTCAAGTAAATAGCTTTTGTTGTATACAAATGTCCAATTTCTGCTTTTTTTTTTCTTTTAAACACTTTTGCAAACATTTTACCCCAAACCCCCCCCCCCCCCCCCACCACCACCCATCCCACCCCTTCATACATAAAATCAAATAAATAAAATAAAATAAATAAAAAATGAAAATAAAAATAAATAAATAAATAAATAAATAAATAAATAA
>CAIGQQ010004837.1:17560434-17575905 GCA_903798035.1 Danio albolineatus | reverse complement strand
AGTGATCTAATCCTAGCAGATCGCTAAAGGACTACAAAACTAATTACACAGACTATTCAAACACCTCTCAAACACACACACACACACACACACACACGTTGCTGAGTATTGTAAACAGTTTTGTGAACGTTACGACGTGTTATCCTTGCCTTGCTATGCCATGTTTTTGACCCTTGCCTTGTTTGTGAATTTATGTTGTCTGCTGCCTGCCTGTACTGATCAATCACCTGTGTATTTGACTATGACTCTGGATTTGTCTGGTTACATCTGTTTGCTCCTGACTGTGACCGTTGTTTGCCTGAACATTCTCAATAAACCAGCGTTTGGATCCACACTCCTTTGTCAGCGTCCACTTCAAATCACAGATGTTTGTCTTTGTTTTTGTTTTGATTTGTCAAGACTGTGGCTTTTGTTTAATTCTAGTTGATACATATTTGTTAAATTCTTGTTTTTGTTTGATATTTTATTTTGATTGTATGCTTGTTTTAATTGGATTTTATATTTGCTTGTTAGGTTCTTATGTTATCCTTGTTTGTTTGTTTGTTTACGCATGTTACATATTTTCAAATGCTCAATTTTCTATTAACAACAACTCTTTTGTTTGTTTGTGTTTGACTATCAGATCTACAATACAGAAACTCTGCTTGCAAAGAAATAAATAAATAAAAGGAAAATAAATAATAACATATAGACAATAAGGGTGAAAAAAACAAGTTTACTAGCTTCATTTCTCCTGTAGTCTATAATTAAACTGCTCTCTGCTATTTTCATGGGACATTAAGCTGAGTCACGTGATCATTATTATCGTCATCCAGACACAGATGAACAAACACATGGAAATGCATGCTGGCAGACATGTGCTCATAGACATAATAAAAGACTAGGGTGTACAATACATACACTTTCATAATCTGTCCCTCAGTCTCTTTCTCCTCCTCCGTTATTCCCTACCCTCTCTCTCTTTCTCTCTCCCTCCACCAAACAAACCTATAAGACAAACGACTACGCACTAAGATGAGAGATGGTATTACATTTTGCAGAGCACCTGCCATAACGCAGTGATTTAAAAAACACTGAGAGCAACAACACTGGAGCAAAAAAAAAAAAATTGTTATGAGAGAATATAAAAACATGGAGCTGCAGGACCGCATTGTGCCGTTTGCTCAAAGAAACCCAGCACATCTTTTCCTCTGAGGATGCATGAAAGAATCCAAACCTCAACAATGCCCTCTCCCATACGTAATCTTGTCGGCGCCTATCCGTTACCAAGAAACATCCCCCCGAGACCCTGCCGTTATTAATAGTCTTATTCATTAAATATTACTCTTTGTGAAAAGGGTAGCATAATACTGGCCTGGAGACAGGAGCCCAGATCCGGGGGTAAGCCGAATTAATTTTACGGAGCAAACGCCCCGATTTTGCAAATGACATTCTGTAGCGTTAACATTCTAAATGTGACACAAACGCCACTCAACACATTTAACCTAAATGCATGGAGCAGATGTGCTGCTGTACTGAGTGATCACCAAAACAAAGGTCAGTCCTGTGCCACGACTGGCCTGAGCACATTCACAAGGATGTCAATCTCCATGAATGTGATTTACCTCACTGTATAGGCATTCTTGGGGTCCGGCTATTTGAAAATGACTGAGGAATAGAAATAAATAAGTAAACATATTTGTCGCAATTGAAAACAAATGTTCATAATGCACACGCAGCTTTGCCGTATGTTTGTTTTGTTTTTGTTTCATTTCATTTTGTACTACAGTAGTTCTGTTTGTTAGACTGTTGGTTTTGTATTGTTTCCTTTGATTACATACTTAAGACTGTTGTTGTTGTTGTTTTTATTAGTTTTGTTTTATTATTTACTTGTTTGTTAGACTGTTTGTTTTGTATTGTTTCCTTTGATCACATACTTCTTAGACTGTTGTTGTTGCTGTTTTTATTAGTTTTGTTTGATTATTTACTAGTTTATTAGACTATTTCATTTCTGATGTTTTGTTTAATAGACTGCTGTTTGTTTTGTCTTGTTTGATTATGTACTTCTCAGACTGTTGTTGTTTTTAGACCACTTTGTTTATTAGACAGGGTGGTGTGGTGGCACAGTGGGTAGCGCTGTCACCTCACAGCAAGAAGGTCCCTGGTTCAAGCCTTGGCTGGGTCAGCTGGTATTACTGTGTGGAGTTTGCATGTTCTCCCCGTGTTATCGTAGGTTTCCTCCGGGTGCTCCGGTTTCCCCCACAGTCCAAAGACATGCGGTATAGGTGAATCAAGGAAGCTAAATTGTCCACAGTGAATGAGTGTGTATGGATGTTTCCAAGTGATCGGTTGCAGCTGGAAGGGCGTCCACTGCATAAAACATATGCTGGATAAGTTGGTGGTTCATTCCGCTGTGGCGACCCTGGATTAATAAAGGGAGTAAGCTGAAAAGAAAATGAATGAATGAATGTTTATTAGACTGTTGTTTGTTTTGTCTCACTTGATTATGTACTTCCCAGACTATTGTTGTTGTTTTTATTAGTTTTGTTTGATTGTTTACTTGTTTATTAGACTATTTTATTTCTGATCTTTTGTTTATTGGACTGTTGTTTGTTTTGTCTTGTTTGATTACATACTTCTTAGACTATTGTTGTTGTTGTTTTTATTAGTTTTGTTTGATTGTTTACTTGTTTACTAATTTCTGATGCTTTGTTTGTTAGACTGTTTGTTTTGTATTGTTTAATTTGGTTAGGTACATGTTAAGCTGTTGTTTTTGGTTTTTCATTTTGATTATGAACTTGTTGATTAGACTGTTTTCTTCTTTTGCTTTGTTTTGTTTCATTTATGTGTTTGCTTGTTAGAAGTGTATTCAAATTAAATGTCACAATTTGACCACTTCAAAGTTACATTTTCTGCATTTACTATACGACTATAGGTAGTTGTTTTGATTAAAACGTTCATTTGTGTTTTATTTAATAAACTACTGGTTATGTTTTTAAAATTTAAAATAAGATGGTAAATATTTATACATACAATTTATTTTACATTTATATTTTTTGGATTTTTATGCTAAATAAATAATTAAATAAATGTTTTATTCAAAGCACATTTGTCTAATATTTATAACAATAAACATTCGTAAGTATACCATCAAAACACTGGAGTGAATCCTGTTATGTGCCATTTCTCTTTCAGTATATACTGTATTACTAGCATATTTCAAGAGCACACCAATTAAACCGGCAACATACATCCATTTTTTCCTTTGCGATATTATCTCTCCAAAATATATTTACCTCTTCTATCACCTGCTGAGAGTGTAACAATAATGAAAAACAAATGGCAAACTGAGCCTATATGTGCTTGGCTAGCAGCACATAATAACCCTATAATTAAAATAGGCTTTTAATCAGAACTAAAGGGGAATATTTATTTGTTTCTGTTTATGCTTTAAATGGCATGGCTAATGTACTCAAGCCTAATGTCAGGCAGGGACGGATTTGCTCCATCACCATTCCACCCTCATCAGCACCCTGACATGAAGTAGGGGGAAACGACAAAAAAAAGAAAAAAAAGCAAACAGCCACGTTCGTGTCGTAGCCAAACTGGTGTGCTAACATTGTGCGTGTACAATACACAGTATAGGTGATCCTGGAGAGCCAGCAATAAGCAGACCTAATCCTGTTGACTAAGAATGGGCACAGGGAGCCATGCCAGGATGCAAAGAGCTCAGTCTGCCGAGTACACAAGGGAATTACTCACCATGCCAGGGTGGTCCTCATTGAGCGTCTTCTGCTGCCAAACGGGCACCGGTGTTGGGCTGGCACGCCTATGTCGACAACCTCTCCTTCCTCCCCCCTGCTCGCCCAGTGCCCGCCAAGGCCAATTTCCCAGCTAGGACTTGGAATTGAGGGATTTTCTCAAATTACTACATTAGAATAGAGTTGCAAATTGACTGCGTGTCTCGTTTTTTGTTTATTTTATCTCTCCTCTGGCTTCGCGAAGCTCCCTATCCTCTTATGACGAAGCCACGAAGGGCATTACCGGGCATATTCGTCCCTCTATTTTGGCAGGCCGTGGAAGCAGTTCGGTGCCAGCGTGCGCTGTTCCCTTTTGTCATCTTCTGTCAGGTGGCACCAAAGCGCAATAATGAAAAGGCCGGAGAAGCTGTTGAACCTCAATCACAGAATTAGCACAACATTATGAGAAAGCTGTAGCCGATATGACATTTCCACTCTGAGAGACAGCTCCTCATTGTTCCTCAAAGTGTATGTGTCACTCTAATACCCTTAACTCTAGACTAGACTAGGAGCTCAGTGTCATACACAGACCCTTTCAATACAGTGTAGTGCGGCACTGACTTAATGTCAAGCCTCCGTGAGCCCTGTAAAGATTTTCTTAAGTCATTACGAGAGTGTCACCAGTTAATGAGATGACGGAGATTACGGTGATCGAGAGAAGGAGCACAAAAGATATCATTATGAACCCCCTCCCCACTTTTACTCAAAGTTTCCATTTTTCTCCACTGCGGGCTCCTTTCAGCCGATTGAATATTAGCTGTTTAATCAGCTCAGCCGCAGGTTAGGGGAACTAAGCGGTGGAACAGCCTCCCCTGCGCCCGCTCGGCCGCTGCTCTGCTATTAGGACGTGGGCAGGAGAAGGAGGTCCTTGGGGGGTCGTAAGCAGAAGCGCCTGTCCCCCGCAGCCCCATTAAATCATTACTTTCCTTCCCTGCTCGGCCTTTATGAGCTGTGTCCTAATGGCCTAACAGACAGGGTGAGGCGGCCCGCCATCGCAACTGCCGAGCAAGCACAGGTGCCTTTCCGCATCGCGCCGGGTTCGCACCATGGTTCAGGGGATCTCACAGTGTGGGGGGATTTGTTTCTGTCTCACTCTTCCAGCCTTCACGCCTCCAGCCAAAATGTCATGGCACCGGCTCTAAGAGGCTCTAGCAAGCTGGCTAGGAAAGCTACATGTACAAACTCTTTAGTCTGTCATCGTACATGGGGGCTTTTCATTAGATCTGCAAGGCTGAAATTACATCATCTCACAAAATTTGTAAGCAAACCATTAAAGACCATATGCCAGTGCAACTGACAGGATCTAAGATTTATGCCTGATAAAAAGGGTCTTGTTGAATAGGATCTCGTTCATGTGCCAGACAGAAAATAGCTAAATTCATCTCTTGGAAAATAAAACTTAAACTTTTTAACATTTAAATTTATTTTATGACATTTTAAATCATTACCATCCACGTTTAAAGCTACAAGATACCACATTCTTTAAGTAAAGATAGTAGGAGTGAAGAAGATTATTCGGTCCCACTTTATATTAAATGGCCTTAACTAATATGTACTTACACCAAAATTAATAATTTATTACAATGTACTTATTGTGTAAATACATGCTTTTACTTTGTACTTATGCTGGATTAAATAACTGTCTGTAATTACGTCTGTAGTTCATTTTTGTAATTACACTGTTGATCATCCCTTACACCTTAACCCACCCTTAAAACTACCCATACCACCAAACCTGTTCCTAACCTTACCCATATTTCACCTCAAGAGCACCACACGTGTTCTTAAATACATTATAAACACAGTAAGTACATTGTATTTATTTTTTGATGCAAGTACATAGTAGTTAAGGCCACTTAATATAAAGTGGGACCGATTATTCCATATGAACTTGGGACACACATTACACAGCCATATCTCACTGCAGTCCAAGACCAGTTACTCACTGAAGCTAAGCAGGGCTGTGCCTGGTCTGTACATAGATGGGTTACCACATGGGAAAACAAAGCTAAACATTAAGTTATGACTGAATTGCCTCATTACAGTTAGGATAGTTTGACAACAAGCAGGAAATGTTCATGGCCAATGACATTACCACATTAAAATGGTCTATAGACCATTCTGTGCCATTTGAATTACCTGTATGAAGTGCAAGAAGGGAGTTAAATTAAAGATTTTTTTTTTAAAAGTATGATGATACACACTGTAAAAAATAGCAGTTTTTCCATGTTTTGTAATTCTTGCATTTATTTTTTAATTTTCCCCATTTATTTATGTTTTTGAATAGCATTATGGAACCTTGATCTTTCTTCCAACAACCTTTAACCTTCATAAGTTCAAGGAAGGGACTTTTATTGACATTTTTAATAGTTTAAAGTGATATATTGTTGTTCATTCATTCATCCATTTTCTTTTCGGCTTAGTCCCTTTATTGATCCAGGGTTGCCACAGCCGAATGAACCGCCAACTTATCCAGCATTTGTTTTACACAGCGGATGCCCTTCCAGCCGCAACCCTTCTCTGGGAAACATCCGTACACACTCACTCACACTCATACACTACGGACAATTTAGCTTACCCAATTCACCTATACCACATGTCTTTGGACTTGTGGGGGAAACCGGAGCACCCGGAGGAAACACACGCGAACATGGGGAGAACATGCAAACTCCACACAGAAATGCCAACTGACCCAGACGAGGCTCAAACCAGCGACCTTCTTGCTGTGAGGCGAACGTGCTACTCACTACGCCACCGTGGCGATATATATATTGTTGTTTATTACGTAACAAACCTTTCAGCAAACTGCCAGTACATTTTCTGTTATTTTATAGACTTAATTATCTAATTATTATTTATTGTTCATAATATTATTTCAAACGACTAAATAACATCAATAGAGTTAAACTGTAGAGTTGAATTTTTAACATCAAAAGTCGACAAAGCAGACAAGGTCCCATAACGCAAATCACAATGGTAAATAAATGGAAAACACAAAATACAGACACTGAAGTTCACTGATTATTATACACAAAAGTGTGTAATGTAGGCATGGGACGATAACCGTTTTCAAGGTGGTATGGAATAGTCAAGGTTATCATACCGCCAAAATTTTGTATACCGTTCCTAAGGTATGCATAAGATTTTTTATTTACATTTTTTTGTTTGTTTTTTAGGTGTAAATTGTAAAGAAATCTGTGTTTTCGAAACAAATGAAGACAGCAGAAGTCAATGATTCATTTCATTAATTAGCCTGACCTGTTTTCTGCCCCAAAATATTTTAAATGTTTCTCAAAATCAAATATATTATGTTCAAAGGGGGAAAAGGTTTTGTTTTTTAGCCAGACATTTAAAAAGAATATATTTTAGAGAAGTAATTACAATACCGTCATACCGTGAAACCGTGATATTTTTATCCAAGGTTATCATACCGTCAGAATCTTTTACCGGCCCATGCCTAGTGGAATGTTGGACACTTTACCCAAACAACTATCACATCTTTAATTACACATTTTAGGTAGTGGGGCTTTCCGAATGAATGACAAAATGAAACCTGTATAGTGCATAAGTGCATCGTATATAAGTGCATAGAATGTGTCAGCTGGGAGATAAAATGACATCATCTCACAAAATATCCCAGCAAAACATTAAACCGGGAAACAGGACTACAGTGATCGGCTACAGTATGATGCATGTCAGAAAACAGGATCGTGAGGAATAGGACCATGCCCATGTGCCACACAGAAAATAGCGCCATTCATCAGGCAGGAAATAAAACTTAAAGCAGCTCAGAAAATAACACCCAACAGTCAAATAAAAAGACATATACTGTGCTTTGACTATGCTGGTAATGAACTGGACTATAAAAGGATCCAGGGAGAGCGCACACTTACTCACTGGGACAGGTTATGAGACAGCCTTACGGTGAACCACTTGTGTCATCGCCATCATCATCATAACAGGTAGTCAGGTAAGTCTCTCTAAGGCCATGTACACACTGCAGCTAAATATGAACATACTGCACGGTTGTCTTATGAGTATTATAGAGAGCAAGTGTAGTTAAGGAGAACGACCACTACATTTAAAGGGATAGTTCACCCAAAAATGAAAATGTACTCATTATTTACTCACCCTCAAGAGTTTCTTTTTGTTTTCTGCTGAACACAAAAGAAGATATTTTGACTTCTTAACCAGGTGGACCAAGCAACATTTTTTGATGTTTCAGCTTTCAAACCCTTGCTGGTGTCATATTGTGATGTTCAGATGTCTTACATTTCAGTAACAACAACAAATTTGTTTAACCATCACACGATGGAAAGCGGTGAAATGCAAGTTACAAAAATGTATTGAACATTGTTATTATTTATTTATCTTTTAATTATGTACAGGTATTATTTGAATTTATGTAATTTATTTACATATTTATTTTCACCTCTTAACTATTTGTCTTATGGGTGCCACGGTGGTGTAGTGAGTAGCACGTTCGCCTCACAGCAAGAAGGTTGCTGGTTTGAGCCCCGGCTGGGTCAGTTGGCATTTCTGTGTGGAGTTTGCATGTTCTCCCCGTGGTTGCGTGGGTTTCCTCCGGGTGCTCCGGTTTGCCCCACAGTCCAAAGACATGTGGTATAGGTGAATTGGGTAGGCTAAATTGGCTGTAGTGTATGAGTGTGTGTGGATGTTTCCCCAGAGATGGGTTGCAGCTGGAAGGGCATCCGCTGCGTAAAACTTATGCTGGATAAGTTGGCGGTTCATTCCGCTGTGGCGACCCCAGATTAATAAAGGGACTAAGCCGACAAGAAAATGAATGAATGAATGAATGAACTATTTGTCTTTTTATTTTATTTATTTTTATATATTTTGTTCTGTAGTTCAAACAAAAACCTAATAAATAAAATTTTTAGAAAAAATAAGATATTTTGAAGAACTGCTACCAAATGACATTCATAGAAAACCTACTAACATACTGTAATGTGGAAGCAGGGGCGTAGCGGATATTTTAAAAGTGGGGGGACAGCTGTATGAGATCCAAAAGTTTACGTTCCTATAATTATTAATCACTTGTTTCTAAATGGTATGTCTCTAAAAGTGAGGGGGGCGTACCCCCCGTCCCCCCGGTTGCTACGCCCCAGTGTGGAAGTCAACGGTTACAGGTTTTCAGCTTTTTTCAAGATATCTTCCTTTGTGATCAACAGATGAATAAAAATTAAACAGGTCTGAACAGGTGAAGGTAGAAGAAATTCTGACAGAATTTTCCTTTTTAAAATGTCTTTATTTTCATTATTCTTTTAATTATGAAACAATATTTTCAGATATTAAGGTTATTTATTCCAATTTTGAAGTTTCTCTTTTAACCATAATTTAGCAACATGCTTACTAACACATCATTGCACTGAGGACAAACTACTGTACCTAATAGCAGCAGTTTTGTTTTTTGTTTTGCTTTAATATGCGTTCATCATCTTGTTTGCACATGAAGACTCTCAAAATAAACTTTCCTATTGACTGACATTTTGACTACCCGTTTTTGATTAACAAGAAATAAACAAAAGATAATTAGAAAAAAGCATGATTGGTGTTCTGGTTTTTAAAGAAAAAGTTTAAGACAACACATGAAAGAAAACTGCCTATCATGCATTTATTTAGCTCAAGCTGCATGGCATCAGCAATGGCAAGGTCATGGGTTTGGTTCTCACTGTGAACTGATAAAGTGCAACCTAAAAACTTGAATGTAAATATAAACCATTTTATCGGGATTAGGCAATTGTAGTCAAAATAGCTAACATCAAACGTGTAAATTTCTCACCATCAATGTTTAAAGCATGACATACCACAATGCCTTTCACAAATAAGGAGAATGATACTGAATGACAATGATGTACATGCACAGACAAGGCTGTCATTTCCAAAACTTTGCTAATCTAACAATGCGTGTGACATATAGCAACATATATGCATTGTATAGGTACGTGAATGCAAATCTGCTTGCACAAGAATGAGTCCAATTTTAATTGTGTAAAATTGTGTGTGTGTGTGTGTGTGTGTGTGTGTGTGTGTGTGTGTGTGTGTGTGTGTGTGTGTGTGTGTGTGTGTGTGTTGGGGAAAGCCCGGGGCCCAGCAGATGTGAGCAGATGTCAGAGTAAGTGAGCGGGGACTTGGGAGAGAGAGAGCAATGTGCCGGGCCAACGCTCTAATTTACGCATGAGTGGAGCTGCACCACCGATATTTACATTTAAATTGATGTTTCAGATACTTAATTAAAGACGAGGACTGGGCTCTTCTGGTCGACGGCGGCTTCTTCCTCATCCTCCTCCTCCTCGGCGAAGCCAACAGACCACTCACTGGAACCTAGAGCACTTCCCAAAACCCATATAAATATTTCACTGGAGTCACATTAATGACAATGGTCCCAGTCCTCTCGATGGTAATTTGCGAGAACATTACTGAAGACACAATGCCCCCTGGTGGATTCTAATTCCAGCCGTACTTGAGCAACGGCCGCATGGTTAATGTCGATCAAATGCCGGCTCCCCTTTAAATCAGCCCATTGTTTTGCAGAGCGCCCGGATGAAGACCTGGTGTAGCCCAGGAGATGAGCTGAGGAAAGGGGAGGGGTTGGTGGGTGCTGATATTAATGCATCGGGCATACAGTCGGATGATGAGGGAACTCCTGTGGGGCCCGAGCTATAATGCAGTGGCACTCCAACCCTGATGAACTGATGTCCCAGCATGCCTCTCCGGTCTCCCGCTTCCACCCACCGAGGGACCCGTTGCTCCACGCAGGACATCCTCCTCAACCACTTACTCTCAAACAGCCTTTTAATAGAGTTTAAAAGAGGGTTATTAACATTACCTGCTAATTATGTTAAGGACCTAATTAGAGAAAAAGAAGAAGACGAAAAAAGGGGGCCTTTTTTGGTCTAATTAGGTTTTCTTTTTAAGTACACTGATAACCAGGGGAATGCCAAGATCTCTGTAGAAATGAGAGTGCAATGAGCCAGTGAGAGGCTCCTTCGGAAAAGAAGTTAACCCTCTCATCAGCTGAGTTGACTCTATTAACGGGGCCCTGGCAGAGTGCAATTACCACCCAAATCGTTTATTTAGGACGTGTTTATCTGGAGTGGACCGCATCATTTAGCGCGTTATAAACTCGCTGCCGGCTTCATTAGTGATTACAGTTGGTGGGTGGTAATACCTGCCTGATACAGCCAACTGAAACCTGATGCTATCAGTGTACTGCTGAATTACACCGATGGGACTTAATTTTTCAGCAGCCCCGAACACTTCCTGCTGCTGCTTCCTCCACTCACCGCAAACATGCTCGGCGCCAAAGCCACCGCTCAGGCATTGATTATGGGATCTGGCCTTGAGATCACAGGGACAAAACACAAGAACTATACTGCAGCCAAGTAGCTACAACGAAGGATACCTTGTAAGCGCAGGCCAATACTGGAATAACATTTTATATGGAGTTCCTTTCTCTTTTCCTTCTTTTTTTTTTGTTTTGTTGGCGGGATATTGTAGCTGCTCAATCGTTGTAAGTAAGAGTGCCTTTATCCAGCTCTCCACAAAGAAATCAAATGTCAGCAAAGAGGAGACTTCTGGAGTGTTTCGAACACAATCCAAAGCCATTACTAGGGTTCAAGTGCACTACTCCATCTGCCTCTGGTAGTGACACCAGCTCCTGCAAAGAGTTTGAAGGGAATGAAGAGAAACACGGAGAGTTCGTGATTCAAGGCTATGACACGGATGGCCCTGAACTTCACCGAGAACCTCCTTGCGTGATTACATGTTTAATTTACTTCTCATCTCAAAATTGTCCACTATGACAGAGCCAATTTGTCTCGATCCTGTGCGAGTGTCAGCCGAATTCAGGGGTGGGGTAGTGAGGGGGGGGTTACGCACTCCCTTCCTCCTAATGGAATCTCAATGAAGCTCGAGCCGAGGGTCCAAAGGAGCAGACAGCCCTCGCCATTACAAGAAGGGACCCTCCTTCACCCGGACACCTCTCACTCACGGCTGTTATTATCGCTTCAAGCCACAGGCTAAAGAGCCGGGCGGCTAGGAGGAAAAAGGCACAGAAGAAAAGAGGTTACTATTACTTATCGCTGTGTACCTTGACATTTTCTAGATCTGGTTTGGAGGGAAATAGGCAGTCTTCCAAATTGACAGCAGTGGACACTGTGTTTAAACTGATAGCTGATCGTAGCCTTGCAGTCATCGTCTATTTTATTTTCAAAGCCTGAATCATAAATAGACAGACAAAGCATAGATATCTAGACTCAAGGCGTCACCCAGACTGTCAACAGAAACAACCCACTTTCTTTTCTAATACATTTTGTGCATTCCATTTAACTCAACTCAAGCAAATTAGGGAACATTTACAGAGGTTCAATATCACACAAATCTGCTCAATTAGTATATACAGTAGGTGTAGTTTAATCTTGTGTACTGTATAGTAATCTAATATGGGCAAATCGCCTGCAACAAGTCTTGAGATCAAATCAAAGAATACTACGCAGACAAATTTAGCGATGACTTAATAATTATTATTACCAAACTATTACTTTATTCAGACCTGTATCCAGGGGGGTTCAGGTGGTTCGAAAGACCCACCTCCACTGATAAAAGGTCCTTTTTTATCCCATGCATGAGCTCTTTTGTCTTATTTTGATTGCTATGAATGCAGACAATTAATTTTGATGAGTTCAACATCCAGCTGTGCAAGAGAACATACAATATGATGAAAGTGAAGTCATCTTTCACTATAAGTAGCCCAACTTTTATTCTGAATCTTGTTCCTTGTTCTTGAAGGAAAAAAAACTGCCAATAAAAAGGGTTTAAGCACGATTAGCTGCCAATATTAAAGTTAATTATAATAATAATTAGGCTATTTTTGTTATTCATGAACTTCGAAATGTACTTTTTTACAAAAAAGACTGAAAAAATCCCCAAGCTCTACATTATTAATATTATTGTGTTTTAATTTCAGGGCATCACGGTGACGCAGTGGGTACCACAATCACTTCACAGCAAGAAGGTCGCTGGTTCGAGCACTGGCTGGGTCAGTTGGTATTTCTGTGTGAAGTCCAAAGAATCCCAAAGTCCAAAGACATGCGCTATATGTGAAGTGAACAAGCTAAATTGTCTGTAAAGTATGTGTGTGAATGCAAGAGCGTATGGGTGTTTCCCAGTGTTGGGTTGTAGCTGGAAGGGCATCCGTTGGGTAAAACATATGCTGGATAAGTTAGCGATTCATTCCACTGTGGCGACTCCTGATTAATAAAGGGACTAAGCCGAAAAGAAAATGAATGAATGAATGAATGTTTTAATTTTTTCTTATTATTCCGATGGCCAAATTCTGACTGAGGAAAGTTAAAAGTACTGGTCGGTTTGTTAGTTGCCCAATAAATGACAATGGGCTACAGTTTTTTTGTTTGTTTGTTTGTTTGTTTGTTTTTCATTTAAAAAGTCCTTTTTTCAAATGATATATTATGTAATAAATTTGTATTTAAAATAAGTTTTTTTTTTTCAAATATCTTTAATCTCCATATTTAGGAAATGTTTTTGGTACCTCAAAATGTGCGTTATGATGACCACCCAACACGCTAATCCAGCTAAAAATAGAGCCACTAAAAAGCAGTATTTAAACCTCCTAAATTAAAAGGTCCACTTTTTGAGAAAAAAGAACCACCCCTTTCACTGGGCTGCCTAAGGGCCTGTTATTGGAGCCCATCTATATGGTGTGCTCTTTGTACATGTACATAAAAAATAATAGTATTCAATGAAAAATTAAAATCTAGATGAATGTTAGGGTTCTACTTCTAATGAATAGCACACATGTGATATCACATTCATGTGTCACATGATAAACCATAAATCTCAAAAGGATCAAACTGTCCACAGCAAACAATGCATTAGAATTACACCACAAACAAGACAAATATCCTACATTTTATACACACTACTGCAACTCACTTACAGAGATGATAGCACAATTTAAAGTATGAAGCATTAAAGCGTCACATTAGAACACACCTAATTGTACTATTTTGGCCCTTGATAGGCAACTCAGAGGATTTTTTTTAGAGAGCAGTATGTTTAATGGGCCAGCGCCGGGAGCAGTGCCGTGCAAGCTAAATATGTTTACTGTTTGCTCAGCCAGACCCTAGTCAGGAAAGACAAGATGAATTTGATTGCTAATGCAAAAATAACAGACAATCATAAATCATGGAAGTGGGAGTGGGAGTCGATGACGAGAGTTAATCAATACGAGCCCTGACTTTGCCATTGTGCAGAGTGGCACTCCATTTATAACAGAGGAGTTTGAGAAGAAACATTATTCACATTAGGTTATGCACAGAGGAGGGCGAGGGTGCGAGAAGAGGGTGCTTAGTCACCGCAGCCACCGAACGCCGCCAGCGTGCCTGAAAACCAGCCATCATCCACACATCCTCATAGCTCTGCAGGTGCACAAACATCAATTCCCCAGACCCCAATGATAACGCTTTCGGTTCCTTCCACGTGTTAGGATGTGAGGCGACTCAATCGGACTGCATTCTTATAAGGGGAGAGAGAGAGAAAACAATGTGTGGTAGATCAACAGAAAAGTTCACTAAATTCCATTTTACTCTGTTGAGAGGCGTGCTGTCCACGCTTTGCGGAGTCTCCTTGATTTTCTGTTTGAAAGTCGGGCAGCCTACTTGATTTGAGTGGGTCTAGGATGGAGCTCTCGGGGGAAATTGGGCCTGGGGAGCGCAGGCTGATTTACTCTTGGCTTGACCTGTCTACTCGATGAGCTGAAGGCGTAGAGGCGACACAAGGATCTCATCCCTGTAATATTTCCCTCCGCACACTAAAGGACAGGCCTAATGCAGCACAGCCCGGGCAATGCATTCTCTACTTCATCTCCTGGCCTCCTGCATCTCGGCTGCAGTAATTTTTCTTTTTCTCAGCCAGTGGTTCCAGGTGGAATGTATGGCTTTATTTGAGCTGTGACTGGATTCCATTGGATTTGTATTACTCTGAAAAGGAGAGGACATTTGAGATTCATCAAGGGCCAATTTAATTCAGGATTCATGGAGTCTGCATCAGTCAACGTGCCAGGTAAACTGCGCTCAATGCGGTCTCCATTTGTGGGGAAACAGTGTCAACGCGCTTAGAGACAGAGTATAGAAACGCGTGATTAGAAACCACCGTAATGGCTTCGTTTACTTCGATTAGAGGTAGATATGAGAATCTCTTCCTTTTCCATTGATAAGATAAATAAGACAGGAATCAGGTGCTAAGTATCTGGCTAGGAATAAAAGTGTACGTTTAAAACGCTATTGTGAAAAAAGCTAATCACTAAATGAACGAAAGAATGGCTATGTACCTAAATGAATGAATTAATGAATGAACAGAAGGAGGATGTAATAAGGGGATTTATTTTTAAAAAGTGAACTAATGAATAAATGATCTTTTTTTAAAAATAGGTATAAAACATTGACAACTCTGGAAAGAACAACAGACAAAATGACAGAAAAAACATAATAGAAAGACATTTAAATTTGATTGATTTAAAGATAGCACAACGATGATATAAAGATCAAAACATACAGAGAAAGTGATGGAATAAGTGATAGTAAAGATCGGCAGATAGATAGATAGATAGATAGATAGATAGATAGATAGATAGATAGACAGACAGACAGAC
>CAIGQQ010004837.1:17516201-17547791 GCA_903798035.1 Danio albolineatus | reverse complement strand
ATATATATATATATATATATGCTATTAATTTATTATCATGCATATACATCACTATATAGAGACTGCTATATAACACTGGTAGGTGTGTTTATACAATTGCTTAAAATTTACAAATTGCTGCCATAAGGTAAGCAACTACTATTTGGATAGGGACAATTTCCTGCCAATAATAAGAAATCAGCTAATTGTGTTGCCCAGTATTTAACGATTCTGTTGCACTCCGTTACACAGTGTTTTGTTAGTAATAATAATAATAATCTCCTAATACACCACCAGTGTGCAGCCTCCACCTAGATGATGCGACGGCAGCCATATTGCACCAGACCATACACCAGCTGATTGGTGGAGAGAAGACTATTATGATATGGAGATGTTAAGAGAACATGCTGGACCTGGGATTTTTAATGACCACAGAATAAGCCTCGGTTTATTGTCTTCGTCCAGTGCTCAGTGACATTACTGGGGCATTAGGACCCCCACAGACCACAGGTTGAGTGCCCCTGCTGGTCTCACTAACACTACTTCGGGCAGCAACCTAGCTTTCCCATGTGGTCTCCCATTGAGATACTGAGCTGGTTGACAAAGTAACAGTTTTAAGCTATAGTCAGTTCCTTAGCTGTTTACCAATGCTTGTCATTGTTGAAACGCTTAAGATATTTGAGTAGACAGTTTACAACCCACAAATTCCAGCATTGTGTAGTTCTTAACAGAATTTCGTTAAGCATTATAAAGCCAGCTGTCCCCCACAATAAAAAAAATAAAGTAAAATTAAGCTTATTAGATGGGAAAAAAAACCTAGAGCTAAATAAATACATTCTTATTTATCAGTTAGCAGCCACAATAAGACTAGTAATAAAACATTTCGTAATGTTGAGCATTTTAATATCAATGCAAGTTTCTTTGTTGGGACAAAACTGTCCTCTTAAGAGAGCATCTGATATATATTTGTTCTTGTAGACCAAAGGTTGTTCTGAATACCTACTGCAATTCTTTTCAGTTCTTGCAATGTGTGGCTTGTGTTAAACACAAAACATTCCAGCCAAGAAAGTTTGCCAGCAGAAAGTACAATCCAGTACATACGTTCCTCACATGCAAACTGACCTTAGACCTTTAGAGAGGGCCTGTGTGTAGAGTTGAGTCGCCACATACTGTAGAGCAAGCCAAACAAAAGAATGCAGAAGCACCACAAAGGACCATGAAGTCAAGACCGAGTTCAGTGTCTAGGGGTCAGTATACGGTGTTTCTGCATTCAAAGCACACGCCATAGGGTCTATGCAGAGGCTCTTCACGGTGGAGAGGTGAAGAGAAGGCTCTGTCACATGGCCAGCGAAAAAGACCGCGAGCACAACATGTCAGCGGAGTAACAACATCCTCCTTTTGTGTCTGTCTTGCCTCTTCTTTTGCTCCTTGTGTCTTTCTGATTCGATATCGATTGGCTTGTATTCGACTAGCCCCGATGTGGCATTTCGGAGGCCGAGCGTTCAAGGCTGGTACTAGCATTTTCTGTTTATATGTAATTTCGCTCCTCGGCTGTTATTTACATTGTTGCACAGTATTTGAAGGCCAGAGAGTGAGGAGGCTAGCTCCCGATTCAACCTCTGCATTGTCAGTGCTGTTTGCTTCTGCGCTCTCTGCTAAACAGAGAATTGATTCATGCACAAGCTGTTTAAGGGGCTTAGAGGGGAAAAACTGATGCGAAATTTGTCAGGTTTGTATTTCAGACTCCAGTAAGTTGCGTGTTTTAAAATGTTTTTCTTTTGCTTTGGTATTGCTTCAGTAATTTTATATGAGGCAATATTTGTAAAGTAATCTGGTCTGTATTTCTTTACCTGCAATATTTAAGGTAAACTGTAACTGCAAACTTATCATACTCTCACATACTGTATACATAAACCAATGAGGCAAAACATTACATCTAAGGTGGATCCACAGTGGATTGAGCTTGCTGGTTCAGCATATCCCACAAACAACCAATTTGGACATGTGGGCAATCTGGAGGCCAGTGCAACACCCTGATCATGATCTTTAAAAGATTCCCAAACATTGTGTGCAGTGTGGTAGGGTGTATTATCTTGGCAAAAGAGGTCACCAGGGAACACTGCTGCCAGGGTGCATCTAGTCAGAAGCAATGTTTAGGTACAGTACTGTAGTATGTGTCAACTTCACATCCACATGTCCCGCCAGACTCATGCTGAGAGCATCACACTCCACTCACCAAATTGCCATTATAGCACAGTGTATCCTAGTGCTTTCACTTCTCCGGGTAAACGGTGCACATGTACACAGCCGTTCATGTGATGTCAAATAAAACGGGACTCACTGACCGGGTGACCTTCTTGGACTGTACAAAGGTCTGGATCTGAAGTTTAGCTTGCTGAATTATAGCCGCTTGGATTGTTGTGTAATAATGTGTGTAACAATGCACTGTGTTGTGAAACATTCTCATTATTAAAATTTGTGTCAATATCGAGATTCTATTGACTCAGATTTGCATTTAAAAATTTGGATTTGTAAGCCTTGGGTGCCCAACACCTTGACCCTGGTTTGCCCATTCTTAGACCACTGTTGGGAAGTTCCTATCATTGCTGACCATGTATCAGAGGTATTCTGCAAGAAAAACATAGTCAAAGTAACACTTTATTTCTCCCTATTTCTCCTGCATTCAACATTTTGTTCACAAGGGCTGATTGTTTGCTTGCTATCTAATCCATCCAGACCTTAGTATTGTTAGGGGATCTTCTACACTATTCTGTTATAGATTGCTCTATGCAAGCAGCCTTTCAAAAGACATGGCCAGATTTATGGCCTTCTGTTTCTTATCAAATGTGAAAGTAAGCAAACCAAAAAATGCCCCATTTTGTCAAGCCATTAGTGATGTTTATGATTAGTGCTTGTGAATGGGCAGAGAGAAGGTGGTATGAGGTGAGTGGGCAGACAGTTCTCCTGGGCTCCACGTGAAGGTGTGGAGTCAGTGAAAATAGAGCGGCTCCCAGTGGTGCCACTATTAAAGCCTGCGAATTATGAGACTATTAACCAGAATTGTAACTTCCAATTAAAAGATGATTCAACACTGAAATCTGATGGATGAATTTTGATTAAATGCAGACCCCATTTGGAGCTGAGGGAGATGGACTTTGGTGGGCTTGGGGTCTGGTTAAGTGGCAACGGTCTAATAAAGATTTCTGTCTTTTCGGCAAATTAAGGTTAATTACTTCAAATAACGTTGCTGGAAGCAGACTGAAAAGGAGTGTGCTTTATTCTCAGGACAGTTGTAATGGATAATGCAGGTATTCCACAGATTTCATGGACGGGCACCCACTAGACACGCATGAAATCACTCGTTCTTATGCCAAGGACACACACATACTGTATATATATATATATACACACACACACACTGTAAATGAATGTGGAGCAATGAGCTCCACTGCAAACAATCCAGCAGCACATTTTATTAGCTGAGGTGTCTGATCATTGACCCCCTGTTCCGTAATCCCAGAACACACTGGGGTGAGTGACAGCGCCATTGGCTAGGACAAGATAAAGGAGCAGGCCACAATAGCCTCACTCTTCTGGAGATCTGACTGCAGTATATCTAATGCATCATTGTGATCTCTTAGTGCTAATTTAAAGAGGTAGTGCTGTAAAAAAAAAGAGCTGTAGCTATCATCTTATTCAATGCAGTAGTTTTGAAAAAGGACTGATGATTAAAAACTATGCAAAAGCACAATACAATTAATACAATTGGTCCAAATGTTGTTGTTGTTTTTATTGTTTGTTTGTTTGTTTGTTTTTTGAGGAACAGGCACAATTTGTTTTTGTTTTAGTTTTTTTGAGGAACAGGCACAATTCAGAGATGTTGCTGTTGACTCAGATTAAGTAATACACCCAAAAATTTACAAAGATTTAAACAATAATTGACAGGTCAAAATCCAAATGTAAGCTGCTAGATTAATTTAAATAAGCATAGCATAGGTGACAAATAAATTCCTTTTCTAGCAAAAGTTATTTTTAGAATCAACTGTTTAACTATCAAGGATGGTCCATGCGGAGCTTTGTTCACATATCAGATGAAAAAAATGCAGATGGAATCTAAAAGACTTTTTCTTAGATGATAAAAAACATTTACACTATATTTGAAGGCATAATAAAAGGCATTTCCACTATATTTGGGCCTGAGAGTGAGTGTCTTAGTGGGTGTTTTATTTGTATGTTTGTTTGTTTGTTTGTGGACTAAAAATGCAACAAAAAAGTCATTTTTAATCCAATGCAACAAATTCAAGCAAAGTATTTAAACCCAGTGCAAAATTTACAGGAAAAAACCTTTGCCCCTGCAACAACATTTAAGATAACATTGGTTTATACTGAAATGTGAGCTGTTAATTGCTGCAAATGCATAAGTGAAGGCATAAGTCAGTATTAGATCAGCTTTGTGAACTAAGCATTATGCAAGCCATTACATCTTTTCTAGAACAGAGCTCTCGGAAATTCCCTTTTATAGATCATTTATTATTACTTTTAACCAATTGCTGACAATTTTAGCAAATGTAAAGGTAATCTGCTGCTAAACAAGTAAAACACTCTGCCAATGGGGTAAGCAAAATAACCTTATTTCAAAGTGAAACAAGATTACTTACCCTGTTAGCAGAATATTTGACTCATTTTAAGGAAATACTCACTTAGTTTTGACTAAGTAAATAATTTTGCTTGTTTAGAATACGCATCTTGATTTAAAAATGTTTTGATATTTTGTCTAAAAACAAGACAAAAACTCTAAGTAAGAAAAGCATTTTTTGCAGTGCTGTAATCTGATAATCACTAAAAACTGAACCACCGACTATGAACAAATAACGTTTTTCAATGTCATTACATTGTTCAAAATTTCAATGTAGATTTAAAACAACATAAAAAATGAATAAAACCTGACAGAATTTGAATTTATATTATTATATTTGACTTAACGCTATAACGTCAATACCAATATTCCCTAAATTCATAAACTTAGCTTGCTAGCACAATGCTAATATTCAATTTATTTAATAATTGATTCTGATTATCGCAGCTAAATGTTTCTAAACCCTCATTGGCAGTGCTTGCACAAGTCACAAAGGTCACACCCCAACAAAAAAAAAGTGTGTGCAAGTGCAAGCATGCGAATGTGTGTGTGTTGAGGGCTTGCAAGCAGTGTCACAGAGCTGAGCTGCGCTGCTGTGATTACTGATGATGTCTGCCATTGATTAGCCAAACACAGTAGGAAAGGTAGACACACAGCTGGGACCAACACGGGTCTCCGTGAGTTTATATATTTACACATCAAAGTCCACTACAGACTGCTCAATGCTCCAGTACATACTGCTAATGTAAACAAGTCACAGCTAGCATTGCATTTACTAGCACCTCAATATCCCACCCGCTCAAAGCCACAGACGAGTTTATGAAGCAAAGGGAACCGATTCCTATGAGATACAGAGTTGGTAAATGCGAGGACAGCCTTTAAACACAGTGCAGAACAAAAGGCAGCCTTGCACTGGGAGTTTGTATCAGATCGCATCCTTTCCACACATTACTTTTCAATTTGTAGCTATAGTATAAGTCTCCGTTAGCCCTCTCACAGGCGAAGGCTGCTGTGTAATTGACAATGACAGAGAGCAGTCAGACTTGATTAGTTCAGGCTTGGTAAGCAGTTCATTACTCCCCGGGCTGGCAGAGAGGAGGGGGGGAGTATATAGTAGTTGAACCCACCAAAGACATGAGGAGAAATTTCATGGACTGCTTCCTATTTTTGTTTCTTATGTGATTCCAAGGATTACAGATATAATCAGGGTTAAAAAAAATAAATAAGATAATACAGCATGTTTTGTGTTTTGAATACAGTCAAAGACTTTAGAACACACAAGACATGTCACTCGTATAGGCTGCGTCCAAAATCGCCTACTACTCAGTAGGTATTGCATTTGAATTTTTAATGTACTACTCAACCATTAGAAAAGTAAGTTCTATATAGTATGAATGTGAGTAGTATGAATGGAACGTACTATATCTGTCAGTTGCATCGCTTCCTTTTCATTCACAAGTTCATGGAATAGCATAGCAGGCACGTGCAGAAGGTGATGGGGGGCTTGGGGGGCGGAGCTTAAGCCCCTGTCCTTTTTTTCTCCTGGAGAAAAAGTGCCGTTTTTCCTGGGGATAACAATTATTTGTTTACTAATAATAATATAACATGTGTATAAGATAATGTGTGTTCTATTTAAGGACAACTTTCCCTGTCAAACAATAAAAATATAAATAAATAAATAAACTTTAAAAAAAGTATATTTTGGTTTTAGTCCACCCACTCCAAGCAGGCCTCAAACTGGCGATTTGGAAAGAAAAACCACATGTGAGGCCAACACTCTTGACTAACACTAATGAGGGCACTGTTTACATTGTTACTCCACTTTCAAAAGTAAGGTGTCAACAGCGGAGTAACGTCCATCAGCGCTTATGCCAACGCTTGCATCTGCACAGTACACGGAGTGCATCTGGACCATAGCTTTACAGTCTGGTCCATACACACAATGCAGACGGAGTGTGCATAAAACAGATGTTACTAGCTGACCTCCGTAACGGCAGCACGCTATGATCGACAGAAACGCCGATGTAAATTCATCTGTCACTCATCTATATTGTATGGAGGTGAGTAACGGTTAACAAAAGACTACCTGAGGCTCAAATTTAACGTTAGATATTTATCCAAAAGTTCGTCTTGCTAACATCCTCCTGATTAACAACCATGTAATATGTTAGCTAAAGTTTAGCCCAGGCAATATCATAGGCATACAGGCTATTAGATAAGGCTAATGTAACGGAGAATTGACAGCTGGATAGTGAAAATATTCCCCTCTCGTGTTTGCAGTCATTTATTTACAATACATAATGTTAATTGAAGCTATAAAAACATGGACATGTAGCCTAGCTATGTGGCTACATTCTTTACAATATTTAATTATTTTGTTCAACAGAAAGAAAAAAAAAACTCAAGCAAAAATAATAGATTGAAAAGGGATAGTTCACACAAAAATGAACATTTACTTACCCTCAAGTAGTTCCAAATCTTTGTTTCTTTATTTTGTTGAACACTAAAGAATTACAGATTAAAGCAGATATGTTAAAGAAAGCTATAAACCTGAAATCATTGACTTCTAGAGTAGGAAAAACAAATACTATGAAAGTCAATGGTTACAGGTTTGCTGCTTTCTTCGAAATATTATTTTGTCAAAGTCAAATAGGTTTGGACCAAGTACAAGGTGAGTAAATGATGACAGAGTTTTCAGATTTGAATGAACTGCCCTTTTAAGGGTGAGTATGGTGAATTTAGGGTGAACTATCCTTAAATATATTTTATTTATTGAAGTACAATTAATATAATTTAATTAAAAGTGCCCTTTTTTCCACTTGAGCCCCTGCCCCTTAAAAGGTCTCTGCACATCCCTGTAGCATAGTGTCCATCGAATGCGCACTTCAGAATCTTGCCAGAAGTAGTAAAGGAGTATGAAAGTATGCCATTTCGGACGCAGCCATAGTTTTGAATGGGGAAAAGTGTAACAGTCAATAGGTCGAATGTAGCCCCACCTACTAGTACAGGAGCTAATCATCGATCAATATAGACTGACGTTTCTCCAGGGGGAAAACTCAGACCAGAGGTGTGCTTTTACAACAGTTTGGTAGTCAACAAGTGCTTCACAGACTTACGACATATATCCAAATAAAGCTTGAATCTGTGCTTGAAAGTGCACTTGAAAACAAACGTTTTTTTGGTTTTGTAATCGGTATGAAACGATCATTATTCAGAGGATGACAATGTGTAGAATGGCCATAAGTAAGGTTGGTGTCATGATCTCGTTCCTTTCAAGTGTTCACACTTAGCTGATGATCAATAAAGCGTATTTGGCATGCTGTCCCAGGAGAGAGCCCTGAGCTCGTAATATTCTCAAGCCCGTGGCTCCCTCCCGTTAGAAGGACGAGAGGGGAGTTTGAGCTCAGATAGGTCTCGAGAACTCCCCTGCTTGTCAGCGTGTGAGAAGTGTATGGCTAGGGTTTATCTTATATGCTCATTTGGATTAGTCGATCGGCTTATGGTTGGACGGTGGGAGGAAACTGGGGAACTCAGGGGAAACCCACACGAACACGAGGAGAACATGCAAACTCTGCACAGAAACACCAACTGGCTCGGGGAGAGGCTGAACCAGCGACGTTCTTGCTGTGAGGCAACAGTGCTAGCCACTGGGCCGTCGTGCCGCCCTATCAGAAAAGGGGAGGAGTAGGGGTGGAAGGGGGCTTCTTCAAGACAAAGATGACTGGAGCAGAAAGCTCTGGTTATTTATAATGCATCCGTATTCATCTGATTGGGCAGATTACTGAGCTGATGCGGTGCCAGCCGTGTTTGATCATAAGCACGTGATCCTCTCGAAATTAGTTTATAAATAAACAGGACTTCGAGCGCGCATGCACATTAGCTCAGGCAACCTGAATATATGTAGATTTAGTTTGATTCAGATGTTTAGAAATTAAACTTATGAGATAGTTGTTAATTTTATTGATGGTTCCAAATAGGTAATGTAATCATAATCTTGGTAAAAACCTTTGGAGAATTTGACGTTTCGCCATTCAGACAAAATGCCCGAGCATACAGCCCAAGAGGCATTTAAAAGATGGCCACCAAATAAAATGACTTGTCTTAAAGGAACTTTGATACAATGGATAGAGAAGTATTTGCATGTGTAAAGGAACAGCTCATGTCGAAAAGGGAAATTCTGTTATTATTTACTCGGTCTCATGTCGTTTTAAATCTGTTCGACTTTAGAAATTCTGTTCTTAAAAATTCTTTCATTTCATCAACACGTCATTTAAAAACTGTATTATGGTTTCCACAAAAATGAAAGATCAGCTGTTTTTAACAATGATAATAATAAATCATTCATTTTTAGCACTAAAAACAGTATTTTATAAAAATTCCCGGTGTCACGTGACACTTCAGCATTATTCTAGTATAACTGAGATCCTGCTTAGTTCTTAATAATGTATTGAAAGAGTTTATTTATTTAATTGTTAATTTATGTCATTTTAAAATTTGTATTTTGTTTTGCTTTAAAAGTCTGTATTATACAGCTTTTATCATTTTCTATTCCACTTTTAGTTATTTTAGGACAATAATTTTACATCAAAATCATGCATTTATTAAAGGTACTTACTAAACTAAAAAATAGATATTTTGTACTCTAGTGCAATAATAAGTTTTTGTTGTTGCTGTCATTGCTTTTTTTACTCGAAAAGAAGCAATAGGCTCTTTAATTTGCTTTCAGTGCACCACAATACAGCCATCAGACTAAATAGTGTGAGGCCTTTTTTATTACTGATACCATCATCTCATGTTCACAAGGTTGCACGCCGTATGATTTTAAGACATTTTCTTATTCATATTTCATTCGAGGGTTTTATTCAACTTCATATCATGGCATGCTATTGTGTGTGGCCTTGATATAAGGGTTCAGATGTTGCATACACAGAATCAGCGATGAATAGATGATTTACTTCCATTATGATTCATTAGTCTTTGAAAAGGAATCCTTTCTAGCATGAAGTACTGTGCAAACATATGCTTGTTATTGTCTCAGAATGTTATTGAAAGCTACAGTATGATGTTTTAAAGCCCTGCAGTATATTAAATTACTAGTTAATCGTCACACTTCAGGTGGAAAAAGAAACTAAAGTTCTCGTTTGATTAACGGTTCTTTATGGACGTTAGTTTTTTGAGTGAATGCATGGCAACAACAATATAGAAAGACATTTCAGGTATTGATTCTGAGGATTAAACTTTTTAACCACCTAAAATCAAGAGAACACAATCACATTAAAACGTGGCTTATGGGTTATAACTATCAGAACTATGATAAATGCTGCTACAGTCAAAAATTGGATGAAGTTGTTTTTCCAAAATGTATACATTGCTTTATTTTGCCATTACTGGTATGTATATAATAAAGGAAACATTCATATGTATCCTACAAATACATACATACAGTTGAAGTCAGAATCATTATCCCCCCTTTGATTTTTTTTGCTTTTTCAAATATTTTCCAAGTTATGTTTAACAGAGCAAGGAAATGTTCACGGTATGTCTGATAATATTTTTCTTCTGGAGAAAGTCTTAATTGCTTTATTTCGGCTAGAATAAAAGCAGCTTTAATTATTAGCCCCTTTAAGCAATTTTTTTTTCAATGGTCTACAGAACAAACCATCATTATACAATAACTTGCCTGATTACCCTAACCTGCCTAGTTAAGCTAATTAATAAAACTATTTTGTTTAGAATTGTGTTGAAAAAAAATCTTCTCTCCGATAAACAGAAATTGGAGGAAAAAATAAACAGAGGGGGCTAATAATTCAGGGGGGCTAATAATTCTGACTTCAACTGTACACTCTAAAAAAAAAAAAGGTTCTTCAGTGGTTCTTCAGAAGTTCTTTGCGATATTTGAGGTGCTATTTAGCACTTTTACTGTGTAAAGAACCTTTAAAGCACCATAAAGGTTCTTCAGTGGTTCTCCAGTGGTTTTTTAAGGTGGTCAGGGTGCTATATAGCACTTTTACTGTGTAAAGAACATTTAAAGCACCATAAAGGTTTTTCAGTGGTTCTTTGGGGTGTTTAAAGTGCTATATAGCACCAATACTACTGGTAAGCACTTGTTCTTATAGCTAATTCTCATAACTCTTATGCCGGTTTTATTTGCGGAAAGGGTAAAGTAACATTATGAGCACCTTAAAATATAGGTGCTATATAGCACCATTTGACAAAAGTACTATATAGCACCTATTTTTTTAAGGTGCTGTATAGCACCAAAAAAGGTTCCCCCCTTGTTACGACCAAAGAACCAGTTTTGGTGCTATTTAGCACCATTTTTTTTTAGAGTGTATGTACAGCTACAGAAAACAATACAATACCTCTTCAAAACTGTTTCTTTGTATTTTAATGGAGGTTTTGGGTATAGGTTTGAGTAAAATGTTATTATTTGTAATATTTTATAAAGGTTTTCACATTTCATGAATATTTCAAACCAAACTGCCATTTAGAGCTTTTATTTCACAAAAATGAAAACTGGTTAGTATAACAATTTTTTTTTTTTTTTTTTCAGATTAAAAAGTCAGGGTTTTCCATCAAAAATTGCTTTCTGAAGTTAATAAATTGGTATATTTTCTAAATAACAATTTTAAATTTGTAAGAAATGTTATTAGGCATTGAACAAAGTCATAATTACAACTTCCTTAGTAGAAACAGTATGCACACAAAAAATGACTTATGGTGCTTGTTTAAACAAGGTATTTAAAATGAGTTGAAACAACAATTCTTAAGGATTTTTTGGGGTCAACTTATTTGTTTGATGTTCAATCCGCTTGATTTTGTAAAAACCATTAAGTTAACTTGATCGATTTGTGTTGGGACAACATGGAGGAATTGTGTAGAACCCAACAGTTTTTACAATGTATGTTATGAAATTTCTGAAGACATTTATTAGCAAACTTTTTATTAGCAACATTTTGTCTTTAAATTGTTCTAGAGAGATTTAGGTTTTTTTCCAATATCCTTGTCAGTCTGTCCACACACCTTCCAAACAACATGTGTACAAGATTATTTCTACGCATTTCTATACATTTCACATTTTTGTAATAGTCTGAGTAAGGAGGATCTTTATGATGTGTTAAACAGACGAGATAATAAAAAGACGGTTACAGATGGAGAAGAGAAGCTGCAGACAGTGTTTGGCCATGGCAGAAACTGCTGTGAAGAATTGCAAAAGCCTGGGCTTTAAAGCAGCTGACAAAAGGCCTGTCCCGGACGATTACATGATCTAAATTCTAATCAAACATCATTTACAGCTTGTTTTATTTGGGCCTCTTGAGAGACTGTCCCTCCTGCCTCTTTGCCATGGCAACCAGTGTCTCATTTCAGAAGTGTCATGGCACATTATCATCTGGCCAGCTCACACACCCGCCTGACAACTTCACCCACCCTCTTCTTTCTGGATACCTCCATTTTCTTTTATCAGCCTATGGTCTAGATTTTACTACAGTATACTAACATGATATTGTATATCTTGTGCTTTCTGTATTTATGAATGGGAGAAGAACGCCCACAGGTGTAAAGCATAGTTGGGGTGATGTTATATGCGATGTGAACCACTATGAAGTTTATCATTAACTGTTTGTAGCCTTTTGATTTTATTTAATTTGTCATTTTTTAATATATGTAGTCAGATTCCCTAGAATCAATCTAAATCTGTTAAAATCGAGTATCATTAGACTTAATCAGCTAAATAATATGCATATAGTATATAATTTATATCTAGCTTTAGAAAAACACAGATCCAATTAGTTTAATTCTATGAGATTACCTAATATCCAGGGCACAGCTCCATACTCCACACAATAGATGAATTATTAAGAAGCATTTAAAGCACATTGGATTTGTTGATATTACATAAATCTTGTTCGTATTTCTTTAATTTATGTTTAACTTACAAATATCACTCACATAAAGGTTATTAGTTCAATTATTTTAAAAGTGTGCAATCCAAATGGGTGGAAGTTTCAAACGCAATCAAAATTTGTTAGGCCTAAATGTTTAAATGACAATACTGTCATGCCTTACCCTCCAAATCTGTGGGGGAAATAGTTTTGAAGACCAATGGGAATCAAACAATTTTGGCCCCCATTGATTTCCGTTGACATGTCTAAATGAGTCGTCTTTTTAAAAGGGTGGTCCACTATGATATCACATTTTAAACTTTAGTTGATGTGTAATGTAGCTGTGTGAACATAAACAACATCTCTGAAAGTTCAATGCAAAGGACGGCATTGGCTTTTACAGAGTTAGCTTAGCAAAGCCTAAAGTGAACGAACTTTGGGTACTACAAAAAATACATCCAGGTTAATGATGTCATAAACCCTTCAGGTTTCGTGCATACGTGCAGTGAAGGGGCATGGCCAGAGGTGCTGTGATGTTTTAGCAGAGAAAGCTAAAATGGCGTCCAAACTCTGCTATTTCCACACGGCTTATTGTGTTTCTGTATTTGGGCTTCGAAAGGACACGACATAAAGAGAGAAGTGCTTACAGTTTAATTTTAATTATGTTCCAGAAAATTATATAAAAAAATATATAGCTAGCATTTCAGAAAAATCATTTTCAGTTACACCGACTATTTACACAGCAGAGGCAAAGCATGTGCTAGTAGAGGTGTGATGTTGCCATTATGATAGCTGACCAATCAGAGCCTCTAGAGGGTGAGCCTTCGGAGAAACTAAGACATATAACAGTCGTTTTCATGTTAGCTGCGTTGCTGTATATAATCAAAGTAAGATATATGAAAAAAATAACAACGTCACATTGCTGTGCATTTTATAAACACAACCATGCCTTAAAAATACACTCTGGACCACACCTTTAGGGTTTGAAACAATGTGAGGTTAAGGCCCAATCCCAATTCTATTTTTGTATTCCTACCCCTTCCCCTTCTTCTTGGCCCTTACAACCGAGGGTTAAGGGGAAGGGCTTCAAAACTTACCCCTAAGAATTGGGACAGCACTTCAACACCTGCACACGTCATCATATGTCATCACGATCTCTTGCTTCATATGAGATCAGACGATCACGACTGCTCTAGTTACTCCAGTTGTGTTATTTTTTGGTGTTTATCTTCAGGAAATCCCTGAAGGCGTATATTATGTTATCATAATGATCTAATGTGGCAATTAGATCGGAACTGTACTGTGCATTTACTCCGTGGCCATATTTATCTATGTAAACACAAGAAAACAACATTAACATTATAGCAGACACTGTAAAAAGCTTATTAACAGACACTAGACATTACTGACAGGGTATTCGAGTGTCATTGTGTGTCAGAATGTTGTGGGACTGCTGTACATGAGTTATGATTATGGATTATAGATCGCGAAATTTAGCGGGGGTTTTTTGCGTTTTTTATTAAAAGCATGGCGGTAAAACACAAACGCGGTTATGAATATATTAAAACCATAGACTGTAAAAAATATGGACGTAGTATCCGTGACGTCACCCATAGGTTTCTGATGAACCCAAAAGAAGCCACTAGTAGGCGTGGCCAACCGTCGCCATTTTGTTCGCGCGTCATCGCACTAACCGAGGCATACCAAACAAGGGCAAAGAGGCGGAGCGTGGGCGGAGCGTGAGCGGAGCTACAGGACGCATGCTGCCATTAAGCTAAGAGCTTTCTTATGGGAGAAACACAGCATATTTCATTACCTGTGACTCGTTTGTGTTCTGACCACACGTGCTTGGTTGTACACTATATCAATAAAGTGTTTAGTCTGTTGAAAACACTGTTGTAATACATCAAGCCACTTAACATCGTTCTTAAGACGTTTTTCAACAGGAAGAAAGTGCGGATTACATCCAAATACTTCAGATATAGTCTGCGTTAGTAAATGCAGGGCTATTTAGGAAATCCAGGCAGAACACTGTATGCCAACGCTTCAGATGATGATTTTATAGACTACAGCTGATCAATCTGTCAGATTCTGGAGTGCATTAGAGTTCTGAAGAACATTATAAATCATAAATTATCCTAAATAAAGCAATTACATTTGGTATAAGTATATAATTTCACTCACCTGGGAAACGGAGGCCACGTGAATGGTTTGTGAGCACAATTAAGTGCACACAGCATGCCATATTATCTGATAATTGCAGGAAATAATTCCAAAAGGCAACTGACTGTGTAAAGCCACATAAAACAACACAAAAATACGACGAATCAGCCGGAATCAGCTGAGGTGACGTGACGGCGACCAGCGCGACTAGCTGTCACTCAAGTGGCCACGCCCTTAATTATGCAAACTTAATTTAGCTTAATATAAAGGAAACGGATGAGTTATAAAAAAATTCACCCCCCTCACAGTTGTCATGAAGGGTAATATAAGCTATATGAACCAAAATCGTTCTTTGTACCAGGCTGTAAACACCTTTTTTTCTGCTGTAAAATTGGCCATTTCTCCAGTGGGCTCATTGGAGATTTGCTCTATTTTGGAGCCAGGACAGCCAGGACTAGCGGAATTTTCGATGAATTGCAAGTTTTAGTTACTTCCGTATTGGCTTCCCGAGGGAGAGCGGGAGGTTGCCGCTTGATTAAAACATATGTTTGTCGTAAAAATTCGTAATAATGACAAAAAAATACTAATTTGTGGATCTCCTTACTTCCGGGTTCAGCTATCCTGCCGCTGTGGCAGGTGCATTCTGAGAAATTTTCCTACCCCTCTGTTTTAAGTGTGGTCCTGAAAAATCTTAGTTCGAAGGAGTGTAGACCCCCTTGCCCTTAGCCCTACGCTTCAAGCTAAAGAGGATTGGGACACCACTACCCCTTGACGTGAATGCGCAAAACGAGGGGTAGGGGTAAGGGGAAGGGCTAAGGGGTAGAATTGGGATTGGGCCTAAGTAACTGATGACTATCTAGATTTTTGAGTATCTACTTATCTTTTAACTACTTAAAAGAAATCAGATTTTCTGAAACGGTGAACAGAACAACGGTTAAACACTGAAATATAAGGACGTATTGATTAAACTATAAAATAATATACTATTTAAATTTCCTTTAATTTAACTTGCAATTTCTTTGTGAAAATTAATACAATTTTCAGAGGCCATTTAATAAATAAAGCATATCTTAACACCTTATTTGCATGCATATTTACAAAAAAGACTATAAAAAGCCATAACAATAATGACAACTAGTTTTTATGACCACTTTCTTTCTTTATATAAGCAATAAATGGACCAAAGGGGCTAATTATAACCCATAACATTAGCATAAAGGCAATTTGAGGACTACCGCACGATTTTACTGGTAATATGTTGCTAATAATCTACTAGCACTGAAAGGTTGGCCAGGGACGTTTATAGTACAGTAGTATACACCATGCAGCGATGTGCATAAAGAGGGACCAACTTGTTTCCCCAATGTGTACGGCGTATGATTGGTATGATGCACACAGCTGGTGGCTCTTTCCGTGCTGCCGCATCCCGAATCACTCTGCTAATTGTCTAGATGGATTGCCTACATACCGTGTAGCGTCTATACACTCAAACAGACATCATTTTCTAAAGATAGTTGCCGTTTGAAGCAAATCAGCCATCTCTTCTACCGGTCCCATATGTACGCACGCCCGTCGCAAATGGAAGACGATGGCACACTCAAGACCCCAATAAACGCAGCAATTTAGCGCAAAAGCAAACATTCTTAGCACAAAGTCCAATTTCATGAGAAATAAACGGAGGTTGCCGTTGATTGCACACCACATCTGTCCTTAAATCAACCCAAATTTAAACGTGACAAAAATACAGGCATATGGAACCCGGCGCAAGCCCTGCCAGGGGTGGGCCTCCTGTTCATGTAATTCAGCATGCGATGCAAATTAGAGCCCTTCTTAGAGGAAAAACAAAATCACCGCCCTTGCTTTCTTAAATAACAAGCCTCATCGCAAGCTTGGGCCTGAAGAGAGAGAAAGTAATTTGAGAGGATATTTGCTTACATGTGTATCAGCAATTTGCAGTATTAGGATGCCCCCTCCCTGGACGTGTGGAAGTGTCTGCATGAGTGGCACCATGCAGGCACACGCGCCGCCATGCCACAGGACGGCTGCTGCCCTCCTCCTCCTTCCCCTCCCTCCTCCAGCTCGGTGGGAATTAGATTCCCATCATCAGAAGCTGCAATTTGCTCAAAACAATGTGAAATCATACGCCGGCGTGTCTGGACAGCCCTGGCTCCCGAGGCGCGCAGCACATATGCAGATTTCTGGATTAATGTCCCCTGCGTGTAGGACGGAGGACAGGGAAAATCAAGCGAACGAGGTGGAGAGAGGAAAAAGGGGGAATAAACAGGCATTGCAGGACTTACATTTTATGCATTTTCTTTCTTCGATGTCCGTCTTTGAGGTTGTGTTTTTTTATGTTTAGCTAAAAGCTAACTTAAATGAAGATTTTATAGCATATTTACTCGTTCTAATGTCATGCCAAACATGTATGATGGTCTTTTTTAGTAAATATTAAAAAAAAAACTGTTTTACAATGAAAGTCAAAAGCATCCAAATGAAGGCTGGACTAACAATATGGATAAATGAACTACAGTATATATTGACAGAACAAATATGTTTGGAATGGCGTGAGAGTGAGTAAAATCTGTATTTCTTTAACTGTAAATTATGCATAAATCAAAATTAAGAACTATTTTAAAGAAATATTCTAGGTTAAATAAAATCAAAGAAAACAGTTTCACATTTAACCTAACCCTCATGCTGTTGCCATCCCACATGTTCTCAATAGAAAACAGAAACAAACCTTTTTGAAGAATCTTCAGCACTCAAAACATGATGTTTGCTGTTTGTTCAAACTTAAAATGAGCTAAATTAACATTTTTTGAGGGTTTTGGGGGGGACAACTTAATTCTTTTATGTTCAGTACACTAAAATTTGTAAAAACGACTTAATTTTAAAGTTAATTTCTTCATGTTGTCCCAACACAAATTGATTGTGTGGAAGCCATCATTTTTACAGTGAGTGTTTCCATGTGACAAAGGCAGCTTAAGGCTAAAAATAGCTCTTAACTCGCCAGTCAGAAATGTGTTTTAACTTTTTTCATATTTACTCATAAAGAAAACACACACACGCACGCACACACATACACACACGCAAATGGCCAAAAACTATTGTCTCAAAAATAGATTTAAGCAAATATATGTGCTATAAATGCACGTTTGGACATTTTTATATATATTTCTAAATATCTTTTAAGATTATTTGAAAGCATTTAAAAATATTTTTTTATTTTGAAACATTTGAAAATGACAACATACTGTAAAATCATGCTCTACAAAGTTACTGGCAGAGACTGTTCCCCTCCCCATCAGTCAATCACTCTCTGCATAATTAGTAATCATGCTAATAAATGTAGTCTCAGAGGCTTGTGAATCTTTAGTTTTAATGCCATTGAATGCTGAAGAAAGGGGTAATTATGCAACTTAATAACAAAAGTGTAATTGTAATCCATTACAAAGATAATAATTAGAGACGATTTGCCCAAAAATAAAAAGTTACTTCAGTTAAGAAGAAGAAGAAAAAAAAGAAGAGCACTCAAAAATATTTTTTTGGCTTGTTCAAACTACTTATTTAAAATGAGCTGAAACAACATACAGTAGTTCATGATATTTCATTGGGACAATTTTTTATGTTCAATCCACATAAATTTGTTAAAAGTGTTAAGTTAACTTAATCAATTTGTGTTGGAGCAATATGACTGCATTTTTTATAGTGAAGAAGAAGAAGAAGAATTTGGGAAATTGGTAGACATTGAAATCCAAAAAAAGGGAAAACCAACTATGGATATCATGTTTTGTTTTCCAGAATAAAAGGAATAATCAAATGAATGGATGATACACTGACCTACACGGACCACCTATTACATATATGATTCCAAAATATTGAATTTTGTGTTTAAAAGAGAAACAAATGACAAAATCTCTATAATTTAAATCTCTAACCAAATCTCAAATCGCTAATGCTGACTTTCTGTTTCAATCTGAATTAAAGATAATAGTTTAACACAATTAAAGCAAAGTAGTGCTCAATTCACAGTTACCCTAAATACAGTTTAAAAATTAAATAAATAAATAACAACATTGTCTTGTAAGTATCTTTTTTTAGTGGGCATCTCCTGGGAGCAGGCTGTGAGTTTCAGTATCACAGATGTTGGAGTGTGTTGGTTCACTGCATGATGTCAGAGAGTTTGCCTGCCGCTGTTTGTTTGTATACCATGAGGCATGAAGCTGTGGGTATCACACATTTATGCAGTGGCTATATGTGACTGTGTGTGTGTGTGTGTGTGTGTGTGTGTATTGGTTCACCCAGGCTGCAGAGGCAGAGCTGGCGAACACACTGAGGCCTGTGGGGAGTCAGGGCTGTTCCAGGTCCCTGCTGTAATTTTCTGTCAGCCTGGCAGGATTTAGCTGGCCTGGGGCAGCAGCGGCTGGCTGTGGATCGTGCCACCAATCAAGGGTTGAACCTCTCACCTCACTGGCCCTGCGTGTGCACAACACTGCCTCCATCTTTAATGCCGACTTGTTTGTTTGTGCATGAGTGAGTTAGTGAGAACGTTATATTAGGTATATTTTGTGTATCCTTCAGTAAGTAATCGGTCATCTTTTTGATGACCTTTAGATTTAGAGATTGAATTTTGCACATTTTATTGCCAGTTATGTCCAGCAGCTCGGCTATTTGCATTTATTCGCTATGAGTAACAGACATTCAAGTATGAATGTGGTATCGCGATCAGAACAAAAACCAGTCAAAAGAATGAATGAGAGGCAAAAATTGCAACAAATATATTATTACATTATGATGATTAGTTCCCAGTGATGGGTTGAAGCTGGAAGGGCATCCGTTACGTAAAAAATATGCTGGATAAGTTGGAGATTCATTCCGCTGTGGTGACCCCTGATTAATAAAGGGACTAAGCCGATAAGAAAATTAATGAATGAATGAATTATGATAATTAGTGTTAAAAGTCACAATAATAACAAGTAATAATTCAATATTAACAAATATATTACAATTTTTTATATTTTAAGAAATAGTAATTAGTGATTATATACTTGTTAGTAATTATAAACGTGAGCCAGCTATTTAGGACATAGTTATTTAGGCTAATAATATACAAGGCAATCGTGTAATTAGGATGTTCAAATAAACAAATAAACTCACATCTCAAAGATCACCAACAACTGCCCTGAGCAATAGTCATAACACAATAAGCAAATCCTAGCCAGGTCCGTAACATTTGCATCTGCTTGCATTGGGAAAAATTGCAGCGTGTTGTCTTAATTTGGGGGTGTTAAGGTGGCGTAGTTGGTATCACGATCGCCTCACAGCAAGAAGGTTGCTGGTTTGAGTCCCAGTTGGGTCAGTTGGCATTTCTGTGTGGAGTTTGCATGTTACATGCGGTAGAGGCGAATTGAATAAGCTAAATTGGCCATAGTGTATGTGTGTGAATGAATGTGGGTGTTTCCCAGTGTTATGTTGTGGCTGAAAGGGCATCCGCTGCATAAAACATATGCTGAATAAGTTGACGGTTCATTCCACTTTGGCGACCACTGATTAATAAAGGGACTAAGCCGAAAAGAAAATGAATGAATGAATGAATGAATGTCTTAATTTGTTTGTGTTGTGAGAATTTGCATCACGTATACTGTCAAACAAAGAAAGATTTTTGCAGTAGGTGCAGTAGGTGATCTGCCAAAATGCTTTGGTTAGAATAGTATCTTTTTTAAACACAATACCTCCCCTGCCGTCCAAAGCCACACCTCCTGAAATCACGAATGCGCACCTTAAAGATGACAGTAGACAACCCACTAAACCATGTCATTTGCCAGTTAGGAAACTTTATAGTAATACAATTGTGAAGAAAAACTGTATTATATCGAGCACGTTTTCAGGTGTGTAGCAAGCAAAACTTGTCATAATGTGCAATATTTCATGCATGCAAGGATTGCTGGTCTCACTCTCTTACACGATTTGTCCTAAAGCGACTACAATTAGTGGTTGGCCGGTGGGGTGCAGGAATTACACTTATTACTAAACCATACTTGCATGCTATTTCAGACGGAATATTCAGAGTAGCATGGTAAACAATATAGGGTGCACATCACAGGCTGTCATTGTTCAAAATCGAACCAATGTGAATATAATTGTGGCTGAACAACACTTCTATACAACCTATTCGTAAAACAACACAATCTACATAAGCTTTGCATGACTGAAATAGATTTAAAACCCAACATTATCTGTCTAAAAGAAATAGTTCAGCCATGGTGTCGTCCTTCCTCCAGCATGCAAAAGAAACTGCAAATTGCGATATTTATTCAGGGTTTTAAAAGGTGCACGTGCAAACGGTGGCTCTGTCAGCATGAACAAGGTAAGCAGATGTACAAATCTACATTTGTGACAGACAGTTTGGGCTATTTATCAGAATTATGGGAACTATCGGCCTGACAAATTTTAACCGGATACACATTTTTTAGTCTTATGCCTTCCCCAGAATATAAAAATAACTAGGGCTGTCCAAAAATTAATCGTGATTAATCACATCCAAAATAAAAGTTTGTTTTGACATAATATGTGTGTGTGTTATATATATTTATTATGTATATGTGAAAAACACATTCATAGAAGCGAAAACTATATATAAAAAAGTTACATCAAAGTAGTTACATCATATTCAAATGTAAAATTTGTATTATACACATATATTTTTTATATATCTAAATATAAAATCAACATTTATCAAGTATATGCATGTGTGTATTTATATAATCATAATAAAATATACAGAGTACACACACAAATATTGTGTTAAACTTTTATTTTGGATGTGATTAATCACGATTAACTTTTGGACAGCCCTAAAAAATACATATGAACACATTTAGATCATTTACTTTAATCATTACTATTGAAATGTGAAAAAAAATTTCAACCAGCACAACAAAAAATATTTCTGAATTCAATCACCCACTGCACCTTTAATTTGCTTGTGTTTTTTGTAATTGCATGTGTTTTCTTAAATTGCACCGCATTAAACTCTCCCGGTCACAGTAGACATCACCACACAAACCAGTGATACCATTGATATAATAGTATTACGATACTATATATAAAATGATAAATACGTACAATTTACTCACAAACTGAGTGATTTGAAGTAACATTGAGTGAATATCTTCCTCATCGGTGAACGCTTCAACATTTATCTGATCTAATCCCGCATCACTGCAACAGAAAAAACATGGGTACTGCAAACAACCACATTACCGTTGTGACTAATATGGTGCAATGGAAAATTCATAACTAGACAGACACCCCAGCATGCACACAGTTGCTCAACGGCGAGCGCCAAGCAATTGCGCTTAATTTGAAACGAAACACAAAACGGCACATCATATGCCAGCCTGGGAAAAAGCTGGTCAGTCTGATACTTCAAATGCTCCACTTTCATCCAGAGCTGGCCAGCTTTCCCTGGAGTCTGTGGGGGTTGAGCTTTCAGAGGCACATTTGCAGGTCAGCAGCTGAGATGGAGAGCAGGTAGTGGAGAAAACAGCCCCTTCTCTTCACCCTGAGATTGATGAAGGCTTGGCCCCAGCACTGCTGTAAATATACCAACAGCCATGTCAGAACAGCAGTCCAACACCCGCCACTGACAGCCGGCTTCTCTAAAGCCCCAGTCCAACCACTACACACTCACAACCCTGGACTATACACCTTTTCCTACACCTCATGATTGCTTTTCTGGCATTACAACAGTAATGTCTGTTAAACAATCAGTGCAGTAAGGCGTCATTAGCTTCCTCACAGTTCATCTATTGAATATTAATAGGCAACTTATTAGATTTAACAAATCAGGAGACCACAAATAACCCTAAGAGCTCTTCTGTGTGTGTCTTTCCCTAGTAATAATACTGATGCATATTAAATGTCGCTGTAATTTAGGGAATGCAGAGAGAAAATAATTTGGAGAAAACACTAGGATGGCGTCACGGTGGAGCAGTGTATAGCACAATCACCTCAAAGCAAGAAGGTCACTGGTTTGAGCCTCGGTTGGGTCAGTTGGCATTTCTGTGTGGATTTGCATGCTCTCCCCGTGTTCACGTGGGGTTCTTCTGGGTGGTCCGGTTTCCCCCACAGTACAAAGAATAGGGTAAGATAAATGGTCTGTAGTGTATGTGTGTAAATGAGAGTGTACGGGTGTTTCCAAGTGATGGGTTGCAGCGAAAAGGGCATCCGCTGCGTAAAAACATATGCTGGATAAGTTGGCGGTTCATTCCGCTGTGGCGACCCTAGATTAACAAAGGGACTGAGCCGAAAAGAAAATGAATGAAACACAAGGATAATCCCAAGTGTAAAATTATTAGCATAAAAATAAAGCACAAAAGCAGACCTACCTTTCGTTCAGCTTTTATCATGTATAAGATTAATGGATTATTAATAATTTCAGCACTTTTAAAGAGAAGTTTCCAAAATTGGATGTTAAAGGGCACCAATTTTGCCCCTTTTTACAAGATTTAAAATAAGTCTCTGATCTCTCCAGTAGGTTTATGTCAATTTTTAGCTGCTGCACGGTTATTTTGAATACTTGAAACTTCCCCATTTTAGGCTTGAAAACTGTGGTGTTTTTGGTGACTGCTGCTTTAAATTTAAATGAGATTGTGCTTTTTAAAAGAGGGTGGGGCAACAAATGCCTGTGAGTCACCATATCAGCAGACTCAAAACAGGACTAATGTTATCTCTGTGAAAAACTGAAAATGTGAAAAGAAGTCTCAGAAGATGGCAGTCAATGAAGATTAAAGTGTTCATTTGTGCATCCTAAGACTCCACAATAATCCTCTTAGTCACTGACATTATTTAAAGCAGGTGGAAACTCGAATTGCGGACGACTGCTTCTCACTCAGGGCCGTTTATGCTAATGAGGGAGAGATTGTCGCTTTCCCCTTTTGATGACACGTACAAAAGATTCCCTCAATGCGTTTCTGCAGACTATTTTTATATCAAGTGTGATTACAAAAACTAAAATGAATACATTTTGACAAAAAGAGGCTGGCTATATTTACATACTGTTGCCACAAAACTGTGTTTAAACCATTTAAAAATCACAAGTGATTTTTGCACAGAACGTCCACTTTAATTGGAAAGGCAGTAGTTGAGTGTAGGGGGGAAAGGTGGATAACATCAGATATCATGCAGCAAAGGGGGATATGCCAATCTCAAACATAAACAAGAAATGTCCTTTAAACAAATTAGTACTAATGAGAGATGTTTAACTGTATCCCGTTTCTCTCAATAACAGCAATTAACCCTAGACTCCTCCATCATCATGAAACAAAACCAGCACTTAGCTCTTATTGACACCGCAGCTCATTCAAATCTACATATTTACTGAAATGATCAGAGGAACTTGTAAAGGTGTAAAACAGCTATGAAAATGAATGTTTTTCAGTGAGGAAAACTGTCCTCTTTGTGGTATGATCCTGTTCATGATAGAGCCAGCCTATTTAGCCATTACTAAAGATAGTCTACTAATATTTAGCCATTACTAGAGGCAGTCTATTATTATTTAGCCTGTACTAGAGGCAGTCTGCAGTCTATTATTATTTAGCCATTACTAGAGACAGTCGATTATTATTTAGCCATTATTAATGACTCACTAATTCAAATGATCCGGTCAAAATGAGTCTCCAGTTAATGACTCAATGATTCAAATGCTCCAGTCAGAGTGAACCTCCAGTTAACGACTCATTAATTCAAATGATCTGGAGACTCCAAGTAAACAACTTACTGATTCATATGATATGTTCAGAGTCACTCTCCAGATGATGACTCACTGATTCAAATGACCGGGACAAAGTGAGTCTCCAGTTAACAACTCAACAACTGATTCAAATGATCAGGGGTGCGTTTCCCAAACAACGACATAACTCATGGCTGAACTATCATAGTACACTGCATTGTTTGGGAAAAGAACGATGTAGTGAGGAGTGTTTGCTAAAACCGTAGTTTCTCTTTCGCAGATCCGTCATTTGAACCACGTTTGTCATAACGTAAAACCTCCATAATGACGCTCTAAACGGGCTGGACTAACTACTTCTTTAGAGAAAAACCCCATAATTTTTTGTGCAAATTATATTGTTTTACACACACATGCATTAAAAAAAATCCAACATTAGTTTTGGTAAAATAATGCACTCGTTTTTCATATTAATTGATATTTATGTAAACAGCACATATAGGGCCTGTTCTTCCTTTACAAATATTATAGAGAATAATCCATATAAAATCACTAAGCTAACATGTATTCTAATCTCATATATAAATCATGTAAATCATTAATGGTTGTAGGCCTAATTTACAGTATAGGCTATTTGTTATAATTACAATAACAATTATTATTGTCGTTGTGGTTTTTGTTGTTATTATTATTATTATTATTATTATTATTATTATTATTATTATTATTCAGTAGGATGTTGTTTATTTATTTCTTATTTTATTTTTTAAAAGTCTACTTTTACAATTTGACACATTCAAGCCACTGCAGAAACTTTCAAACCAACAGGCCCAAGTCATGTACAGATACATTTCTTAATAAATAACCTGTCATAAATGAAAATAATTAATGTACGCTATATATTTTTTGGTTTCACAAGCTTTGGAGACGTAACGCAAACTCCGCTTTTAAATATTAGGTCACCTACAGCTTTTGTCATGAGCCACGGCTGTGTTCAAAAATGGCATAAATGTTTTCAAAGTGCACTACGAAGGGAACACAATTGTCAGTATGAAGATCGCTGACACTGAAATGTAAAAATACTTTGAAAGCAAATTACACCTAAGAGATATGACTTTAATGTTATTTTTTTAATCATTCCTGGTTTAAATGATGGAATGTTCTGAAAGCAATACATATGCATAGGAGGGATAACTGGGCATAGAACACAGCCAGGAACTACGCTTCTAACTACAGCTCTAGAGGTGTAGTTGCAAGCGTACAAGTTTGCGATGCAGTTTGCGAATGTTCGCTTGTAATGACAGATTTGGAAAACGTCAAATCAACAAACTGCATTTGTAACGACGGAACATGCGACCTCAATTGGCTAACGATGGTTTTCGGAAATGCACCCTTGGTCAGAGTGAGTCTCCAGGTAATTACTTACCCATTTAAATGATATGTTCAGAGGGACTCTCCAATTAATCACTCACTGATTCAAATCACTCTGATTGAAATCACTTGGTCCAGTTCATTTGACTCACTCATTCAAATAAACTGGACAAAGTAAGTCTCCAGTTAACAACTGATTGATTCAAGTGATTTGTTCAGATTAAATCTCCAGTCAGTGACTTACAATTACTGATTCAAATTATCTGGTCAGAGTGAGTCTCCAATTAAAGACTCGCTGGTGCAAACGATCTGATCAAAATTATCTAGTCAGAACAAGTCTCCAGTTGAAGATTCACTGATGGAACAACATGAGCAAGCTTAAAATGCAGACCAGTCTATATCTGTCATTCCAGACAAATACAGCTTTCATTAAACATCTTTTATTTGAAAGTCACTTTGTTAAAATATTGTAAGGTTAAATCTCCAACATCGAAAATTTCCAGAGCAGAGATCAAGGTCTCGTCATACAGTTCAAAAGCATTTAAAAAAAAAAGCTGAATACCCATGTAAATCTTGAGCAACAGTCAATTTCTGTTCAAATAAACAGTCACACAACTATTATTTAACATATTTTAGTGCAATTTCAGTCCAAATCTCAACCGGAAATGACCATTTGAACCCCCTTCAGAAAATAACGCATTTCTTATTAAACATGCATCTATGACATATAATATTTGGCTTTCATCAGAAGAAATTCAAACCAAAATGAGGGCATGATGTGCTTTGTATATGTGTGTAAAACCAAAAGCACCCTATTAACATGGTGTTATTGCATCCAGTGACAAAACCCCTTAGCTAGTGTGCTAAAAAGACTCTCTCAGTAAGCATCCCTCTAGCATAAGCCTAAATTTAATCCACCCACTAAAAAAATATGCTGTAAATAAATATCAGTTTCAAAGTAAAGGCACCAAAGCCCTATAGGCAGGTGTACTTATTTCAATCAGGTGACATTTGTTAGTTACCCACACCGAGGAGGAGGCAGCCACTGGCTAACCTTTCAGCTGTGAATTATGAGAATTTACCTTCATGCTTCAGTGCTTTTGCTGTTCTGCTGCCTTTAGTGTCTAAATCAAAGGCGGGATCTGCCACCTCGGCACTTTCTCTGGCAAGGGCAGCCATTGCACAAGCGCTTGACGATCAGTGACATTTACCGTGTCGCTCAGCCCACAACAGCAGACAGCACAGAGCCCAGGAGGCAGGCACAAGTCAATTCATCGCTAGCAGCCATTTTCCACCAATACTGCAACATTGGAGTCCTGGGAAAACACAGGAATATATGGACTATAATTTCCAGTATAAATGCATGCTCAGTTTTGATATGATTGATGCTATATGTTGATATCTTAATGTCTGCATGAAATCAAAATTTACCATGTTTATTTTGCCAGCGCATATTATTAGTCTTAAAGGGCCAATGAAGTGCTTTGAAATGTACATTTTTATTCAATGTTTGACGTAATCCCAACCAAAACACAAAGAAAGGGGCGGGACATAGTAGCCCCTCCCCTTAAAAAAAACAGCCAATAGCGTTTTGTTCCATCACAGTGGTTGTCATTTGTTTCTAATAGTGGTTGAGCTCAAGGGGGCGGGGCATGTCAGATCCTAGAGAGCATTTGATTGGTCACGATTTGATGAGAAGCTGAAGAATGAAGTGACGTGATTAAAACCATTGATCAATTTAGGCTGAAGTGACAAACTACAAGCTTTACATGTTTATATTAGTTTTATATCTTCTTAACACAAATTTTGTCACAGTTTTGAAGCACACTAGCTTATAAAAACTAAAAATACTGATACTAACATCTAAAAAACTTGACTTTAATTTCATGTAAAATTAGGCCCAAACCCAATTCTACCCCTTAGCCCTTCCCCTTACCCCTACCCCTCGTTTTGCGCTTTCACGTCAAGGGGTAGTGGTGTCCCAATTCTCTTTAGCTTGAAGGCGTAGGGCTAAGGGCAGGGGGTATACACCCCTTCGAATGAAGATTTTTCAGGACCACACTTAAAACGGAGGGGTAAGAAAATTTCCCAGAATACACCTGGCACAGATGAACCTGGAAGTAAGGAGATCCACAAATTAGCATTTTTTGTCATTATTACGAATTTTAATGACAAACAAACATATGTTTTAATATATTCATAACCGCGTTTGTGTTTTATCGTCATGCTTTTTAAAAAAACCCGCTAAATTTCTCGATCTATAATCCATAATCATAACTCATGTACAGCCGTCCCACAACATTCTGACACACGATGACACTCGAATACCCTGTCAGTAATGTCTAGTGTCTGTGAATGAGCTTTTTACAGTGTCTGCTATAATGTTGATGTTGTTTTCGTGTGTTTACATAGATAAATATGGCCACGGTGTAAATACACAGTATAGTTACAATCTTATTGCCACATTAGATTGTTATGATAACATAATATACGCCTTCAGTGATTTCCTGAAGATAAACACCAAAAAATAACACAACTGGAATAACTACAGCAGTCGTGATCGTCTGATCTCATATGAAGCAAGAGATCGCGATGACATATGATGACGTGTGCAGGTGTTGAAGTGCTGTCCCAATTCTTAGGGGCAAGTTTTGAAGCCCTTCCCCTTAACCCTCGGTTGTAAGGGCCAAGGGGAAGGGGAAGGGGAAGGGGTACAAAAATAGAATTGGGATTGGGCCTTAATCTAGTGATTAAAAAAAGGTCTAATTTGGTAATCTTTGATCAAAATCTGTCCATTTGCTTCCACTCTGGAATGGACATCTTTCTATGATGATGTCAGTTTGATGGCTAAGTTGAAATATGCTAAGCCACACCCCTCTAACCATTACTGCAAGTGAAAGATGAGAGGAGGAGCAAACCACAGCAGAATGAACCACCAATTATTCTGGCATATGTTTTATGCAGCAGATGCTCTTCCAGCTGAAACCCAGCACAGAGAGAAAATCAAACTCGTGAACCCCCAGTGCTGGGAAACATCCATACACTCTCTCATTCACACACACTCATACATAACAGGGAATTACGTTTTATTCAATTCACCTATAGCATATGTCTTAGGACTGGGAGGAAACTGGAGTACCTGAAGGAAATGAATGATCACATGTTAACTGATAAAATAGTCAAGATTGTGATTGACTCATATAATAAGTCATCCAACTAATTCAATGGCAATGACGTTACTTTTATCTGATGCTTAAGCATGTCTAAGTAATTTCCTTCTTGTACAACAAATATTTTTTATGTAAAAGAATATTTTATATTATAAAATATGGATACAGTTGAAGTCAGAATTATTAGCCCTCTGAATTATTAGCCCCCCTGTTTATTTTTTCCTCTGATTTCTGTTTAAAGGAAAGAAGATGTCAACATATTTCTAAACATAATCGTTTTAATAACTCCTCTCTAATAACTGATTTCTTTTATCTTTGACATGATGACAGTAAATAATATTTTACTAGATATTTTTCAAGACACTTCCATACAGCTTAACTATGTTAATTAGGTTAACTAGGCAGGTTAGGGTAATTAGGTAAGTTATTGTATAACTTTATTGTATATGTAAATTTAAAGGGGGTTATATATATATATATATATATAATTAATTGTACTGTAAATGCACTAGTATTATCCACTAATTTAATGGAAATTTTCATTAAATTAATAAATTAATTTAGAAACTTTTCTATACAGTTTCATATAATCACATACATTTTTGCCCTCTTATTATAGTACATCTCTTATTGCCCTCTAATACATCTGCACTCTTTGAATCCCATCCTCAAATCACAAATAATAATTAAATAAATTTTTTTTTAAAAAAGATAACATGAAGGATTCAATGATTCTCTAACAAGCATATTGACTCATTTCATTCTGGAAACTGTCAGAATAAAGGATTAAATGGCTCACTAATCATAATAGTGACTCAATTTATTTGAGTTTGTTGAACAAAGTGATAAAATGAGTATCCAATGACTCCAATATACCAACTCCTTTCATTCCTGAAATGGGTTTTTGAACAAATGAATAAAATATATGATGAAGTTACAAAGTTTCAGTAATGTGACCAATTTTGCTCCTGAATGAATCAGCATTTTATAACAAATCGGTTGAATCTGATTTTCAATCTGCGCTCTGCACTATTCAGCTTCAGAGAAGAGATGTGTAATTGACATTCTTACTCACTATTACCGAAGAAATAATCACTGCAAAAGAGCTTCAAGAAAGAAAAGTTTAAAACTTCAGCTCGAGGCAGAAGTGACAAAACTTCAGATTAGATCCAGGGAGAGCAATAGATATTTGCGAATAGAGCATCGCCTCGGGGAAATGAGCGCGGCTCCCAATGTCTGGCTTCGTGAAGCCAGGGCCGCCACTCCCCAGACAGTTCTAATTTATTTAACAGCTCAACAGGTAATTTTCCAGGAAAATGCTGATTTTCCTCACCGGCTTCCTCTTCAGCATGTATTCTAATTACCAGTGGCTCTCTTTGATCTGAGGCCCGCACTTCACACTGCTCCGGCTTCCCCGGGATCTCATTTCATTAGAGGTTCATTTCGTCTTGGCTCACTCCTTATTCCACTGATACACATTCAGTTAGGGGGGGAGATACGGCTTGACATATTAACTGAGCGGCCTGACAAATACTGTCAAAATACACAGCGGCGCTTCCGTCTGCTCCCTGGAGACGGGGCTCAAAAACAAAGTCCGCCGCATTTAAGGAGATGGAAGACGGGATTAAAGATGAGTCCGAGTTCTGATTACCTGATTAAAATTTGGAGGCTGGGTTAAAGACAGCGGTATTAAATTAATTTCATCAGCTCTGTATCAATCATAGCGCCCGGGCTCACAGGGGTATGAGTGGTTTTAATCTGAGCTTGGCACTGAAAGGAGGTTTTCTGATATCAGGGGCCTTCTGTTAATGATTTGAGGGACGTATCGAGTCCTGTAATAGTTTTCAATGTCAGGGTTTCGTTGTTACGATAGAATGTGACATGAAAATACAAAAGCTCATTACAATCCTTGGCCCCTGATAGACTTGACTTGACTAGCCTAGTTTGTTATGGTGCTAGGAAATGGAAAAGGTCTAGATGGAAATGCATTGCAGTGCCGATTTTAGAAGGGAATTGACATATTTTCAGATAGTAACATGCTAAACACTTTGATTTGTGAAGAAATTGGCACGGTGACTGTTAACAAGTTTTCAGAAAGTAAAGTGTGAAAGTTCTGTTCAGGAATGGCAAAACTTTGGATGAGAATAACAGAAAACAGGTAAATATATATGAATATAAATACATAGAAAATTCAAAAATAGATGTAGATGTGAAAATAGATATGACTTCTTTTTTTTTGTAAAACTGAACTGGAGTTCAAGGGAAAATATTACTGTCACTATTATTTGAAAAAAATCTATAAAAAAAAGTATATAAAGCTATAAAAGCAACAACAGTAGAAACAGAAAATAATAATAATAATAATTATTATTATTATTATTATTATAATGATAATAATAATAATAATAATAATATGTATTGTTATTATTATTATTACTAGTTTAAGGTTCTAGAAAGATGTTTTCAACGATTATTTTAACAAAGAATAAAAACAACAACAATAGCCATTTACTATTATTATTATTAGTAGTAGTAGTAGTAGTAGTAGTATAAGGTTCTAAGGTGCTTTTAATAACAAAAAATAAAAATAACAACAATAATAGTCATTTACTATTATTATTATTATTATTATTATTATTATTATTATTATTATTATTA
>CAIGQQ010004837.1:17503891-17516191 GCA_903798035.1 Danio albolineatus | reverse complement strand
TATTATTATTATTATTATTATTATTATTATTATTATTATTATTATTAGCTGTAGTAGTAGCGGAAATACAGCACAAATATTAACCAAAATATTTACCAAACAAACACAGAAAGACTGTGGGTTGTGTAGAGCTTTGCAAACGACCAATTTGCTGTTTCAAAACTTTATCCCAGATGATAAGTTCATATCCCGGGGCCACGTTACATGGCCTGTGTGAATGGACCACACAACTGTGAAGTTTGGGAATTTTAGTTGTGCTATCCGGCACTCGCAGACTCATCAACATAACGCTAAATCCAATTTGCAGTTTGGTTAATATGCAATACGCCACCAGCTCGATGGCCCCGGAAACACGTCGTATTCCTCATAGCTAAAAGTGGGTCATTAGCTAGAGCTGAACAAAGAGAAAAAAGACTTGTCGTCCCAGAGCTGAGAGGCGACAGGACGCGATGCATTAAAAAGGGTCTTTTTAGAAGGTGGTGTTTTTTCCGGGACGGGCCCCCTCAGTTTGCTCCATCTGTCCGTCTGTCTGTCTCTGCAGAGGGTCACTGCAGGGGGTGGGTGGCACACCCCCTTCGATGCCCGGAACCGTGCCACGCCTGCACACAACCGTGCCGTAATATGGACGATGCCCTGCGCCGCCATCGGATGGGCAAGTCTGCTTTACCTGCTGCGATTCCATTACCAGGCTGCCTGTTCCAGCGCTCAAGTGTTTCTGTAGCATATTAAACAGATTAATAGAACAATGCTCCAGGGAGCGAGCGGCCTGTCAATCTCGGCTAAAAACACAAAAGCAGAAAATTAAAAAAGCCCATGGCTGAACTCCAGAGCCGATAAAACACGCTGGAATCTGCCGAGGAGGGGGGAGCAACACAGATGGTAAATATTTATTCTCCATCTCGTCGCTTTAGAGACCACACAAACACACTGGTGTACAAAGACACACACACTCACACATGAATGCAGCAGTGCCCGTTTGCTTGGCCTGTTCGTCTGCTACACACACACACACAAACATATATTCTAAAACAGATTTGATCCTTCATCAATTCAATGCAAAGAATCCAAGGTCAGATTCTGCTTAATAAAAATGTATGCTTGAAGTAATTAAATCTTTACTATTCATTGCTGGAGACTGTCTGTTTCGCCGGCTACTTTGCTGGCATGTCATGTTCGTGTTGTCCACCAATGCAATTTAATGTTTTGATTTAAAGATCTAAAGACACGTCGCTCTCGCTCGTCCTGAGAGACTTGGGGGAAATTCACTCTGTGCTGTTTTATTTCTGCAGGAGATTCAGGCTGGTCTGCTGAGACCACAGGTGCATGATGGTCTATCTGCTATCTTTATCGCAACTACAAGACTTGAGCTGAATTGCTTAAGGTTTGTGGGAAGTGTGATTGTGAAAAATATTCCAGAAAGGTTTTCAGGTCATTTTTTTCTGGGAAACAAATACAAATCCACTTACTTAAACTGGCAGCAATTGTGTATTTTGCCAAATCCTCGGGTTTTCCTCTGTCCCAGGGCTGGCGGCGGAGACAGTGCAGTGTATTAGCAGGTTAATTGCCATGTGTTGGATCACAGGAGGGTTGCGTTTGGTTTAATTGTGCACCGTCCTGATGGCTCACCTCAAGGAATGGATGGCCACTAGAGCAATGGACAGGGCACATTAGCCACAAACTTCTAAAAATAATAATAATAATAAAAAGCTGCAAAATGACTTTTTAATATAATTAATGATTACATTTTATTAAAAACATTAAATAAATCATGCCTTTCAAAAATAGTCTGTTTCATTTTTGGAGATTTTTTGAGAGATTTTTCCTAAACATTTACAAAAAATTACTTAAATTCTATTCATGCTCACAAAATACACTGATTTTTTACAATTTTGGGTTCAGTTTGATTTGATTTCTTCAAGTACCACAGGAGATAATGTGAGACAATCAATATGCAAGATAGTGAGGGAGAAAAACAAAATAAAAATGTACAAAATTAAACTTTAAAGGGATGGGACCAGCATGCTTTCTAATAATGTATTTTTTTGATTGTGTGTTTGTTTGACGGTCGAGAGAATTGTGCTAAAATATTGCTAACACTTTCCTAAATAAATAAGCACACAATTAAGTAATTGCAATATTTGTGCTTAAAACGGAAGTAGAAATTATTATATTAAATTTAATGGTGAAAATAAGTTTAAGTAAAAATAATTTTACAGATAATATATATATATTTTTAAGTCGTTTTATTACTTTTTTTTTTTTTTGGTTTAATTTATTTAAAAATATCCCAAAACTTTTGGTCACACTTTACAATAAGGTTTCATTAGTTAATGTAATTACTAAGATAAACTATTAATGAACAACACTTGTACAGCATTTATTAATTATCGTTCAACGTTTACTAATGTTTTAATAACATCCAAATTCATGCTTGTTTACATTATTTAATGCACCGTGAGTTACATGAACTAATAATGAACCATTGTATTTTCATTAACTAACGTAAACCAACATGAACAAATACTGTCATAAATGTATTGTTTAAATCCATTAACCAACATTAGCTACTACAACCGTATTGTAAAGTGTTGCCAAACTTTTACACCACTACAAAGTATTTCTATCTGAAAAATATGAATGACATTTTAAAAATGTAAAATCTATACATTTCAAATGGTAAAATTTCATCAAGTTTCATAAAAAAATGATTAAACTTAACCAAATCTTACCTAACCTCCGAATGTTACAATATTAGCAATGGTTCTTACTGAAACATGTACATTTTCTTTTAAAATTATTAATATACAATCAAAAGAATAATACAAATAAATTCATGACTACAGCACTAAACAACAGAAAAAAATGATGCGTGAATATTAAACATACGTAGATATTGTATTGGCCAATGAACCCCAAAAAAAGGTTAAACACTCTCCCTTTTTTAAATGCAAGAAAATTCTGAATAAAATGAGTAAAATGAGAATAAAATAAATATAATTCTCAACATTAAATCAATATTTGTTAGAATCTGTTTTGTAAGACAGGTGACTATTTTAGCCCTGTTGCTTATGTTATGTTTCATTTGCCTTCTTTATTAATGCCTATCAATTTCAGCATGTAAAAATCAGCCAAACAGTCAAGCAAAATGCACTAACATATAAAACTCTATTAGGATCAGAATATCCACGCTTGGACTTATGCTTCGCTGTCCAGGGTGCTGAAAAGAGAAGCTAATCACCAGCCCACTGCATCCAGTCATTTCAAGAGGAGGTTATGACAGATTCTCTTCACTCTCCAGTCACAACCATCCACACCTCCATTCAGCTCAGCCTGACCTTCACAGGTGCCCTTTATCCTGCTCCGTCGCAGTGCAGCCACCAACCTCTCTCTCTCTCTATCTCTATCTCTCCTGAGCCTGTCATTCTATCTCTCTCTCCTTCCCCAAAACAGCCACTCGTTTGCATTCCTCTCCGGCCGCTCCTGGATCATCTCCACTTGGCAGCCAAGCCGGCCCTGTCTGTTTTCATTCCCCTCCAAGAGGACAAGTAATTTGGGAGAGAAGAGAGCAGATGACCACTGGCTTCTGACCTTTTCTGCCTCAATTTAACTCCTCCGTGTAGCACCGCGAAAGTGGCAATCAGACTAGGCAGAAGTGACACCCTCATCTGAGCACGCCGGAGCCCCACACACAATCACAGTGTCACTTTCCATCACGCCAGCGAACGAGAGCGAACGGCCTGGAGGAGAGGAGGGGTTTGGGGCTCAAACACCACAGCCGCTTCCCTCCACATGAGCTCTTGTTAATGCAACGGTGGAGCGGCCAATGAGGAAAGCATCATTAGTGCTGACCGGATTGCAGGCTTGTCATCAAAACGCGATGACATAGTTGGAATGATCCTTACACTTTGTGTGTCAAGTGCTAATAGACTTGGTGTTGAGTGAGTGAGTGAGTGAGTGAGTGAGTGAGTAAGCAAGGAAAACAGCGATGGGTTTGCTGGAAACACTGTTTGTAGCGTAACATGCAAATGACTAAATAAAATATGTTTATTAGCAATCAATGTGTATTTGGGTTTTTAACCAGAATCTGGGACAAGCTTATATTTTAATAAAATAGGGTTATGCATGTTATGTAATACATTAAATACTCGCAGCCAATTTTGTTTAATAAGTTATAAGAATTGTATTATTATTAACATAAGACATAAAACAAATAGGGTGTATATAAATATATTCATTCATTCATTTTATTTTTGGCTCAGTCCCTTTAATAATCCATGGTCAACACAGCTGAATGAACCAACAACTTATTCAGCATACTGTATGTTTTACGCAGCGGATGCCCTTCCAGCTGCAACCCATAACTTGGAAACATCCATACACTCTCATTCACACACATACACTACGAACAATTTAGCTTACCCAATTCACCTATAGTCAGAATTAATACAGAATTATTAGTCACAATAAAGTAATAATTATTAGCCCTCCTGAATTATTAGCCCCCCTGTATATTTAATATTTAATAAATAATTTCTGTTTAGCGGAAAGAAGATTTTTTCAACACATTTCTAAATGTAATAGTTGAGTTTTAATAACTAATTTTTAATAACTGATTTCTTTTATCTTTGCCATGATGACGGTACATAATATTCAACTAGATGATTGTCAAGATACTAGTATTCAGCTTAAAGTGACATTTAAAGGCTTAACTCGGTTAATTAGGCAAGTTAAGGTAATTATGCAAGTCATATGACGATGGTTTGTTCTGTAAACAACTGAAAACAAATATTGCTTTAGGGGGCTGATAATATTGACCTTAAAATGCTTTATTAAAAAATAAAAACTAATTTTATTGTAGCTGAAATAACTTTCTTCACAAAAAGAAAATATTTTAGCAAATACTGTGAATGGTTCTTTGCTCTGTTAAAAAAGAAAAGAAAAAACAAAATCACAGCAGGGCTTATCATTATGACTTCAACTGTATAAGTAATTAGTTCTGTAAATTATTTTGTATATTAATATTTTTTAAAAATAAATGCTTAAAATGCTTTTAAAAAATCTAAAAAAAAATCATGTTTATTTATTACTGTCAACACAGTAAAATAAAATGTGCAAAAAATAATACTCGAAAATTCTACTTGATATTCACTTTATCTACATCACATAACACTATAAACACGTAACAAGATTGCAAAAATGATTACATTTTACAATAAAAACATCTTATAGTAATTATTATAGTTACAATAAACTATACAGCTAAAAAATACAACTAGTGAGTACTGTCATATTTTATGTACGTACTGTTCATGTTTTACCTATTCACAGAAATGGTCCTCTGCATTTGACCCATGCAAGTGCATGCTCACATTACGAGTGGTGAGAAGTGAGAGCATGCACACACATGCATGCATGCACGCACAGACACACACACACATGGACACACACAGACACACAGACACAGCAGTGGGCAGTCATTGCTTCCAGCGCTTTGCTCAAGGGCACCTCAGTTAGGTTTCAAACCAACTCCCCCAACCTTCAATTCCTGCCAATACTGGGAATCAACCCTGCAACCATTGGATTACAAGTCACTAACCATTAGGCCACAGAGACAGATATAAACACTGACAGGCAGAATTTATCACTTTGTTTAAGTGTTTAACTGAAATAACTAAATTAAATACGTGCATAACACATAACTCACAATAAGAACAATTTCTGCCACTACTACTATTATTAAAGTCAACCCAGGCTCATTCTGCAAACGTACCTCTATAGACAAGTTACCAACCTACGTCATACATGACGTGACAAAGGTTCAACTTAGCATACCAGTTGCAAAAAAAAGAGAGGTTGCAATAGCAAACATGTGTGCTGTAGGATGCCAAATTCGTATGCTAAATTTTACCGTACTCCACACTGCTTTTAATACCAACCACAGATGTCTTTGGCTAACAGCCATCAGAAGAACTGAATGGAGTGAGGACCTGATTAAAAATGCTCAACTCTGCAGTTCTCATTTAATATCAGGTAAGTTCCCGCTATGATGAATTATACACATCACTCGTTTTTGATTGCAGCAACGATTTCAGCAAAAACAGGTAAATATTATTAATGAAACTGCGGACACTGAATGCTAAGAATGAAATGTTAAAATGTACATACACATACTCTGCCATACAGGTGCAATTTGCTGTCAGAATGCAGTTGTTTTGCTTGTTGATGATTACCCAGGCCTCGTACAATTCCGTCTTCTTTCCTTGTCTTCGGCTAGACAAAACCTTAGTTTTAGCACTACAAAGTTTTAAATCTGGTAATCATGGAACATTATTTCTTGCACATGACCACACAGAACAAAATTGTAGGCATTCAAAGACTTGTAGGTCTTTAACGTCTCTCTTGTAAAATCGCCTGGAGTTTCAATGAGATAGTTGTATGGATGCTTGGCCATTTTATCTTATCTAATATCCATTGGAAGGGTGCTGCTATCGCAAATGCACTTGTCAGACGAATGCCACTCACTTTAACATTAATTTTGCCAAATAACTGTGCTTATCACTGGGTGACAAGCTGTTACAATATACTTAAAGCATTATGTAAATAATATATATAATTTGTAATCAATATAACTTATCTCTAATAAAACAACAAACTCTGTACCGCATCGAATGTCATTCCCTCGCTGTAAATGCTAGTGCTACCGTTTTTTCTAGAATCCTAGATGCGCATGCATCCTGAATGTTTACAAACCGGTAATCCGTCTACATACATTTCTGGAGTGTGCCAAATACGTCCCAGGAGGTACGTTTTTTGCAGTTTTTGTTTTCATGAATCCACCAGAGGCCGCTTTTTGAGATCTCAAATTTCTCTCATGAGTGTCATTCGCAACTGTTCTTGCGTAAATACTCCAGAGGCTGATGTCGACTGTTTTTAAAAGCAATCCAGAAAAAGGAAGGCCCTTGCCTGATTTTTACTATGTTTTCCAATTTTACCACATTCTCACCCTGTTATTTACTTGTTTATTTTATTTTTTAGAGTCTATTTTTGTCTTGCCTGCTTTCTAGAAACATTCTTCAACAGACTCAAACCATGTCATCGTGGCCAACTCCTTTCTGCGTCCCAAGTCCACCGACATACACGGCAAGCTAACTAGGCAAACTGGTAACAGTGGGGAAAGCCGTCCATACGGAGGTAAGCTGTCAGCTGTAAGCGAGAAAAGTAACGCGTAATACCGCCCAGTAGAGTTTGTTTTAAAAATTAAATGCAGTCATACGCATTTCTGGCCACATAATTCGCAATCTCCAGAAACGTATATAGGGCTATGTTTTCAGAATTAGCCTTTGTTGATTAAATTGACTATTGTTCATATAAGGTGATTTTTTATTTTTATTTTTTTGTATTTTTATTTGTACAGACTTATCCAGTCTTCTGAGAGGTCACTTTACTGTTTGACAATTAATGCGCTTGGTTCTAGAAATGTCCGCTGGAGGCTTCATCGATAGATTCTGAAGGCTGTTGATAATGTTTGGCTGAGAAGCAGAGGGAGGAAAGGGGAACCATGCAGATGAACCGCAGCGCCTGCTCAATATCAGCAAGTTCCACCACTATTGCCGAAAAACGTATGTGTGTGTGGATGTATGTAAGCTGGTGTGAAATACAATATGTGCCGTGCTCACAGGCTACACATGTTATGGCGAGAGCAGCCATGAAATAGAGTCGCTCAGAGGGGATCTGCTACAAAGTGGCATATGCATAAAAAAACATCACACAAGTCACAACACAAACTGGATAAATGGATTACAGAGAGTGTTCATGGACTAGTTGAGGAGCAGGAAACTTCAAGCTCGTAACGCGATCAGAAATGCAAAGGCAGAGAGCAAAAAAAGGAGCAGTCCAGAAATACAATTCTGAGAAAAGACTAACTAACATCTTTCTTTCTTTCCGACCAGAGGGAGTTTACCTGAGTAGGAAGAGAGAGAAAGAAGAAAAAAAACTAAATGATGATACGCCTCTGAGGGGGGTAGTATCATTTGAAAAGATCCAGTCATTGTACTTGCTCATCCCCTCTGCGCTGAAAATGAAATTGTCTGATGTGCAAGATTTACCTTTGCCGCATTTGGCCCCGCTCAGGCGAGAGGGTCGCGGCTCCACGTGTCATCTTGTGGCACCATCGCGGTGGCTCCAATTTACACACAGAGCCGTTCTGCATTTCAAAGAAGCCCAGCGCGAGCCCTCCTGTTAGCGATCGCTATCTGAGCCCCGCGGACGCGAGATTAGGCCAGCTGGAGAAACCGCTCGCTGCTTCCCCCGCATTTACATTTTCATTTTCATATTAGATTTTTCCTCCTGTCCCCCTCCTGGGTTTTAACTAGCCTGTCCACACACCTACTTCCCCAGAGCAGGGCCGTACGGGCTAAAGCCTGCCGCTCCGTCACTCTCCACCACCCCACCCCCACGTTTGATTAATGGAATAACTAATGAAACTTTTGATGTAAAAACAAATAATGGAGTTCGTCTGCGGAGCGGCTTTCATCTAGCCAGAAAAAAGACGACTGTTTTAGAACGACAGAAATAGATCAAAGAGTTACTAATAAATCCATGCGAGAAATACGAGAAGCATTCAAACAATATCGTGGAAAAAATTAAACGACTGCTAGATAAAAGGAGGTTCGCGCTCGCTCCTCGAGTGTTCTTGTTCTTCTGTGGTTTTGGGCTGTGAATCAGAGATACCGTTCAGAGCAGGCTAGACACGATTAGATGTTCTCGCCCTTGAAAATCAAACTCAGAAATGCTGACACTCTGAAATGAACAAGAAACTATTGAAGCGGAAACCATGCTTCTCAAGAAAAGCGCCCACATGTTGGAGTTGAAGTCGTGGTCATGCTAGACTTTGGGCATGCGGGATTTCAGCAGACCATGCAGCAGACATAATATGATGTCACACTCTGCGGACATACAGAAAAGCTTGAAACACAGCAAAATGCCAAATGTACACAGAGATGCTACATTCAACAACTCAAGACAAATATTTACATCTGCCATCTTGGATTGGGGTTTGGGTTTATCAATAGCGATATACATATATTTATTTAATAGCTATGAGGGATGCTCATGATAACCGATTAACCATTAACCGAAAGGATGCATTTTTAACCCAATAATTATCTCAATTGAACGGTTAAATGGCATTGATGTATTAGTTAAACAACAGATACAGTTTTGATGATTTACAGTAGTGTACTACAAACAAGCCAAGCTTTTTCCATTTGGAAAAGTACAGTTAATGATAGTTCTTATAAAATATCCATTTTTAAAATAGCCATAATCAGACTAATCCATCTTCACTTACAAGTAGCAGAGTATTTACAGCTACTGTATACTTCTGTCCATTCGCATCCCGTCCCTTTGTGCCCACAGGCAGCATAGTCGCAAAATGCAGTTATACCTAAAAACACGTTCTTACTCCTTCAGTGTGGCGGCGGTACAAATCACGGCGGTAATACTCCTTTTAAAGTGTCACCCACTGTACTTGATTTTTGCATAATCACCAAACTGAGGCTTTTATTTTATAGCTATATAAACTATAAAACATATATGCAAATCAATGCAACACTATATGTCATTCATTTATTTATTTTCGGCTTTGTCCCTTTATTAATCAGGGGTCACCACAGCAGAATAAACCGCCAACTTATCCAGCATATGTTTTATAGCACATGTCTTTGGACTTGTGGGGGAAAACAAGAGCACCCGGAGGAAACCCACATAAACATGGGGAGAACATGCAAACTCTACACTGACCCAGCCGAGGCTCGAACCAGCGACCTTCTTGCTGTGAGGTGACAGCACTACCCACTGCGCAAGACAGCATGAAAGTTAAAACGCCACCACGCCACCCATACTATATGTAAAAAAAACGAAATTATTAAATGCTATAGTAGCCTATAACCTATTTTAAAAATGTCAACATAAGCGCCTTGTCATTCTCTCATCCATAATCTGTCCTGTTAACGGTCAATATTCGGTTAACGAGAGGCGGTTGTCCGTTGGGAAAATTAACCTAAATGAGCATCCCTAATAGCTATATTTTTTTAAAGAATTATTTTCATTCATATGTGTGTGTGATATAGTTATAGATGGTGTTATTTTGCTATTTTGCTAATATTTTCAGTTATAAGCCTTTGTGGACAGAATATATCAACATGGAAGACATCTTTCATTTAGTAACTGATAAAAATCCCTAAGTGGGCACTAACTTCAATGCTAAGGACTATAGCATCTAACATAGAGATGGTCACGGCACCAACACAACATATTCAGTACTACTCGCACTGCTTCAATGGGGATTCAAATCAGCATTTTACTGATGAAAAGCAGGAAAGATAGCATGAAAGTTAAAACACCAGCCTCTAGTGTCAGTCAATGTACAGTTGAAGTCAGAATTAGTAGCCCCCCTGAATTATTTGCCCCCCTTTTTATTTTTCTCCCCATTTTTTGTTTAACGGAAATAACATTTTTTCAACACATTTCTAAACAAAAAAGTTTTAATGACTTGATAATGCATGATAACTGATTTATTTTATCTTTGCCGTGATGACAGTAAATATTATTTTCCTAGATATTTTTTCAAGACACTTCTATACAGCTTAAAGTGACATTTAAAGGCTTAACTAGGCTAATTAGGGTAACTAGGCAGGATAGGGTAATTAGGCAAGCTAATATATAATGATGGTTTGTTCTGTAGACTATCGAAAAAAAATTAGTTTAAATGGGCTAATCATTTTGACCTTAAAATGGTTCTTAAAAAATTAAAAACTGCTTTTATTCTAGCCGAAATAAAACAAATAAGACTTTTTCCGAAAGAAAAAATATTAACAGACATACTGTGAAAAATTCCTTGCTCTGTTAAACATCATTTGGGAAATATTAAAAAAAAATATTTTGTGCCCTATTATTGATGCAAAATACTGTAGTAAAAAACATAGCACATCATACACATATTGATATTTTTAACCACTTATAATATGTACTGTAGCTTGGCATGAGATTCGAATTGTTCTTGCTTCCATAGTTTGTCTATAAGGTGACAATACTTAACCAGATTGTTGTTTCACCAATATGTATATATGTATATATACACACATATATATATACATATATACAGTGCGATTCAAAAAGAATACCATAACTTTCGAGTTGATGTCCCTTGAGTGTCTGGAGGGGGTTATATTGAACATCTATGAACTTGTTTTGTACTATATGAAACTTTAAGTACTCTTTACATTGATTAATGACCCTAGGTTCCATCAAGTTTTTTTTTAAAAACACGCAGATTTTTAAAGTTGTGGTATTCATTTTGAAAGATTCATCTTTGTCTACTTTGTGCTTGTATATGTATATATTACAAGGAATAAAAACAACAATAAACTATTTAAGAGGCCTAAAACAACAGATGAAGATTGAAGTTATTACTACACTGAATTTTTTACTGTTTGAGAAAAAAAGCACAGTGGGCAAAGATGAATCTTTGTGCATGTGTCAAGCACTTGTGTTTGTGCACACTGTCTAAAAGTATATACTTTGAAAAGCTCTGCATTTGACGGTGTGTAGATTAACTTATGTATAACATAGGGCTTTAAAAGAACCCAACAGACAACATCTGGAGTTACCTTACCAGGACCCTGTGCACTTAAAATTTAACTGGGATTTAATACAGAAGGGATAGTTGCATTATGGCATCACAGCTTTAAAAGCCTCTGTCTCTCAGGCAGATCTTGTTTATTGTGTGAATGCAGGGACCTCATTCAAAGTGGCACTCAATGGACTTAAAGGGCCACAGTGGTACAGTGATGCATTGCACACATAAACACCAATGACTTGGCCTGCATATTAAAGGCAAGGAGTCGCACACCTATGCATTCTCATCACTTTCCATGGCCTTCAACAAGCAGGCAGAAAAACTAAACCAATCTACCAACAGAAAGGAGTCACCGGCGTGGCACAGGCTGACAACAGCCAAACAGGTCAGCAGTCAGTCCAGCTGAAGTATTTGATAAACTAACCGTTAAGAGGCTAATAATAAACAATATTTGTTGAGTTCACAGTTTTATTTCTACCATAGTTCATTCAGAATATACCTTTCCCTACAGCCCAAAAAGTAAAAAAAGATAAGATCCAATTTGTTCTTATCACTGGGAAATGTATTTGATCCAATAAGAGGTAAAATACAAATTATTTTAAACACACACACACATATTATTATTATTATTATTATTATTATTATTATTATTATTATTATTA
>CAIGQQ010004837.1:17471806-17503881 GCA_903798035.1 Danio albolineatus | reverse complement strand
ATAATAATAATAATAATAATAATAATAATAATAATAATAATAATAATGGGCCTCGCGGTGGCGCAGTGGGTAGCACAATCGCTTCACAGCAAGAAGGTTGCTGGTTCAAGCCTCGGCTGGGTCTGTTGGCATTTCTGTGTGGAGTTTGGAGTATTATTATTATTGTTGTAATAATAATAATAATAATAATAATAATAATAATAATAATAAAAATAATAAGATATCATTTTTAATAATAACAACAATATGATTAAAGATATGTTACTTATATCCAAGTTATAACTACTGTCATTATTTTAATATTTTATTAATATATAATCGTACAAAAAATAACTAATAGTAATAATTGTATAACAACAACCATAATATATTATTTTTATTTTTATTATTGTTATCATTATTATATATAAAAATCTTAAAATGATAATAATTTTAACTTGCATATAAGTAACAAGTATTTTTCATCATCATCATTATCATTATACAATTATATATTAATAATAATAATTATTATTAATATTATTATTATATTTGCATTTTAATCTGAAAAAAAAAACTTTCTGGTTGCAATAGTAATTAATTTTCCTTTTCAATAGACATGTTTTTTGTTCTCCTCTATAATATATTTTTAACAATTATAATAATAATATTCCCAGAGATGGGTTGTGGCTGGAAGGGCATCCGCTGCGTAAAACAAATGCCGGATAAGTTGGCGGTTCATTCCGCTGTGGCGACCCCGGATTAATAAAGGGACTAAGCCGAAAAGAAAATGAATGAATGAATGAATAATAATAATAACAATTATAATAATTATAATAACAATAATCACAATAATAATAACTAAAAGTGACTAGTCATAGCTGTTTTTCTGCATTAATGTGCACATAATAAAATAACGTTAAAAATATAATATAACGTTATATACGTATATTATATACGTATATGCAAGTATTAGTATTCATAATTAAATATTAAAAAGTAATAGGCAATATTAGTTGAAACATTTTATTGGCAATTTAATGCAAAAATGACAGCTTGCTCTGACTGTCGTTTTCATTTGATTGACATCCACAATCAATTGTATATTCTCTATAACTGCATAATGTCAGTCCATAACATTAGGCTCAGTCAACTTTTTTCCCATTAAATATCCTGTCTCACACAGAAACAGTTTACATTATGGAACTAAAATGTGTCATAAATAGAATTATTTTTGGACCATTAGTAACATCACAGTACTTTTTGAGCGACTAATACAACCAAAGCACATTATGTTTAGGGCAGATGAGAAAAGTCTCTCTCTCTCTCTTTCCCCTCACCCACAGCCCATCTCTCCTTCAGATTCTGCCACTTTCTCTCCCTCTGCACTTATTTTCTGCCCCTGCTGTGGTTATGAATCCCTCCAGCTTGTCAAGAGGACTGGCTGTGCGGACAGAACTGCATCACGCATTACAATTCACTGCAGCTACGCGCCGTGTGTGTGTGTGTGTGTATGTGTATAAGGAGGTGTTGGGAGGGGGTTGTATTTTCAGGGGAGTTACCATAATTATATGACAAAATGCTGCAAATCTCACAGGGTGCCGAACACAGGAGCAGGGGTCAGGGGACAGAGCACTTTCGGCGGGGTAATTTGTAAATGTCATTCAGGTGGGCTCCTCTGTCAAAGCCCGGGCTCCGCAGCAGGCTTTCTCATGCAGATTTCCACAAGCAGAAGCTGCCAATGCTGCTTAATTCTGCTGACCTCCTTGGCAGTATTATCTAGTGCTGCTTGTATAATCAGAAAAAAATGTTCATTGCAGTAATGAAAAATCTTCTGCTAATCGTGTTATAATTTTGTATTTTTGGTTTAGTAATTTGGGTCTGGATGCAAGTCACATTACGTAAATAATGTTTGTCCTGAAAAAAATACACAATTCCAAAAATAGTTCTATTAAATATAATATTTTACTTATTGTTTTCATTTTACCTGTCACGTTTTCAGGTGGGGAAAGGACGAGGACTCGAGACTAGAGACTAGAACACGCAGCCAATGAGAGAACTCATTAACCGCGTGTTCACATGAAACAACACTAAAGTATGCGACCACAATGTAAACACCGAGCCAAGTGCTTTGACAACAGCAACACAAACATGACGTAAGACACGAGCACACGATAAATGACACGTGCATGTTCCATCCCAGCGTCAACCGAAACAGAAACCAACTAGACTGAGACGCTGACAATGAAACCGTTAATAATGTTATTATTAACAGCAGTTTTATTTATTATATGCATATTTATATTTGTTTTTATAAAAATAAGTTTAAATTTGTCCACCTGTCAGGTTTTGGAGACGTATGAGTCACTCTATGGGGCATAAGAACAGGACGTGTGTTTGGATATAACTCACACTTCATTATTATTGTTCATTTAATTATTGGCTGGAAATCAGAACAGAATTTAGATCTAGTTTTAAAACAAACCTTTGTGCTCAACAAACTAAATTAAATATACAGGCTAATGGATGTCTTCACTGGAGTTCCTTATCCACGACAGTAAAAGAGTAAAGTAAAGAGTAAAAGTAAAATAAAGAGAAAGTAAAGAAGCCGTATGGAGGTTCATTCTTTATCCTCGCTGCTGATGGTCTGTTTAACTGTTTTCTCTTTAGTAAAGCATTCAGTTTTTACACTTACAATATCCGCCTTGTAAATAGCAAATGCGCCATGGCGCAATGCAATTGACTTTTAAAGAGAATGGAATATGAGACTCTGATTGGTTTGATGCATGTTTAGCTCAAAACACCCAAAACTCATTCAGAGACTAATCACTAAGAGACTGGGCATCGTGGCACAAAGCGTATTTTTCCATCCTTAAAAAAAGTGGATTTGGACACACCCTTAATGCATTTATGCCATGCACTTTAGACTTTGTGCCGAGATCATTAAAATAGAGCCCTAAGATTGTTGTATGTACGCCTCTGTCCCTCATTTAGTTATGTACTTACTTTATTCATTTATTTTCCCTCCCTACAGTGTTTTTGATGTATCTAAATGTGTACCTATACAGTTTGTTTATTGTATTCTCTATTTTTGCCTTTACCTTTCCATTTCTACTCTTGATGGTTGTTGTTTATGTTTAAATAATGTAAAATCCCAAACAATAATAATAAATTTGCATAACAGCATGATCAGTAGGTACCAAAAGAAGAGCGCATTATGTTGTTGATTTGTTTTTGGTTTTTTTTATTGTTTTTTTTTACGGGGGCAATGCAACATAGGCATTTCATTCATTTATTCATTTTCTATTCAGCTTTGTCCCTTTATTAATCTGGGATCGCCACAGGAAATGAACCACCAACTTATCCAGCATATCTTTTACCCAGCGGATGCCCTTCCAGCTGCAACCCATCACTGGGAAACATCCATACAAACTCATTCACACACATACACTACGGACAATTTAGCGTACCCAATTCACCTATACCACATGTCTTTGGACTTGTGGGGGAAACCGGAGCACCCGGAGGAAACATACGCCAACACAAGGAGAACATGCAAACTCCACACAGAAATGCCAACTGACCCAGCCGAGTCTCAAACCAGTGACCTTGCTGTGAGGCGATATTGCTACTAACTGCGCCACTGTGATCATTAAAAAAGGTGTGAAATGTGTTCAAAACTAAATAAATAAACACAAAAACCTTGTAATGTATGCTACACATATGCCAAATCTTTTAACGGCAAGTAAGCATATACAAATAAGTCATTTGTGTTCTTTAGACATCAGTATTAATATACAAGATTACGGTCTCAGTACTGAAACCAAAGTGGTTCTGTAACCAGGTTCAGATTTAATTACGTTTAGATCAAATCAGAAGGGAATGTTTTAAAAAACGAACAATACAGATTACATCTCATGATGCTTCAAATTAAGCGGCAATACAACCATCCACAAAGATTAATATACACATTTAAACCAATGCAATTCCCATTAGGAGAACAAGATACTGCCCAGTGCATGAACCAAGACTAAAAATGCATTGCTATAGCAAAACATTCAGCACTGTGCAATCGCTCCTCGAGTGTTTGGCCTCAGTAGAAACAACATGGGTCAGACAGCAGCTATATGATTTTAGCTGTCTGCGAGCTGACCAGAAACATGTTCCTCCAATCTGAATAATCACAAGAGAGCAGTCCAGACCCGATCGATACACTATCACTATTATCCTTTAAAGAGCGTCTCATTTTCCCTCAAGTGGACCATCAGCGATGCCTCAAACCCATACATTTCCAGCTACGGCCCAAGTTTCCATCTCATCGTTTGGCTCTCTGAATTCATTTCGAGGCCAGACTCGTTTTGCAGGTTTTTCCAATACAGTATGTGCTCGAGATGGACACTTACACCTATGACAATACAGTCAAAGCCTCAAAGATTAAAAACATTGCATGGAGTGGATGGTTGCACAATTGCAAGGCTTTGAGAGCTGTGTTTTTATTGAAGAACAAAGTGATGTTTTGGTGATGTTGTTCATTACATGCAAGAGGATCCTTGAGGAGCGATCCGATAACCAATGCGATTAGTAGAGCCCTATTCAAGGAGAAGCTTTAAAACTTTAGCTGTGAATGATTTTAATATGATGCCAATGCAATGTTGCGTTCATGATAACAAATAACATGAAAAGGATCTAATGGGATTCAGAGAAAAACCTGGCCTGAGAAGCATATTTAAAGGGTCACAAAACACCAAAACACATATTTTGAGATGTTGACAGTCATATATATGTCCCACGTTGCTAAAAACACTATTAAGACACATTGTTTTCAGCAAATTCATTCTTCCGGTTTGAAAAGAAATTTTGAAGCTACGTCACGGCGATGAAATTAATGTGTAAATGGAAAAGTTAGTTAGTATTGTTATGTCAACATCTTTATGGTCACACTTTGTTTGTGTGGGTCACCTCATTCATTCATTGATTCATTTTCCTTCAGCTTAGTCCCTGGGTTCTGTGGAAGGTTCAATCAAAGTAAATTAAAAACGGTTCATTCGTTTGATTATTGCATTTTAAAAAGCCAGTTTTTTTTACTTGTTGTTTTTCTAATTTATTGCATATTTATTTTGCTTAAATTTAAATAAATAAAAAACAATTAAACTACATAATTTAAAGGTCCCGTTAAGTGCTTTGAAATAAGCATTTTTATTCGATGTTTGAGACCGAACACAAAGAGAGGTTGGCACAGAGTATAGCTCCTCCTCATAAAAAAACAGCCAATAGTGTTTTGTTTTGCTCTGCTGGTGAGAGTGGTTAAGCGCCAGCAGCTAGCTCTCTGCAACTCTAACATTGTCGCCCACTGAAGCTAAGCAGGGCTGTGCCCGATCAGTACCTGGATGGGAGACCACATGGGAAGGTTGCTGCCGGAAGTGGTGTTAGTGAGGCCAACAGGGGGCACTCAACCTGCGATCTGTGTGGGTCTTAATGCCCCAGTATAGTGAAGGGGGTTCTATACTGCTCAGTGAGCACCGTGTTTCGGATGAGACGTTAAACCGAGGTCCTGACTCTCTGTGGTCATTAAAAATCCCAGGATGTTCTACGAAAAAGAGTAGGGGTTTAACTCCGGCATCCTGGCCAGATCTGGCCATTGGCCTCTGTCCATCATGGCCTCCTAACCGTCCCCATATCATAATTGGCTAAATCACTCTCCTCTCCACCAATCAGCTGGTGTGTGGTGTGCAGTCTGGCGCAATTTGGCTGCCGTCGCGTCATCCAGGTGGATGCTGTACACTGGTGGTGGATGAGGAGATTCCCCCATTGTGTAAAGCGGTATATAAATATAAGGAGTTAAAATTAATTATTGAGTGCACCAAAAGAAAAGCATATTAGAAGCCTCTTGAAGGGGTGGGGCATGTCCGATATAGAGAGCATTTGTTTGGTTGTGATGTGATGAGAAACTATAGTGTAAGGTGATGTGAATAAAACCGTTGATCATTTTGGCCGTAAGTGACAAATGTTTACATGTTTATGTTAGTTTTATATTTCCTAAACACAAATTTTGCCATTGTTTTGGAGCTCACTAGCTTATAGATTTCCTAAAAACAAATAATACTGATACTAACATATAAGAAACTATATTTTTATGAACCGCAAACTTATCCAGCATATGTTTTACACAGCGGAAGCCTTTCCAGCTGCAACCCATCCCTTGGAAACATCCATGCACACTCATTCACACACATACACTACAGACATTTTAACCTACACAATTCACCTATACCACATGTCTTTGGACTGTGGGGGAACCAGAGCCACCGGAGGAAACCCATGCGACCATGAGGAGAACATGCAAACTCCACACAGAAATGTCAACTGACCCAGCTGAGGCTCAAACCAGCAACCTTTTTGCTTTTGCGATTGTGCTACCCACTGCACCACTGTGGCCCCCTAGTTGCATAGTACATATTGTAAATATTAATCAAATTCAAGACTCATAACAAGAGTTTTTGCTGCTTGTTCAAACAATTTATTTAAAATGAGCTGAAACTACACAATTCTTGAGATTTTTTGTGGACAACTTAATTGTTTTATGTTCAATCCACTTAAATTTGTAAAAACAAGTAAGCTAATCAATTTATGTTAGGACAACATGAAGGAATCATTTTTCCTTTTTATTACTTTAAGATAAGATGATTAATCAAAATATCAAAACTGTATTTTCCAGTGAAAACGCAGAACTTTAGTTCATTCCAGTCATCTGACCTGCTTAAACTCTGCCCTGTACCAATGGGGGGAGCTTTGCATCCAGCTACTCTCCATGGGTGGAGCAAAGAAGTTAAACCATGCCTTCACAGTAAACCTATCATTATTATCCACAGAGGTGGAGCTGGAATAAGTCAAGAGAGAGTTGGATGTCAATTCAGTCATAATGAGCCTTTATACAACACAAGGATAGGATAAATATATATATATTATTCAATAAGAAAACTCCTCTCAAATCCAATAAACATCACACACACTACTTTCTGGTGGTTTACCTACAGAAATGCATTATTAGCTTTTTTTGACGTTGCAGAATAGACGACAGAGAACACAGTCGATTCTTATATTATCGATTAATTGTTGCCGTCCTACATGACAAATTTGTCTCCACAATTTAGCATTCACTGGTGACTTTCATAGCTTTGAAATGAGGAATATAGACATCATTAGACCATTTCCTTCAGCACAGAGGTTATAATAGGGCCGTGGGTTTTATACTCAAGTGGGTTTTATACTTATTCTGTCTGAGTACAGCGCATTGCAGCTTCCCATCCAATCATTACATCTAAAGCAGCTGTGATATTCATTATAAGGCGGCACCTCACCTTGACCATTCTACTCACAGCCGATGCCACAAAAGAGTCTCTTCAATGCCTCGCCAACACTCATCATGTAACGCCAATGCAATGAGTCTGTACATATATACGCTAACCTGTTTAATTCCATTCTACTCCACTGTTAATATCTGCTTTCAAATAATTTGGCAGCGCTAAAGCGAGGACAGAAGTGTCAAAACCTTCAAAACCCTGAGCTAATGATTCACAGATGTCTTAAATAAAAACTTTGATGAATTAAATTTAATGAGATTACTTTACAAAACAGAGATCCGCATACAAGCGATTCAATGAAACGGCATTCAGGTGGAATCGAAATGAACCGAAAGGCCTTTCTTGAGCTGAGAGGTCTAGGGTGAGAGGGCTTTCTCTCTCTTTTATTTTATTTATTTATTTTTTTCTCCACCACAGGTCTGTCTACGGCCCAATACTGTAAGAACTTAATGCCATCAGGGACCCGGCTATTTGAATGCAGGGGCTTTTTTATCAGGAGCACAAGTGGTGCAGAAAAAATTGCTTGGGATTAATTTGGGTGGCAGCGAACACACAGCTGGGATCAGCGTGTGCAGTTTTCTCCACCCGTGCCGGCGATATGCTGGGCTTGCATGGTCTGTTTATTAACGGTGACTCGGCTCCCATTGAGGGGCTGAGACTGGAGTCAGTGGTGCAACTTTAAAAGGCATTTGGCCAATAATAACATACATGTACAATACGATAAGGAAATTAAACCTTTTTTGGGCCGCTCTCATCTTTGCAGCCACACCTAAGAACAGCCAGTTTCCCTTCCCTCTTTATCCATATCCAATGCAGAGCTTGGCTGTATCATCTCAAAACATGCAGGATCATGGGTGTAAATAAGAGGAAAGCATATTACGACTGTGTGTGAAGAATCAAAGCATGCGGGTCTATGATACAACGCTATTGGGGATGTGAATGTAAATGTATGCTATGCTGTGGCTGTTTTATTTCTCGCTCATAGCAGACTGTTTCTGTGGGGTGCAGATGGGTACTGTGTTTAATGGAGCAGCACTCTGAGGCATGGCTGCCTTTCATTCGCTTTTTTCCAGCAGGAGTGGACGGTGGGCTTTGAGCAATGTTTGCGGTTGGCCGTTTGTCCATTTAACACAGAATCTCAGAGCTGATGATGGTGGACCCATAGTGGAGGTGATTCTCATGATGGGGTCTCCCTTTGGCACAAACGTGCAGTTACCATAAGTGGAGACGATGACTAAGGCTGGGCTGATATGTAACCGAATTGGTTTGCTATAAATGGCACACACACAGACAAACAACACACACGGAGGGAGGGAGGGAGGGAGGGAGGGAGGGAGGGATGGATGGATGGATGGATGGATGGATGGATGGATGGATGGATGGATGGATGGATGGATGGATGGATGGAGGGATGGATGGAGGGAGGGAGGGAGGGAGGGAGGGAGGGAGGGAGGGAGGGAGGGATGGATGGGTGGATGTATGGATGGATGGGTACACGTCCTGCACGGTGTCCAGGGGGATTCTGAGCCATCCCTCTTGCAGTATAGGGAGTGGCCAGGTCACTACAGTATGTAACGCAGGTGGAGAAAAAAACGTTTCCTGACTCGCTCTTTCAAAACACCCCAAAGTGGCTCAATAATATTTAGGTCTGGTCACTGTGCAGGCCATGGGAGATATTTAACTTCACTTTAATGCTCATCAAACCACTCTGTCACCAATCTTGCTCTGTGTTTTTGTGCATTATCATCCTGATACACGGAGCCGCTTTCAGGATACAATGTTTGAACCATTAGGTGCACATGACCCTCCGGAATGGTTCAGTAGTCCTTGGCCCATCTAACAAGTATTAGACCTAGGGAATTCCATGAAATTGTAGCCCAAACACTCACTGATCCACCTGCATGCTTTACTCTGGGCATGCAACAATCTAGGTGGTACGCTTTTTTGGGGTTTCTCCACATCGTAACTCTCCCGGATGTGGTAAAGAAAGTAAAGGTGGACTCATCAGAGAACAATACATGATTCACATTGTCCACAGCCCAAGATTTACACTGATGGCACCATTGAAACTGACTTTTGGCATAGGCACGAGTGACCAAATAATTGGCTATAACTGCCCAGCCATGTGTGGGCAGCTGTGGTTTTATTTCTTTTAGAAAGCTTCGTCTTTCGTCCACAGTTACTCCTGATGGATGCGGTTAGTGATTCTTGGTGGTATGCTGACATTACCCTGGATAACGTGGCTCTTGAAACATCACAAAGACTTGCTGTCTTGGTGACAAATGCACCAGCAACATGTCAGCAACACACCAACAATTTGTCCTCTTTTGAACTCTGATATGTCACCCATAATGTTGTGCACCTTGCAATATTTTAAGCAAAACTGCAATTGCTCTGCTCATTCAACCTTCACACCTTGCTCTTACTGGTGGAATGGGCAATCAAGGAAGATTGGTCACCAAGCTGGTCAAATTTAGCTTCAGTTTAGTTTCAGTTTAATTCTCTGTACAAATTGGCACAAGGTCCCAACTGAAAATAATTTGGAAAGATAAAAGACCACGGTAACCATGTTTATTTCCACGCAAATACATGTGTTCTTGCAAATATAAAGATTCATTTATAACTGATAATACAAACTGTTTGAATAACATATTTTAGACTGACAAATGATTAATATAGAAAGGTATACTGTAATTCACACAAACAGACTTAACTTACCAACTACTAACATTTTTACTCCTTAAGCTTAATTGTTGATTTTGTGAAAAATAATGACTTGAAAATGTAATCAGTTTAATATATTTGCTATTACAACAGCACATTTTTTCACAAAAATGATTTGTATATTTAATTCATATCATCCAGTCATTATAATACCACAGAACTGAACACAGACAAGTAAAATGTAAATGAAATATGTGACTTGGGGAAAGGTAAAAAGGAAAAGAAATCTCATTTCAAAACCATTTTCTCAATAAATGCTAATCTTGCATCGTTTTCAAATGATAGTTGCATGAATGCTGTAATAGGACACTTAAACATTCAAAGACTAGCAGCCATGGTGTCACTGCAACTATCACTGCAATAATGTGAAAGCACACTGCATTACAGCCATTTGGAGAGGTCACGTTCAAATGAGCTTTGCATCTGCTGTGCAGCCGCACATTTATGCAAATATACTGTTGATGAGAGAAAATTTACAGCAAATAAGCAGAGTCTGGCCGAGGGGAGGGTGTTATTTTACAGCGTAACTAGCTGAATGATTGCTCTGTATGGGGTTAAAATAAAAAGACGAAGAAAGACAAGGAGAGATAAAAAAGACATATGTACTTCCAATGAAAAAAAATGGTGTTATAATTAAATGAACAAATTTATGAACAAACCATATACAACATGAAAATATACATTTACATTATCAAAATACATTTACTGTATCAAAATAAACAATTTAAATTAAAACAACGTTTTAAATTGATGTAAAGAAACTGCTGTGTGTCTATCCCTTACTCATTCACTCATTCACTTTACCTATTTCCTGCTTAACCAGGGGTAAACAGAATGAACCACCAGTAACCCTGGTGATTGTTTTACAAAGCAGATCCCATCAAGCCCCAACACAGTACTGAGACTACAACCCTCAGTGCTGGGAAACACCCACACACTCTGCCATTCACACACTACAGCCAATTTATTCGATTCGTATGTACTGCCAGAACACGCAAACATGAGGAGAACATGCAAAATCCAGACAGAAAGGCCTCCTGGTCGACAGTGTAGTGAAAATGACTGTTTCACCCCTGACTGAGATGACCAGTTTTTAATGCGTATAAAATAAAAAAAATAAAAAATAAATAAAAAATAAAATAAAATAAGGCGCCACGGTGGCCTAGTGGGTAGCACGTTCGCCTCACAGCAAGAAGGTCGCTGGTTCGATCCCCGGCTGGGCCAGTTGGCATTTCTGTGTGGAGTTTGCATGTTCTCCCCGTGGTTGCGTGGGTTTCCTCCGGGTGCTCCGGTTTCCCCCACAGTCCAAAGACATGCGGTACAGGTGAATTGGGTAAGCTAAATTGTCCGTAGTGTATGAGTGTGAATGAGAATGTATGGATGTGTTTCCCAGAGATGGGTCGTGGCTGGAAGGGCATCCGCTGCGTAAAACAAATGCTGGATAAGTTGGCGGTTCATTCCGCTGTGGCGACCCCGGATTAATAAAGGGACTAAGCCGAAAAGAAAATGAATGAATAAAATAAAATAAAATAAAATAAAATAAAATAAAATAAAATAAAATAAAAACAACATAAATATGATAAATATGATGAATATGAATGAATGAATGAATGCTAAAACAAAAAAATGAATTTAATGAATATTAATGAATGAATAAATTAATGCTAAAAACATATATAAAATAACATGAATTTAATGAATATGAATGAACAAATAAATGCAGGCTAAAAACTAAAACAAAATGTAGTGCTGTTGCCTCACAGCAAGAAGGTCGCTGGTTCGAGCCACGGCTGGGTCAGTTGGCGTTTCTGTGTGGAGTTTGCATGCTCTCCCCACGTTTGCGTGGGTTTCCTCAGGGTGCTCCGATTTCCCCTACAGTCCAAAGACATGTGGTACAGGTGAATTGGCTAGACAAAATTGTCCGTAGTGCATGAGTGTGAATGAGTGTGTGTGGATGTTTCCCAGAGATGGGTTGCGGCTGGAAGGGCATCCGCTGCGTAAAACATGTGCTGGATAAGTTGACGGTTCATTCCGCTGTGGCGACCCCGGATTAATAAAGGGACTAAGCCGAAAAGAAAATGAATGAATGAATGAATGAATGTAAATAACAACATGAATACGATGAATATGAATGAATGAATGCTAAAAACTCAAATAAAATAACAACATGAATATGAATGAATGAATGAATGCTAAAAAATAAAATAAAAATAACAACATTAATATGAATGAATGAATGAATGAATGAATGAATGAACTGTAAAATTAAAATAAAACAACAACATGAATATGATGACTATGAATGAATGAATGCTAAAACTGAAATAAAATAACAACATGAATCTGATGAATATAATAAATGAATGAATGAATGCAAAAAAAACTAAAATAAAAAACGAATATGAATGAATGAATGCTAAAAACTCAAATAAAATAACAACATGAATATGAATGAATGAATGAATGCTAAAAAAAATTTAATAAAATAACAACATTAATATGAATGAATGAATGAATGAATTGTAAAATTAAAAAAAACAACAACATGAATATGATGACTATGAATGAATGAATGAATGAATGAATGCATGCTAAAAACTGAAATAAAATAGCAACATGAATCTGATGAATATAATAAACAGTGTTGGGAGTAACGCGTTATAAAAGTAATGTATTACAGTAATGTATTACATTTTCCTGTAACGCAGTAGTGTAAGGCATTACTAATGCATTTTCAGTAATATTTTACTCGGTACATGTTCAGTAACGCGTGCGTTACAACAAACTTTTCGCCTGCAAGAGATTAACAAATAAAAATAGCGCAGTTCTATTTCCTGCTCGTGGTCAGTGAATGTACGCGCAGCGTGTGTCGTCATTAATCTCCCTCTGGCTATTGGGACTTTTTACTTTAAACGCGGAGTGATTTCAGCTTCTGAGCTCGAGGTCCGAGACGATTGGCTCAGCCCGGTGCGCAGTAATGTTAAGCCCTAACACACAGCGGAAAATTGATTCGCGAGATGGACGTAAGTACATATGGTGTTATTTTTACTGACAAACGCGTTCATGTAATACGAGCGAGCGAACGCGCGCCGGTTTCTCCTCGCGTGCACTCAAAACACGGCTGCTCACGTGCGGATGATCTGCTCTCACTCCGTTAGATAATGCAGACTCACAATTTGTGACTTGTGTTTCCTTCTCTTTTTGTGCTTTTGCTCTAAATATTATATTATCTTATACTATATATCCAGAGATATTTCTACACTTTTTACCTACATGTTGAGGTAAATTCTGAAATAAATTCTAGAGTTTTGAGTGTTAGATACACTGCCTATGTTTTAGGCTAGTATAATTTTCAACTTGTTAATAAATGCTTCAGCATACAGTAGTAGGAATAGTGAACTGATAAAAATAAAATACAAAGTGGAGTTTTACTACAGTAAAGTGTGGTGAATTGTAGAATAAAATACACTAATATTGTAAGAAAAAAACTACAGCACTGGGTAATTTGTTTATATTTCACTTGTTGTGTTACCATAGCAACTATAGTTTTACCACAACAGATTCATTGAAGTACTTTACCATAGTAATGTTCAAAACACTGTACATGCCAATAGATATGTTCAGGGGCCCTGTAAAACAGCTTTTCCTCAAAATGAAGAGGACAACAGGGAAAATGTTCTCCAAAATCTCATCAACAATGTGGAAGACCACATTTTATTTATTTGAAGAGTAAATAGTACAGTAGGCTATAATACCTTATCAAGTTTTTTTCTATATTCTATTAGTAACATTTCTGCTTGCGTTAGTTATATATTTTTTTATTGTTTTTATTTGATTAGTATGGTGCACCTTTTTTTTAAAATAAAATGTATTCTTTGCGCTCAACATCTATTCTCTGTGTCTTTAATTGTTAGAAACTAGAAATATCTCATCATATAACATATACAGCCAAAAATGTTTTGGTTTATTATTATATAAAAAATGTATATGTAAGTCTATTTTAGTATTTTGGTTATTAATAATAGTGGACCAATATAAATCATATCAAAAAGCACAAAAGGAAGAAGGAACACAAGACACACATTGTGTGTCTGCATATAATCTCACTGAGCGAGCAGTGTACTGAGAGCACGCAAGAACGTGTGCGTGAGCAGTGCATATTTGAGAGAGAGTGAGGAAATTTGTGTGCGTTTTGTCCACAAACAGGAAATCAGTGCACGGGCATTATATTGAGAAAGCTACTGTATGTTCATCATGCTCACTTTGTGCAGGACAGTTTTGTGTTGTGAGTCACTTAAATTTAAAGTGAATAAAAAAATGGCAACAATAAGAAAAAAAATCTGCATCTTGTCATGACATTGGAGTTGGATACATATAGGCCTGTAGTGTCTAATATGAATGTAGTCAAGCTATTCAGAGATATTGCCAGATGATCACTTTACCTCTACCATACTTTTAACAGACTTGGATCATTTGTGATTCTGGCTTCCATGCTTTCTTGCATTGTCTTGAGCCTTCACATTGCCAATTATTTACTATATTGTTAGTAGCCTGGATAGGTCACAGTCATTCTGCTCCATCGTAGAACTTTCTACTGGATGTAAAATGCTCTGCAGTACGTTTGGTCATTTTAGAATGTTCAGTTCTAATTCTGTAGTTATTTTGGTGAAAGTAACTAAAAAAGTAATATGTAGTCATGTAACATATTACAATTTTGAGACAGTAATATTGTAAGGTAAGGGATTACATTTAAATAACAGTAACAAGTAATCTGTAATGTATTACAGCTTTGAAGTAACTTGCACAACACTGATAATAAATGAATGAATGAATGCAAAAAACTAAAATAAAATAAAACGAATATGAATGAATGAATGCTAAAAACTCAAATAAAATAACAACATGAATATGAATGAATGAATGAATGCTAAAAAAAATTAAATAAAATAACAACATTAATATGAATGAATGAATGAATGAATTGTAAAATTAAAAAAAACAACAACATGAATATGATGACTATGAATGAATGAATGAATGAATGAATGCTAAAAACTGAAATAAAATAGCAACATGAATCTGATGAATATAATAAATGAATGAATGAATGCTAAAAACTAAAATAAAATAACAACATGAATATATATGAATGAATGAATGAATGATTGAATGAATGAATGAATGGTAAAACTAAAATAAAATAACAACATGAATATAATGAATATAATAAATAAATGAATGAATGCTAAAAAATAAAATAAAAAAACATGATTATGAATGAATGCTTAAAAACTAAAATTAAATAACAACATGAATATGAATAAATGCTAATGAATGAATGAATGAAAGAAAGAACGAATGAATGAAAGAATGAATGAATGAATGCTAAAAAATAAAAAAAATAACATGAATATGAAGAATATGAATTAATGAAGGAATGAATGAATGAGCGAATGAATGCTAAAAACTAAAACAAAACAACATGAATATGATGAACATGAATGAATGAATGAAAGCTAAAAACTAAACTAAATGGTGGATCGTACAGAGCCCAATATAAATCACACAAACAGATCTGGTAAAGTAAAACATACTAACCAGAAAAGAGAGAGGTGAATTATAAAAGTGACGGGGGTGAAAGTTAAACAACTCGAACCGTTTTGTGAGCACGGCGGCGCATGAAGAAACAGGAAACGTTGTGTGCGTTGGATTTAGTAAATGTGTCTGAAAGCAATCAAACAATGTCCGGACCAATACCGGCCTCATCATGATAAGAGGCAGGCGCGAGGCTGAGTGGCTAGAAGGCAGCTCTCTAATCAGAGGCCGGACCGCCGTAATTGCCTGCTACAATCTATCTCTGCCACTGCCGGCTCCATACTTTCCGTAGTATTAGAAGGCTACCCAGTTCATTTCAATACGCAGCGCGCCGTCAAGTGAAATTGGCAGGGTAAATAGGAACCGCTGTTTATTTCCTGCTTCCTTCTGTCGTACTGGGGCCAAACACAGAGTAAAAGAAAGTGCTATTAGCTCGGGCAGAATCCACACAAACTGCAGAAATTACTGTCAGCGGGCAACCCTCCGCAAGCCCCAAACAATAGACGGCATCCAAATTAAAGCACAATAAATCACAATGTGTTTAGCTGCGCCCGAGTCTCATCACTTTGTGTGTGTGTGTGTGTGTGCGTTTTGTGTTTGGAGGGCCTTCAGGTCCTGCTGAAATCTTAGGTCATTATCAGGAGGCACATTCGACAATTCAACCTCACACTGCTATTAAACGCTCTCTTGAAAATAAAGCGTGCCAAACAAGTGTAATGGCTTACAGCGAAAATAAGATAATAATAGTGAATGGTTGCGGGTAAACAATGAGGTTTTGTCACTTGTATTGTTGTCGAAGGCAAATTCGGCTCATTGTGTGCGCCGCTAAGCCAAAGAATGGATTCTCTGGCATTTGTTTTCCTCCTTGTCAAGTAAAATAAAAACACGGTGGAATGTTAACTGAGAAACAAACCTAAATATACTAAAGAATGGGGTTGACCCAATCTATAAGGACAACATCTAAACAAATGAGAGTTCATACAGAAGGTCATTGCAATCGCTTTAATATTGTGTGCGCAATCACAACATTTACTGACCACATACAGCACCAATCATCAAAAGATCTTTAATTAAAGTAACAGAATAACTGCATACCTGTACTTGCGTGCAGATCTAAAATAATTAGTTATCATGACTGCCACGTAGTAAGCACATAACGTTGAATCAATAACCCATTATAAATGACCTCATGAACGCAAACCAACACAAACAGAAGCACTGGGAACATCCACGTACCCCTGTAAGAACTCAAGGCTGATAGGATATGTATAGGACACCTCGGTTAACCTCAGTAAATCACATGCTTGCGCCAATAAAAGCAGCCTTTTCTGTACATTAAGTCATTGTGTTGTAAGTCGAACGGCAAATATTTGGAGGTGTTTTGACAAGACAGACAGGGGAGTGTTTTATATCATTTTTTTTCTCCAGGGTACTTCAGTGCTTTTATGAGGGTGCTTGTGCTTTTTCAATCAGCAATAACAACAGTATTTGGCGCCTACTATTCAGCAAGAGCCGCAAACAATAATGTTTGAACTCTGGGTTCAAAAGGCCCGGAGAAAGAAAGAAAAAACATCACTTTTTCACTTTTGGATGAATTCAACAATCGAGGCTGAATGGTGGCTTGTTCAAAATAGGCGGCAGTGCTATTCCTTAAAATGACCTCTAATTACATGAAAGATATTTCGAGTCTTTTCAAATTATGACGTGTTGGCCATTGGTCTCCACTCAACACTTTTTTTCTGCTAAAGAAAATGGGCGAACAATTTTAGTTCTATTTAGTCTACCCGAAATGGTTTTCTCAAGGCGGTCTAGTGGGTCTGCAATTGGGTGGTGCTGTTAATTCTAATGTCCACTGCTTAGGATTAAAGGGATAGTTCACCCAAGAATGAAATATTGCTGCTAGTTTACGCACCCTCCGGCCATCGAACATCTAGATGACTTTATTTTCTGCATTAGTTAATATGAATGAATGAATGAATGAATGAATGAATAAACTAAAATAAAATAACAACATGAATATGAATGAATGCTAAAAACTTCACACATTTATCATTTAAAGTTTCTAAATCTAAACAAATCAACTATAAATGTTACTTAAAACCTTCACTGTCAGGTAACAGAAAGTTAAGCGTGCTGGCCATTGGTCTCCACTTATGACTTCTATTTCTGCTAAAGAAAAGGGGCAAACAATTTTAGTTCTCTTTAGCCTGAAATGGCTTTCTCAAGGCGGTCTAGTGGGTCTGCAATTGGGTGGTGCTGTTAATTCTAATGTCCACTGCTTAGGATTAAAGGGATAGTTCACCCAAGAATGAAATATTGCTGCTAGTTTACTCACTCTCCGGCCATCGAACATGTAGATGACTTTATTTTCTGCATTACTTAATATGAATGAATGAATGAATGCTAAAAAATAAAATAAAATAACAACATGAATATGAATGAATGCTAAAAACTTCACACATTTATTATTTAAAGTTTCTAAATCTAAATAAATCAACTATAAATGTTACTTAAAACCTTCACTGTCAGGTAACAGAAAGTTAAGCAGCTTATGACGTGTTGGCTATTGGTCTCCACTCAATGCTTTTTTTCTGCTAAAGAAAATGGGCGAACAATTTTAGTTCTATTTAGTCTACCCGAAATGGTTTTCTCAAGGCTGTCCAGTGGGTCTGCAATTGGGTGGTGCTGTTAATTCTAATGTCCACTGCTTAGGATTAAAGGGATAGTTCACCCAAGAATGAAATATTGCTGCTAGTTTACGCACCCTCCGGCCATCGAACATGTAGCTGACTTTATTTTCTTCATTAGTTAATATAAATGAATGAATAAATGAATGAATGAATAAATGAATGAATGAATGAATGAATAAATGAATGAACGAACGAATGAATGAATGAATGAATGAATGAATGAATGAATGAATGAATGAATGAACGCTAAAAAATAAAATAACAACATGAATATGAATGAATGCTAAAAACTTCACACCACATTTATTATTTAAAGTTTCTAAACCTAAATATTCAACTACAAATGTTTCTTAAAACCTTCACTGTCAGGTAGCAGAAAGTTAAGCAGCTTATGACGTGCTGACCATTGGTCTCCACTTATGACTTTTATTTCTGCTAAAGAAGATGAGCAAACAATTTTAGTTCTCTTTAGCCTGAAATGGCTGTCTCAAGGAGGTCTAGTGGGTCTGCAATTGGGTGGTGCTGTTAATAATCAACAAAATGTTCATTAGAACATCACAGAAGGTTTTTATTTGAAATAATGGTGATTCATAAAATGCAAGTTAAAAGCTACCAGCACTCCAGGAGTCAAATACCATACAGGCCAGACAAAACTATCAGTATTTACGTATTTACAGCATTATTGTTATCAAAGGCTACAGATTAAATGTAATAATGTTGTAAATAATTTAGGATTTCTTCCACAGAGCAATCATTTGCCATCAACCACTGATTTGTCATCAATTAGCATTGACTATCAGCAGACACATGTATTCGTTTTGCTTTGCCTGTGCTGTATATGTGCATAAGCACATTTAAATTAGCCCTGCATGATATTAGAAAAATCTAACGTTGCGATATTATTTCATTGTCCAATATACATTGCGACACAAATACAATTTCAATAGATGAGTTGATTAACTGATTGAAAAGAAATTATAATTTTAGATTGATAGGGACAGATCTGTATAGGAGCGAACAAAATATAATAAACAGTCTACAAACATAGAGAAATTCAATAAAGAAAAAGATACAAATGAAATAAACAGCGTTTAATTGTTTTCCGAGGAGTCAAACTGTATTCAGGTATACAGTAATTGAACAATCAAATATAAAATAATACTGCATAGTCTTCATTTAATAAACAATTGAATAAAATTAAATTAATCGTTATTAATTTGTCAAAGTTACAATTTCTTATGCCTGAATGCTTTTAAAACCCAGTCACCGGCCTCAAAATACACTTGTTAAATGATAAATTATAATCCAGATTTAACATTGCGTATTCTCGTGATGTGACTATTGGGAATAATCACATTGCGATAAGGATGCTGAAACTACATATTGTGCAGCCCTAATTTATATAACATTTATTTATTTCCTTTTTATATAATTTTTTTTAAGTGTCAAAAGTGCCATTGACTTAAGACCATGGACCGAAGACCATGGTTGCAGCTAAAATCTTCTTTACTCTTTTACAAAAGAAGATCCCACTTTACATTAGGTGGCCTTAATAACTATGTACCTACAGCCCAAATTACACATTTGGTATAGTGTACTTACATTGTACCTTTATTTTCTTACATGCGTACAAACGTAGGCTAAGTACACATTTTGTAAGTACATATTTGTAAGTACACATTTGTTAGTACAGTACACTATTTAAATTACATATTAAGCATGTGTGTACTTTAAATGTAAGTATAATGTAAGAACATAAAGGTACAATGTAAGTACACTATACCAAATGTGTAATTTGGGCTGTAGGTACATAGTTATTAAGGCCACCTAATGTAAAGTGGGATCCTGTACCTTCAAGATGTACAGACATTATGCCGTTACATCCCTAATTTTCTCCAAAACACACCTTGGTGTAACATAGCTCTCTTCCACTTTAGTGTTGCACAACATACCAGTATTAAAAAAGTAACATGCTGTTGAAAACAATAGAATTCCTCACTTTATTTGTACTGCATCATTACAATGACTGCATTTTAATAAGAGCAGTGTTTGCTAAGTAGTGATGAAAGTATACTTGCACACCTACAGTATATCCGCAATGCACAGGACTCTTAAAGATGCTGCTCTTGCATTGACTGACACATACCTAAAGCACATGCAAACAGAGACCAACTAGAGCAGTCCAACAAACACTGAATGTAATCCCAATTTCAATCCATTTTTATTTCTTTAGCGCTTTACAATGCAGGTTCTTGTGTTAAAAGCTGATTAACATGCACTCAAAAGAATGATGTTTGCTGTTTGTTCAAACTACTTGTTTAAAATGAGCTAAAACAACACAAATCTGAAGTATTTTGGGCACAACTTAATTGTTTTATGTTCAATCCACTGAAATTTGTAAAAAAAAATAATAATAATAAATGAATAAATAATGAGCTAACTTAATTCCTTCATGTTGTCCTAACACAAATCGATTGTGTGGGACCCAGCATTTTTACAGTATACACTAAAAAAATTATGTTTGCTGTTTGTTTAAACTACATATTTAAAATGAGCTGACTGGACTCAATTTGTTTTTGCCTGTTTTGGGATAACTTAATTGTTTTATGTTAAATTTGTAAAAACTAATAAGTTAAATTTAATTCCTTCATGATGTCCCAACAAATTGATTGTGAGAAAGCCACCATTGTTGATAGTGTAGATGAAGAAAAGAGCCAGTAAAAGCCATAATATTCAGGCAGGCAGGAGAGTGGTGTAGAAATATATCCTTAAACACGTTTAGAAGACAGTTAAATGAATGTAAACAGCTGGAAAAAGCATCCAGATATGTGTGCCATTAATTTGGTAAGCACGGTTCTTGAGGAGACCATAGCATAATGGAGAAAATCACTCATTGCTCTTTTCTAAATCCCCATGGTAGCGATTATAATAATATATTTATTTTATGCAATTTTTAATAACAAAGCTAATTGTTATATCACAGTCAGCTGTTCCATCAAAGTCATAATTTTCTTATCATAACACCAATGCACCTTCTAAATCATCAATACAATCGCTTCAAGCTCAAACTGTCATATCAAGATGCAAGAACACCGAAATCCCACCCGTTATGTAGATCTCCTCATATTAATTACCACCAAAGTCTAAGAAAAGGCTCCGGCACTAAAGCCCAAGGAACATTACGGACAAGAGCCTTGACTAAATCAGATTCTAACTGCTAAATCAATGCCAATTATTGTGAGACAATTGACAGCAATGCATCTGAAATGAGCCTCTACGTTATTTCTGCCACTCTTTAACAAGGACTAGAGGAAAATAAAAGACATTGAAATGTTGGTTTGGGTGACTTGTATTGGCGTCCGTGACAGGATTATACTGATTTACAGGAACCGGCTGCTTTTTTTGTTTTTGTACCAAGTATGTGTTCACACTTATTTTCACACAAAACGCCATTAACCAATCAAACAACACATCTGTAAACACAGTCACTGAGGTCATAGACATGTTTTCGCATGTCCTATAATACATCGTTATGAAAACGTCAACAACAATCAAATATATGATTTTTTTTTAGTAAACCTGCAACTGAACTATCAACCATTTCAGTCTGTTTTCAGTCCAAACCCATTTAGTACCCAGATATTTTGAATTATTATCATTTTATTTTTTTTTAATTGGGGGTGTATACTTTTGCACAGGGGTCTCCAATGCATTGCAGCGGCTCTCCGTTTGGACACACCACAAATCACAGTCATACATTAATACTACAAGAGTAATCGATTAATTCTGAATGTTGGGTCTTTCACAGTACGCTCTATTATTTCTAATTACCCAATGGGTCACGGAAGTATGCCTCCGCAATTGCACAGCGCCTACCAGGTATATAGAGAAGAGAAAAAAAGGAGCCGTTTCAGCCCTCCTGTCCACTCGTTCTCTCTTTCTCTCTCTCTCTCTCTCTCTCTCTCTCTCACTCACACACACACACACACACACACACACACACACACACACGTCTCCTTCTACCAAAAGATCACAGCTCCACCTAGTGCAATGTACAAGAAACGAAAGGCAGCAAGTAGAACTGACGTGACTATGATCTTTGCAACACACTCTCTGGCAAAAATCTGCATTAAAAGTTATTCTTCGACCTTCAAAAAGTGCCTAAAGATTGATTAGGGGGAAAAAACACTCTGTCAAAAGCAATTTAGCAACTTCTTCCTCATAAATAAAACAAACCAAACATCCGCTGGGAGAAAGGGAAAAAACACACTCACAGTACTTCTACTGCCCTGATTAAATGAGAACTTATTTCTGAATGTGCAACAGGCTATGACTATAAAATATTACAATAAATGGGGAAACAAAAATGGCGTACGTTTCACTTGCATTTACTATGGGAAATTAAGTATGTGTAGCTTTTTTGAAAATCCCAAAATTCTGACATTTCTGACTTATATTAAATTATTATTTATATTTATTTTTGTTTCATATTAAATCAAGACATCAATCCATCTGCTTTCAGAGTTTATGTTAGAATGCAAGTATTTTGCTTGATTTTTATATTTCCAAACTTATTGTTGGTTTTTTAAGTATTTTTGATTGTATACAGATCAACAGACAAGTCGTAAAAAGTGATCTATTGTAGGAGAGATTGCATATGTGTCTATAGGGCATATTTATGTAACTAAAGGAGTTTTTAATCCAGCCGTTATCCAAATTTAGTTAAGCAATGTTTTTTTTTTGTTTGTTGTACTGAACATACTGAGCTATAACATGATGCACAAACAACCATTATTATTAAATGATGAAAATGATCAAATGTAGATTAACAGCATGCTGCATAATTATATCTTAATCATCATTTTTGTTTATATTAAGCACGTTAACTTTCATTCATGAAGTTTTAAATGCAGCAAATCATTATTTTGTCACAGTTATTAAAATTCATTTCCATTCGTTAAGTTATAAATGTTGCAGCTTTTTCACAGCATAGTTGTTTAAGCAATAGGCTCATTTTCTATATTTCTTATTCGCCATTCCTGATTTATTTCCCACAATCATCTCATATGAAGCACAAATCAATACAACAGAAGAATAAACATGTTCTAATGTACACGATAGCATACATACAGTATTAATACTAATTAGGTCTTAAAACATTATTTTAATTAAAAATAATTCATAGCAGCTTTAAGAAATTAGATATTTAACCGAAAGGTTGATTTTGTTACATTTTAAACTTTTAAAAATCTTGATTTTTGAAAAGCAAAATCTCACATCAGGCACAAATTAACGCTGAAAAAGAATTCAAATGATCTGTGAGAACGATGTAAATGAGACAACACATACACCCACACACACACACACACAAACACACACGGGTCTATATACTACAGAATTGTTGTTTTTGGTTCTTAATTTTCAATGTAACAAGCAACATTTCTTTAAGCAATAGATTTCCATCTTTTCATTCTTCACACACACAACGACGCTATGCAGAGCTGTTAATTTAATTGAACTTTAACCCCTAAAAAGTATGCGAACAGTATTTATGCATTTATGAAGAGAAAACGAACATCTATTTTTGTACTGTCACATCTTGCCAATCCAGAGAGCAGCCCAAGCTGGAAAATAGGCTCACCACACACACACACACACACACACACACACACACACACACACACACACGCACACACACACACACACACACACACACACACACACACACACCCTCTTCACCCGCTGAGCTCCACAGTCTGGGCCTGCTGCACCGAGAGGGAATTTACATTTTAATAGGCAGAGCTGCTCGCGCCGACTTCGAATGAGGGTATATGCTCAGCTGAACAGCGGGAAATGCACCCCACAGCAGAAGTTTAGAATGAACCTCAAGACAATTCCTGGTGCACAAAGACAGAAAATGATATATTTTAGCCCATCTCTGTCGTGTGTGTGTGTGTGTGTGTATAGTGAAATATGCATACATATAGAAATCATTTTCTACCAGACCTCATCCGAACGTCTCCAGGTTTATGCAACATTTCTGCATTTAAGCAGCAGCTTTCGATGCATCTCGTTGCGAACTGAACTGGGATCTAATGCACTGTGCGGAAAATGGAGGAACCCGCAGAGATTTCCAGAATGAGAGTGCCAATAACTTGATTAGCTGCCACATGTATAAAATAAAGAATAAATTATTATTTAGTGAACTGAAACTAAACTAAAGGCAATAATAGGTGTTGCTTATTATTGTGTGCATGCTTTTTATTTAAAAAAAAAACATAAAAATATCAATTTTATTTAAAAAGTAATGGCTACTAAGATATTTTTGTATTTACTATTACAGTAGAATTAGTAGTAAAAAAAATGCTGTTATTGTTGTTGTATATTATTAACAGAATTACCAATATTCACAATAATGATAAATAATTTTAGAAAAAATAAACAAAATTAAATAAATAAATTTAATGAATAAACGATCATTTATTTGTATGCAGTGGCTTGAATTATTTTATTTTTAAAAAGAAGAAGAAATCAATATTTATTTTTGGTAAAAAAATCACGATGAGTTTTGAACATTTTGGGTTGATGTTTTGTAATAATAATAATAATAATAATAATACCATTATTATTATTATTATTATTATTATTATTATTATTATTGTTGTTGTTGTTGTTGTTGTTGTTATGAGTAGTAGTAGTAGTAGTAGTAGTAGTAATATTATTACATTAATAATATTAATAATAATAATAATAATGATAATAATAACATAAAATACTGACATAAATAAAACAATCTATTTTAAGTCAGTCAGTTAATTAATTATAAATGAACTAAAATTAATTGGGTCTAATGTTCAGTTTATCAATATATAATATAATATAATATAATATAATATAATATAATATAACTTAATATAATATAATATCAGTAGTATATTTCCATTAAAACACTACTGTATTCATTATGCATCATCTATGTGTTAATATCATAATTACTATTATCACATCAAAAAGGGTGTTTTCCATCTGTCACGACCTCATTTCTACCATTGTGCCAGCCAATGACGCACCAATAGAAAGTATCCAAATTCACATTCATATTTACCCGCTTCCTCATTTATGTAAATAATCTCTCTGTCCTCTCATCTCCCTCTTTCCCCTCTGTATATTTTTTTTTTCTACACCATGTCAGGAGTGAGTGTGAAACAGCACAAGATGTCACCGCTCCGGGCATGCAATCAAGTGTCAGGCCCCTCCCAGCTCTAATTAATAACTATTGAACACGCTAACAACAACCAACACAAATAAACACCCCCTTGGTGACAAAGGGGGAAACCCTAACAAAAACCCCCCCCCCCCCTCCCCCCTCCAAAAAAAGAAAAAAGCCTTGTTGTGGAGACGGAGGAGGGGTAAAGGAGGGCACTCCTGTTTTCCCGTAATTAGTTACCGAAGAGCCCCGAGCTACTCTTTTCGACTGAGGGCCCCGCGAGCCAGTTAGGAGTTTTATCAGACACCCCAAAACAGAAGTAGCAGTCATCCTGAACAGAGAATCACAGGACCCCGTCAGATCTCCAACTGAGCTGTTTCACTGCTCAATACAGTAAAACAAGATTTTATGTTTATATGCAGACATGCATATTAACATGCATATTTAAGTCCACCTGAAATCAGAACAGACCCTTTTCACAAATTCGGGTTTCTCAACAGAAGTCCTCATAGTCGGGTAAAATTAGAGCGCGGTGAAGGGGAGAGAACAACAATTTATTTATTTATTTATTTATTACAATCCTATTTGCTGAAATAATAAAAGAAAAATGCCAAGATGGTGTGATCAAGACTTTCAGAAAAAGAAAAATAGTGCGAGACTGATGACAGCAGCCAGAAGAGAGAATAACGTCAAATTTACTCTCAGCCCCATAGACGTTCCATTAGAAACATCTCGCAGAATTTGTGTTTTGTAATTTGGCACAAAGATGATATAATACATACAAAAATGCACAGGAATATTCATGTCTAAAAAACTAAATAAATAAATTATATATTAAAAACTTTCAAGGATTTAAGAGTATGATCGTTAAACTCATCATAACAGTCTTGTGAAAAGGGTCCATAAACGTTTTTTGGGGTGTTAGAGCAAAAATTGAAGCGCAGATTGGGCTAAGTATAGGCTAAGAAATAAACACGAATGGATTAGAAATGGAAAAAAGCAACAAATTTATATGTTCAGATTTTGCTTTGATTGCATACAAAAGTATTTTTTATTATCATGTAGGTTCAATATCAATTTCTCCTATTTTTTGTGTTCAATAAGCTGTAGTGTTTGCTTATTTATTTACTTGTTTTCCCTACACTTTCAGAATTTTAGTTTTTGTATATCAAATGTAACGAAAATTCTGTGCACCTTTCATCTGCACTGCAAGTAAATGTGAACATGCCATAAAAATCTAAATTAAACACTTTCTGCATTCTAATGTTTAATTATGTTTGAATATAAACGTAAAAAGTTATAAATGGGAGAAAGAGTCAGACCAACAAATAACAGAGGAAGACTGGACAGATATGTGTGTCACACATGCAAAAACCGCAAACTCGAGAGCTTGGAGAGAGTTTGGATGGAAAAATGTGTTGAGGTTCCTTACAACTCCTAAACTCTCTGCATTTCATGCAGGTACAGTATTGAAAGTTTGGGCTCTTGTTGGGACAACGTGTAACCTCAATGGCTAACCATTTTCACAATTTTTGAGCTTGCCCAAAAATACAGCCCTTCTGGTTTAAAGTAGCGACTGAAATAAAAAAGATAACAGACTACTCATTTATTCCATTATACCTTGGGGAAAAAAAACCTGTTCCAACTATTGACAAATACTTAATTCAAAACTTTTGGCAAGTAGCAGAAAAGCCATAACTCAAAAATGGTTTCAAGTTGATCCTCCAACAGGGGCTTAATGTATAGGAAATGTAAAGGAAAAACACTATATGAAGTGATTGATATTTAACCTAAGACTTGATTCAAAAAAGTGCAAGTACTGGCAAAAATTCAGTATGACTGATGTGATAATGTGATGTGATAATGTGCTTCAAATTTATTGTGACTTGATTTCGTAACCCATATGACAACCACTTTGTTCTTTGTTATTTTCTTTTCTTCCTCCTCTGTTAAAAAAAAATGTAATAAAAATTTGTGTATTATAAATATGTACAGTGAATAAAATATCGACAAATAAAATGAAATAATAATATAAAATACATCGGTACAGCAAGTAATAATCTTAATAATAATAATGATGCTCCAGTACAGTGACAAAAGTGTGCATTTTGTAAGATATAAACATTTACAGTATATCAGAGTTTCCCATTCATGTCGATAAATATCAGCCATTTTTTTCTTAATTTAACTAAAAATAGTCAGATAATTGCAGTAATGGTGGTAATAATACTAATAATACTAAGACTAAGACTAATACTAATACTAATAATAACATATTTTCTTAATTTATAATTTTAGTGACACGAAATTTGTGTTATTATAAATTATAAACTCTAATTATTAAATCTACAACTACTACTGCTGCTGCTACAATTGCTACTCCTATTCTAGCTAAATGCATCACTTACTACAAATAAAATTTGCTGCTATGGTATTGTTATTGTTATTAAAGGGTTAATTTAGTCACCATTTATCTACACTCAGGTGGTCCCAAAGCTGTTTGAGTTTTTCTTTTGAATATGAATATATATCCATGGTGGGATAAACACATACTAAGGAAGTCAATGGTTAACGGCTTCCAACATTTTATATCTTCTTTTATGTTCAACAGAACTAAAAAAAAAAAATCATACAGGTTTGAAACTAGTGAAGGGTGAGAAAAAAAAAATACATACTTATTTACATAAATAAAATAAAATGTTTGACTACAATATGACTTTTACCTATATCGAAGTCCACTGCTACTATACAACAAACACACACAAAAAATGTTCCAGCATGTAAGGAAAAAGATCAAAGACAACAAACTGACAAGAAAGCTTAAAATCAACATCCAAGTACCCTTACACAGCTATAATGCTTGTCACTGTGGGAAATCTATGAATGACATTATCTGTCAATAGCAGTAGGCGACTTGAACACACTCAGCAAATGTCACAAAAGGCCAGGTTTGTGGTTTTAAGATGTGCAATACAGCTTTCATTTAGACCACGAGCACTAAAGCGCAGAAAATCTGAGAATCTGAGGCCCAAAAAAAGACACAGTGGGCAGAAGAGGTGAATTATAAATTGTTAAAAGTTCGCAATCTCAATTCAAACACCCATGCAGTCTCACATCTTAAATTATTACAATCTGCATTTATTTATTATACTTTCAACAGTCACAGCAGTGCATTAATTTCTGATCCAGTGAGAGCAGCCATGGGGTATGCTTCAGTCTTTTCTTTTTCGACTTTTCAACAAGTTCTGCAATTACAGCTTATGGTTCAGATATAAACGCTTATGTTTCTATTCAAATCTTCATTAAAAAGCAATTAGTCGCTTCAAATGATGGTTATGGCAGTTACTATGGTATAAGCAACAAACAACTATTTATTATTAGTGTATTTGTCACTGAATATAAGAATCTTTAAGAGATCATTGTTGAAGAAAAAGGCAGATTTATTTTTGTAACAAACTTTATAAGTAATTAATTGGCCATTCATTCATGAAAAAATTAACACTTAAAAGGATTCAAGGGCGGAACGGTCACCTCACAGAAAGAAGGTCGCTGGTTCAAGCCTTGTCTGGGTCAGTTGACACTTCTGTGTGGAGTTTGTACGTTCGTCTGGGTTTTCTCCAGGTGCTTGGGTTTCCCCCACAGTCCAAAGACATGCAGTATAGGTGAATTGGGTTACCAAATTGTCCATAATGTATGTGTGTGGACGAGTATGTATGGGTGTTTCCCAGAATTGGGTTGCAGCTGGAAGGGCATGCGCTGCATAAACATATGCTCGATAAGTTGGCGGTTCATTCCACTGTGTTGACTGCTGATAAATAAAGAGACTAAGTCAAAGGAAAATGAATGAATGGAAAAAATGATTCAAGAGACTCTTCAAAAATGCTGATTCATCCATTAACTACACCAGAAGTCAATTTAAGTATTTTAATCATTAATTCAAGATGATATGATTTTGAATTAACGATTGAAGTACTCAAATTGACTTCTCGTTTAGTTATATATACAAATGCAGCAATTAGAATTTTGTCAGAGCCTCTAATATATTGCCTATTTGGAATTGTAGAACAAAACAAAAAAAAAAGTTGTTGTCAGTTTATCAAGGAATGGTGCAGCTCTGGTGGTCAGTCAGGGGCAGAGTTTGCCCTCCAGTGCCCCAGTAACCCAACAGACATGTGTATGTGTGCTCTGTTAAAGCGGGAGTAATGCTGAGTGACAGATACCACGGGGTCCAGGCCTGCATCGACAGCAGCCGTTTGTTTCCATGATCGCTCCCTGATAGGCAATTGAATTTGTCAGTGACCCTAAACAATTGCTCCGATGAGATCCAGCAGGCCCTTCCTTCCCCTGGCCCCACTGCCCATCCTGATCAATACAGCCAATCGATGGCCAGCGGCCGATATTGATGACTCTGTCCCGTCTGCTGCCTGCTGCACAGAGGCTTGGCAAGAGGGCAGGGGCCTCCGTCTCCCCACACTTGTTGATCACTCTCCACCATTGTTGAGCTGATGTCTAAATAATGCTGCGCTCCAGAGGAAACGTAGGAAACCTAAGCTCAACCTCCACATCCTACTGTCGTGAAGCATTTCAGGTGTCCATACAATACAGTTAATCAACTGTAAATATTTTCTTACAACAATGATTACGCATTAATTCCCCCAAAACGTAACCCTTTGGAGCAGTTTAGTCATTTGTGTACAAAAAAATAAATAAATTACATTAATTACTGCATTTAAATGATTTGAAACTCAAAGATTTTGGCACTTGCCATGCGAACATGAGACAATAAATCATGAAGGTCAAAAAGGTCCTCTAAAAAGTTACTGTGTTGTTTGTGAAAAAATATTACTTTCATAAATGAATAAGAACATAGTTTTATCTACCCCAAACATTTGGTACCCATTATTTAACATTACACCCATTTATTTATTTTTTTCAGGGTTTTAAATGGACAGGAAAGTGGAGATTACATACAGAAAAGTTAGGGGAACAAAAAGAATCGGCAAAGGAACATGAGCCAGGAATCGAACTCGGGTCACCGTGAGCACCTCAATGTTATGTGTCAGCTAGGCTTGGAACAATAACCCGTGTCATGGTTTACAGCAGTTTGAAAAAGTCAAGTTTTTTTTGTACGTTGTAATGAAATCTGTGTTTTTGAAACTAGTCTAAGGCAATGATTTATTTGAATTATTAAACTAGACATGTTTACCGTTCCAAAATATTATAAATGTTTCCTAAAGTGAAATGTTTTGTTCAGTGGGATGAAAAAAGTTGTTGTTTTTAAGACATTTAAAAAGAACTTATTTTAGAGCAGTTATTCCAATACTGTGATACAGTGAAACAGTAATATTTTCATCAAAGGTTATCATATACAGAAACTTATACCGGCTCATGCCTAGTGTCAACACATTAACCACTAAGCTTTTGGCACCATCTCACATTTAAAAACAGATCTTTGATTAGCAGTTTTAGAGAAAAAATATAGGAATATAGGAAAATATATTAGAGAAAAATATATTTTGGTAAATATATATAAATTTCTAATCAGGTTTGAAAACCGTTTTTAAGCTTTCGGATTTACTAGAGTTTAAGCTGAATATTTCATTTTAAAGGCATGCTAAAGTAGTAATTAAACATCTCATAAAGGGATCATAACTACATTTAGCACCAGGAAATCTCTATAAATGCAAAACTTTAAATAAAAGCATCACTGAATGAAAACGTAGTACAAACAGTTCATTGAAATGTTATTTCTTTTATTATCTATTTTTATGGCACAGGTATGATAATCAACACCAAGAAAAGGACGTCAAATAGCAGACTTAGTTTCAAAGATTATTTTCAAGTACTTTTTCCTAGTTCAGAGTTGTCTAAATTCTGCATTAGACTGTTGTGTTTACTTTGCAGCTTCATATATGACCACTCAACCCTCTTAAAAAAAAGATTCCATGAACAATGCATCTACATCAACTAGATGGGATCAATGAGAGCCTACAATTGCAATCAGCAGAGCCCACCTGATCACCACCGAGCTGGAGATACCGCAGTAAAAGATACAGGATTCAGTGTATCTGCACAAGAGCACATCTCTGCTTCAATGGCATCAGGCAGGGGTTTTGGCGAGCGTCAGAGTCCCAGCTGTGAGCCCTGTGCATCTGAAGAGTCTGGGGAAGCAGGGAACCATAATTAAAACCCTACCTGAGCCGCACTCATGCTTCCGAATGGGGATCACAAAACTCCCTATGAGGCACAGCTCCGCCGCCCCCTCTGCGCCACACGGTCCAAACCATGGCCACATGTGGTTAAGGATTTTCCACCTTATTAGATAAATTGCTAGCGATCAAATGTAGTCCTTTCGCTTCACATTCCGACCCATAAATAAAAAGCCCTCATGGTCGCGAGGGCCTGCCAAAACACACTGACCCACAGACTGAGACCACAGCAGCTGTGGCATATAGGTGGTATTAGGGAAAGACACCACAGGTAAAACCTGCAATATATATATATATATATATATATATA
>CAIGQQ010004837.1:17459827-17471406 GCA_903798035.1 Danio albolineatus | reverse complement strand
ATATATACATATACACTCATGCACTATGGCCAATTTAGCTCATTCAATTCACCTATAGGGGAAACCGGAGCACCCAGAGAAAACCCACGCTAACATGGGAAGAACATGCAAACTCTGATAAAAATGCCAACTGGTCCAGCCGGGACTCAAACCAGCGACCTTCTTGCTGTGAGGTGACAGTCCTAACCACTGAGCCGCCGTGAAGCAAAATAATAATTCTTGTTGCGTTATGTTTTAGCTGGATCAAATGAACTTTTCTAATCAGCTCAACTTACATCCATCAAACTGACAAAAAATTTATAAATACTACATTATGTATAAGTTAAAAATGTTGTTTATTTTATAAATTCAGTTTTTTATAAATAAAATATTGTGAGATGAGCAAATCGTACTAAAACCTACGAATGAGATCATACAAATTAATATTAACTATACACTAATTCAAAAAGTTACTATTTTCTGTACCATTACGCTGATTAACTTAAATTAAAATAAATTAAAAGTAACACAAAATATTTTTTTTCATGTTTTTCTTTTGCAGTTGTCTGTTTTTAAAGCCTAATATAAAGAAAACGTCCACTTTTAAGTGTTTCTTTTGTCACACTTTGTCAACAGTCAAATTTACATTATAAATTTGCACAAATCTTATAAATGAGATTTAAACCTCGTCCTCTTGTGATAGGTCATTCCAAAAATCATAGCAACAGATATAGTTAAGTGTACTTACTGTATATCACAGTCAATGCACAAGCAATTGTTTTTAATTTGGAAGTTATATTGCACAAATTCACAGTGGACCTTCTGTGACCTTTTTTTCCCCATCATCTTTAAGTTGTTGTTGTTGTTGTGCAGTGCAAGGCCTCTTTTTGCAATTTCTACAAACAAATTCATACCCGTATCTTTGAAGATCATGTAATTTTTACATTAAAATAATACATTTCCATCTTGAAGAGAAAAATCACCATCATGTGAGCATAAAATGTATTTTGGCAAAACTCTGTCAACATTCCCATTTGGCATATTTTCAATTAGCAATTTCAATTTGAGTGATGTGAAATGTAATAGAAACACACGTACTTTGTGTCTAGAGATTTCAATTTAAATATTTTTATATTTTTCATATATTAGATTGTTTTTTTCTCTTGTACAGAGGCATACATCGCCACTCAGCAACAGTTAATTTCAGTTATATTCATATCTACGGTATATTTTTAAGGTTTTTACAGAGGGATTTGTTCATTCATATTTTGCCTGACCGCATTTCATTCTACAAAAACTTTGTACTTCTTTTCTGGTTATTTACAGTATTTTCTGAAATAAGTATTTATGGAAATATAAAAAGACAAACCCAAGATCAAAAAAATATAATATAATATAATATAATATAATATAATATAATATAATATAATATAATATAATATAATATAATATAAACAAGATTTTTGAAACTGAGCATCCAATATTCAGATTTTTTATGCTAGAAATCTTTGCAAACTAGTGCATATTTAAACAACATTTTATAAAAATAGTAATATATATATTTTTTAAAAACTTTCAACTCTGAAAGTATGGGGATAAGAATGGTATACATTTTTTTAACCTCTTCACCTGCAGTGTGTTGCCTTAGCAAAAAATGTAAAAATAGATGTGAATTCTGCTTTCCGTCCCATTGCCTGGCACATCTGTTTGTGTTTGTTGCGCTGGCATTCACCCCCCATCGCCAGAGCCAAGAGGAGTTAGTTCACATGCTCATTAATTAACAGATTCAGTCCTCCAGAGGAAACGGCTCAAAGGCACCACTGTCAAAACACCAGTCCCCTTGCCATCCAGCCATCATAATATTTGGCCATTTAAATCTTCTAGTGTGCTGAGCAATCAAACACTGAGAATATATATTTAAAATTAAATATATTATTTTGCTTCAGACTGAGAATAAAGAAGGACTTGAAAAGCAAAAGGTTGATGATTGTGTTAGGGTAAATTGAAATTTTATTATAATAAAATATTATATAAAAAAATATACCTAATATAAACGAAACTAAAATGTTTAGTGTTTTTTGAAGTAATAAACATTAACCTGAAGTTACTTTTTAAATATACAATAGCCAATCACATGGCTGCAACTCAATGCATTTGGGCATGTAGACATGGTCAAGACAATCTGCTGCATTTCAAACCGAGCATCAGAAAGGGGAAGTATGATGATTTAAGTGACTTAAGTGGTATGGTTGTTGGTGCCAGAAAGCCTGGTCTGAGTATTTCAGAAACTGCTGATCTATTGGGGTTTTCACGTACACTAAGGTCAGAGGACAATGACCAGACAAGTTCGAGATGATAAAAGGCAACAGTAACTCAAATAGCCACTCGTTACAACCCAGGTATGTAGAAGAGCATCTCTGAACGCACAACGTGTCCAACCTTGAGGCGGATGGGCTACAGCAGCAGAAGACCACACCGGGTGTCACTCACGTCAGCTAAGAACATGAAACGGACGTTAAAATTCGCACAGGCTCACCAAAATTGGACAATAGAAGATTGGAAAAATGTTGCCTGGTCTGATGAGTCTTAATTTCTACTGCGACATTCAAATGGTAGGATCAGAATTTGGCGTCAACAACATGAAAGCATGGATCCATTCTGCCTTATATCAACAGTTCAGGCTGGTGGTGGTGTAATGGTGTGGGGGATATTTTCTTGGCACACTTTGGGCCCAATTGTACCAATTGAGTATTGTGTCAACACCACAGCCTATCTGAGTATTGTTGCTGACCATGTCCATCCTTTTATGAGGAACTTCTACTTCCAGCACGATAATGTGCCATGTCATAAAGCATGAACCATCTCAGACAGTTTTCTTGAACATGACAATGAGTTCACTGTACTTAAATGGCCTCCAGAGTCACTAGAGCTCAATCCAATAGAGCACCTTTGGGATGTGGTGGAAGAGAAGATTCGCATCATGGATGTGCAGCCGACAAATCTGCAGTAACTGCATGATGCTATTATGTCAACATGGACCAAAATCTCTGAGGAATATTTCCAGTACCTTGTTTAATCTATGCCATGAAAGCAAAAAGGAGTCCAACAGTGTACTAGTAAGGTGTACCTTAAACAGTGGCCAGTGAGTGTTTGAATTAACTATATTTTATTAGAGATTGTATTTTAACAAGTTACCCAAAAATGCTATTATAGTTGATGAAATTAAACAAAAAAAACTTGTACTACTTGAAATGGAAAAAATCTATACCCATAAATATCTAAGCATGAATCGGTGAACAATATTATTTAAAAAAATTAAATAAAAATAAAAACTTAAATACAAATTATTTGGTTAAACCGAACACATAGCTCACATGTTTAACACATTATATTAAACATGGCTTAATTTAATCCATAAAAATAAAATATTTTCTAATCTTTTCTAATATGCTGGTTTTGATGCTCAAACATTTTTTACATAAATTTTGTGAAAACGATACTTTTTCCTTCAAGAATAGAAACTTCAAAATATGATTTATATATATTTTTTTCATTTAATGTATTTGTTTTATTGAATACTAGAAATTTAATTATTTATTTATGTATTTAATTTTTGATTAGTTGGTGAATCAAAATAATAATTTATTTCAAAAGTTTAGAACAGCGATCTATTTAAAACACTTTTGCAGTGGTCAAATCAAACCAGTACATCTTTGTTTCTCTCATGGATAATAAGGAGACATTTTGAAGAATGGTTTTGTAAAGTCAAAAATACAGCAATTCACATTGGGCCACATTGACTTTTGTATGTACTGAATCATTTTATTTTACCAATATTTTCATTTTTTCTTCCACAGAAAAGTCTTACAGGTTTAGAAAATCAGGATGGAGAATAAACAATTGCAATTTTCATTTTTTGGCGAAACCGTTCCTCTTAAAAAAAAAAAAAAGTCATTGCTTACTCTTTCACACAGTGAATGGGGCGCTAATAGCACATCTGATGGGGACGTTTGATCCGGTCGCGCCAGCAAAAGAAGCCTGTTTATTTTTTTCAGGAGTGCAATTAGTATCAAATCAATAATCACGCTTCCTCTGAATTTCTCTATCAATTTTCAGTGGATTTCAGACAAAGAAGAAGCCTTGAACTGTCAATAAGAGCTTCTTGTTTACCATAGCAGCTACGTTAACGCTTTTACCGAGCTCTCCAGATGAAGCTGTTAGCACATAATTGGAATTCTTTCATTGTCTTTGAGTCACCGGCCGATCCGCACTTGACTGGGCCTTTGAAGAGAAAAATGTAACTGCTCTTTATTAGACGAATCGCAACAAAAACAGCCTCAGAGTCTCACCTCTTCACTGTAAAACACCCCTCCAAAAACAACAAGCTTTTTCTTTTTCTCAATATATTCTGCTGTCGCAATATATTGAGATCTTTTTAAAAATCTACATTAAAATGATATTCATACAAACGTGGGTTTCTGCATCACTTTTAAATACTTTGGTTTTATGTTTGTCCTTGACATATTGAAATATGCCGTTTTCAGGGGACACAGTTAGAGGTGAAATCGAATTAATGCTTGATATGTTCACATTACTTTTCCTGAAAAAGTCTAAAACAAGTCTAAAACTTAATTAAAATTACAAGATATATATTGAGAGCACTGTGAGAATATAGGAAAATGGAATACTTAAATATTAATACTAACAGGAATACTTAACATTTCTGTACAAAAATGTTCTTTACAACCTTTAAGTAGTCATAAAAATTAGGGAATAACGTGAAGTAAAATCAAATTCTATGCCTTTCTAAAACTTCTTGCTGGGAGTTTCTGAACATTATTGTTGCTAGCTAAAAATATACAGAAAACTGAAGATGGGCCTGGAAGAACTGGGGGAAAATATCTTTCAAGAATTCATGTTTATGTTGTTACATGTTACATGTGCTTTTTTATAATTTAAAAAATAATCAGTACCATCATATAACATATATATATATATATACAGTATATTTATTGGATCGTATATCCATAATACAAGAGCAGAATTCAACAGTCAATATCTAGAGCAGGGGTGCCCAAACTTTTTCTTATAAAGGACCAAAAACCAAACTTGATTGAGAGTTGTGGGTCGAAGTTAAATATACCAAACCGTATTACATTAAATTTGCCATGGGTGATTTCTAATTTATTTGCGTATTATTTAAAAATAACTAGAAAAGGTTGATTTAAAACATGCAGTATAATTTTTAACGTTTCATAATAAACTTATTATAGTAAAAGCATAATTCCATTTATAGACCATTTTGAGGGATGTAAACAAAAACAATGGTTCTAATGTATTTCCTGTTTAACATTTTTTATTTTTACAGCTTCCGAAAATCCAAAAAGAGCCACATATTGATAAATCATGTTATGATAGCTGTTTTGAATTAGGCTATGATTGAATTGTCTCTTGTTACAGTTATGAAATAGTTTGATAACAAGCAGTAAACGTTCATGGGCCAATGACATCACTACAATGAAATGGTCTATAACACAATGGTATTCAATGCAGAATACAGTAGTCGAGCCGCTCCTGCCTTTGCCTTGATTTGCTTACCAATGTCTTGTGCATCTGGAAGTGACAGTATTTACATTGTAAAAGTCTGATGAATGAAACATTTAATTTTAGTTGGCTTTTTTGTAGCTCCTCAACTAAACAAAGAAACAAAAGGTTACATCCAATTCAAATTGACATCTCTGATGAACGCATTCGCCCCCAACCGACTCCCCATCATTTTCCCTTTTCAGATGGGATGGCGGGCCAAATCAAAGGTTACCATGGGCCAACTTTGGCCCGCGGGCCCTACTTTGGGCACCTCTGATCTAGAGGATCGAAAAGGCTGTATTCAAAGATTGTTCGTTTTCATTGTGTGTTGTGCATTTGGTAATCTCCAAGACACAAATGTAAACATAAAAGTAATGCCAGAGAAAAAAAAATTGTCTTAGAGGCAAAAATCATCTTCTACAATTTGTAGTGCGGCATTGAGCCTAAAGCCCAGCTCACACTGCGATTTTTACTAACACTAAATTGATTATAGAATGTCAGACTTCACAAACTAAGTTCCCATGTCACACCGTAGGATCGCAACTGTCATAATGTCAGACTGAACAACAATAAAGACTCTCCAAACACGGAAGAAAACTCGCCCGGAGTTTGATGTCATCCATCCGTGACACTTTGACTATCTCACATTCTGAAATGGTTGCTCACAGTAAACATAAACAATCTGTATTGGCAATTTTGCACACAACAGGCCTCAATAATAAAGCCAAGAAGAAAAAACTGTGTTAAGGTCCTATTGGTTGTTGGATTGATGCTCGTCACAGCTGTTGTCACACTGCAGGAAAGTGACTGAAAACCTCTGACATTGCAAGAACTTCATCGGAGAGGAAATCTGATCACAACAGTCATTAAGCTGCTCTCTGTGAACATGTCAAACCAACAAACATAGAGCGCAGTTTTTAGCCTAGAATTTCAGGAATCTTTTAGAATTTCCTACATTTTTTCACAGAAGACCACATCATAGCTGATTTCCCAGAGCTTTATGCTATGTGCAAACCAAACATGGAATTAAAAATAATGGAACTTAAGCAAATATCCAATATCTTGTTTGTCACGGGGGGCATGAATGAAACGTCCCTGAATGAAAGTGAAAGTGCCAAACTGCAGTTAAAGTCAACAAATTCAGGATGAAATGTGGATAGTGCGGTGACTCGATGGCCTTAATCGATCTATGTGCTTTAACATGTAAAACAGGATCATGAAAGGAATGTTCAAAAAGCAACTCATGTAATCACCTTAATTATATTATTGTCCTATTCAGATTAAGGCAAATAATTTGATTACTGGTGTCCATGTAAACTTAATCAAGGTCTACATCCTCTACATCTGTGTTTGTGTTGCCACTGTGAAAATCAGCTGTTGGGCACGAACTGGGCAAACCCTCTCTTTCACCACTCGACACTCCAACCTGAGGTTTCATGGCACTTTAAAAGTCTGCATGAACCGGAAGTTGCCGAGAATTGTACTTCCAACTGAAATGGAATACTGAGTAGGGAGCAGAACTTGCTTTTTGCACGTCATTCCCTTGTAGCAAACTAACAGTAAGAGGAGTGTGGTTAAGAATATTGCGTCTGAACCTGCCAAAATTACATCAAATAAAGGACCATTACTCTAAACGAGGAAGCAAATTGATAGATTTTGATTCAAGATTACCTAAACAAACTTATTTTTAGTGGATTAAAACCGCACAGATTAATTGCTCACCCAAAGAATGACAACTCTAGCAGAATAAACATTGCAATGTTTGAATTCACATGGAATATTAAAATGATAAAGCTGGTATGATTAATATTAATGTATTGCTGAACAAACTACAGTTTTACGAAAGGTAATTTGGCCCACAGAAGAGAAGATCTTCTCAGATCCAGCACTCAACCTAAAATGAGTTTGACACCCCCGATTTAGAGTATTTCTGCTCTTTATTTAAACAAAGACGCCCTGACTAATTATTAAACAGCCTGCTGTTTGGTAATACATTATGTATTCTCGGGAGTACGACAGATTAAAAATGAGAGTAAATACCGCACATGTCATGTGTGTTTCAACTGAATAAATTGTTATTAACAGTGATTCTGTCCGTTCTCCTCCTCCATACAAACAGAAACGCATGAAAACGGAGATGGATTGATGATGTGTACAGTTTCTTCCCTCTGTATTGAAAACACCGCAAGATATCACATTCCTCCTCGGGGACAACGTTAATGTTTTTTGCAAATATCCTGTACTCGTTTGAAAATGAGTGATTGCTCAGTAAATCTCTAAAATGAAGCAAAAAAATGCTGCTTTATTCCAAGGTAGCTAATTGGCAATTAGTAAAACAATTGTGGAGCATTGTAGCATCAGCCTAATTGATAGCGTTTATAAAGCTGGCTTACCCAGCAGCATGCTTTCAGAGCTGTGCACAGCAAGCTACATTTCTTCATTAGATTACAGCAAATTGCTAAAACAAGGAAATGGGCTCATTTACCTAAATGGTGTAAATGAATGTATGTTTATGAAGCTTTTACGAAGTCGGCAATAACTCGCTTGTCTATTTTTTAATGCACTCCTGTCTCCAGGCACAGCCAAAGAGCAACGGGCTCAATTAAACAAGCAGATCACTGGGAAACTTTTCAGCAGACAGGTACAGAACTCACATGCTGGAGTCTGTATGTATATACAAAATAACCCTTTTCATTTCATTATACATAAAATTACCCTCATATTTTTTATTTTTATTGTTTGGTTTAACATGTCTATATAGATCATTTTTATTTCATTTTGCATCAAAAGAAAATTAATAGAAATGGCAAGTATTTCCTTGGCAACTATAATAGTTTTATCATTTTAGATCAATTTTAATAAAAACACCATACTCTTCTTTCCCACTTTTTTTGAAGCAGATATTCACATTTACGCATATACATTAAAATAAATCATACATAATATATTTCATTATACACATGTCATTTTTAATCACATAAGCAAATCTGTTCATTTATATTTACTAAAAATTAGGCAAATCCAGTAAGGCTCTTTGAATAAAAAAAATAAATAAATAAATAAAATAAAAATTATTAATTAATTTTTAAAAAACTTGACCGGTGGGTGAAAAACTACTTCGACACTGTTAAAAATACAGATTTTTGTGGTGATGCTAGAGAAGAATCGTTTTGGGAATCGTTGTTTGGTTTAAATAACATTTTAATCAAAACCTTTTGTGCAACCAAAAGGTTGAACGAATGTTGAAGGTTCTTCATTGAAACATAGGTGCCAATAAACAACTTTAATTCTAAAGAACGTAAAACTAACAAGAGTTCAGTACATGGAAATGGCCGTACCGTGGGCCTCAAACACCATGGTTTCTTTGTTCTCATGTAAATTACCCCAGTGAAAAACATCAGAATACAATACAGACTGTTGCGTTGCTCACAGAGAACGCCTTAAGTATGCGTGTAGCTTTGTTGAATGTAGCTACTTTAGGTCACCAGTCAAGCAGTCTAATCATTAAAAGTTCAGCAGCCACTGATATGTTGTGGGATCATTAATATGCATGCCCCAGAATGCATTAGCTTACTATGTATGTGGGACTTTTATTTTAAAAGACGCAGAAAAAATTAGGACTTCACCATGCCCGTCAGGATGCAAAATGCAGGATATACGGATTGCAAATTTATTTAGCTACAACAGGGGTGCCTAATCCTGTTCCTGGAGATCTACCTTCCTACAGAGTTCAGCTGCAACCTTGATCAAACACAGCTGTCTTTAATTACCAAGTGCTGCTTCAGATTCTATTAGTTGGTTTAGTTGTGTTTGATCAGGGTTGGAGCTCAAATCTGCAGGAAGGTAGATCTCCAGGAACAGGATTGGGCAGCCCTGCGCTACAACCTAAGGAGACATAAGGTATGTTTAATTAGATCTTTTGTTCATTTGTTGTGTATATTGTGAAATTTGCCACGTACATTTGTGAAAGAACAGCAAAACACATTATTAATCATCATCATCTGTTTATGCAGAGGTTGATTTTAATTTCTGACTATGTTTTTTAAAAACTTTTGTAAAGTTTAACAATAATTTAGCCTATATTATCCACAACACAACTCCGAAGCAAAAAAAATGTTATACTGATGGGTGTATATTAAATAGGTCACTCACTCTGTCTAGGTAATATAAACCCTTCACCACTAAAGTTGAAAGATTTAACAAGGCTTCTCAAGTCAAGTCAAACATACTCTGTTAAAAAAAAATATATTGACAAAATAATTATTAGTAATTTACACTTTATTTCAAAAAACATGGTGCTGGTTGTGTGAGTTTGAGAGAGAGAATAAGAGCACTCATTAATATTCACGACCCTTCCAAACATGGTCAATATGGAGCTTCTGATTCTAGGTGCATTTAATGCAGTAATAGATGAGCATATTTAACCAAAGCCACATACCTACTACGTAGATATCAGAGAACAATTCAACTTATTAAATCAACGCAGTATATGCCATGTTTAAGGATCTGGTTTCCCCCATTACCTCCCACCCAAAGCCTATTGACTAATCCAGAAAGACAAAAGCAGAGAGAAAGCCAGACGAGAGAAGGAAGGAGTAAGAGGAAGGTGTGAGCTGCTATTCTGACACTCTCCGGCATGTGCAGCATATTTGTAAACATCGTTAATCACAGATTAGCAGATGGGGGTGTTAATTGCACCTGTGGAAATAACATGACCCAAAGGATGCTTCTATTTACCGCCTTCAGATGGCATTTCCGCACGGGGCGGCAACAAGGAAAAACAGGAAGGCTTTGCTTGCGACAAGAGTGGCCTGTATTTGAATGACTTTCCGAAATGTTGTCGCCCAGTCTGACGATCAACCCCCACTCTTATCATCACACCTCACGTGTTACTGTAAAGTGAGACCCAAGCATCACTCTCCCGCTCTTCCTCCCCTTAGACTGAGATGAAAAGAGCTGCTCCCCTGACCACCTGCTACCCTGAAAAACAGTCCCACTGCCAATTAGAGATGTGTTATTAAATATATAACTTCAACAACAACCAATGAAACTGCTTGATATATTGCGCATTCTAATGGAAATATTAGAGGGACAAACAGTGCTCAACATAAATGAGTTCACCCTATTTTGAAAATGTATATTTTCATCTATTTCTCAGAGAATACAGTTAATATATATTGGTGCATTTGAACAAAACAGATTTATTAAACAGATATATTTATTAAAATAACATTTTATTCACTGAACATCTTTAGAAACAGAAATATAATATATTAAATTCATTCTAATTATTGGGGGAAATATTACAAACTACAAAATTTTATAAATGTATTGTTTCTCTTGACTCTCTTTTTTAAATTTATTTAATATTTTCCCTAACATATAAATTTGGACCGTTATCATAAGATATTTTGTTAGATAAGCTCCAGATTTGGATTCAATACTGACTAATCTAATGAATATGCACAAATATTGTAAAGCTTCCTATAGAAAATATTCATTTAAATGAGAGATTTGTGAGGGGTGTACTGATATGTGGAGCACTGTGGCGAGAGGGAACACATTAAAAAATAATGTAATATAACTAAATAATAATAATAATAATAATAATAATAATAATAAAGTAAAAAGAAAAGAGCATCTGATCGGACAATAAGGAAGGATGAGAGATCAGTGTTTTTGCCAACATTTAGGAGCATGTTAGCTTGCATAGAACAAATCTTTGCCGTTGTAAATTCAGGAATTCATTGTCAATTTTTTTATGCATAATCAGAATCTGTATAAAACTGAACTAGAACTGTATAAAATTGTAAATTGTTTCTAAAGAAATCTTCTATTGTTCTATCCTCTATATGTTATATTTTGAGCCCTACCAAAACTGTATATAATGCATTTTTTATTATATTTTTACTTAACAAATAATAATAATAAATATTATAAAACAAATAACACATAATAATAATTATATAGATAGATAGATAGATAGATAGATAGATAGATAGATAGATAGATAG
>CAIGQQ010004837.1:17440505-17458310 GCA_903798035.1 Danio albolineatus | reverse complement strand
TATATATATATATATATATATATATATATATATATATATATAATAAAAACGTAATAATTTAAATGCCATCTTACTAATAACAGATTTTTGGAGATTTAGAGTATTGCAATATATTTATATTAATTTAATAGTCGATTGTATATTGTAAAAATATGTGACCCTGGATGACAGAATGTCCTATGTTGTAAGTCAATAGCCAAATATAAATTGCATGGGTCAAAATAATCAATTTTTCTTTTATGCCAAAAATCATTAGTATTAAGATCATGTTCCATGAAGATATTTTTGAAATCTATATATTTCAGATAAGTAATTTACATTAGCAAGAACTTTAATTTTAAATTTCAAAGCAATTTTCTCAGTATTTAACACCCAAGATTCCAGATTTTAAAATATCTCAGCCAAATACTGTCCAATTTTAACAAATAAAACATCTTTCAGATTGTGTAAATCTCATTTTCCATAAAAATACCACTTATGACTGATATTGTGTTCCAGGGTCACTTATAACATACATTTATTATATATGAAATGAGCCATTAAAAGCTGGACAATGTCACATGACTGATTTAAGTCTGATAATGTCAAAAGATACATCATAAACCTAAAATCTGAGGCAAGTTTAGCAATTTGTTTTTAAAAAATTAAAGCTATGGTTTTGTGTTTAATTCTGTGATAGCAGAATTTCTAAATCCTAGTGGTACTTCTGTTCAAATAGTATTCTAAAATGAGGTCTACACAACGTCACAAATGTGACAATTCCATTTTGAAGTAAAGGATCCATTAGCTACAGGGGGTCTGTTGAAGATGCATGGATATGGGTAAGGGTCTATAACAAGTCCTCGTTTTTTGGTTATCCCATCACATCGAAAGGCTGCAGCCCCAGACGCCCACTTTCATTCAGTGGAAAAGCAAACTCTAATATTACATGAAATTACTTCTGCAATTCTCAGTGTAATCTAACCTACTTTATTCTAATGATTGTCATCTTGACAGAGGTCTCTGTAAACTCTTCAGGTTGTGTCGCCCTCAGTCCCACGAAGTCAAATGTGACACGCTACTGCCACCCAGTGAACCAAACAGATACAGCATCCTATCAGAAGAGATGTTACATGGATCCAAGAAAGTGATATTCTTTTTTTTATTTAACTTCAATGATGATTTTTTTATATATATACATAAGCTATTTGAACTGGTTTTAGAGAAGAAAAGAAAAAAAAAGTGGATGTTCAAATGTTTCTTGTTTGAGTCAGAAGAACTGAATACAAGAAAGTAAACGTATTCATCCTTTAATGAAGATAGCGCCACTATAATGAAACAGACAAAAAAAAACTAGTTTTTTTTTAGAATGACAGCTAGACAGAGAGAACGATCAACAGAATGACTGATAGAACAACAGATAAAAATAATTATGACAAACAAAAAAAATAACAAGGAGAATAAAGAATGGTAGATATGTAGAACAATAGACATAACAGTAGATAGCAGAAAGAGTAGAGTCCATCGAGTGCAGTGAGAGAATACAAAATGCAACCCTTCACCTCTACACATTTTCAACAAAAGCAATATATGTGTCACAAATAACAGAGACAATAACTATGGTTACTAATCCTGATTATGACTATATTACGAACATATTGTCGGTTAAAGTAGGAATGTACAATATTTTTGTACCATATTAGAACTGGCTGATTTGCTTCTTGTTAGATTTTTGATGATTAGAAATGGTTATAATGTAAACTACTTGTGGCATTTAGAACAACTGATTTACGTGTTTTACTTTTAATAAACTAAAATATCATAGAGATGTATAAAATTGTTGCAGCACTTTACAATAAGGCTCCATTTTACTTTAGCTAACACTAAAAAAAACACTGTAAAGCATTTAATCTTAGTTAACAATAAATTTCAAAATTTACTAATTCAACTTTTGATTTGAATAATATATACAACTAATAATAAACTAATAATGTATTAAACTAATAATGCTGTTTATGTGTGAACTAATGTTAACTAATGGACCTTAAGCTATTATAAACTTAAATCAAAAATGTATAAACCAAAAACAAAATATGCATCCCTAATTAATATCTACTGTATTCATATAAAGCAATGACATATTATAAAGCAATATATGTGATTCTGGAACACAAAACCAGTTATGCGTGTCAATGTTTTTTTTGATTACATCACCTGAAAGCTTAATAAATACAAAAGACAATAATAGGACAATATTTAGCTGAGATACAACTAGTTGAAAGTCTGGAAACTGAAAGCTCAAAGAAATAAACGTTAAATCAAAATAAGAAGAAGAAAAAAGAAAAGAAAAAAAAAACACCTTTAAAAGTAGTTAAAGTGTTCAAGTCACCTTTAAAGTGTAAATAAAAGTGCTTAGCAATGTACAATACCAATGAAAAATTGAGCTGATACATTTAAATTTACTACATTTCTTTACTGAACGTGAATATCCAATTTTTTTTTTTTTTGCATACGCGTAAAATCTAATTCTGACTCATACTATGTATTTTTGGTTATTGGTAGGGCAAACATAGGACTAGTTTTGTGGTCCCGAATCACATATACCAAACATAAAAAACAGCTAAGCGCAATTTCAATAAATGATGAGAGAACTACATGAACTTCACTCCACTTTATCTATTTTTTCTGTTTAGTTCTACTGATCCACAAACCTGTGTGAGCTTATTCAGGACAGGCCACACAGTCTCTCGCTCACATCCCAAAGCTTCCTGGCCAGAGCATCATCTCGTCCCAAAGCACTAACTTCTTGCAGAGCGCAGGATGAGAAGTAGCGTCCACTCAGAGGCTCCAGGCCCTCCTGCAAAGCACAGTAAAGTGTGGTCTGCGCACCTGCCTCAGGGTCCAGGAAAAACAACTTCGACATGGGCAGGAAAAGCAGTTTTTGTAGCAGACCCATATTCCTTCCAATTTCAGTGGATATGACACCTACAAGAATGAGACCATAAATAGAATGCATAAAAAAGGATAATGCATAGCAAAAAGTATAAATGCACCAATAAACGGTCTAGTTTTTGATCCAAATGTGCAACTGTTTGAAAATACAGTGGTGTGAAAGTGTTCACACCCTTACTGATTTTTTTTGATCATCAAACAAATTTAAATATTAGTCAAAGATAACACAAGGAAACACATCATGCAGTTTTAAAATAAGTTTTTTAAAAAGTGTTAAAACAACTAATTTCAAATCACATCAGCAAGTCCACTACTGAATGTCTAAAGAAAAACAAAAAAGAAACTTTGGAGTGGCCTAGTCAAAGCCCTGACTTGAATCCAATTGAGATGCTGTGGCATGACCTTAAAAATGTGGTTCATCTTTGAAAATCTGCCAGTGTGGCTGACCAACAATTCTGCAAAGATGATTCCTCCACAGTGCTGTAACAGACTCATTGCAAAACATTGAAAACGCTTGACTATGCTAAGCGTTATTAGGTTTAGGGGACAAACACTTTTTCACACAAGGGTTTGTAGTTTGGGATTTTATTTTCCCCTAATAATAGAAACCTTCATTTAAAAACTGCATGATGTTTTAACTTGTATAATGTTTGACTAATTGTTTGATAGTCTGAAACATTCAATTTCTGAATCAACAAGTATGAAGACAAACATGACAAAAAAAAGGAAAATCACTGCAGGGTGGGGTGTAGGTTTTTTTTTTGGCAAACACTTTTTCACTCCACTGTATATCCAGAGGTGCTAAAACTTACAACAGATACTATACAGACAGCACAGTCCAAACAGCCATAGAAAGTAATCTGCATTCACAAATATTAACAATCATTTATTCATTTCATAGTTACATGATTCTGAAATTTTACAATAAATAAAAAAGACTGTACGAATATGAGTTTTGTGTTTGGGCCCTTTTCATTAAGTGTCATGCTAAAGTGTATGTTAATATCATCTTTGAAAATCAGAATATATAAAGCTAGAGTAAAACCTATATTTAATGTACTCTACATAAGCTTCATTCAGAATACTTGTGCATCTGTTAATTTCATCTTGTGTGTTTGGTTGTATTTGAAAAGCTTTTCATCACCTGTGAAAGACAAAACAGCTCAGTGTTTTTGAAGGGTTTAATACTGGGCAAATCAAATCCTACATTTTGTTTATGATGGTTTCTATAAACGGAACCTACTGTCTACAGAAAAGTTTCAGTCTTTTTAGAAGCATGTTAAAATCCAGTGCAGCACTGTTTCAATCACTAGCCAACAAACAAACACTGTCATCCCTGCTGTTCTATAAGTGCCATCAACAGGCAGAGACTGAATCTACTGTTTTTGATTTGTACAGGTGGCTTTTACATAGCATCATTTCACAAATCTAAAGTCAGATCATTATGTTTTACTTCATTCTTTGACTACATAAAATTGTGGAATCTCTTTTAAACCATTACCTGTCCAGGCTAATGTATGTTTTTCAGTTGTGTGTATTGTGTTTAAAGCGCAATAGTTGCCTCCAATTTGAAACGCATAAGTTCAGCCTGTGATAAAGCAAATAAACACCTAGTTTATACACTCATATTTTAAGTTTCTTGTTTCTAGCTTTTTATTTTTATTATTTTTATTAATTTGCTTGTAAAATAATCAACAATGAAAAATCAAGGTTGATGCATCAATAGCAGAAAAATAAATAAAACCATAAATAAACAAGAGTAGATCAATAAATAAATAATAAATAAAATAAAAGTTTACCAACCTGGATGCATGCAATAGCAAGTGACACTCGTGCCCTCCAAGCGATTTGCGAGCTCTCGAGTGAAGAGCACATTGCATAGTTTGCTGTGGCAGTATGCTCTGATGGCATGCCAGTATGACTGACCCGTGACCAGATCCTTTTGCGTGTTGAGAAGGTTGAAATCCAGAGAGCCCAGGCGATGCAGCAGGGCGGACACGTTGACAACACGACTGTTCTCTGACTGCTTCAGCCGGTCCAACAGCAAAAGCGTCAGCAGAAAGTGGCCCAAGTGGTTGACACCAAACGCCATGCCAAAACCATCTTCAGTTCTGCCCGACGCAATAAGACCTGGAGAGAAATGTTACAGCTACATCATCTCAAAATAATGCATACTGACATCATTCTTAAGTACGGATGCCAACAATTAATCAATGATCATTTAATTGTTGATAAGCCTTTAAATTAATGCACTTCATCAATAGTCAATTAAGCTTGCACATATCAACAAACTCAACTAGGTACATGTACTATATAACTATTTAAATTTTACAATAGCTAAATGGCATAGTCATGGACATAATGAGTAAACATCAACCTTTTCGCATTATCAAGACTTTCCTTAATATGCAAAATAATATTCAATGCACATCTGGTTAGAAAATCACACACATACAGTGACCCAACATGGGCATACACATGCAACGCGTGCCAAAGACTATAGAATACTCTGGTGTGTACCAACATATGTGTAAATCATTTAATCTAATCATTAAAAAGTTCTTTTAAATGATCAATCATTTATTCCTTTCACAATCCAGTCTTTTATTCACAGTAAAACATTTTCATTGTGAGGATGCTTGTGTGTGTGGGCGTCATTTGCAAATCTTGCATATGGTAATATGTAGACATTTACATTGTTATTTTCAAGTTACCTGCATTGTTAATGAGCAGGTCAAGCCTCGGTTCAGTCTTCAAAAAGGTTTCTGCAAAATCCCGCACTGACTTTAAACTGGCCAAGTCCAGGTGCATGAACAGAACCTCAGAGTTCCCACTTTCCTGGAGGATCAACAGTAAATATATTTTCTTTGATCCAAGCTAGAATAAAAGACAAGAACTGGGAGTAACTGAGGTTAATAAATCACCTTTCTTATGTCATAAACTGCAGCTTCAGCCCTCTCTTTGTTTCGGCAGGCGAGGATCACTCTGGCTCCTCTTTTGGCCAGATCCAAAGCAGTGGTTTTGCCAATGCCTGTATTACTACCTGCGAACAGATGATTGATAAATAGCAATGGGATATCACAACCACAAACTACAATATCAAATACAAAATGATTATTAAAAAAACTGTACTTAATAACTTTTTTTATTAATTATTAGCTTTTCATACACGTTTTAAATGTTATAATTTTTATTGAATATAGCCTAATAGAATACAACTTTACTGTACAATCACTATTATTATTTTTTTTAAAGTATGCAACATGCAGTGTGATAGATTTAATAGGTTACCAACCTGTAACGATTGCTGTTTTTCCATTTAACGTCGCGTTACCCTTATATCTAGCTCCTTTAAACAAGCAGTAATAAATCAATATGTATGCTGCAAGCACGCCGACCAACACTGACAACAGGACAGACATTTTCTACTTTACGTTCGTCAGTTGAGAGATGTTTAAATTTTTCAAAGTTTAGTTGAACACGTGTGCTTTCGCTCCCGTTCGTTATCTTGTTTATGTTGTTTCATAACTGCCCAGCGCCAGCTTCCGGTCTTTAACTTCTGACGAGCGCTTGGTGGCGCTGTTTCTCCATGTCACAGGTAAAGACAAAAACATCGCATTTTCTAAACATGAAAAAACAATTGTGATCAAAATAAAAATAAAAAAAAGCATTTTAACAAGAAATTAGCAGTTACAATGTCTTATTTGAAAATGCCATTTTTTTCTTCAATTTTGCTTTTTAAAATTCCATTGTGACATGATTTAAAGGTTTAATTACATTGAAATCTGGAAATAATTTTAAATTTTATCGATTCAAGTTTTTAGTCATTATTTATTTATTATTGAAACTCCACTTAAGACCACTTAAATAGGGTCTCCAAACTCAGTGTCCTTGAGACTTTAGCTCCAACCCAAATCAAACACACCTGAAGCAGCTAATCAAGCTCTTACTTGATATGCTAGAAACTTCCCGGCAGGTGTGTTGAAGCAAGTTGAAGCTAAACTCTGCAGGACACCGGCCCTCTAGGACCGAGTTTGGACACCCCTGACTTAATTTTTTTCTCTAGATAACTGCATTTATTATAATAGGTATGTGTTTGAGGTTAATATTTAACTTATTCTATAATATAACTTTATAAGCACAAAAATATTAACATCGGTAGAATTCAGATGTCTTGTTCCATTTTCTTTGTCGCCCTGCTGAAAAATCCAGTTTAAACCAGCCTTGGATGGTTGGCAGGTTTAAGCTGGTTGACCAGCCTGGTTTTAGAGGGGTTTTGGCCATTTCCAGGCTGGTTTACAGTCATTTCCAGCCTGGACTTAGCTGGTCAGGCTGGAAGATGACCAGCTAAAACCAGCTTGACCAGCCTAGCCAGACTGGGAGCCCAGCCAAAACCAGCTATGTCCAGCTTAAAACCAGCCTGAAAATGGCCAAAACGCCTCTAAAACCAAGCTGGTCGACCAGCTAAAACCAGCCAAGCTTAGGCTGGTACTGGATTTTTCAGCAGGGATATTAGTCAGATATTTGTACAGTAGATTTCTGATATCTCTTTTTATCAATTGAGAAAAAACTGCATAATGAAGTGTTAAATAAGTATTACATACACAAAAGTGTAAATGATTTATATATAAACACATCCCTCAGTAAAAAATGATCTGAATATAACTGAACAAACTGAGAAAGTTCCACAAATAGAGAATAACTTAAGTGTATTTAGGATATTTTCTTTACACTTCAAATCCTCAAAATTATTGACAGGTGGGTGAAAAAACAGTGTTTTGGCTGCAGTGGTTCGCCTTCAGTTGTTTAAACAAGGATCTTTTAGTGTCAACCATGAATGAATGGTTACAATATGGGCCTTTTAGACAAAGTATACACCAATCAAACTCTCACAATGGCTCTGTTTTTCATGTGTGTGCCCTTTATTGATCTCTTTTGCACAGACTGCATCATGACAGCGATGAGGAGCAAAGCACTGCGGCAGGGGCTCACAGGATCAATCTGCTGGAGTTCACCCTCTCACTCTTCTCTTTCAGACCGGTGGCATGCAGAAAGAAGCAAAGCAGCAGTCGCTCAGCCTGTGCTGGGCTTGCTGGAATCAGGATGAAGGGGTGAAGGTGAGGAGGAGGTGGAGGAAGAGCTGGAGGAGGAAGAGGAGGAGGTCGGGGATGGAGGAAGGGAGCTGGCCGATTGGCGCTCACTGCTGGACCCGGCGGAGGGACTGCACCTGGAAGGTCTGGGCGTGCGAGCCCCACTCCCGGTAGTGTTTGTACTCGCCGCCGTGGTGGTCACACTCCATGATGTACTGGTAGCCACGATAGCCGGGGTACTGGTAACAAACCCAGCTACAGGCAGTGAGAAGACACACATAAACAGTCTTTTATGTTTGTAGTTCAGTTTAAGAGTTGACAAATATGGGAAATGTCCAGAGGTTCCAGTCAATGTTCCCTGTATTTTCCCTGTAAAACATTTCACTTACTTGTGCAAAGAAATGTACAGCACATAAAATGTCCTTATATCATGCAGATGCCACATGAAAGTGTTATTTCTTAAGTCAGTTAACTGTGCCATTCTGTTATTATGACCTATTTTCAAAAAAAAACAATTCTTCAGAACAGTACAGTTATATAATATAATATAATATAAGGGGTGACACGGTGGCGCAGTGGGTAGTGCAGTTGCCTCACAGCAAGAAGGTCGGTGGTTCGAGCCTCGGCTGGGTCAGTTGGCATTTCTGTGTGGAGTTTGCATGTTCTCCCCGTGTTAGCGTGGGTTTCTTCCGGGTGCTCCGGTTTCCCCTACAAGTCCAAAGATATGCAGTACAGGTGAATTGGGTAAGCTAAATTGTCCGTAGTGTATGTGTGTGAATGAGAATGTATGGATGTTTCCCAGAGATGGGTTGCAGCTGGAAGGACATCCGCTGCATAAAACATGTGCAGGATAAGTTGGCGGTTCATTCCGCTGTCGCGACCCCGGATTAATAAAGGGACTAAGCTGAAAAGAAAATGAATGAATAATATAATGTTCTCCCCGTGGTTGCGTGGGTTTCCTCCGGATGCTTTGGTTTCCCCCACAGGTCCAAAGACATGTGGTATAGGTGAATTGTGTAAGCTAAATTGTCCGTGAATGAGTGTGTATGGATGTTTCCCAAAGATGGGTTGCAGCTGGAAGGGTTTGCGGTTGGCGGTTTATTCCGCTGTGGCTACCCTGATTAATAAAGCTTACCCAATTCACCTATACCAGATGTCTTTGGACTTGTGGGGGAAACCGGAGGAAACCCACGTGAACAGAGGGAAAACATGCAAACTCCACACAGAAATGCCAAATGACCCAGCCGAGGCTCGAACCGGCAACCTTCGTGCTGTGAGGCGGTATCGCTACCCACTGTGCCACTCTATTTTTATTCACTGTGAAATTTAAATATTGATTTAAGTTACCATATACCTAGTTATTTAGTGAAGCGCAGCAAATAAATCTCTCATTTTGATCCACTTTTTTGTTTGATAACAGGTGTCACTTTAGGAAAGCATTCGATTACTTTCATAACTGTTTATGCACATTTAAGGCAAAGGCTGTGTTATACCTAAGGATTGTTAGGTGATGTTAGCAGGGTTAATAGTATAGTTTTTGTGACTTCCCTAATAAATCAATACATGTAATCAGAGCTGGATTTCCATCACCTTGTGTTCATGCGCACTTGAAAGTGTCACATGAGAAAAGAGTGATTTTTGCCAATTTTGCCAAATTATAAATACACTTTATACAGAAAAAATTTGTTTTGTAGAAACATGGGAGATGGAAACACATTTAGGTAGCGAACACTACAGTACATCCATGTGACTCCATTATGTTGCCATTTTTGTGAACATTGAAAAGATTTGCTTCACATCAGGATCTAAACCCTATACATATGATTAATTTGTCTTGTTTGGGTTTGGGAAGTGGAAAAAAATATACTCCCATAGTCTTCTTAGGATACCTGAAATTAGTCAAGTACCACAAGTACCCTACAAGTACGCACGTTGTTTATCATTTTTGTAGCAAAACACTGTCAAACCATATTGCCATGTTTCTCAAATCTAAAAATGGCATGGAAACCTCTAAAGAGTTCTGGTCACCATGCAACTGATACTCAACTGCCATTGGCTCATCCACATTTAAAGGGAGGGGCTTACCAAAAGGTCAGTTATTTATCATTCACTGAAACAAAAAAGCTGTTCTCAAATATTTAACCATTTTTTTCTTGCATGAACGGGACATCAATCATGTATCTTCCAGGGAACACTGCTTACAGAACCATCTGTGGTGTCTAGAGAGAGAAGTGTGGTACTCACGCCCCGCTCTGAACCTGCATGGAGCCGATTTCGTTGGAGGGCCAGCCCATGGCCTGGAGAGACGGGTAATCATCCGTCATCTCCCACTGGTGTCCGATGAAGTTCTCCCGCTCAAACACCGTGATCTTTGACTCCTTGTGGTTCTGCGCAGATTATGACATTGGGAAAGACATCATATTAAATCTGGACAGAAGATTAAAGGCAATGGTTCTCGATTCCAGTCCTCTTGCCCTACCGCTCTGCATATGTTGTATATCTCTGTTTTTTAACATGCCAGATTTAGATTAGAAGAGCTCCCTGTATGAGCAGATGGACAGGGTTCCTACTAGGTCAGGGTCCCTACTCAGTCTCCACTGCTCCCTACTCTTTGAGCACAGGAAACCTTTCCTTCACTTCAGAAAGTTCATTCAGTATATGGATTTGTGGAGCTCTACTGCCTGCAGAGTCTTTACACACAGATGACACTTACACTTACATTTTTTAACACATTTTTGAACATAATAATTTTAATGTACAATTTCTAAAAACTATTTTTTTTGCCTTTGCCATGATGATAGGATATTAGTTTTGAACTTAAATCTAAAATTTAAGTAAAAAATTTCTGCGCGCACAGATTCCGTGTGGGCCTAGTCATTGGTCAAGAGTGGTTTGTTCTGTATGCATTTTTATCTAATAATATTAAAGTGATTGAAGTGATAAAGTTGTGAAAATGAAAATGAACTTACTATTTACTTAGCATTCCCTTGTTCCAAACCTGTTTGAGTCTTTTGATGAACACAAAAAAATCTATATTTTGAAGAAAGCTGAAAGCCTTTAACCATTGACATTCAAAGTAGCAAAACCAAATACTCTAGGAGTCAATGGTTACAGGTTTTCAACTGTAAAATATTTTCTTTAGTATTCAAGAGAAGAAACTAAAATAAATAATACTTTCTCCAAAATAAATACAGTAAAATCTTTGCTTGATCTGTACCACTGTAAATACATATAACCAGAATTCACATATTTCACACTAAAATGCTATTTGAATGAAACATATATGCTCACTTCGAACTGGAACAATGGTGGAATATTCTGAGGAGTCAATTATCAAATATTTAAAAATGTGCAGAGCGGTGGGTCTCATGGACTAGAAGGGAAAACCACTGGTTGAAGTGTTTCAGCAGTGATTGCTTGACGTGGTTTGAGACTCACAGCAGAGCAGATTGGCCGGAAGGACATGAGTCTCTCGATGTGGTAGGCATTGCTGCCGCTCCAGGACTCCCAGCGAGGGTAATCGCCTCTCTCCAGGATGAACTGCTGCCCACAGAAGCTGGAGTGTTCATAGCCTGCCCAGCTGAACAAAGGGACATATACAGAAAATTACACACCACTGCTATATGCCCCCAAAAATAAATTAACAAATAGACAATACTGATTTGATTTTATTCTATTATTTGTTTGTTTTTTAAAATTTACATATTTAAGTGTGACTCATTGTTGCTGTTGTTGTTTTTATGTGTTATTGAAGATCCTGTTTTCTTTTGTAATGTAGTCTAAAAATGTAAAAAAATATATCATTTTTTAAACTCTGACAGTACCTGTATACAGTATATAAAACTCTGTTTACTGTATGCATTACACTTAGTTGGAAATGTTTTGTATATACACGATAAATGTTATTTTAAATTAGTTGAAATAACACAATTCTTAAGTTTTTGGGCAGAGAAATTAATTGTTTTATGTTTTATTCACTTAAATTTGTAAAAAAAAAAAAAAAAAAAAAGAAAAAAAAGATTAAATTAACTTAATCGATTTGTGTTGGGACAACATGAAGGTATTTTGTGGAACCTAGTATTTTTTCAGTGACAAATTTATAGCATAGAATTTCTAATATCTGAAGTCAGTACATTTTTAAGATGTATAGCATTAACTCAGAAAATTAGCTATAAATATTACAGGTTGCTACGCTTTTTTAAAATATGAATAAAATGGACGCCACTGTTTTTATTGTAGGGGTCAGAAAGATTCATTCATTCATTCATTTTCTTTTCGGCTTAGTCCCTTTATTAATCCGGGGTCGCCACAGCGGAATGAACCGCCAACTTATCCGGCATTTGTTTTACGCAGCGGATGCCCTTCCAGCCACAACCCATCTCTGGGAAACACATCCATACATTCTCATTCGCACACATACACTATGGACAATTTAGCTTACCCAATTCACCTGTACCGCATGTCTTTGGACTGTGGGGGAAACCCACGCAACCACGGGGAGAACATGCAAACTCCACACAGAAATGCCAACTGGCCCAACCGGGACCTGGCCCAACCGGGGATCGAACCAGTGACCTTCTTGCTGTGAGGCGAATGTGCTACTCACGCGCCACCGTGGCGCCCCGGTCAGAAAGATTTAAATGCTAAATTAAATTGATCTAAAGTGACAGTAAAGGCTTAGAATTGCATAAAATATAGCAGTTTCAAATAAATGCTGATTCAAATGTATCATGGTTTACAGCACAATATAACAATTAAATATATTAATAATTACTGTTTTTACTGTATTCTTGATCAGATAAACGCAATCTTAGTGAGAAAAAACATCCTAATGTTCCCAACCTTCTAAATAGTGGTTCAGTAGCAGCTCTAATTTAGCCAGCAGAAGTCTGTCATTGTCTCTTTTAGATGCTTGTGTGAGTTTGTTCATGACTTACGCGCCACACTCCACCTTAAGAGAGCGCACGTTATCCAAGCCGCACTCCATGATGTTCTGACAGGCTGAGGTGAACTCCATGCGCTTGCCTTGGAAGTTCTCCTGGTCATAGACTGTGAGCTACAAAGAGCCACAGAGACAGACATTAAACTCTATATGTTCTCACATTGCATTTCCCAAGCCTTCAAGCCTTTACTTGCCTTCCACGGCCCCAGTGGCATGGGATTAGTCAGAGCCATCCTTCAAGATATCTCAACGCTGATAGACCTGAAGAACACAAAGATTTGCATAAAAACATTTATGGTTTCTATATCAGATATTATGACAACTATTCAAACAGCCTAAGGAAGAAAAACAAGATATAAAGAAAGATATAGCTGCCAGATGTCTTTGTTCAACCAAAGAAAATACATCACACTGATTCTGTCTGATGATTTACAAGATATTGTTCAAACAAAATAATAAAACAACAGCTTAATGAAACAAAAAGGACAGATTTATGGCAAAACATTTTATGCAAATTTACCAATTGTGCATATCAAGAACCTCATAAAATGACAAATAAAGCCCAGAAGCAGGAGTAAAATAGAAACTTCTCAGTGAATGGTTTATGCCAAGCAAAGCATACATTGCATAATCTTTTTTGTTATTTTATGTTCACCTTTATATTACATTTCATTTGCATTTTTATATTTAACTTTCTGAAATGACAGTAAAAATGTTTTGCTTTTCAAAGCACTAAATCATTAGTCTTTTATTTTAACTTAATTGTATAAACTATTAGCCTTTATTTTTATTTTTATTTTTTATTTTTTTTGAAAATGCCAGAATTTTTTTAATGTAATTAAAAGCAATTAAAAAAAAATAATAATAATGCTAAACTAAATCAGTTGTTTTATATGTATGTGTCTGAAATGATAATAGCAGTGTTTTGTTATGCAACGCATAAAACTCTTAATGTTTAATTTAATTTTAATAAATACAACAAATTATCTTTTTTATTTCAATTGTTTTTATTTATTGTTAGATTGCAATAACAATTAATTCTAAGAAATGCACATAACAAAATTTTATTTTGTGCAAAACACAGAATTTCTAATCTTGTTTTAATTGCATTTAATTAAAACAAAAAAAGTTTGATTTACAGTTTATTTTTCTTTAGTTTAGTTTTGTTAAAGCTTGCCATATTTGTTCTGGGTTTTAGTGGTGTCTATGTTAAAGTGTGCCCCTCCCTTAGATTCTGCAGATCAGCAAAGCACATTAAAAGATGTCTGCCATGGCTAAAAGCACTAGCAAGGCTTACCTGACCTACCCAACAAAAAGCTGCAAGCGCTCAGGAGTCCCACACAACGGTCTCCAGACCTCCAGCTAAGGGCTGTATTTATACGTAGCATGATCGAAAGGGAAGATTGGCCACAGGGCAGGCAAGAGTCAGCACTTTGGCCCAGGCCTCATTGTTTTGGACTGAGCCTTTGGCTTTACCCTACTCACAATGCCATCTGCCGCAGCCAGGGAGGCATCGTGCCTACTGGCATCTGCCATCGGACTGCAAGCCAGGCACACTGATTCCATGCATGCTTTTACATATGACCGAAGTGTACAACAAAACACACATGCTTGTGTAAACACAAAGCAAGCTGCTTCGACTTGAGATCATTCATGCAAAGACAACACAAAGGATTAGCACACCCCAAAAATGAAAATCTGCCATTCATCCATGATGATTTAGCTTAGCAGAATATTAAAGAGGGTTTTTAACTGAAATCGTGTTCCTTGGTGATTGAGAAAGTGCAAGTCAATGGCTACTGGCACTATGAGAGTCAAAAGAAATAATACAAGCAAAACAAAGTAAATCAAGTCATAGTTCATCCAAAAATACAAATGAACAATTTAGTAAATGAGTGAGTTAATTATTTTACTCACCCTTAAGTGCTTTTAAACCTTTATGAGTTTTTTTCTTCAGATGAACACAAAAGAAGATCATTTAAAAAAAGCTGGAAACCTGTATCCAGAAGTCAATGGTTACAGGTTTCCAGCTTTTTTCAGAATATCTTCTTTTGTGCTGAACAGAAGAAAGAAACTCAAAAAGGTTTGGAACAAGTAAAGGGAGAATAAATGGCAACAGAATATTCTTTTTCTGTGTAAACTATCGCTTTTAAGGTCTATTTTAGCTAATCAAAAGGCCTGTGCACAAAAACTGAACTATTTACAACTTTTTTGACTCTCAAAGCCTTTATGTACACATTAGGAATCACCAGGACCACATTTTCATCTCAAGCTCATCTTTTCTGCTCTACTAAATAAATAAAAAAATCACCAATACCTCAGATGGACTGAGGTTGAGTAAATTAACAGCAAATTTTCATTTTTTGAATGCACTATCCATTTTAAGATTCTTTCCAGCCCCAAATTATAAGACAATGACCACCAGAAATGGCAAAAGATTCAAGAATAATCCATTTTTATCCTGCACTGAGACTTTCCGCTCTTCTCTCACTGCACCGACAGCCCCAGAGATCCACTTCCACCTGCCTTTACATACTCGCACACACATGCATACATACGCAAGAGCACATCCATTCAACATCCATGTCCTGCCCACTCCTTTGACTTTATGCAAAGCAGGCTGGGGCCCGCTTTCACACTAGGAGGTGCATGACAAAGTAGAATTAAGTGTGTGAAATACGGCATTCAAGAAAATTAGACAAAAATAACTCATTCTGATGGAATTTTGCTGGGTGGGCGTCAAAACGGTCCTTCAGAGAGACCTACTTTTTTTGTTGGGATGGGGATTGTATGATTGGCCGATTAATTGCATGCATTACTGCTGATGTGTTTGTGCGCCAAGAAATGAATGGCAAAAATGCTCTTAACATATGCTCCAAATCCTTGATGACATTAAATATAGCGGTAACCACCATCAGAAAAGTGCTGAAGCTTCACACACAAGTCCACTTTCTCTCAATGGAGAGTTGTGTGTACTGAGGTCAGCACATTGCTCTTAGCCATGCTGTAGAAAGTGAATGAACGCACAAGAGAGAAGGGAGAGCCACACTTTCTGCTGATGGAGGTAGACATCCGGCATCCAGCCGAGGACTGAACAAAGCAATGAGCAGAGTCAGCAGGGTCACTCAGATAAGCCTACACTCCAAACACCTCAAACGCCCATCACTTTTATCCAATAGCCTGGGCTCATTCTGCTCCAGAAGTACTGCTGCCATATATATATGTATATAGAACTCATGAGAAGGCTTGATCTCTAGATTCGGGCCTTGGGGTCTTCTCCTCTGCCAACGCTTGTCTTACATTGCATTGCTCTGGGCCTTACTGGTGAGATTTGATTGGGGAGAAGGGTTCACATTCACGGTTTGTTGAAGATGTCATTTAGAATATGGCTGAGGAGTGTTTAGAGAGTGTCTTTTAACTGATTTGGGAAGACTATTTGATATTAAAATGATTTCTGAAAGATCATGTGACACTAAAGTAGTAATAGTGGCTGTCAGTAATCCAGCTTTGCATCAGAGGAATGAACTGAAGATTAAAATAGAAAAGTCCTTTTACATTGCAATATTATTTCACAGTTGTTGTTTTTTTTTTTTTTTTTTTTACTGTAATTTTGATCAGATTAAAAAGGGGAAATTATTTTAGTCCATTTGGGAAATGTAAATATACAGATTTTTATGTTTTTCATTTATGTATTTGAATATAAAACATTATTGGGTATTATTTAATTAGCAAAGCAAAGATGCTGAAATTTTGCAGGGATAAATAAAATGTAATTATTTTAAAATGTTACAAAACATTAATAATAAATTAAAATAGATAAATAAATAAACAAACAAACAGGAGTATTAAATGATTAATCCAAATTGATAGCAATTGTATAATACATTTAGTTTTTAATTAAATACATATATATAAATAAATGTATATATAAACATTTTATTAATTAAAGAGTATTATAATGAGTATGGACAAAATACTGTAAATGTAACAATACAAACTGAAAATTAATCAAGTTAACAAGAAAAAAACTATTTTAGGGATATTAATAAATTACATTTTTCACTGTGTAAACTTCATCAAAAAACTGAAATGGCTGAATTGAGTTCAAATGTATTTTTAATTGACATTTTAAAATCTGTTTATATGGTAATATTGACAGTATTTTTTATTCTGGAGCGAGCGCCTTTTAAATATGATGTCATGTGGAAATGCAAAGATATAGATTTAGATGCTTTTAAGCGATTTGAGTTAAGAAGCTTACTGCTTTATATGTAAGATATTATTGAAAAGAGAGCAAGAGATATTTTTTTTCAAAGCTTATACTGTTTCACTGCAAGTGCATTATAATACATGTGTCATCTCTCACTCGTGTTGTTAACAGTTTCAGCCATGTCACACACTGCTGTTCAGGGAAGTATGGGAAGTCGCTATTCCACAGGAAAGAGCTCTCACAGAGTATGTCAAACTTATCATGCCCTTAGATTCTCGCCTTCCCTTTACATGTGTTTTGTACAGTTCTTTGTGTTTTCTATGTGATCTCCAATCAGATGTATCTGTTTGAGCATGAGAATTTCCAAGGGCACATGATGGAGCTGAGTGGAGAGTGTCGTAATGTCTGTGACAAGGGGCTGAAGCGCGTGGGTTCCATCAGAGTGGAGTGTGGGCCGTGAGTATACTCGTCTGACAAATCATATACATGACATTAAAAATGATTAGCAGAAGATGAGATAACTAACAATCATTAGTTTATGGGTCAAAGATGTGCATTAGAATGCGCACTGTTTCATTTATTTCTGATAGATAGATAGATAGATAGATAGATAGATAGATAGATAGATAGAT